>OX637797.1:3600000-4200000 GCA_951802425.1 Clavaria fumosa | reverse complement strand
AAGTAGAGAACAACTTCAAAATTTCCCACACTTCTTTCTTTCCTCTTGACTACAATCA
The DNA here is from genome assembly GCA_951802425.1 of Clavaria fumosa. Taxonomy (NCBI): domain Eukaryota; kingdom Fungi; phylum Basidiomycota; class Agaricomycetes; order Agaricales; family Clavariaceae; genus Clavaria; species Clavaria fumosa. The sequence continues at coordinate 4,199,942 of OX637797.1, read as the reverse complement.
GCACTGGCTGCACAGCCACACCATGTCTTCTTTGGCTTGTTCTCACTGTTTGACTTGCTTCAGCAACCAGGACCAGCTCAAGTACCACAGACGAAACTGCCAGCAGAATGCTGCAGTTTTGAACTTCCCCAGTGGCAAAGTTCTGATAGCTAGAGAAACAGATGGCAAATACATCTGTAGATGCACACATCCTAGTTGTCCAAGGCCTTTCGAGAAGCTGGACAGCCTTAGAAGGCATATCAAGAGATCAGGAACTACCTGGAGAGATAACACAGAGATAGAGGTAAGATGAAAACAAAAACATTATTGGGCCTGAGTACTGATTCATAGCAAAGTTTGGAAGTGTCACTGGACAAAGCACAGTCAGTCATTTAGTTGAAATGATTGACAGCAATTATCAACTATTTTCTTCAGATTATCAGACCTCAGTTGGTAAGTGACTGTACAAAGGATAAGCTCAACAGGCCTTAATATTCAATTGGACCAGGTTACTGCAACAGATGGAAGCCCACATACACAGAAGAACCAGAATAGGCAAATTGGATCTCAAGTCTCTGTAGTAAGTAATGTTATATATTGATGCTAACACAATATCAACCCAAGTTACCTGGTTTAGCACAGTGCTGTAAGTTAACACAAGGATTTGCTAAAGTAGCACCTCTTATTTTTGTGAATAGGAAGCAAATGGAACTCACAAGTCAAATGCCTTGATATTTCTTCCTGAAGTTGAGATGGTAAACCTCTCCCATACATCTCAGATATTTGAAATAGGATCTCATTTATTGTTAAACAGGACCATCATGTTATTAGAATCTGGTTGTCGGTGTGCTGATCGGTGAGGATCCTATCGAAGGACGACGACGGTGACGATGAGCGAAGTCGTGTCGGTAGCGGTAGTGGTAGTCCGGGGCACAAAACTGGATAACCAGATGGGTATCTACTACATCTGGTGAGCTACTTATATACTACTGTGGTCATGTGATAGCTAATAATAACTACCAATGGCGTTAGTACCTCAAAGTAATCACATGACTGTATTACTAAGGGGGCCCGGACTGATGACTAAAGAGAATTGACTAAACGCTTATCTGATCGATGGGTGAGATAACCCAATTCCAACACTCCCCCGTAATCGAATCCATCGATCAGTCTTCAGGCAGGAGCGGTGGCGACAGCAGGCGTGCGGGCACGGCGGCGGTCTCGATTGGATTGCGCAATCCGGCGGCGCAATTCGGTGGCCTCGGCGGTGATGGTTGTGGAGGCGGCATAGAGTGGCGGCGGATAGTAGTAGGGGGCTGGTCCAAGCGGCGGCGGGAAGTAAGGGGCGGCAGGGGGTGGCGCCTCGAAGGGGCGCTGAGCCCGTCGCTTCTTGTTCTGTGCGATGCGGCGTCGGACGGCGGAGGGGTCAGTGGTGCGGCAATCGGATGCCGTATGACCACGAGCGTGGCACTTGTCACACTTGGCATAGCGCCCAGGTGCGGTAGAGGTGCCTCGGGTGGCTCGACCTGTGGAGGGAGCTGCGACGCTGGCACAGGCGGCGGCGACGGTGGTCTCAGCGTCAACGAGGCGGGTGCGGGTGTCGGACATATTTGTATCGAGTTCGTCGAGTAGGGCATTTGTGTCGTCCATACGCCGCTCAAGCTGAGCGAGGCGCTCGAGTACCGATGCGAAGAGTGAGTTGACTGACGCGCGCCATGTGGTGATCAGCGAAATAACCCAAACGATGATAGCAGAGGGGGTGCTGGTCGGGCGCGTGGAAAGTAAGTTGTCCAGTTCTTGTGGCCGGCTTCGGGTCGTGTCGGTCGAGTGGGACGAAGACATTATCGAGGAGGCGCACAGGTTGGTATCTGGTTATGTTATTAGAATCTGGTTGTCGGTGTGCTGATCGGTGAGGATCCTATCGAAGGACGACGACGGTGACGATGAGCGAAGTCGTGTCGGTAGCGGTAGTGGTAGTCCGGGGCACAAAACTGGATAACCAGATGGGTATCTACTACATCTGGTGAGCTACTTATATACTACTGTGGTCATGTGATAGCTAATAATAACTACCAATGGCGTTAGTACCTCAAAGTAATCACATGACTGTATTACTAAGGGGGCCCGGACTGATGACTAAAGAGAATTGACTAAACGCTTATCTGATCGATGGGTGAGATAACCCAATTCCAACACATCAGATGCCAGAAAATGAGCCTCAGTACTTCAAAGCCTCTAGTACATGGGAAAATCTCACACCAGAAAAGGTAGCCCAAGATTCTGGGACTTCTGGCCCACAGAATCACTCCATGCCAAGGAACAAGCCTCAAGATTCTGTGGCTTCCAATGTCCAAGACCCCTACCCACTGGACAATGAGCCTGAGAGCTCCAGAGCTTCCAGCCCACCTCTCTCGTGCACAGATATGGAAGACAATTTCAGCAGACAAAATGATTACTACAACACAAAGCAAAGCCCACCCAACCACCCTGTGGACATTCTGGAAATTCAAAGGCTCCCCACCACCTCTATCAGCAATTCCTCTGGACAAACAAACAAGAATCAATCAGATATTCCAAAGGAATTGGTATTACATCTTGATTTCTTGCTGCACATGCTAATTAATGGTTATTTTATTTTAGGAAACATCAGATCAAATCAAACACCATCCCTACCTTGAGACACTTGGGCTTGTTGTCAACACTGGCCTCCAGTGCCTCATATGTGAAACATGTGGAGTGGCAGTAGCACTCCCAGATATTCAAGGGCACCTGGCCAAATCACATGCTGCAGCAAGAATGCATGTTGATGATGCAGCCATCAAGGATGTCATGGAACAATTTGATCTCCAAGGGGACATTCCAACATTTTCCATAACTAGACCAATCAGTGCATGGGAAGGTCTCAAAATTCATGAAGGTTTACGATGTGCCCATTGTCCTCAAGTGATGGGTACAGTTGATTCAATGCGGACTCACCATAGCAAGAATCACAAGGACAAGCCAAAACCTACTTTCTGGCCCAAATGTCTAATTCAGCGATTATCCACTCGACCTGGTGTGGCATCAAGATGGTTTGAAGTTCTCCCAACAACAATCCACAAAAGCCCCAGAACATCTGCAGAGGAGTTAATTGGAGAACTGAGAGCTGATATGGCCATACACAAGCTTCCATCCCAAGGGCTTCAAAATGCACGAATGATTAGCCCTTGGCTTCTCACCACTCATTGGAATGAGCACATTTCTGGCTACAGCATTCAAGAACTTCGAAATCTCATTGCAACACCTGGTGAAGAAGAATTTCCTGGTCTCAAACCTCTTCTCCTCCAGTACATGAAGCATGCAACTAGCCTGATCAGATGCACTGCAGAGCTATTGCTTCAACGGCTGAACACTCCAGACCCCTCAAAAACGTATGCATCAATCCAATTATTAATCATAGCCTCTGCAGCACTAAGAACCTTCCAGTGGCATCAGCAATACTCCTTTTCATGACCATCAGCAGAGCAACACTGTCAACTCATACATTCTTCCACCCCTATGCTTACTTGCTATGCTCCTGCGACCAAAGCACACATATCAAATACCTCTATCACAGGGATTGACTCAAGCCTTGGGTGAGCTCAAATTGGCACTCCAATCTTCACAGCATGAAGGCCTGGACAAGTTACATGGTGTATTCATGCAGCTGTGGGCTTGTGAATGGACACCAACACATAACAATCCACTTCCCTGTCCTACAATTCGTGCCCTGGCTCTCTTGACCCTTCAAAACGATGGAAGTTTTGCAGAGCCCAAGTCTGCAACAGGCTTGATTGCAAAATTCCAGAGGGCAATCCAGCTGATGTGTTTATGGGAAATCAAGTCAAGAAGCAATCTGAAGTTCAATGGCAGTGACACACAAGCATGTGACGAGATGCAACACTGGTTTACAGAGAAGACAGAGTCTCCTTTCAACAGTCTACGATCTCTGCAACACCTGGCAAGTGCAATTGCATACCGAACTATGTCTCTTCCTCGGATATGGTGGACCGATACAGTTGGATGGAATTCCATGCTTTACAGGGGGGACCCAATTTGCATTGACCAACTCAAGATGATCTTCACAAACATGGAGCAAACTGCTGTTGATGCATGGCAGAATGGTGTTCTGTGTGGCCTGGACTTGCATGTTGACTATGGACACATTGCAGAGGACCTGACAGACAAGGCTGTTGGATACTCATTCCTTGTGGATCAGCGAAATGAATGGTTCAAAGATTGGGACCAACTTGCCAAAGCCATTCTGGGGGACCACTCACTGCAATCACAATTTATGGTCATCAACCAAATCACAGGGGCCATCATTTGGGATAAGGGTGCACTGCGAAAGTGGCTGATGGATTATGCAAACTTCCATGTCATTCAGCTGGTGAAGGCTGAGATGACAAGTGGTGGTCCTGGCCGTGGATCAGAGTTGGTTGCAATGAACTACTGCAACACTGGATCAAGAGAAAGAAACATACACATCCTTGGAAAACATGTTGCCATGATGCGAAAGTATACGAAAACTGGTGGACTTTCTGGACATGACAAACTTATTCCACATAGTCTGGATGCCGTCACCTCAGACCTTCTCATCCAAGATCTAGCTCTTGCACGACCATTTGCAGAGATTGCAGTGCACATTTGCTTTCCAGACCGCCAGGACCTTCATTTACTCTATGGCTCAAGGCTCTTTGTTGACTATCTCAAGGAATTTGCTCCTGAGAAGCTTAGCAACAAAACGGCAAGCTTTACATTGCCTATCCTAGGGGTGGAGTTGACAATCAATTCCTGGAGACATGTGTATACTGGCTTTCGGCGGAAGCTCTGCGTGCAAGCATCACAGCTGCTGGAATCAGAAGATGATATTAATGACATTGGTGCACTGCAACTGGGACACACAAGATCTACAGATATTTGTGTCTATGGAGTCAGCCCAGAAGCACTTGCTGCAGGGGCAGAAGATATACTTCCTCTCTATTTGGATTGTAGCACCCATTGGCAGGTGGTTATGAATCTTGTGCCAGGTAAGATTTAATATGTGATAAATTGAAAATAGATACCTAATGTGGCTTCAGGTGGACTGGGTCTTTCTTATAAAGATGCAAGAACATCTACCTTCAATGAAAAAATTCATGATGGTACTATCAAGAGGGTAATGAGGTCCTCAAGGCTGGAGGAAAACATAGCAGACCATGTTGTGCAAAAGCTGCTGCTGAAGGAGAATGTTCTGGACTCGATGGTGGATAAGATTGCTCAAAAGGTTGTGAAGGCCATTTCAATGCGAGGACCACAAGGGGATCAGTAAGCGCATATCTCCATCAATGTGATACCCTTCAAACAGGTTAAACATTCTATCCAGCAGGGTACACCTTCAGGAAATGCCAATGCAGATTCAAGTGACAATGCCTACCTCACAAGGGAGACAAATACTGAGCATAATATTGGCTTGTGAGTTCTTAATATTTTGCCAGCAATATGTGTTTAATCACCGTTATCTATTCAGCCCAATCTCGTCTGGGGAGAGGAGGCATGAGAGACTACAAGCAGATCAGGAACCAAGCCCAGCTAAAGTACATGCAAACTTATTTCACATGATATTCTTGCTGATTGCAGCCAGGAATCACAGGAACAACAAGCACTTCAAGTTCTTCAGCAGGTTTTACATAGCCCTCAGGCAACTTGGACATGCCCTGAACAAAGAGATGCTGTCCTGGAAACACTTGCCTTGAAACAGGACATTCTTGCAATCATGAAGACAGGGTCTGGAAAATCAATGGTCATGATCCTCCCTGGCCTTGTGGAGAAGAACCAGATTACTATTGGCATACTCCCACTGAACTCCCTGATCTCTGATTATGTCCGAAAACTCAAAGAGATGAATGTTGGCTTTGAACTCTATCTGGGTGGAGACCGCATTAATGGCAAACACAACCTGGTCCTGGTTTCAGCAGATCGGGCAAGGTCAAAGCAATTTCATCAAGCCCTTGGAGAGGTTAATCTACGCAAGCCAGTGGTTCGGACAGTCTTTGATGAAGGACACTTCGCATTCACCGGAAATAACTACCGCAGCACTCTACGGGACCTATATGAACTCCGAAGATTTCCAATGCAGATCGTGGTCCTTTCAGGAACAGTCCCAGAGCAAAGTGTTCCCTTTGTCATCAATGCATTTGGACTTCAGAATCCTTACACTGTTCGGACCAATACATCAAGGCCAGAGATCCAGTATATACTAGAAGCTCCACAACTATCATCTGAGGGTATCTTGGAGCAGGTCAAGAAACTTATCAATAATGCCCTGCAATCATTTGCACCTGAAGACCGTGCACTCATCTTTGTGCCATACATACAAGAGGGCATCATGATTTCAGAGGAGCTGGGATGTGATTTTTATCATGGGCAGGACAAAAAGAATTGTCATGCACCTGACAGGAGACAAGAGTCTTATGAAGCCTGGTTCTCTGGTCAAACAAAGGTCATGGTGTGCACCAGTGCATTTGGGGCAGGCAATGATTATCCAAGTGTCCGACTAGTCATTCATGCAGGCTCACTCAAGTGCATGATTGATTACACCCAGGAGAAGGCACGTGCAGGACGAGATGGAAGGCCTGCATCAGCTATTATCATCCCATGCAAAGCTACTGGGCCACCTCCAACCATTCCTCCTGATGTGATTGATCACAAAGGAGAGCTGGCAATGTATAACCTCCTGCATCAAACACCACCTACACAATGCCTCCGCTTTGCAATGACCTCATTCTGTGACAAGATTGGCACATTCTGTTCCAGTGACCCATCAGCTCAAAAGTGCAGCACTTGCCTGGCATCTCAACCTAGACAGACAGGCATGTCTTCACCTGCAGTAGCACCCCTGATGGCCAAGATTCTGCCAGCATCACTGAAGCCAGCACAAGCAGCACTACCGATGTTAACCAACATGGGGTCTCAAACAAGCCAACTCAAGCGCAGCTTAGAAGATGCATTTGGTGCAGCTCATGAAGAACGGAAGAGGCAAAGCATCATGAAGGCACAAGGGGAAACAGCATATGTAAAAGAGCTCCGAACAGCTCTCATGCATTACTTTGGTCGATGTCCCTTTTGCATGGCATCAGATCCAAGTAGTGAAACAACTCACTTAATCCTCCACTGCAAGGAATTCCAGAAGGTCTTCCACAAGTACCGTGGTTTCAAGAAGCAGCTTCATTATGGAAAAGAACATAGGCCCATCTGCTACTTTTGCCATGTGCCCCAGTGCAATGACCAACTCCACAGGACTTTCACTCCAGGGTCAACTGATGCCTGTGATTTTCCAGACATTATTGTTCCAGTGGTGTACTTTATCTTGGGGGTGGATGCATTACAGAAGGCAGCAGCTCAAGCATTTGGGCAGGATTGGAGGGACACTGATGCCATTATTAGGTGGTTAAACAGTGCACCCATTCCTGGTCATGAGAGCAACCTCACTGCTCTATTTCTTTGGTACTACAAGGTCCAAACTGCATGAATAGTAGTGCAATAGGTGATTCAGTCTGCTATAATGTATCACAGATATGTTGATTTTTATCCATGCCCAGCACCAATGAGTGCCTCTCTATCACCTTTGATTACAGTAATCACAGCAGGAAGTACTTAAAATGATATATAGTATCAAAAATGCATTGGCCAATCTCATGGTAACAGAATGGCCAAGGTTGCATCATAAATCACTTTCAGTAGGCATCCCAGATTCGTTAGACTTGCCAAGACAGCCCCCTAGTCATGACCTAAGACGCAACAGGTGGGTACGTAAATCCCATGGGAAAGCTGGTACCTGGCACAGGTTCGAACTCGCGACTCGAGTGAACCGGCCTCAATGCGCTCACGTGGAGCGTTCAACCCGCTGGACTATTTGGTCGACTACACATAACCCTAACATCCTCACCTTGTGCTGTTTCAGTGTCGTGTCCTCAACAGCTTCCCCTTGCCCTCTGAGTCAGCAATCTCTTGATCTACAACCCCCATTGGCAAGACTCGCCCCATCCTGCAGTCCCTCTCGTAGACGCAGGCAGAAACAGTGCAGCTGTAGTGGCCGTCAACGACAACGACGACGGCTGCACGGCCAGTAATGACGATGGCGGCGGCGGCAGCGGCCGTCAACGACGACGACGACTGCATGGCCACGGCCAGTAATGACGATGGCGGCGGCAGCGGCCATCAACAACAACGACGACGACTGCACGGCCACGGCCAGTAATGACGATGGCGGCGGCGGCAGCGGCCGTCGACAACGACGACGACGACTGCACGGCCACGGCCAGTAATGACGATGGCGGCGGCGGCAGCGGCCATTGACAACGACGACGACGACTGCACGGCCACGGCCAGTAATGACGACGACGATGAAGATGACGACAATGGTAGCTTCGGCAGCAGCAATGGCCCAAGCCCCCAGCATTGGTCATAGACCAATGGCGGGACTGGGGCCATTGTGTAATCGACCTCCGCTCTCCTCGCCTAGCAAGTCCATTCATGACCTCGACTTCTTCGACGCCAACGAGGACGACACGTCTTTTCCATATGGTGCGAGGGCGGACCAGGGCTCAGCGCAGCGCTAGCACTAGCGGTGCGCAACAAAGACGTCCGTTCCCCATGCTCTTTCTCAAAAACGACAACGCTGCTTATGAGGAGGATGTTGCCGCAGCTGCTGTTGTTGGTCCTTCTGCCAGGCCGGACCACTTGAAGCGTCGAGTGAATCCCCGTCGAGTGAATGGCCACGCGCACCCGCACGCGTCTACGTCGACTGCCCTTATAGTCAAGCCCACCATTGTCGCCGCTGCGACCAATGATCCCACCCGAAACCTGACAAGGCAATTGTTCAATGCGAGGCTCGGCCAATCTACGCAGAGGGGCAGGACACAGGGCCACAAACTGACCTTGGCATTGCTGAAATTCCCACTCGCCTTTGCCTTAGTATCGGCTTGATTTTGCCAACTGCAGCTCGTGGTCTGTCTCCCGGTGATGGTGGGTTTTCCAATGATACCCAGTTTGTCGCAGGGAGGATCGAGCTCGAGGCCGAGGGGAAGCAGGGAGACAGGATGGCGGGACACTGCGGTAGGGTAGCAGCGAAGCGGCCAGCACCGAGGTGACGAGGAAGGAGACCGCGCAACGAGGAAGGCGGCGGCGAGACTAAGGGGAGGAGAATGCAAGAAAAAAGAGGTGATATCGAATGGCATAAGTGACTCCATAATGACTCAATTGACAAAATATGATTCAGTTTACGAGTAATGACTCAAGTAATGACTCAAGTAATGACTCAAGTAAGGACTCAAGTAATGACTCAAGTAATGACTCAAGTAATGACTCAAGTAATGACTCAGTTTACAGAAAAATGACTCAGTTTACAGAAAAATGACTCAGTTGACAAAAAATGACTCATTGCCTGGGAAAAAAATACTTACAGCCTAGATATATAATGCGTTGCATAATGTGTGCATACCCTGCACCACAAGGCGCTCTCCATCTTTTCCACTTGCCATTTAACAGCAAGCATGACCCCATCACCTGTAAGTCCTATTCACCCACTGACAGTATGAGATTGACTGACCAAACTTCACCCTTAGCCTGCAGCTGTAAATGCCAAGAGAACAAGGGCAAAGGCCAGAATCGTAAGTTAATTTCCATCTGTTCTTGCAATGCACTTTTTGATACCTGAATATACTGTAAGAACCCTAGGGGTCCAGCAAAGGCTACGAAGCATGTCAAGGCAATCAACAAGGCCAAAAGTGCTGCTAAGGCAGCCAAAGCAAAAGCCTGCAACAAGGGAGCTCTCAAGCAATGCCACTTCAAGATACTGCTTGAGTCCAGCACTCAAATCTCTGTTGCTGATGGATCTGTCAGCATGACATGCAACGCCAATGGCTGCAATGAAGGTGAATGCTGATTCATTCAAGATGATCCTTGACTTACTCTTGTTTAAGAGAAAAAAGATATCATGCCTGGTCAAGTAGTCCTCTTATATGGTCAACCAGGTGTCAACATCAGGGTGAGTGTCCTATTTATCCAACTTAGTCCATAGTCTATCTAATATACTGACTATAGAATAAAACTTCTGTGAGCTGGCAACACTTCCACTGGGGTTGCACCTCAGTCAACCAGCGTGCACGTTTCCATGGACCATGTGGACACCAACTCAATGGCATCACATCTCTCCCACCTGTCATCTGGGAGCAGTGCAAAAAGGACATTGCAGAGGCTGCCCTAAAGTCCACCAAACCTCAAGAGGACACTGATAGAGCAGTGGGCAAATTAGTGCGCAATCGTAGGCGCAGGGCTGTGAAGCAAGCAGCTAAATCAGAAGAAAAGAAGAGGTCTGAAAAAGGAGGCAAGGGGGATTCTTGCACTTTTGAGAGTGTCCTTGCTGGGGCAATCAATTCTTGAATTCTTAGTAATGCTTTCCACCTATCCAATTTTCATCTCATCTGGCATTTCAACATACCAGATATATCTTTGTAGATACCATCTCAACATGGCTGCCTTCTGCTGTTAATAGAATCTGGTTGTCGGTGTGCTGATCGGTGAGGATCCTATCGAAGGACGACAACGGTGACGATGAGCGAAGTCGAGTCGGTAGCGGCAGTGGTAAACCGGGGCACAAAACTGGATAACCAGATGGGTATCTGTTGGAATTGGGTTATCTCACCCATCGATCAGATAAGCGTTTAGTCAATTCTCTTTAGTCATCAGTCCGGGCCCCTTAGTAATACAGTCATGTGATTACTTTGAGGTACTAACGCCATTGGTAGTTATTATTAGCTATCACATGACCACAGTAGTATATAAGTAGCTCACCAGATGTAGTAGATACCCATCTGGTTATCCAGTTTTGTGCCCCGGACTACCACTACCGCTACCGACTCGACTTCGCTCATCGTCACCGTCGTCGTCCTTTGATAGGATCCTCACCGATCAGCACACCGACAACCAGATTCTACTAACATAACCAGATACCAACCTGTGCGCCTCCTCGATAATGTCTTCGTCCCACTCGACCGACACGACCCGAAGCCGGCCACAAGAACTGGACAACTTACTTTCCACGCGCCCGACCAGCACCCCCTCTGCTATCATCGTTTGGGTTATTTCGCTGATCACCACATGGTGCGCGTCAGTCAACTCACTCTTCGCATCGGTACTCGAGCGCCTCGCTCAGCTTGAGCGGCGTATGGACAACACAAATGCCCTACTCGACGAACTCGATACAAATATGTCCGACACCCGCACCCGCCTCGTTGACGCTGAGACCACCGTCGCCGCCGCCCGTGCCAGCGTCGCAGCTCCCTCCACAGGTCGAGCCACCCGAGGCACCTCTACCGCACCTGGGCGCTATGCCAAGTGTGACAAGTGCCACGCTCGTGGTCATACGGCATCCGATTGCCGCACCACTGACCCCTCCGCCGTCCGACGCCACATCGCACAGAACAAGAAGCGACGGGCTCAGCGCCCCTTCGAGGCGCCACCCCCTGCCGCCCCTTACTTCCCGCCGCCGCTTGGACCAGCCCCCTACTACTATCCGCCGCCGCCACTCTATGCCGCCTCCACAACCATCGCCGCCGAGGCCACCGAATTGCGCCGCCGGATTGCGCAATCCAATCGAGACCGCCGCCGTGCCCACACGCCTGCTGTCGCCACCGCTCCTGCCTGAAGACTGATCGATGGATTCGATTACGGGGGAGTGTTGGAATTGGGTTATCTCACCCATCGATCAGATAAGCGTTTAGTCAATTCTCTTTAGTCATCAGTCCGGGCCCCTTAGTAATACAGTCATGTGATTACTTTGAGGTACTAATGCCATTGGTAGTTATTATTAGCTATCACATGACCACAGTAGTATATAAGTAGCTCACCAGATGTAGTAGATACCCATCTGGTTATCCAGTTTTGTGCCCCGGACTACCACTACCGCTACCGACTCGACTTCGCTCATCGTCACCGTCGTTGTCCTTCGATAGGATCCTCACCGATCAGCACACCGACAACCAGATTCTACTAACAGTATCTACTACATCTGGTGAGCTACTTATATACTACTGTGGTCATGTGATAGCTAATAATAACTACCAATGGCGTTAGTACCTCAAAGTAATCACATGACTGTATTACTAAGGGGCCCGGACTGATGACTAAAGAGAATTGACTAAACGCTTATCTGATCGATGGGTGAGATAACCCAATTCCAACACTCCCCCGTAATCGAATCCATCGATCAGTCTTCAGGCAGGAGCGGTGGCGACAGCAGGCGTGCGGGCACGGCAGCGGTCTCGATTGGATTGCGCAATCCGGCGGCGCAATTCGGTGGCCTCGGCGGCGATGGTCATGGAGGCGGCATAGAGTGGCAGCGGCGGATAGTAGTAGGGGGCTGGTCCAAGCGGCGGCGGGAAGTAAGGGGCGGCAGGGGGTGGCGCCTCGAAGGGGCGCTGAGCCCGTCGCTTCTTGTTCTGTGCGATGCGGCGTCGGACGGCGGAGGGGTCGGCGGTGCGGCAATCGGGTGCCGTATGACCACGAGCGTGGCACTTCTCACACTTGGTGTATCGACCGGGTGTGGGGGTGCCTCGGGTTGCTCGACCTGTAGAGGGAGCAGTAACACTGGCACGGGCGGCGGCGACAGTGGTCTCAGTGTCGACGAGGCGGGTGCGGGTGTCAGACATATTCGAATCGAGTTCGTCGAGGAGGGAGTTGACATCGTCCATGCGTCGCTCGAGTACTGATGTGAATAAAGAGTTGACTGATGCGCGCCATACTGTGATCAGCGAGATAACCCAGCCAATAATGGCAGAGGGAGCGCTGGCGGGGCGTTGCGACAGTAGTTGGTCCACGTCTTGTGGCCCGCTTCGGGTCGTGCCGGTCGATGAGGACGAAGACATTATTGAGGAGGCGCACAGGTGTTTATCTGGTTATGTTAATAGAATCTGGTTGTCGGTGTGCTGATCAGTGAGGATCCTATCGAAGGACGACGACAGTGACGATGAGCGAAGTCGAGTCGGTAGCGGCAGTGGTAAACCGGGGCACAAAACTGGATAACCAGATGGGTATCTACTACATCTGGTGAGCTACTTATATACTACTGTGGTCATGTGATAGCTAATAATAACTACCAATGGCGTTAGTACCTCAAAGTAATCACATGACTGTATTACTAAGGGGCCCAGACTGATGACTAAAGAGAATTGACTAAACGCTTATCTGATCGATGGGTGAGATAACCCAATTCCAACATCTGCACTGTTTATAATAATGTTACAACTCTGAGAAACAGTGTCAAGTGTGAAGGCTTAGGCAACTGGGGCAATAGTAAGAAGCTTTGACTACAAATTGCTGGTATACTAGATCTGGACTGAATGACAATATCAACTGTCTCCACCAGAGTGTCAATAATAACCAGCAGAGTCCTAGACTCTCTGGCTCATGATGCTGCTTACACACAGGCCACCATTCACAAGCTCACTGGCCTCAAATCTGGGTGTGCAGAGCCATTCCAAATTGGCTATCACAGCTGACATTGGTCATTATGGAGTTGGTGTGAGTTTTAGGTGACACCTCAAGACACTGAGGCAATGCCTGCAGTTGTCCAGTGCACAGCTTTGGGGATCTGAAAAAACACTTCTCTGCACTGGTTGGGTCTCATAATCTATCAGCAGATGCAGCTCACTGTCTATGACATGAATGTAGGATGACAAAGGGAAAATTTCTAGCTACTGACTAATCAACTATGTCTGCACAGCCACTAGTCATCAAGCTTGCTTGTAGTACTTTCATCACACTTGCATTGACAAGATGGACAAGGACACATTTGCATTTGGAGTAGAAGTCATAGCTGATCAAGAAATGTACATCTCTATAATATGCTTGCAAAGTCCATATGCTAAGGAGAGTGATGGTGATCAAGCTGGGATCTTATGTAATCCTCATTCCTTTTTAGTCATGCCACTAGATGCTGCCACATACTGCAAGGTGTGATAAATTGACTGGATAATTGAGTTGTGTGGCACCGCAGGAGGAGGCCTACTCCTTTATGCTGGAGTGTCACTCATGTTCTGTCTCTAGCACCACCATAGAGCATTTATCACCACACTACCCTCATGAATGAATCCATGATGGACAGATTACTGTCTTTTTCAGGAAACCTTATAAATCATAAAACACATGATTATTCTGCAGTCAGATGTCAGCACTGCAATATCTCAACAACAACTGAAGCTAATAGCATACAAATTAGTGGAAAATAATCGCACAAACCAGCACTATCCTGAAAAGTTAGAGCGACATGGAAATTTGAACCTGCATGTCACACATCAACCATGATGTCTATCATGCATTTAGCTCTCATTCATCAACCACGACATCCTGCAGATGGTCGCAGGTAGCTCGTTGTCCCCCAAGATCCACTGGATAGTAGTTTGACTGTCAGCAATCCTTACCTGGGAACAGATCTCAAGTTCTCAACATACACTGGGATCCCAATTGCTGCCATTCACAATATCCTCAATTACTTTGAGAAGCACTGGACAATCAGAGCAGGTGAGGATGGCAAAGAGAAGGAGAGGAAGAAATCACAAAGACAGCTGAGAGATGTCGATGTCCAGGTGTGTTACTGCAATTATCATTTTCATTCTATGGTAACCTGAATGCTAGTATCTTTTGGATCATGTCAAACATTACCCTGATTTATACCTTGACAAGCTGCAAGAGCTGCTGGCCAGAGACTGTGGAGCTGCTGCTTCTATAGCAACAGTTTGGAGGAAGCTGAAACTGGCTGGACTCACGAAAAAGAAGGTATGCAGCCTATTTCTGTTGATCCAAACTTATTTTTCTAAAATTCTCAATACCAGCTCACCTGTGTTGCAGCAGAACAATCTGAAGAAAAGCGGCTCAATTACCTTTCAAAAATTGGTGAATATGACCCAGAGCAGCTTGTTTTTAATGATGAGAGTTCCATTGACTGTTGCACTTCTTACTGCATATAAGCATGGGCTTCTCATGGGATGCAAGCGAAACGCAAGGCTTATTTTGTACGTGGAAAGTGGTAAGTTGTCATATTATAATAGATTTAGCAGCTTATGATGTTTTACTTAAAGTTTTTCTGTCCTCCCAGTGCTCTCTTTGACCAGAATTATACATTGCGACATTGTCGAAGGCTCCTACTGCACTACAACCATTTACAACTTCATCAACACTCTCTTGGACTCCACGCAGCCTTTCCTGGCTCCCAACTCTGTCATTGTTATGGATAATTGCTGGATCCACAAGCATCCGGAGATCCAGCAGCTAATTTGTCAATGGTATGTCTATTTTTCAATTCTACATTATAATTTGCTAATGTTCCATCGTAGGGGCATGCATTGCATATTTTTGCCTCCCTATTCTCCTGACCTCAACCCTATTGAGCTCACCTTCTTTTTCATGAAATATAATCACTGTCATGTTGGTCACTATGTTCAAATGGCAATGACAGAGATGGGTGATGCTGAGTCCCATAAAGTCATCCTTGAGGCTCTTCTTGCAGCAACCCCAGAGCATGCTTTTGGCTGGTACAAGCATTGTGGTTACATCTAGTTCCTGTTTGTTCATTTTTTCAATGTCTCATACTGCACATGTTGTAAATAAAAGTTTTTGAATGGATGTACACCTACCCCCCCCTCCATCTTGAATCCAGCACCATGGTAAAGCAAAGCAAGGTGAAAGTAGCAGCCAAACTCACTCCTGGATGATGCAAATGGTGCAAGATTTGTGATGGGGAAGGCTGGGCTTGAAGCTTGAAGCCCTGAGCCTGCCTGGCCCAGCCCTGGGGAGGGCTTGAGAGGGCCCAGGGCTGGGCTTCAGAGTACTAGAAGCCTGAGCCTTGGGCCTGAACCTGGGCTTTCAGCTAGTATTCAGCCCAAGGGCCAAGACCATTTAGATAAGGCCCTGATGTACCTCAAAATGCATAATGTACAAGTGCAATCAACTGCAAAGCCTAAAGCCAAACATGTGCTTGTTGTGAGCCAATTGCTCAGCCACAGCAAGGTCTGTCTGCAGACTCAGACTGTTACTCCACTGTGGATGTACCTGAACACTCAGCTGTTTCAAATGATAACCCTAGACACTGCTTCGAGAGTGTAAGGCTATAGGCCTTTTCTATTCTTTTATTACATAATATACATACTATAATAGTCTACTAGCATAGCCGCTTAGGCCATGCTTACATCAGCGGCCCCTAGAGGGCCGCTCGCCTATATATATCGCGTCGCGACTGTACAGAGAGGGTAGATCCCTCTACATAGAACTACCATACTCAATATACAGTTGAGTCCGGTTCTTTTGAGGGATAGAAAGTATTACAACTTTTTTGAACCTTCAACACAACGAGTGTGGCTAGAAATGGGTTACACCCGTATAGCCGCGCAGAAGAAGCACAACAGGAAGGGAGGAGAAACTCCTCCCTTGGTAGGACCTCTGCGTGACACAGGCATCGCGCAGCCAGAGGGAATAGGACCTCTGTCGAGCCCAGCGGTGAACCCCCGCTAAGGGCTGACGTGGCGTCACCAGCCCCTGACGACGGCGTTAGGTCCGAAATGCCGTCGACACGTGGCAATCGCCACGAGGAGGGCGCCACAATGCGCCATCGTTCGAGAAGGCCGGACCTTCAAAAGGAAAGGGCAGAGAGCCCTTAGAAACCCGCGAGAGGTGGCCGCAAGAGCGGTCAAGCTCGCGGGCTCCCTCCAATAGTGGAGATGAGCCCACAGCGATAGCGCGAGCTAACGCTGTAGCCGAGAGACTCTCAGACATTCAGGCGGAACTTTCCCGCCAGGATGAAGAGTTTGAGGCTCTTGTAAGGGCAATGAAAAATTGCCAAGCCACTATTCGGCAACGGCTAAGCAAGGAGGCTACCCACGTCAGGCAGGTGCTGGACTCGCTAGATGAGCAGGGAACCGCGCTAGCGGCTCCCTTACGGCGGCAATGCCGTGATTCGGTGGAACCCGAAGCGGGGCCTGCCCCGCCGAGTCAGGCGCCAGCTGACCACGAGGAAGGGTGGCGAAGGGAGAACCGCACGGACGGTTCTCGAACCCCTGGCGAACCAGGAATGGAGGGTGGCAGCCCTCGAGAAATAGCGGGGCCAGAGCCACGGCTTATGCCGCGCTACCCACAGCTGGGTCAGCGAGAGCCAACGGGCCGGATGGGTCCGTTCGGATGGATGGAACCGCCCCAGAAGGAGTGGGAGATTACTCGGGAGGTGTCCCCGAGTTCTACAAACTACCAGAGCGATGTATTACATCACTACCTCGTGATGATATGAGATAAAACCTCGCTATTGCCTGAGGCAATAGCTGAGATTAGGGGGATTAAGATTGACCCCCCTGAGCTTTATGACGAACGAGACGACCTCGTCGTCTGGGAAAGGTGGCTCGATGGCCTCCTTAATTACTTCTACTTCTATAGAGTAGTCGGCCCGCAGTTGGAGCACCAACGCGTTATGCTAGCGGGGTCACGCTTAAGCGGAATAGCCGCTACTTGGTATACCCAAGAAGTAACAGGTCTATCCCGTGCTCCTCGAAGGTGGACCTTCGAGGAGTTGATAACCGCTATGTTTAAGCAGTTCCTGACTGAGGTAACAGCGCAGAAGGCAGTGGATGCCTTCTATCAGGTGAAGTTTACAAAGGCAAAGGGCGCCTTGGGCTTCTGGAACGAATTGGCCCAGGTGGCGGAGAGAATGCTCACCCCGCCTGACGCCGGTACGATGAAAAGGCAGTTCCTTAACGGACTGCCTAATGAGATGGTGGAGGCCATCTTCAAAACTCGCGCGATTAGCATCGAGTTATCCTCGGTTGAGGATATTATCGACGCTAGTCGCCAAGTGGAAGCGACCCAAGCAATCTATGCTCTTCGTGTATAATGAGCACTTCTTCTTGCTCAAGAAAAGGCTCGTGCCTTTGAGGGTCTCAAAGACCGTCTTTAAGTGCCACTCATGGTCCTCCAGGGTCTTGGAGAAGACGAATACATCGTCTAAGTACACGTGCACGTACTTTCCCAATTGATGACGAAATATATGCGTCATCAGGCGCTGGAAGGTAGCAGGAGCATTACAATCCCCTATCTGCATCACCTGTGAGAACATGGTGCCCAAGACGGTCGCAAACGCCGTCTTCCACACGTCCTCAGGCTCTACGCGTACTTGCTCGTACACATCCGATAGGTCAATCTTTGACCTATACGCGGCTCTAGCCACGTCCTGCCTGATCTGATCCTGATCAGGCAACAGGGTAATATCCCGTACTGTGTTCGCATTCCGTTTCCGACAGTCCACGACTGTCCGTAGCAGCGGGTTCTGGCTGCTTTTTGGTATGCATAACATAGGAGCTGCTTGCGATGCCGCTCCTGCTTCCCACCAACCATTAGTAATATAATGGTTCACTTTCTCAAGGAATTGTTCCTTAAATGCCTCAGCACACCGAGGCAGGTAATAATTATAGACTTGCTTTTCATCTATTAAGGGTATGCGGTGGTTCACCGCCCGAAACGGCAGCGGTCTGGGGGGAACTCCCCCAAAGAGCTCAGCATACTGGTTAAACCAGTACTCACGCCTGCCTTCGAGGTAGGCGTCGTCTATCTTTACAGAGGCGTTAGCCTCTCCCCCCTTCCAGGGCTCACCTGCATCCTGGGGGCCCGAGTGTAGTCAGCTCTTTCGAGCTCCCTTCCTCGGCGCATTCTTAGCCGATATACGGACGCGTAATGCTTCCGTCTCCTCACTGGGCGACATCGCCTGAAGGGTTTTTCCCTTCCCTTCGCCAATCTGGATTGCACGTCGGTGCACATCCAGTATCACACGGCGGTCATACATGAACGCTGTTCCGACTATGATATCATAGCGGTCGATGTTCACTATATCAAAATACTGGTCCTCCACCAGTATTCCTCCCAAATCCACCGCTACACGGCATCCGCGTGTGATTGTCGATCGGCTGCCGATACAGCCGAGTTGGATAGGAACTGGATTATCCAGTTGGAAGGTTGGTACCTTCGTCACCTGGGCAAAGTCCAGGCTCATCAAGTCTGGGGTACTTCCAGAATCAAAAAGCGTATACGCTTTTACACTGTTCACAGTGATGTAGGCCGCGAGGCATTGCCTAGCCTCCTTTGTCACTACCGGGCGCGATCCCGTCCGCTCCTTCCAGACGTGCGCCCGAAACGGCCTGTTGTCAACATGGCTGACGCGTACTTCTGTCGTGTAGAGGACTTCGTCCTCTTCTAATTCCCGGATTCCAGTGACCTGGTCGCTTTCCACCTCCTCCTCGAGCTCGTCCGAATCGTACTGGTCCCCGCGACCAGCGTAGTCGTCTCCCGCGACTTCCTCCGGTAGGGCTTCACCCTCCGGCTCCTCGCTTTCAACCACCAGTGTTTCCGGCGGTTCCTCAGGCTCCAACTCGCCCGGCTCCTCTTGTAAGGCGTAGTTCCTTACATTTCCCCTCACAGCCTCTGGCTTTCGCTGTGACTGAGGGCACACATTCGCGTAGTGCCCTGCTTTCCCGCACATATAGCATGTTAGAGGAGCTTTCCGCTCCTCTCCGCCTCGTACCCCAATCTTGGGCACCGCCTTAGGCGGTTCTAGCCGGGGTTTGCTTCCTCCGGTTTGCATGCGCTCGTCTCGCGCGCAGTCAATCCGCAGGGGAACAGGTTCCCCTGGCCTACGGTCTGTGTGCGGCCGATACGGCCACAGTCTCACAAACCTCTGCCCCACAGGCACTCTGCCTGTAGGCGGGTTTCCTTTGGGACCTGCCTGGTTCCCTACCGAAGGCACTGCACTCCACTGCTGGAGGTAGTGGAAGGGCATATTATAGATGCCTGAGGAATCCACGTCACAGTGGATAAAATGGATAAAATCTGTAACTGGAAAATGCCAACAAGCGTTAACGAGGTGCAGAGGTTCCTCGGATTAGTACAGTACATCGGACAGTTCATGCCTGATCTGTCCACTTACACTGGCCCTTTGGCTAGTCTGTGTAGTGAAACGCGAACATTTCACTGGAGACCACTCCATGACAAGTGCATGGAGATGATTAAGGCATTGGCGTGTAAAACGCCAATATTACGCCCGGTAGACGCAGCAGTACAGGAGCCAATCTGGCTCGTGTGCGATGCGTCAGTGTCGGGCGTAGGGGCCATGTATGGCCAGGGAAAGACATGGGAAACCTGCCGTCCGGTGGGGTTTATGTCTAAAAGGTTTAGCCCGGCCCAGCTTAGTTACAAAACCTGGGACTGGGAGGCCTTAGCGATTGTTGAATCACTACAGAAATGGGAGGATAAACTCCTCGGTAGACAAATCAACGTGGTCACAGACCACGAAGCGCTGGGGTTCTTTAAGAACCAAACGCGCTTGTCTGGCCGGCAGGCCAGGTGGATGGAATATATGGAGAGGTTTAACTACTCCATCACCTACATTAAAGGCGAGAGCAACAAAGTTGCGGATGGCCTTTCGCGTTACCATATGAGTGACGCGACGGATGAGATTCATCTGGATCACGAGTACGTAAAGGCGGACATTTGCCTTGACCCTGAAGGGGACAAGTTGCCCCGCGGACACCTGGAGGAGGTGCGCGCACTACGAGTACGCGCACCTGCCGTGGACCAGGAGACCGAGCAGGAGCAACCGCCGCCTATGCCCCAAGCAGACGGGGATGTGAGGGACGAGACACTCATGCCCTTAAGGCCCCGCGTGGAAGGGGGGGATAGCAGGATGCTGCAAAGCATCTGTGACGGCTATGAACAGGATCACCTGTTCAAAATAATTTTGGAGAAACCGGGAAACTACACCGGTTTTAAGATCAGGGATGACCTGATCTTCGCTGAGAATAAAAAGGGAGACGAGGTGCTCTGTGTGCCTCGTACCCTTCATGAAGGGAAAAGCATCCCTGGGAGAATAATCCAGGAAGCCCATGCGGTCCTAGGACACATGGGGTCGCGGATAACGATGGATTACGTCCGCCGTTACTACTGGTGGCCATCGGTGTCTAAAGACATTGATAAGTTTTGCTCGTCATGCGGCGTATGCCAGACGAGCAAGACTTCCCCTCAGAAGCCACAGGGGCTTCTACACACCCTTCCGATCCCCAGGCGGCCCTGGGAATCAATAGGAATGGACTTCGTAGGTCCATTTCCTATGTCGAAAGAGGTGGACTACCTCTGGGTGGTGATCTGCCGCCTCACTTCACTGGTACACCTAGTACCAGTTACCGTTTCGGTAACGGCAGCAGAGCTAGCCTGGCTCTTCCTAACCCATGTAGTGAGACTGCATGGGTTGCCAGGATCGATTGTGTCTGATCATGATCCGAGATTTACGTCTGCCTTTTGGCAGGAAACACACCAACTACTCAGTGTCAAGCTGCGGATGTCCACAGCTTTCCATCCACAGACGGATGGAGCGACAGAACGGTCGATCCGATCTGTGTCTCAGATCCTCCGATCGGTGGTCCAACCGGACCAGACAGACTGGGCAGAGCGAATCCCAATGGTCGAATTCACCATTAACACATCAATAAGCGCGTCGACGGGGTTTGCCCTGTTTGAGCTCACCTATGGGTACATGCCCCAGATGATGGCAGAGTTGCCAGAAGACCTCCAGGTGGTGCCCAGAGGGGTACGGATGTTCGCGGAGAAAGCCACGCTCAACCTTGCAATGGTGCACGACGCGATTATAGAAAGTTGCATCCACCAAACGTTTTACACTAACCAGCATAGACAGGCAGAGCACCTGTTTAGAGAGGGAGAATTAGTCTACCTCTCAATGGAGAACTTGAATCTCCCTAAAAAACGAGCTAGAAAGCTCATGCCGAAGTTTATTGGGCCATACCCAATATGGTCATGTAGACCGGAATCGTCTACATATGAGCTGGAGCTCCCCGACTCGCTAAAGTCGAGGAGAATCCACCCGACGTTCCATGTCAGCCGGTTGTGGCGACATGAACCAAACGACGACGCGTTGTTTCCGCATCGTGAAGTGAAAGTCTTTTATGACTTTGGTGTGGATCCAAAGGAGGAATGGCTAGTAGACGCCATTATTGGCCATAGGTGGAAAGGCCGCCACCTGGAATGCGAGGTTCAATGGAACCTCAGGGATACGACCTGGGAGCCGTACATGGGGGTCAAAGAGCTGGCTGCTCTAGACCATTACCTTGAACTACAAGGTGTAGACTCATGGAGGGCGCTACCTAGGCGCCCTCGAGCAGAGCACGGACAGAGCGCCCGCGCGGAGTAGTAAACGCGATCGAGCCAGACCGCTGGGTCGTTAGCCACAGTGACTAAGTCACGTGGTGGCTCCACCGTAAGGTACAAAACCTTAAGAGGGCCCGCCCTCTTTTTCTCTTTTTTCCTCATCAGCCATTTGTTACAATGGATGATCCGATGGGGGAAACCCCATCTCCTCGCGCTACCCGCGCCGCCACTGCTACCGCCGCCACCTCTACCGCTACCGCCGCTGTCCCTGGCCTTGCGCCAGGGAACTCGCTGCCGACAAGCATTGTCGGAACAGCTGGGTTGTCCCAGCCGTCATTGTTGCAAGGGGAGGAAACTCTCCCCTGGGTCCAGGATTGCATGATCCATGCGATCACCCACGGATCCCGGTGCACTCAGTGTATCGGATTCCGTCGTCACATCTTCGAGTCGCTGCTGCACTCGGACGAAGCATTTCAACAAACGCTTAAGGAAGCGCAGGAAAGCGCTAAGTGTGAGCTCGAGCCGGAGCTCGGAATGATACAACGCAAGTTGGATGACTTGCATGAAGAGTATGAGAAGGGCAACGCCCTTTGTGCTGGACACTGGCAAAAGCTTGAAAAAGCTTACGATAGCCTGGATAAGGTCGAGGCCGACCTTAGAAAGGCAAAGGAGAAGGTTCTCTCCTTGACAGAAAAGTTGGCAAGCGCCAACGAGGAGCTCACCACAGTGCGAACGGTGGCGAAAGGGAAGGGACCTGACAGGGATCCCTTGGAGCAGGACCCTAAAAGGGCCTGCACTGCTGTCTCATACGCAGACATAGCGCCGCCTATGGGGGACGTGGACGTCCCCATGAATATTGAAGAGGGGTATCCCCCTCTTCCACCTGCTGGTGTTAGCCAGCAGAACCCCGATGCCTCACTGAGGCATAAACGAATGTTTGCGGAGACAGTGCTTGCACATCCGACAAGGGGTTATCCCTTTAATGCCCCCCACCTGGACAGGGCTCCAGATGGCTATCCCTGGCCATCGGGGATGTCCGTCAAGCCCGGGGCGTGGGCTGTCGAGTTGAAGACGGTTGAAGAGGTGATAGCCCTCAACCAGCAGGCGCACCATGGAGCGCCTGACGGCAGTTATGATATGACTGCTGTAATGAAGATGCGATGGGCCGTTAAGGAGGCCCAGAAGAACGTGGCAGCGGGAAAGCTGCCTACGCCAGTTGAGGACTGGCTGTTGAGGAACTGGAGAGTTCCTGCCGGCATCGAGAAATTGGCAGACCGGGTGGCATGCCATCTGCAGGGGCAGATGTTGCGAGAGAGTGGAGGGATGGGCGACCCATCCCTGAGGGCAGGACCCTTGGAAGTCGCAGGAGGGGGAGCACCCTCCTATCCGTCATACCAGACATTGCCGCTGACAGCGGCAAGAGTGGTTGTGCCTCCCATTAGGGAGTTTGTAGAGACCGGGGAGCCATTGCTCCCCCAAGAGCTGTGGCTCTCCTTTGTAGGGGAGAAGGGAGAAATTCCCCCTATGAACCCGAAAGGCGACAGAGGCGCAGTGTCAGACCTGCGCTGCTGGGCCGCTGACATAAGGATGGGCAGAGTGGCCGTCCTTGGTATTGATAAGGACGGGGACTCACCCCTGTCCTTTGCACGTAAGGTGGCCATCTGGCGTACCATAATGGCGTGCGCACCGTCCCGGGCCCGAATGCGGCGCCCGTTCCTAGCTATGGCTGTAGCCCTCTTTGTGTCAAAGGGGGCGTACGCGCAGGCCATTAAAGGGAGTGTAAGATGTTGGTTAAGTGAGACCGTATATCCCGCGTCACAAGTGCGTTAGTACCCTGTTTATAGCAGTGGTTACACAGTTGTAGTGACAGTAGTAGGATAAGTGTGGCTGATTAGCTAAGCGTCCAGGGAAAGTCCCTTCACCCCTAGGGTGGACCCTTACACCCCCCCCCACTGGCACCTGCTCAAGGTGTCAAACAACAAAAAATAGAAAAGGAAAGGCATAGGGGTTGCCCTGCAACTCCACATAGGAGCCATGGGCCCATCCAATCACTCGGCCAAGGCCTTGTCGGCCACGGGTCCTTCCCGTGTCGAGGTGCGTAGGGGTTATTTTGGTATGGGGCATGGGTATCCCCAGGAATAGGGAAGGGCTCAGCAGGTGAGGGGAGACCTGCCTGATGACGGGGTGAGGTCGGAAGACCTTGGCGAGGCTGTAAAGCCTACGGCAGTAACCAACTGCCGTCAACCTCAGGGAGCGGCGGTGCAGACGCGAAGTTCGTGATATCTTGATGACGACGAAAGCTTGTCGGAAGCGCTTTATACCACGTGAAAGCGCGTTGAATGGAGCCCAAAATCGATCCCAAAACGAATGGGATTGGCTGGGAATTGATGGGATGCCGAAAAGGTGGGGGGAAAGGGGAGCAGACCGAAGAAGATGGCGATGCGCCATAACGGCTGGACGGATTGGCGCGCGAAGGGTATCGTCTGAACGCGGTTGAGGCGGCCTTTCGAAAGAGCCTACCCGCGTGCGATTTCGTCCGCTCGATGTCGAGTTATCGTCAAATCTTGTTTTCGGATCTGTGTCCTGGTTTCTCCCCAACCGCTCCACCAACACCCACGTATCAGGGCTCGTTCGAACGCAATTCTTGAGGCGAATCGATCGGCGGTTGAATCGAGTGAATCCGATAAGTGGTCGTCGAGATAAAACGCAAACAGTGCGTAGCACTGCTACAATGCCTGCCCAAATTAATGGGAGGCGAGGTAACACAAAAAGGTGTAAGATGTTGGTTAAGTGAGACTGTATATCCCGCGTCACAAGTGCGTTAGTACCCTGTTTATAGCAGTGGTTACGCAGTCGTAGTGACAGTAGTAGGATAAGTGTGGCTGATTAGCTAAGCGTCCAGGGAAAGTCCCTTCACCCCTAGGGTGGACCCTTACAGGGAGAGTCCTCCCTGCACAACGTTCCAGGCACTGGAACACAAAGATAACACCAACTGTCGCGCAGACGATTGAGGCGTTTGTAGACGCCGGAGTCTCCGTTGGGGAAACGGAGCTCTGGGACGAGTTTGTACTCACATGGGCACGCGAGTACGTGCGAAAGGGGAATGCCCCCTTGGACAATGATATCCAGCTAGTGCTGGGTGAACGGGAGAAGCCTCCCATACCGCCCCGGACATATGCACTGCTAGAGTGCATAGGGTGTGGGGCGCGTCCGTGCCGTCTTCGGTTAAGCGAGAAGGCGGGAGACGAACGGAGGGGCGATGCACCCCTGGAAGACGGTGGAAGCACGTCCACCATTAGAAACCCCCTAGGGCTACCTATTGGGGGTTTAACAATATCCCAGACAGAGGGTGCGGGGCCCTCTCAAAAACAAAAGAAAGTGGCTAAGTCATCAGCCGCTAAGGCCGCAAAGGGGCCTGTTGTGTCGTCGCCCGACTGGAGCAATGACGAGGGCGAGCCGCCATGCGACTACGAGCAGGGCTCGGACTAAGCATCCGAGCCCTTTAAAAACATATGCCTACCCCGCAGGACAAGACAGCGGCACTTGGGGCACCCCCCACCGGGGCATGCCGCTCGTGACACGCTGTCCAACTGGGGGCAGGTCACGCAGACCACCGGGTAGGACCTGTCAGCACCAGGCGAAGGCCCCAGGAGGGGATCGCGCCCAGTGACATGGCGGTAACCCTCCCCAAGGGGATGCGCCCCTTGTAACGCTATTCTACTTCTGCTCGTCGTCCTGCGCTGCCCACGCGTTGCCTCTGGTTGGGGCCTCTCCGGAGGGGGAGGGTGTAAGGCTATAGGCCTTTTCTATTCTTTTATTACATAATATACATACTATAATAGTCTACTAGCATAGCCGCTTAGGCCATGCTTACATCAGCGGCCCCTAGAGGGCCGCTCGCCTATATATATCGCGTCGTGACTGTACAGAGAGGGTAGATCCCTCTACATAGAACTACCATACTCAATATACAGTTGAGTCCGGTTCTTTTGAGGGATAGAAAGTATTACAGAGAGCTCTCTGATGATGAGATGGACAGCAACTCTCTGCCACTCATGCCCACAGACCTGCAGAAACCATGGCTACCAGGTTTTCACTTGTATCTCAACACACATGATGAGCTTGGTGACATGACATTTGCCCAATGGTGGGGGGTATGTGCTTGCTCATCTCATGGTTTGGACCTATGCTGATGCCAATGATAGGTCAATGCATGGCATTACCCTGTTTGGGGGTCTTTGGCTGCTGACTACCTGTCAAACATGGCAACCTCAGTCTCAAGTGAATGTGCATTCTCAGCAGCTGGGATCACAATTTCGAAGTACCACAACTGCCTCAAAAGTGACATTGTTGAAGCACTTCAATGTTTGAAGTGTTTTTACCATAATGACCTCCTCTTTTGAGAGCCAGAAACTGCCACATTGGCTGAGGAAGAGGAGGAGGAGAGTGACATGGCCAGTTTAGATTTAGAGAGTGACTCTGACCTTTAAATCTTGTAGCTAGGTCTTGTTGATGTTTCATAAAAGAGTGACCACTGGGGTTTGAATCTAGGACCTCCCAAACACATGGTGGGTGCTCTAACCACTGAGCTACATGGTCTACATTATAGTTCAATGAGGGGACAGATATCTGATGCTGACTTGGTCACTCATGATGTACTCAGAGGTCATTCCTTGACTTGGTCACATGGTATACTCAGAGGTCATCTGATCAGAGTGTCTCATCCCTGGTGTGATTGACTTCCACATTAATCAATCCAACAGGTCTAGATTAAAATTGATACCCACTTCTGGTGTTAAAAGCTGGGCTTGAGCCTGGCCTGGGCCTAGCCAAGCCTGAGCCCTACCTCAGGGCCAGGCTTGAGGTCAGTCAAAGCCCAAGCCCTATGAAGCCAAGCCTAAGCCTGGGCTTTTGAGCCTGGCCTGGCCTTCCCCATCACTATGCAAGATGCAGAAGAAGAAGTGTATGTATGCACCTGGCTCCTCCATATGCAATGGCTGCATGTCTTGTGGCTGTGCATGTATTCCAGCCATCACATGTTCATCAGCATCTCCTGCTGCAACAACTCCAGCACCTTCATCTCAACCTGCACCACCCAGCAAGCCTGCTCCCACCTGAATGCCTGGCTGTCTAAGGAGGACCAAGCTAGCTGTGGTACCTGAGTTTGACAATGAGGAATTCGACCCCCCAGGTAAGCAACATCTCATATTATTAGTAATCATCTGGTCAGATTACGTAACATGCATGTTTATTTGGCTGCACTGTAGCAGTGCCACAGCTCAGTCCATTATTTGACTGAGCTGTGAGTCCTTTCACTTTTTTACTTCACATTACACCTGTATTGATGCCTTGGGATAGAACGGAGCTATCCTAGGTACTATAGCAAATATACTCAGTCCATTATTTGACTGAGCTAATGGAGCTATCCTAGATTTCTATACATATACCTCTATCTGCTAACATATTCTACAGATTCTATCAATGTTGACTCTGAGAGTGAGGAAAATTTCAACCTAAACATTGGAGAGGATGAAGAGGAGGAAGAAGATGAACTTGATGAAGTTCCAAGCTAATTAGTTTGGAATAGTGGGGGGAGTATGCCAAACTAATTAGCTAATGATAACATGAGGTCGAGGTGCGTTTATGCATCCTGCTGCTTGGTTGGTTTCAGAACAGCTTAGACAACCACGTGACACGTGAGAGCTGAAAGTCCGCCTCCCAACGTTGAACGTTGAACCCATTCTCGCAAGTTCTCTGTGTCGCTTATCCTAGAACGAGTCATGGCTCAATAAGCGCTCAATACTCGCACTCGACACCGTTGAAACGCAGTAGCGCCTCGAACTCACGAACAAACACGGGAAGTGCCAGCACACCGCCTATGACACAAGGTGACCTCAAAGACGTGATGAAGGGGGAGCTCATCTGCGCTACGTGGCAGAGTCATGATATCGTATCCGATTTACTCCCTCATGACAACGAGGTCGTCGAGCGGGTTTGCGAACGGCTTGCAAAGGAAATGGAGTTATCCCCCCATTCGCAATACTTTGAGCAACACGCCGAAATGAAACAGCCTTGGCCCGAGAAGCAATATTACGGTCCCTTTACCTATCTACTCAACACTGCTCTCGCAATTGCGCGAGAAGAGTTGCCACCACATGCGGGCTCCTACTATGGATCTTTGCGCTTTTCTACATACGACCGACCCGTGACAGATGGCATTGAAGGTTCCTGGGCACTCAAACCGGATGTTGTTGGTTGCGACGAAGAAATCGCTTGCGGCAAGAGTGTTTCCTGGCGAGATGTCCGCATTCCCGTTGAAATCAAAGATACCTGGCCAGCCACGGTGGTGCAAGCTGGAACATACGCTCGCTGTATGTTTGCTTCCTCGCACGGTCGACAATATGTTCTCGCAATCGCATTCAACCACTCATCCAAGGTAGTCTGCTTTCTATTTTTCCACCGTGGCGGCATGACGGCTAGTCCGGCCGACTTGACACGACCGGATGGTTGGAAACACTTCGTTGCCGCCATGGTTGGCCTAGCCTCTGTAAACAATCGCCAATCAGCTGGGCTAGATGACTCTTGCGATAACTCTCACCTTAACTTGCCTGTTGTTGGTCTCTGCCAAGTGGACAAGCGTATCTTCAGCCGGATTTGTGTTCGTGGGCGGGCAACTCAGGTTATTCGAGTGAAAAGAGATCAGCTCGGCTCTCAGACGCAGATACAAATGAAGATGCTGGCGCGCTTACCTTCGCCCTCGTCGAGACCCGATATCTCTTGATTGCGGATTTGGTTCTCAGTTAGGCAGCGACGGCATGTCGCGGCCAGTGAGCGGGAGCAAGTCAAAGCTAACGAGGGGCAGCGGTTCGAAGGCGGCGAGGGGCAGCGGGTCGAGAATAGCGAAGGAGAGCGGAACACAACCAGCCATGGGGGGGTTGATGCGCACGAAGGTTATCTGCACAGAACCAATTGAGCCGCAGCCTGAAAAGCAGATCCTTACATGCCACGACGACATTCCCAGTCTCCGCCTCGAAGATGTCCCCTCATCATTCATCGTCAAAGACTCTTGGCCCTTGCTCATTCGAAATACTGAGGCGGCAATGTATCGAGATGCGCAAGGGCTCTTTGGAGTCCCGGAGGTTCTTGGCTCTTATAATGTCAAAGGGCCCAATGGAAAAGTCCACCTCACAAAGAACTTTATACCTGTTGACTCGGAATCTTGGAACCTCTTCCGTCATAAAGACCTGGGGAATGTTCAACCGGAAGAGCGCATTCAGTCTCGCCATTTGTTCAGAACCGAGGGGCGAGATCTTCTTGACGCTTCGTCCCCTCACGAACTGCTTGAGGGCATATTGCACAGCATAATAGGTCCGTGACCTATGTATGCCTGACACTTTCCGCTCTGATCACTTACGTGGCCCCGAAGGTTACCTGGGCTACTATGAGCAAGGATGGATGCATCGCGATGTCAGTGTCGGGAATGTAATGCTGCTGAAGGAAAGGTTGACCCGACCGCCTTTCTCGCGGTGAGGATTGCTTAGAAAGCTGAATTCACTGGGAGTTCTCATACACGTTTTCAGCATTGAAGTTGTATCGCGATGGAATGAATGTATTGGTGTACTCACTGACGGAGATCACGCCATTCAATGGAGAGACCATGACCGCGAACGAGCCACACATCGATCGGTCAGCTCATCATTCTCGCCCGACGCATCAACAACTCCTTATACCTCTTTAGGGCACCCTGCCGTTTTTATCCATGCGGCTCGTTGAAATTTGGGCATATGATTTGCCCTATCAACACACAACAATCGATGATCTCGCTGTTATGGTGTATATTTTGCATCATTGAAGAGAAAGGCAAGTTGGACCGAGCAGAGGCCCGCCACCTTAAGCAGCTCCGATCTACGGATATCGAATCACATATTAATGGCAGACCGGGGATCCTGGCCATGATTCAGCACACGGTTAAGCGCCGCACCGCGAGCGCAATGGTGGAGATATTTCAACCTTTGTTGTTTGAGTGGCACAAGATTTCCACTGAGTCCAATGACATCATGTTCGCATTACAGGAGAACCCGACCCCCCCTGATGACAATCATTTATATAAACTCACCCATGAATGTTTTGGAAACTTTCTCGCCAAAGGGGCTGCTCACCTGGAGAATCTGCCAACAAGTTGGGATGAGGTCTTTGCCAGTAGGCCTATTCCTTTGTGCTGGAGGAGTGTCGCTCATGTTCTGTCTCTAGCACCACCATAGAGCATTTATCACCACACTACCCTCATGAATGAACATATCAACTCCATGATGGACAGATTAAAAACCTAAAAATAATTTGCTGTTGCGACACTGTGGTGCGACCGATCCCTCTGAGTCTCGACCTCTCCCCACCACCACCACCACCGATGAACGTCCACCCCGTGCGCATCGACGACCTCCTGGGCATGCAAGCCTGCAACCAGCAGAGCCTACTCGAGAACTACACCATGAAGCTCTGTGCGTCACTCCCCCCCCCTCACCCCGCCGCACACTAACCCACTGACCCACTGCACGCATGTAGACATGTACCACGGGCTCACCTGGCCGTCACTCTCCTACGTTGCCGAAGACCAGAGGGGCCGCATCGTCGGCTACGTGCTCGCCAAGATGTGGATGCGCCGCCCCCATTCCCGTTCTCACCCGCCGTGTCTGCGCTGCGCTGATCACCACGGAAGAGAAGTCCACGCAGGAGGCGCCGCACGGGCACTTCACCTCGGTCGCCATCCTGCGCTCGTACCGGCACCTCGGGCTTGCAAAGGAGCTCCTGCTGCATTGCCGTGTGTGATGCTCCCTCCATCATGCCCCCTGCTTCCGCTGATCGTGGTCGTGATGCCCCCTCGCCGTAGAGGAGGCCATGGCAGCCATTTATGGCGTGGCCTAGGTCTCGCTGCACGTGCGAGTCTCGAACCGGTAGTACTCATCGTTGGTGGCGGCGCCGAACATGCCCCTGTGCGCCTGAATCTCGTCCGATGCAAACGTGTTAGACGCCGGCACGAAGTGCGTAGAAAAGGGGGATCCATGCGGCAGGAGCAGCACGAAGGTCCATTCGGTGCGCTGCCATGGGAGTGACAGTAGGAGAGACTAGCGCAGCAGCGGGTCAAGATTTCGCGCTTATTTTTTTACACACACCTTGCGAGGCAATTCAACTTTTGAACACGCCGCGCTCCTTCTCGACGCCGACGAGCCGCTCGACGCGCCACCTCAGTGCCGTCTCGTCCCACAGATGGCCGACGTATTTGAGGCAACGACCTTGGGCCAGAGGCCCGATGAGGGCGTCGGCGGCGAGCAGGCCGCCCATGCTGCGGTGGGCGGATGGCGGGTCGGTGAGGACAGGTGCGACATTCGCGGGGGGGGGGGCAATGGGCATGCAATGTATGCTGTGCTTACCTGTGTCCGCAAAGGACGACATGGCCCTTACCTGCGCCACGACCCTTGCCGTGCGCAACCTCCCGGTCGACGACCCGTGTCGTGAGCCAGTCCGCGAACTGGGCAATGGCCTCCATCTACATTAAACCCCCCTCAGTCGGTTTGCTGCCCGAAAGGCTCTTCGGGCACCGTCGCGTGGCTCCAGACGGTGCGGGGTGACGTACTAGATCTCCTTTGGTCTGTTGATACGTCCAATGCGGGCCTTTAGAACGAGACTGTGCGCAGCCAGAGTCTAGGAGAGAGAGTACGCGCCTCATACGCAGGGTAGATGATGCATTCCGCGTGGCTCTGCCGAACGTGGTGTCGGTGCCCTTGAATCTGCGCGACGAGTCAGTGTGTGCGGCTTCGAACGGCTTGCTGGGCCGTCCTGCACTCGCGCATCCGTGGATGAAGACGACGATGAGTAGACTTGCTGTGGATTGTTGATGGGTGAGCATCAGAGCGCACTGCTCCCGAGTCAGCGCTAGAAGTTGATTCCGTAATGAGTGTCCAGTCGAATGTGCAAATGTCAGCCTGAAGACCTGCGACACTCTCCACTGGGTTCACGATGTAAGGCCTTCCTTACGTGGTTGACGGTGCCTCGACTGTTCGATTGAGAGGGATGGGAGGGTGGCGGGGTAGTGATTATCGGTAACGGATAAGATCTGAAGCAATGGGCTGTTGACTTTCTCCATTTTGTCGTACGAGAAACGCCACTGACACATGAGTTCGTGAAGTACTCGGCGATGGAGGGGCCACAACACCGGCGTGACTGCGGCGACAGAGTCATTCGTCCAACGTCTATCAGACCAGCTGGCCCGCTGGCCTGCACACAAGCAGCTCGTTACGTCGGTCGTCACTCCTCTATTTTGCGTAAATGCCGTCGCTCAGCTTAGATCAGCCAGTCGTAAAGACATCCGTCCCACCATCGACGTGCCCTACAGGCACTCTCGCGCCCTCAGCCGCAGTTCGTCCTATTCGGCCGTCTCCGTAACTTCCTCGGTCACTGCTACAGCCCGCCGCTACGCACATGGGCACTCTCGCTCCCAATCCGTCGCGAGTGCTCTTACCTATGTCCGCCTAGGCTCCGTCTGTTCCGACGCGCCATCCATGCCCTCCGCCCACCACATCCTGTAGTTTTGATATATCATATGCACCAAATTGATGCATTTGAGTGATGAACAATTAGCATCAATTGGTGCATGCACCTGATGTATCACTTTGGAGCATCTGATGCATTACCTTGTGGATGGTACATCTGATATATCATGATGCCAGATGATGCATCTGCCATAGCCATAGACAGTGAATGTATCATGCATACATAATGTTGATGTATCAGCATGTCAGCATCTGATGTATTGTTGAAGCTGTTCTGGAAATTTGGCACATCTGATATAACATGGACATTCAATACATCACTGCCAATGCTTATCCAAAAATGAATAAAAAAGCGGATTTATTATCATTAAACTTAAACTTATTAATGTATTACAGTAATGACTAATATTAAATCTATTTCTATATAAATTCTATTTATTCACACTCTATCACAAGTCCTGAAGTTGGGAGAAAGTGGGGGGGGAAGCAGGGCAAGTTGCTGTATTTATATGCCGCACTTTGTGGCTGTGCAAATGCGTGACATGGTAACACCTAATCAACATTACCATGTCACGCGTTTGCACAGCCACAAAGCGTGGCATATAAATACAGCAACTTGCCCTGCTTCCCCCCCCACTTTCTCCCAACTTCAGGACTTGTGATAGAGTGTGAATAAATAGAATTTATATAGAAATAGATTTAATATTAGTCATTACTGTAATACATTAATAAGTTTAAGTTTAATGATAATAAATTCGCTTTTTTATTCATTTTTGGATAAGCACTGGCAGTGATGTATTGAATGTCCATGTTATATCAGATGTGCCAAATTTCCAGAACAGCTTCAACAATATATCAGATGCTGACATGCTGATTCAACATTATGTATGCATGATACATTCACCATCCATGGCTATGGCAGATGCATCATCTGGCATCATGATATATCAGATGTACCATCCACAAGGTAATGCATCAGATGCTCCAAAGTGATACATCAGGTGCATGCACCAATTGATGCTAATTGTTCATCACTCAAATGCATCAATTTGGTGCATATGATACATCAAAACTACAGGATCGCCTGCTCCGCCATGGCAGACGGGATGGCTTTCCTCCGGCGCACCGTCTCCGAAGCTCCCCTTCAGGAGCCGCCACCGCTGCCCGTCGCACGCCCGAAGACCTCCGTGCAGTACCACCTCCGCAATACCAAGGTGACGATCAACTTCAGCCTACCCACGGGTTCCCCAACAGGCATGCTCCCGATGAGTTGGTCTACACACCATATCGTGGTGTTTGCCCGCGGGAACCGCGTGCACTACAAGAGCGTCGGCGGCACGGCTGGCGCGCTTGCGAGGGGCGACGACATTATCGGGCAGCTCTGCCGTGTGTCTGACATGCGCGGCGACTTGCGTGCCATTGAGTGCGCCGTCACGGACGCGCCCCATCTCGTTGCCCTCGGCACCAGTACCGGTTACGTCCAGATCTGGGACCTCACCGCGCGACGAGTTGGACCACAAAGGGCGTCTCGACCATCAAGTGGAACGGCTCCGTTCTGACTGTCGGACTTGTGAAGGGTACCATACACCATTTTGACATACGCATCAAAGAAATGTCTAAGATTGGCCTGGGCCAACAGAGCGAAGACGCTCCCATCCATAGTGGTGCATGATGGTGGGCTAGCTGTGGCAGTGCCACCTAAACTGAAATGAAAATATAATTCCAAATAATTATTTGTTCTATGGTTTAGTATTCTAAAAAAAATATAATTGGGATCTCAAATATCTATGGAAAGGCATCCACTGGCATTCAAGCAATGATTCGAATTTAGAATTCAACACAACTTCGAATCAATTCGCCCCGCTCATCGGGCGATCACATGGCAATCCCACCACGATTGTCGCCCACTCAGAGAGTGCTCGGTGCTCAAGCCATACCGGATCTCATCTACTCCTGGTAGGCATGTCGACACGTCGTCCTTGCCTTTGTATGTACGTCTGCTATCCTACGTGCGTTGTGGCATTGTCCATCCATTCTCCATCACGCTCACACCCGGAAACAGTGCTAGCCACTTTTGACGACAATCGATGACTGGCGTGCTCCGCATTGAGGCGATTTTGCTCGCGCTCGTGTCGAAGCCACAGACAATGAGTGCCGCGCCAATAAAGGAAGACCCGAAGTAGTCAACCAGAAGCTGGCAGTCAAGGTATGAGCCATACAGTAGCGAGATCACCTCGATCGTGCTTCCTCGATCAAAGGCTTTCGGCATTGATTTGGGCACGACCTACTCGTGAGTACGTGTGCGCGTTGGTCTTCCTCGTCTTGAGCGTTTTATACAGCTGTGTCGGCGTGTGGCAGAATGACTGTTCGAAATCATCGCCAACGACCAGGGTAACTGCACAACGCCTTCGTACGTATCCTTCTCGGACACTGAGCATCTGATCGGCGACGCCGCCAACAATCAGGTTGCGATGAACCCGCACAATACGTCTGCAGAAACACTCATCCATCCACTCCACCAGCCCCACTTGCAGCAGCACCACCTGCACTTACAACATCAGCACCCTCAGCACCAGCACCCTCAACATTAGCAACACCCCCAACACCAGCAACACCACCACACGTCTCACGCTCACCACCCACAACATGCCCACCCGCCTCCGTACCATCACCGTCCCTGCCTACTTCAACGACTCGCAGCGTCAGGCCATCAAGGATGCTGGAACCATCTCTGGTCTCAATGTCCTACGTATCATCAATGAGCCGACTGCCGCGGCCATCGCCTACGGTCTTGACAAGAAAATGGTCAGCGAGAAAAATGTCCTCATCCTCGATCTTGGAGGAGGTACCTTCGGTGTTTCTCTCTTGACCATTGAGGAGGGTATCTTCGAGGTCAAGGCTACCGCCGGTGACACGCAATTGGGTGGAGAAGATTTCGACAATCGCCTTGTGAACCATTTCGCCAAGGAGTTCAAGCGTAAATTCAAGAAAGGGTAAGCTAATTTTCGTTGTCTATTTCGAAATTTAATCTGATTTCTTCTGCTAGACCTGTTGAATGCCTCCACTGCCACTGCAAGCATGATCATTCTTATCCGCACG
The DNA here is from genome assembly GCA_951802425.1 of Clavaria fumosa. Classification (NCBI taxonomy): domain Eukaryota; kingdom Fungi; phylum Basidiomycota; class Agaricomycetes; order Agaricales; family Clavariaceae; genus Clavaria; species Clavaria fumosa. The sequence goes on along the minus strand of OX637797.1, from coordinate 4,164,075 downwards.
CATGCTAAAGGCTTGTCCCAGCACCCCGTCTTCTTGCAGAGTGTACCCGCTGTCCCACCTGCAACAAACCCATCACAGACAGCCTCATCGATTTCAGCAATACTTAATTTGAATATCTATGCACTCGGACAGCCATCGGTTGAAGCCATCGATGAAGTCATCGAGCGGGTAAAACAAGCACACCTTGGTGTGGACCGCATCATCTGGATTACGCTTCGGGAAGAGCCGATCGTTTACATCAACGGCGCTCCGTATTACTTGTGGCAAGAGAGGTTCTCGTTGAGGAACATGAAGGGTTTGAGTTTCTCATTCCATCGTATGTCATGTCATTGAAACAATGACTTTTTCACTGCTCTAGATTATGGTGGGATCTCAGTGTCTCACTTCTATAAGCAAGTCCCAATCACCGCCGAGCGAGCTCCCGACTTCGCAGACTTGAGTGACCTCATCGAGGTCGTTGTTCGGAACGAGTCGCTCCGATAGTCCTGAATTGTCAACTACGACGAGGAAGGAGTACGCTGATGGCTGTCAGTCTCCCAACAATATCCAAAATCTGAATGAAAGCTGAAGACATTTATTACCAGACAATCTTGCTGTTGATCCAGAAGTGGCTGCGTGACTCTTGTGTGTAGCCTTACCCGAGGTCGTCTCCTCACATCGACTGTGTCCAACGACAGTAGTTCGCGAAATTGACCTGGATGAATTGCCTGCTCCTCGAGTCTCCCGGACGCGCCATCTTCTGGCCTTCGGCTGTTGCCCAACCTGATCCGAACACCTCGTCGCGCCCTTGGCGAAGTGGTATGACGACCCATCACTCGAGGTGGTATATTTGACTGAGGCACTTACCCGTGCCACTCTGCTCAACGTCCATACTCGAGTCTCCTGGTCGAGACTTCCTGTACTCCCTCTTCGTTCCTCGGTCCGCCCTTGTCTTTCACTAGCCCTGACGTGATCGTCTGTGACGACCAAAGGAGTATCTGATTCACCTGATTTTGCTTGCTACCGCGCTCTTCGTCGCCAGCGCCTCGGCTCAAACAAATGACTGGACTACGCCTTGCTTCAATGGAGAGTGTTTCTACGATCTCCTAACCTCATCCCATGGGCCCAACGCCGGTTCCTCTGGCTCTGTGAGGATTGTGAGTAACTTCAGTCTGTCTTTGTCGTTCACCCAGATGGTTATACCGACTCTCGTCCAGTGGGGCCACCCAGATGCAATCACGGACATTACTGGGGCGGCCGGGTGGCACATCTTGGATTGCAACCCTAAAGACACACAGGACATCCGCAAGGACACCGATCACAACAAGGCCGGGTGCTCCCACTTGCACCAGAATCTGACTCCCGAAGACATGATCGTCCGTCTCCCCGAAAGCGTGCGTCTCCACTAACCCGTCTGCCTATTGACGGGATTAAGTTTGAGTTTCTATACCCTCGGTCAGTGCGGACCCATGCCTTTCGCCCGCATCAAACCCGCGTGGGTCTCGGAGAACCAAGCAATTCCCGCAGATGTGCGCTCGAAAATCACAGGTAACGGCGGGTCCACGGTGCATGCCATTGCGGGATTTTGCCTCTGCTGATTACAAGAAGTGAGTCCCTGGGGTTTACGATCCTCTCTGCTTACCGCCACATTTCTGACATCCTCTCAGAGCCGGCGGAGTAAATTTCGCTCTCGTAGGCTCTAACGTCCCCAATAGCCACGATAATGCGAAGGAGCTTCTCACCGGCCAATCCAAGGTCCCTGGCCGTGTCATGCCTCGCAACATCTTCAGCACGATCAAGAATGCACTTGACGGTTGAGCAATCCGCCTCAGGCGGTTTTCTTACGCAATGTTCACACTCTGATCAGCGTTTCCTGTGGCCAGACTTCAACAAGACCGTACAGAAAACTCTCCCTCCCATTGATATACAGCAGAAGTTCCCTGTTGTCAATAGCAGTCTCACGTGTCCCGCCACCGGGAACAGGCTGGGTTTCTCGACCGGGTTCGACATTAGCTTGGATGCCAATGCCCATGTTGAGATGTCGCTCGGCGCTACAGCGTCGGGTACCATCCTGCCCCCCAAAGTCACCGATTTCGCACTGTTCTCTGGTATGCGCATTTTCCTTATACTTGGACCTCTCGCTTGACAGGTGAGTTGTGTAGATCTCAACGCTGATCTCACCGGAACCATGAACTTGAAGACTATTGCCTCTGCGAGTCTGCATCTATCTTCCCTGGAAAACTCCCGTGGCTGATCCTCCACAGGGCTTCCTCGACAGCGGTGTGATAACCCTATTCGAAGTAGGTGTACCAGGGTTGAGCTTTCCAGGGTATGAACCTTTTCATTTATATGCCCCTCACCCCGTGATTCCTTCCCCAGCATTTTGGACATAGGCCCGACATTCAAGCTCAACTCTCGCGCTAAAACCGCTGTTGAAGTTGACCTGGACATGGCCGTCGACCTCGCGTACTCGGTGACGAACGGGACACTTTTCTTCCCCAGCTCGGCACAACAAACATCGAATGCTGTCCTCCAACCCAAGGACTCCTGTGCGTCTCTGCAATTGCGAAGACGATCTCTGCTTGTGATTAACGAACGTTCAAACAGCCCTCAAACTCTCGGCCACCCCAGGTATCACTGTTACCGGCAGCATAGAAGCTCGCCTCATTCCAACCGTACGTCACCAAAAACTCAGACCTTCTTATGACCCTATCTGAGGTCTAGTCCCCCCCACCTTCCTTCCCCCGTTACACAGATTGACGTCGGCGTCACCGCTTTGGCAGGAGCCGCCTCCGCGACCATCTTCCTCAACCTGGATGCATCAGCCAAGCTCGCCCTGACTCTCCAGAGCGGCAAAGCGGCAGCGCTCGCCCCGCCGCCCCCCCGCGCTCAGGCAGTCCAGGCCAGCGCTGGCGTCGGCGGCGGCGGCGGTCTCACGGGCTCCCGTAAGTCCACGGCAGTAGCGGCAGCAGGAAAAGGGATCGTGCGCGCAAGGCGCCTGGCTGGGATCCGCCGACAGCAAGCCCGAGCCCTGATCGGGAGCGCTCCGGCTGGCGGCGCGTCGGGGGCCGGCCCGCAGGGATGTCTCGATCTTAAAGGAGGCGTCGCCATCAACGCCGGGGCCAACGCGGACTTCTTTAGCCTCTTCAAGAGTGGTGTCCAAATCCAGCTTTTCAGCAAGAATTTCGAGATATTCAAGATTCGGGAAAGGGAGGCACCTGGGCACAGACAGCGGCTTCCCTTTTGTTTTGCTGAGCCTTGAATCGAAGTGCTGACTCGAGTCTTTTGGATCTGTCAGAAATGTATCTCTCTGGCTGGAGCGAAGGCAGCGCTACCGAGCGGACTGATTCCTCGAGACGAGACTGAGGGGGACGTAGTCAAACGCGCAGGTCTTATTTGCCCTGGCGCTGTTATCGGCCTGAGTACTGTCGTTGATCGGGGGGTACTATCGACAAGGTGAGTTTTTCTTTCTCCCATCCTTGGTGCCGCAGCCACTCACGCTCGGCGGCATCCCCAGCTTCAGTGCAATATGAGTCCATTACTGTCCATCAGTGTTGCAGTTTGTACAGTCCATCCTACGACGGGTCATTTTGCTGTTATAGAAGGAAGGTAATGAACGACACATGACCACCGCAGATAACACTCCGTACTCTCAGTGCTTGTGTGGTGTTTGCATCCTGTGGGTGGTTCTCATTTGTGCTCCCAGCACAGCTCTGATCATACATTACAATGTCCATTTTGTCACAAGTAGTACAATATACAAAGAGACAATGTTACTTTCAAGGTGCATCAGGCTATATGTCGTGCAACGGGGGAGGCTCATCAACGAAGATGGGCTCTACCCCCGCCCACAGTCCACCCTCTCTGAACACCCGCGTTCTCTCAACCCAGTATTCCAGCTCGTTCTCGACCCGCGAGGGCGACCACACCGTTCCCCAGTGTCGCCGTCCGTCTCAGCAAAGAACCACCGCGGCTGGTGTTCCGGCAGCTTCCCCTGCTCCCTCGCCGCCCGCGTCGCGCGCTGCAGGTCCTCCTGGCGGCTCTTCAGCTCGTTCGCAAGCGCGTACTTGCCGAGCTCAAACGCGCGCTGGTCAGGGCGGAGGCGGCAGTCCGTCGGGCACAAATACGGCCGCAGCGTGTCTCGGGGACAGTCATTGAGGGTGATGGCAAAGGGCGAGAGATTGAACGGCGTCATCGGCTTCTCCGAATTCCGCCAAAGCCAGATGTACTCAGGCGCGATGGAAGAATCGGGGCTTAAATCACGGGCATCAGGGTGAAGGAAGCCACTCCCGGTCCCTGCTGCACGAGCTATAAGTTGACTGTTCCATCTTCCCGCTATATCATAAGTGACGGTCCCGGAGGCGTCCTGCACATAGCCAGATATCTCCAATGCGTCCTTTCCGCGCCAACCCCTGGGTTTGAACGTCAAGATACACTGATCTTGAGTGCGATGATTCGTAATCTACATTGCACCGGTTGGTACCCATCTGCATGACAAAGAGGCATGGGGGAACGTACAACCATGTCTCCATAATGATCGATAGTTGGGGATCCGAGGATGAAGCCAGACACACTCGAAACAACCTTTTTCCAGCTATAATGTTCAACAACCTTGCCGTTTCCGCGCTTGCCTTTGGCGTTGGGATAGTTTGGACCCAGTTTCTCGGGTAGCAAAAGGTCGGTGTGGGCAACCCCTGTCGGTTCTATTTCAAAAGACTTTCCCATGAATTTATTCCGTGCAAAAACCTGAAAAAAATGGTTTTTTGAGTTAGGGCAGAGCCAATGAAAGAGACAACCTACTTCTCCATAATAACTCCAGGTGGGCGACTCGGCACAACATGCAGAAATAGGAGGATGATGGCTGACTTGTTCAGAAACATAATAATCTTTATTTAATCTAACATATTCGAACGTCTCGCCCTTTCAAAAAAAAAAAAAAGTGAGGATAAACCAAAAACGTTGAGACTCAACCCCCGCACGCACGAGCATAGGATTGAATGGTTTGGCGATGCGGCCGATGGTAGAAGAGTAATTGGACGAAAATGATGCGGCGGTGGGGATCTTCTTCACGACTGGCAACATCCACTGCAGACCAAAAAAATGAAGCGACAACACACATGACCGGATTGGAAGATGGGATACATACGACATTCTGAAAATTCCATGTCCTCCGCCTTGGCACAGACACAAAAAACGACATCAGAGAGAGAACGAAAGCAGGGACACACACAACCAAGGCCGTCTCACCATCCGTTGCAGCATACTCGTAGGCTCGTTGAGAAGCTGATCTTCGTCAGATCCTTCCCTATGCTCGACCTCAACACCACCCACAAACTAGTCGCCGGCCGATTGTCGCTGCTGATCGAAAGATGCTGCCTCAAATTCTGGTAGCCGGCGAAAGGGGCAGGGTCAAAGTGCAGCGTCGACCCGGGCTCCTCAGGCGCAGTGGACGCCAATGGCTCCGGGACGACGAGGTTCGGCAGTGTGTTGGACTCAATAGCATCAAAGAACTCGTCTTCCTCGTCCGTATCAACGACGCTGTCCCCCCGGATGCTAGCCACGAGCGGCGAGATGCTGTTGTGCAGCACCTGTACGTCCCTCTCGGTCGTCGGCGTTACAACAACTTCTGCAAGCTGACTTTCAGCAACGGGGGAAAGCGAGGCGTCCAACACGGGAGCAGCAGCAGCGACCGACGCCACAACCGGTGTCTCAGGGATGGGCGGAGGGGGCGTCACAACCGCACTAGGCTTGCCCCTGAGCGTTCCCACCTCCTCCGAAACACCAGAGTGGAGCACGCGGCTACCCCGCCGCCTCGACTGCCTCCTCAGCTCCTTCTCCAGCGCGTCGCCCTCCCTAACCACAACCTGCAAGCTCTCCTCCCACGCCTTGAGTCTCTGCGCCTCCCTCTCCAGCTGCCGCTTCAGCCACTGCTCCCGGTCTCTCACCATCTGCACATACTCGACCAGCATCGTCTGCACCGAACCGAACGAGTCCCGCACGGCGGCCTGCACCTCCCGCGTCCGTTGCGGGGTGTTGGGCGGCAGCGTCAAATCCGACAGCAGCTGTGCAGTCATCTCCATCTGCGCAGCCGTCGAATTCTCATGCAGCTCGAAAATCGATTCGTGCGGCATAGCGCGCCTCAGGGATCCCGAGGCCGACGAGGCGTCATTCTTCTCCCATCGTCTTCGCATCCAGAGCTCGGGACCGCCGCCTGGCGATGATGGCCAACACCAGAGGAGGTCTCCCCGTCGCCGTCGTTCTCCAGCAGCAAGCTCGGATAGCTCGTGTCCAGCATAGTATGCGCCTCCTTCAGCGACGACGTGACGGCGGCATCAGGGAACATCGACGGGCCGTGCGCGTCGCCGCTCGCCGCGACCGCATCGCTATCGTAGCTCTTGCGCCCGCTCCCGGGCGCGTCAGCCTGTCGCTTGTGCCACTCGAGGCTCCGGCGGATGCCCTGCGTCCACCGGTGCGCCTCGACCGGATGCGTCGCCTTCAGATACCACTTCTGCGCCGTCGATCGGCTGCCGCGCGCGGGCACAGAGCAGACCTCAAAACAGAGCTTGTCCGCGTTCGGCGCAGCCTTGAGGACGGCCATCTTCATCGAAATCGATCCGCGGCATGCAACGGTTTCGTCTTCTTGATGCCGGAAGTCTGAAAATGCAAACCCATCAAGCGGGGAGCGGGGACAGCCACAGTTCGGAACGAACAGGAGAGGACACCGTCTTCCAGCACGAACCAGCGTGTGCTGTATCCCCTAGCTACATTTGTGTACTTATTAAGATAGCCCTTGAGCACCGGTGGCTCCGACAGCGGCGTGTCATCTATCAGCGTCGTGTCGTTATTCGCAACTGTATGTGTGAAACAGGAGGTGAGGTAAGTGCGGGTCAAAAAAACAAAAACAAAGCGACAAAAAAAATGCGCATACATTGTTTCAAAAACACCTTGACACGATCATCCTTCCCCGCCCGATCATACGCCATCTTCCCCGCGCGGTCGCGCACAAACACGTCCGCGCCCGCGCGCACCGCGAGCTCGATGAGCCGCAGGTCCTTGCGCCGCGCAGCCTCGTGCAGCAGCGCAGTCCCCGCGTCGTCGTCGAGGTACGCCAGTTGCACGAAGCGCGCGCGCGGCGAGCGCAGCAGGTCCAGCAGCGCCCCCGCGGAGTGCACGTACGTCCGCAGCAGCGAGCGGTAGCACGCGTTCAGGAACGCGCGCGAGTCTGTCCGCCACCCCCCAGCGCCAGAGTCAGCCAGAGTCAGCCAAAGGGAGGACACGGGGTTCCCTCCGAGGTTCCGCACCAGGGAAGGGAAGTGGGGGGGGGATGAGAAACGACGCCACGCACCGTCGATGGCCTTGACGACGTCCCTGCCCTTCGCCACCTCTCTGCACGTCTTGCCGCTGCTGTCGCGGAGCGAGTCGTCGATGTCGGCCTGCTCGAACAGGATGTTGACCACAGCCACGCGGCCGAGCATCGCCGCCAGATGCAGCGCGGTCGTCCCCGACCCGGGCGGGTGCACGCCGTTGGGCGATATCGCGCGGTGCGAAAGGAGCAGCGCGACCGTCTCGCCTGATGAGCGCGACCGATGAGCTTTTGGCCCGGGGAGGTGGGAGGGGGGGATGAGAGTGAGAGAAAGGGGGGGCACAGACGCACCGGAAGCACAGCGGATCGCGAGGTGCAGCGCCGCCGCGCCGACGTCGTTCTGGGCCACATACGAGCTGCGGCGGTCCTTCCCGATCTCAATGAGGAACGGGTGGCTGAGCGCGGGGTCGCCTGGGCCCGGCGCAGCGCAGCGTCAGCTCCGGGGACGGCATGGCGTCGAGAGGGTGTGAGGGAGAGGGAGAGGGAGAGGGAGGGGGCCCAACTTCATGACCCCTAACCTCGGGCATTTTGCAATGCTGCAGAAAATGCAACCTCCCCATCAAGGTCAGTGACTGCAAACACATTCAAGTTGTACATGTCGTTGAACATTTCTTGCAGGTCACCGCTCGGAAACTTGTCAAAGCAGATTGAAGTCGACGCACGGGGCAAGATACTAAACTTGAACATGGTCAATGTCATGGCAAGCAGAAAAAATCGTCCTGTATTCTAAGAAGATCGGGTATCAGCCAAATTACGTGTCCTTGCTGCAACATATTATGCGCGTGAACCCGGAGAAAGGGGCAGAGTTCGCCACGCAACTCGTGAACGACGAGTCTGGACCTCTTGTGGACGTTGAGCGGGTCAGAACTCTTTTGTGCCCAGTGGAATTAGGATTACTGTAATGTAGGATTACTGTAATGTCTCTTTTGTTGCAGGTTGTCGATATTTTCCCTCTGTCTCAAAATATGATCTAACCTGCAACGTCGTTCTTGCTGGATGCTCTGAAGGGAACAAGCCTGAGCACGCTCGAAATGAACCTCATCCACGCCCCTCGGGTCCCTGATGTGATCCTTGGAGATGAAATTACACACTGTGACTGCCCACGAATCGCAAACTTCATCAGCAAAGTGCAATTGTGCTATATGTGTTTTGGCAGTGCTGTGCAGACACCTATAGAGTCATAGAAGCCATAGACAACTTCCTTATATGTGTAGAACTGTGTAGCACAGCATGATTCCTTTGTAGGGGAATGTGACTTGCTGCAGCACTATGTAGGTCTAGGATAAAGCTACTGAGTCCTACATAGAAACATGTAGGTAGTGTTAGGTCCTACATCCGAACTACTGTACCATTTTGACCACATGTTCATCACATGTCACGTGGACCTCTGAACTGAATGCAAAATGTGTGACTGTCACACCATATTTTCATAGATGAACTTGGAGGTGTGACTAATTTCAATGAGCCTCAAAGTTGTTGTTGTACCTACTGCATTTCAATTTATGCCTTTGCCCTCTCCCCCCTTCTTGTATCTCTTCAAGTTGTTTAACAATTGCTGCAATACTCAACTGCTGAGCCTCCTCTACCTCCTCTGCCACATCCTCTGCAAGCACAACAACACTTCAGGCAAAGCTTGAACTTGTTTCAACTTTGGTCACACATCATGTTGAGCGCTGAACTCCGAGTGGATGTGTGACCACCTGCTTATGTAAGTGTGGCATGAACATGTGGTCGAAATGATACAGTATGCTCAACTACATCCAAACTATGCTCAACTGCACAATTGCAACGAAATAAATATTTGTATTTGTTTATCTATGATCAACAAAGTCATGTGATATTCTAATTGAGTGCGCCACCACCGCTGCCGCCGCTGCTGCTGTAACTGCCGCCACCATCACCGCTGCCGCCACCCCCGCTGCTACCGTCACTGTCATCGCTGCCACTGCTGCTACTGCCGCCGCCGCTGCTGCCACCACAGCTGCTGCTGCTGCTGCTGCCGCCACCGCCATCAGTACTGTCGCTGACATGGTGCTGTCACTGCTGTCAACGCGGCCTTACAATCTCGATCGGGCCATGGCAAAAAGTTCAACATCATGTGACTTCAAATCATTTTTGACTTGCCCGAGTTCTTGGCCCTTAAGTCAGCTCTTACACTTCTCTTGTCACTCTGCCACTCACACACAATGCAATTCATGCCATCTCAAGTCAAGATCCTTCAGCGGCATAGCATAGCCTACAAGGATGCCCATGGCAATGTTGCAAAACTAGGGATTATTGCAGTTGCTGCAAGGGAGCTTGTCGATGCCCATGATGTATCCAAGACAACTAGACCACGTCCTGCAGATTTGCACAAGGTGAGTTGCTACTTATCACTTGTGCACCCTTGAGCTACCCCAAAACTCTTAGAAAGTCGCGTATTGGTTCTGTAACTTCGCAAAACCTCAAAAACACGCTGCTCAGCCTGATGAATCAAACAACGAAGACTCGGTGTCCGAAAATACCACTCCACCTGGCAAAAACAAGTACTGCAAGACGTACAAACCCCGAGACACCGTAAATGACCTTTATCATGACCGTGTCATGGCAATTCTTGAGGCATCCAAGACTGGCAGTAAACGGTTCATGGGCCTGTACCCAGTGGCACTCTCAGAGGTTGTCAATGCGCTAACGGCAAATGAGCTCAAGGCAGCAGAGGAATTGGCATGCAAATGGAATTCAGATGGTGCGCCCCCAGAGCAGCAGAAATGGTCAGTGGCTTACTAACACATTAAACTACATTACTAACTTGAAACTTGAGGAACCACAAGAAGCTTGCAATGAAGGTGTTAACATTCATGGAGGAGATTTGGAAAACGATGGGCATTCAATTATTTGTCATGGCAGGCTATGGAATTGATGGCAACGTTGTCCGAACTAAGTGAATTCACATTTATCTCTAACATTAAAATTCTAAAATTGAACTGGAAGGTTTGAGTGTCAACCTCGTCAGGGACAGACCTTCACCAAAGCATTTCCAAATTGGAACAATGATACATGGGAGCATTTTGGGACATATATTGTCCACCAATATCGTGCGTGTCAGCAATTCATTGTGTTCTTCATACAACCCTGACACCTCCTTCAAGCTGAGGCCGTTATTGGAGATGATGCTGAAAATGAGGATGACGAGTCTGCCGATGAGGATGAACTGGAAATCAATGATGATGGCTATGCAATCCTGCCGGCATGAGGAGATTGCAGCCTTGTCGATTGCAAGGCAATGATCCACAACTATGTCAAGATAAATTATAGTAAGCATAATAAATTAGCACATCCACATCACTCACAGCATTTTAAGGAACCTTCTGTGGCAACAGATGTGCACGCGTTCGATGGGGGAATATATCTGGAGATCCAGACAAGTTTTTTGAGGTCGGGCACTTGCCCACAGGTGTGCATCTTCGAGATCCATCCCATCTCCATCTGGAGGAGATCGCTGTGCTGTGGGATGCATGGGTGAAAAGGCAGAACAATGGGTTGGTGGGCTTGGTTTTTACAGGCTGTGACAAGAGAGATTGCTGGGACCAGTCAAAGAGGCAAGTGAAGGGGAAAAAGAAGGAACAGTATGTTGAGATTGATGAGGATGAGGACAACAATGACAATGACAATGACAATGACAACAACGGCAATGACAACAACAACAACAACAACAACAACAATGACAACAATGTGTTATGGATCTGGTACTGGATGCAGTCAGAAATGAGTCACTGAGAGTCAGGATGACTCAGACAGGTCCTCAATTCCTTATGCAGTCGGTCTACAGGACTAGTAGATCCTCCAGTTCCATACCTTCCTGCTAACAGTATTGAAACCAACACTGCTAGCAAGGCATTGCTTTGGGCAGATATTATTATTAGTTAGTAACCTAAGTCACAACATCCCATGGGCTTAGCCATTGACCTCCATAGTCTGCCTCAACCTGGTATCACTCCACAGGTTGATACTATGGCTCAATGACTGACCACTCCATAGGTATTGCACACTTAAGCCAAATTAATGTAGATAGGTCAAAATAGATCAGTGAATAGGTAGCTAACCAGACACAGGAGAAACAAGCTGAAGAGTTCATGAGATTCTCCTGGTCTTGTAGACCATTCTACCTCTATAAACCACTGCCTAATTCTCAGTACTTGGCTAGCTATTCACTACTTACTCTGATGAACACAGTAGTACTATGTACAGTACAGTACCTTGTACATCATACTAAAATATTCATAACTGGCTCAATACTTACTGCGCCGAGGGGAGCCGGCACAGGGCGGCTCGTTCGAAGCCTGGGTACCTTTGGGTACCCAGATCACTTGACCAGACTAAGTCCTTAGTCAGCAGATACTACATTTAGTTTAACTAGACCCTGTCCTTAGTTTTACTAAATATGTCCTTAGCCCCGTGGGGAGCTAGACTCAGGCTTAGTCCTTTTGCAGGATGGTTCAATCGATGAGTGGGTACGTAATGATGCCTGGAACGCGAAGTTCCGCCGGCTATTTATACTCAAATTCGGGTACCTACTACATTTGGAAGAATACAGCATAGCTCCTTAATTAGTAGTCCTAACATACCGTTTAAGGACTCTAAATTAAGGAGAATTCAGTGGCTTTACATATCAGGTAAGATCATAATTTTATCTTATCTCCTCATTGAGATATTTCATCTCGAACATTCCAGTATATCTAAAAATAATCATATTGAGTCATACTGACTCAATGCCAGGGGCCCAAACGTCGGGGATTGTGGGGAAGGACCCCACAATCGCCCCCGATCGCTTCTGCGACGCTCCGCGGCATTCCCGGCCTCGATCGCATCGTCTTTTCGTCCATACCTTCTTTGCTTCCTCTTATCTTCCCCATACTAGCCATAACTAAGTGCATCTAGACTTATTTAGTATGTGTTTCACCCCTAGACTATGCTATGTATGTACTAGCAAGGTCCTGACATAAGGGAAGAGGTAGGGAGGGCTGAGGGATTGTGCACGAAAGTTCACGAGTGCACAATCCCTTGATATGGATGAGTAGTCCATATTTGGTAGTGTGGCATCGTCGGCCATCGCTCCCAACCTGCCACTGTGGGAACTGAGCCAGTCCATCGGTCCTTGATCACTTGATCGAGGTCCGATCGTGATCAGGACTGTCCCCACAGTGTTACTATACTGGCAGACTTGTACCTTCGAGTCGCAGCGCTGTATCTAAACCGCAAACGCTCCCTCTCTTTCGCAAACTTGCAGAAAGGAGCCTGTAGACCACTCCCACACTTCTGTCTGTTTAGATTTTCCTATTTCCTAGCCATCCAAACGCTATTTGTCTTTTATGTAGAAGAAGCCACTAGATCAATATTATTTACTTTAAGGAACTAATAACCGTTATTTCCTTTCGCAAATTTGGAATTAAGGGTTGTCAAGGCATAGGAATCGAACGGTATCAACCGCATCTTTGTGCGGTTCCTGGTTCTTGCTCTAGAGCCCCATCTTTCTCTGAGTATAGAATGATTGCAGTTCTTACTCTGGATGGCTAACCAAAACTAGTTGTTTCCATGGCTATTGGTACATAGGCACATGTAGATAAGGCCATAGGCTTGTTAGGCTAATGAGACGCATATTTGTGGAGCTTCCAGACAAGGAGAAAGGCTAAACATAGTAAGGTAAGTACTTGACACCCTAACACTTCCCCCCCTGCGTCGAATTAGTCGCTGCAATCGCCCAGCTCACTGCTGCATGTCTTCATCGGAATCCCTACGATATCTGTAAGCCCTAGGTGGCTTAGCAACTTAACTACCCCTTCTAACTCTTCTGGGACTACCTCATCCCTAGTGTAACCTTCCACACACCCCCAACGACGATCCTGGAGGGAGAAAACGGTGGTGTGGGTCGCTAAGAACTCGCGCAGGCTGTCAATGGCGTCCGACTCGAAGTAGGAGGGTCCTCGGCGCTCCTCGTCGTCTTCCTTCCCATCAAACAACTCCTCAAGCAACGACTGGCGGCGTAAGAAGTTAATCTCCTCGAAAACTCGATCAGCAAACATCCCAAAGTCGCTGGGATGCGCATCGCGCAGCTCGACGAAGCCTCCCCACCTCCAGAGACTCTCCTCGCCCTTCCGAGCACTCCTGCGCATCGCCTCGCTGATCCAGCGAACTCCCTGGATGCCAACACACTGCAGTGTCGCAATAATGAGCCGCAAGTTCTCCACTGGCTGCGCAGAGACGAGGGGATTACAGTCGGGGTGAGTTTCGGCATAGACGATGCTGGGGAAGCTCATCTCGATCTCCTGGAGCGCCTCCGCCGGTATGCACGAAGGCATGGGTCCCTCAGACACACCAGGTATGTAGTTGTGTGCTGCACATAAGATAATTCGTCCTAACCTCTGTAAAGTGTACCAGAGGCCATGCGCGAGACCAGGCTTGATGCCATGCAGGTCGTTCGGTCCACCGATCGAGTAGAAATCGAGTTCTGTGACATTGTAGTGGAGGAGAGACGAGTCGAGGCTGCGGAGGAACAGCGTCTGGAGCAGGCGAGCGGTGAGGATGACTTCATGAGTCGAGGCGAACGGCGAGATGTAGGTGCTGAGGGTGGGGATGGCCATGGCTAGTTGACTGGGCGACTTCCTGGGGCTTCAGCTAATTGCAGAACTTCTTATATACCCTAGGATGTACCTACAGTATCCTGACTTGTCCTAGACTCCCAAGAATGACTCCAACTTGTTCTAACTCATCTAGAACTAGTCCCTGAGTCGCCTGATCCTTCTCCCTCTGATCTGTCCGCTCTCTGACTCATTCTTACTCAGGAGCGATTCCCTGGAGGGCTAGCTCGCTCCTGCCATGTCTTGAGGACTTCTGGCGCGTTCTTGAGCTGCCTGGCAGTCAGCCATTCGTCTGCTTCAGGCCCATAGCCAGTAAACCTTGTTTTGAACAGCCTGATTCGTTTACTTCCTCTCTTCCTAAGTTTCTCATCTACTATCCTTTCAACTTCATGCTCAGGTAAGTCCTGGAAGTCCTCTCTGCTGAGAGGTTGGGTAGGCCTGGTGCCTAGCTCTTCTGGAGAGGGATTGTACCTCTCTAAATGAGCTATGTTGATGACAGGATGTATTCCAAAGGATGCAGGCATTCTAAGCCTATAAGTGACAGGGCTGATCTTCTGAATAATCTCAAAGGGACCTTCATACTTCATTAACAGCTTTTGTCCCTTTCCTTCTTCAGTCCTGTAGAGTTGGAGTGAATGAGGATTGATCAGGACTAGATCTCCCTCCTCAAACTCATAGGTAAGCCTTCCTCGATTATAAGCCCTCTTCTGGAACACCTGTCCTAGAAGTAAGGCTTCCTTGGCTCTACTCCTTTCTGTTTCAAAGTGAGAAACCATATCACTGGCTTGTAGATCTAACGCACTGGAAGACACCTCCCCCCCAGAGTGTGAGTCTTGATTCACTGGTCTGGTGATAGAACTGGGAGAGTGTACAATGGTAGAGCTAGTGATAGGATGGTATCCTCTGAGCAAATAGGCAGGTGAGAAGCCTGTAGCAGTGTGTGGACTAGTATTGTAGGACAAAGCCAGTCCATCCAGGAGCTTACTCCAGTCATCTTTCTGAGGACCTACATAAGTTCTCAAGGCTACTTCTAGACTTTGATTCAGAATCTCAGTCTGTCCATCAGCCTGAGGGTGGTATGAAGTAGTTAAAGACCTACTCATTCCCATGAGTCTGCAGACTTCTGCCCAGAAGCTTCCTTTCCATCTGGTATCCCTGTCAGAAATGACCTGCCTGGGTATACCATACTGGGAAATGACATGATGGAAGAACAGCTTAGCTGTCTCTACTTCCTTGACAGTAGTAGTAGTGGGGATGAATATGGCATACTTAGTGAGTTTGTCCACTATGACCAGTATGCTATCATATCCATCAGACTCTGGTAGCTCAGGAATGAAGTCCATGGTGACTACTTCAAAAGGTTGTGAGGGTATAGGAATGGGTTGCAACAATCCTACTGGACCATGTCTTCTATGTTTTGTCTTCTGGCAGATATCACAGGTAGAGGTGTACTTCTTGATATCTCTAGACATCCTAGGCCAGTAGTAAGTGGAGGCTATTCTGTTGTAAGTCTTGTAGTATCCACCATGAGCAGCCTCAGAAAGGGAGTTATGGACTTCTCCCATAATTTCCAGTCTGAGACTAAGTGGTACACATAGCCTGTTGTTTCCATTCCAATCTTCAAAGTATACCAACCCATTAGTATGCTCATAGTACTGAGGGTACTCTGGGTTAGATACATCTTGTTCTGCCCTCTTTGACTTAAGGACTCTAGAGAAGTGAGAGTCTTCAAGGTAACCAGCTCTCCACTTCTCTAGCTCCTTGGAGTCAATGCCAACAAGGATAGAGTAAGATTTTGAAGTTTGATAGGGCATTGTGAGAACATGCCCATCAGAGGTGAGAATCTCCACACTCTCTGAAGTCAGAGGATCCTGACCATCATATTCTTCTTCTGAGCTGATGTATTTGGTAGCAACTCTAAGAAGCTTCTCTTCAAATTTCTCACCCAACTCCTCATACATATTGAGAAGAGGATCTTCAATATCAGAGGCTTGACCAGACCTCCAATTCCTGTCTGATGAAGCCTTGAGTTGAAGTTCCTGAGTAGGGTCTGAAGAGGGTCCTAACTGGTAAGGGACTCTCCTCCTCAGCCTAGATATAGGGTCTACATTGGAGTGAACTCTACCAGCCCTATGTACAATTTTGAGGTTTGGGTAAGATGAAAGCACTGTACCCCAGCTAAGCAACCTCCTATTGACATTCTGATAGGTTCTACTCCAAGTAAGGGCTGCATGATCTGTTATGGCAGTTACTACACTTCCTTCCAAGAAGCACTGGAACTTAATTAGTCCTTCCTTCAGGGCCAATGCTTCTCTCTCAGTAGGTGAGTAATTCCTTTCAGCAGCCTTAAGGATTCTTGACCAATAACTGATGACTCTCTCCAGGTGGACAACAGTGTCTTCAAAGTTATTAGCCCAAGAATCTTGATAAGTGGGTTCCTCTGGGTTTGCAACAGCAAAGATAGGTTTAGGGACAGGCTGCTTATCCTGGTAAGCCTTCCATAACTTATCATAAATCCTTGTTCCTTTCAAGTCCTTGACCTTAATAGGTTGGACCTGTTGGAGTATAGCTCCAAGGCCATAGTCACAGGCATCAGTGTACAGCCTATAAGGTAACCCTGGCATGGCATATGCCCTAACAGGTGCATTGGTAAGGACTTGTTTGCACAGTTCAAAAGCTTCCTGTTGTAAAGATCCCCAATCCCACTTATGGTCCTTCCTAAGAAGTTTGAATAGGGGACTAGCTATCCATGCATAGTAAGGGATGTAGGCTGAGAAATACACCATCATCCCTAAGAAGGTCTGGAGTTCACTAACATTCTTTGGCTCAGCTAGTTGAACTATAGTACCAACCTTCTCCCTATGGGTGGATAGTCCTAGTCTGGACACCTTTTGTCCTAATAGCAGTAAAGACTGGTAAGCAAAATGACATTTATTTGGAGCCAGAGTGATGTTTCCTTTGATGATAGCCTTGAATACAAGGTCTAGGTGCTTCAAGTGGTCTTCAAAGGTAGTAGAGTAGACCACTATATCATCAATGTATACCAAGGTGAACACCCATAAGTAGGGTGCTAGCACACCTTGCATCACCCTTTGGAAGGTACTAGGACCATTCCTAAGTCCAAATGGCATTCTATTGAATTGGTGAAGACCTCTATGGGTCCTAAATGCTGTTTTCTCTCTGTCTTCTTTCTTGATAGTGATTTGAGTGAATCCAGCAAGTGCATCCAAGGTAGACAACCATTGACATCCAGTTAATGCTTGAAGAATATCCTCCTGCCTAGGCAAAGGGAATTCATCAGGGATGGTGACAGCATTAAGTCTCCTATAGTCAATGACCATCCTTGGTTTACCATTTCTATAGACAATGAATGCAGGAGCTCCCCATGGGCTCTTAGAAGGGGATATCACTCCATTATTCAGCCAAGTGTCAATTTGCTCATCCATAACTTCTCTCTTAGCAGGTGAAGATGAACCAAAGGGTGGTAGGGATATCTCTTTGGATTCAGGCCTTAGCTTAATCTCCAATTCTCCTGGATGACTCCCTAACCTTCCATCAAGTCCAAAGGCAAGATGGTTAGTCAGTAATACTTTGTGTAGAGCCTTTGCCTGATCTTTAGTGAGATCCTTAGAAATATCCACTGCCTCCAACAACTCTCCAGTCTTGACAAGATCTGGTGGAGTTTCAGAACCTTTGGGTCCTCCTTCTAGAGGGTCTTCTGCTAATGGGTCTTCAGTCCCTGAGTACTGAAGAAGGTTTTTGTCCAGTAGCTCTGAGGCAACCATGCCAGACTTGAGATCTCCACTCTCATAGTGTGAATGGATACTCCTGACAAGTGAAGCATAGTTCTCAGCTTTCACTATGTCTTCATAGCTACAATGGGAAGTCTGCACTAACCAAGTTTTAGGATTGTGAGCCACTCCAAGCACCTGACCCTTATGGATGACAATAGGATAACTTGCAAAGTTGGTAACATGTATCCTAGGGTTATCCTTGGTGATGACAGAGTCAGGGCAAGCATACACATCCTCCAGACTTCTCCCATTGAAGAATATCTTCTCTACGTAGACATAGTCCAATTTCCTTGGGAAGTTGACTCTGACAGAGATATACTTTGAGGTTCCAGGATGGATAATAGCTTCAACAGCAGACCTAGCATATGGGTCTGATGATGCCTTCCTCTCTCTTCTCTTAACTCTCTGAGAGTGGTGATGAAGGATTCTTTTGTTTTTATGGTCTTTACTCATAGATATCTTAAATGAGTGACCTTCATCATCCAAGTAGGAAGGTGAAGTGGAGCTTTTGACTAGCACACTTCTACCAGTGTCCCCAAACAGCAGACAGGTCTCTCCTTCCTTCCTCATGACTGAGATAGAGTACTGATCTGCAAAGTCATTTCCCAAGATAAAGGGTGTAGTCATTCCCTTGACTACATAAGCATCTACATTCAACTGAACTGGTCCCTCTGAAGTTTCAAAATAGATGTCTGTGTTGATGAAACCAGAGATAGAACTTCTACCAGTCACTTGAATGAGATTAATCTTCTGACCAGTCTTGATCTTAGGAGGATTGTCCAATCCTTCAAGGGTGGTCAAAGATATTAAGGTAATATCAGATCCAGAGTCCACTATCACATCAGTCAGGTTCTCCTTGAAACTCCCTAGGTAACAATGGGTCCTGGTTGCCTTGGATCCAAGGAAGGAAGTTCCAGGGGGTCTAGCCATTAGCTTGTGAAGCTTAAGTAAAGTCTGGCTTGTCCCTGAGAGTCCTCTGACTGAATAATGTCTAGCTGCTACTTGATGAGCCAACCTTCTCCTACTCCTCCTATTGAGTGAAGGCCTTGGCCTCGTCACAAGTCCACTGGCAGCTACATGGTGAACTGAGGCTGATATAGAGGGGTTGTCCTGTTCCTTTTCTTCCTGAGCCTGTGTATCCATAGTACCCTGAGAGGCCTCACCCTCCAGAACTGAAATCCCTTCCTTAGGCTCCACTACTGGGTCAGTGTGGAGGACAGCAGATTCAGGTAACTGGAGGGCCTCATGAAAATCCTCCTGATCTTCATGGCTCTCAGCTTCTTCTTCATCTGATAATCCATAGTACAGATCATCATACTCAGCCTGGGCTTCTTCTTCCTCTGAGTCTACCTCAACAGCATGGACTCTAGCAGCCTTATTCCCCTTCCTTGCATACTTGCAATCAGGGTCCCAATGTTTCCCACTGCCACAGTGCCTACAAGGTCTAGCACCTATAGACTCAGGTGGTTTCTCAGAAACATTCTTGTCATCCCTAGGAAACTTTGGAGACTGCATCTTGCTGGTCCATCCTACTAGGTGAGTTCTGGCAGACTTGAGCCTAGACTTAGCTACAGGCTTCCTGAAAAAGAACTTCTTCTTCTCTCTAGGTGGGTCCATCCTAAGTAGATTGTCTTCATGATACTTGATGGCTTCCTGGAATTCTACCAATGTGTTGTAGAAGTGAGGGTTGAGTATGTTAACCCAGGATGGTGGTGCTCCATTCATTATCTCCAAAATCAACTCAGAGTCTGACATGTTGTAGACTAGAGTTAAGAGTTCCACCTTCCTGATGTAATATTCACTTGGCAACTCATGGGAATTCTCAAGATCTCTGTAGGATGCCTTATTGGCCCTGGCCTTCTGCTTATCCAACCAACTCCTGTTCATGTAATAGCTTCTAATGGCTTGTCTGAGTGTACCCCAATCTGCTTCAATCTCTCTTCTCTTTTCAACAGGTAATGACCAATACCAAACTTCAGCAGATCTGGTTAGTCTTTGGGGTACAAGGCCTCCTAGCTGTCTAAAGACAGGGTAGGATCTCTCAGATATCTGTGTGACTCTCTTCAGCCATTTAGCTAGTGTGTCTGAGTTTCCATCCCACTCAGGTATGTCAGAAGCCTTAAGCTTAGGGTCAAATACATAAGCATAAGGGTCTGCAAGTGGAGTTGGGTTCCTTTGGGGATTAGGGTCCTCTGGCCTTAAAGGTCCTAAGGGTCCTGGTGGGTCTCTAGGGTCAGGGGGATCCCCTGGCCCTCCTGGGCCTCCTGGTGCTCTAGAACCTCTAGAGCTCCCTGGTCCAGAGCTTCCTGAAGCGAAGGGTCTTCTTCCTGGTGGCCTCCTGGGTGGCCCATGAGGTGGTTCATGGTCTGGATCTTCATCTGGGTCTCCTCCTGGAGGGGGTCCTGGGATAGGCTGGTGAACTGGTGGAAGAGGATCCCTTCTAGGAGGAATCCTGGGTGATGAATAGGTCTGTGATCTGGGCTGTTCTCTCTGAAAATCCTCAGAGTAAGGAGTCCTCTCCTTTCCCCTCCCAGCATACTCAAGTTCTTCCTCCTCTTCCCTCTCATAAGTGGTGGTCAAGGGAGAGGGATCTTCTAATGTTCCTCTAGTAAAGGTCACAAACTGAGGAAGGGTGCTAAGATCCTTGAGTCCAGAAGTGAAGTCTGGAAAATGCATGGACTCTCTGATATTTCTCTGCAGAGTCCTGGAAGGTCCTGCAACCTGAGAGACAGAAGGGGGAATAGGGTCTGATGGAGTCTTGCCTCCAGTGACCTTCTGGTAAACCCCAGAGCCTTCAGGGGTTGGTGGTGGTTTCTTCTTCAACTCTTGCCACATCTTCTCCTCACTAGTTTCTTTCTTAGATCCAACCTCACCTAGGATTTGATCCATGGTGGCCAAGAAACTTTCCACTTCATCAGCAAATGCACAACCTAGCACTTCATAGTCATTGGCAGACAAGAGTACCATGTGGCTCCCTCCCCTTCCAATCATGGGGAGAGAGGGAATACCCATCTCAGTGTCTAGGTTTGCTTCCATAGCCCTCTTCTTCAACACAGCCAAAGCCTCCTTCAAAGATTTGTACTTGTTATGATCCAAGAAGTACCCTCTCCCTGGTACCAACCAAATCTTCCTAAACAACTCCTTCAACAGGTCCAACTCTCTGATGTACCTCTTTGCCACAGCTCTGCTCATCCTAGCATATCCAACTCTTCTCTGAAGATAATGTTCTCCAAGCAGAGCTCCTTCATTCCTCCTTCCAACATGATCTTGTGATAGATCTCTCCTATGAAACAAAGTTGGGAGTAGACCAGGGTAACTCTGAGCACTGGTCAGGTCTTGCCTCTCCAACTTCATGGGTCCAGTCACTTCTGACAGGAAGGATACACTCCCCAGAAGTAGGCTTCTAGGATCCTCAACAGTCTCAGTGATGGGTGTCACTGGGATGCGAGGAGTAAAGTCTCCTTCCTCTACCCTAGGCTCAACAACCTTAGGTAGATCAGAAGTAGGGGGATGACCTACAGGAGTAGTAGGTCTAATGTCCTCTGCAGTCATAATAGCTGACATCCTTCTATGCTTTCAAACACAACAATCAACCCTCAGCTCAATAGGCTATAGATCTCCTGTTAATGAACAACAACTTCTACCAATTGCTATGGGATTTAATACCACAAGGGTTCTCAGGGAGCAGCAGTACAGTTAGGCTGAACACAGTTGACAATAGTGATTAGCTTGTGAAAAGCAGAGCAGGGTGAGTGCACTGTATGTAAGCAAGAAAATTGCAGTGCTGGAAGCAGGGCAATCCTGGGGGGCTCCTGGGGCACAAGGCTGGCCCTTATATACCTTTTGCCTCCTAGGTTGTCCTTACTTGGACATCTCCTAGTATGGGTTTCCTGTAATTAAAATAATAATAATATGATCCCACAGTGTCCACCAATGTTATGGATCTGGTACTGGATGCAGTCAGAAATGAGTCACTGAGAGTCAGGATGACTCAGACAGGTCCTCAATTCCTTATGCAGTCGGTCTACAGGACTAGTAGATCCTCCAGTTCCATACCTTCCTGCTAACAGTATTGAAACCAACACTGCTAGCAAGGCATTGCTTTGGGCAGATATTATTATTAGTTAGTAACCTAAGTCACAACATCCCATGGGCTTAGCCATTGACCTCCATAGTCTGCCTCAACCTGGTATCACTCCACAGGTTGATACTATGGCTCAATGACTGACCACTCCATAGGTATTGCACACTTAAGCCAAATTAATGTAGATAGGTCAAAATAGATCAGTGAATAGGTAGCTAACCAGACACAGGAGAAACAAGCTGAAGAGTTCATGAGATTCTCCTAGTCCTGTAGACCAACTGCATAAGGAATTGAGGACCTGTCTGAGTCATCCTGACTCTCAGTGACTCATTTCTGACTGCATCCAGTACCAGATCCATAACACAATGACAACAATGACAACAACGACAATGACAACGATGACAAGGGCCGTGATGTCAAGCCTTTGGCCAAATCACGTCCTGATTTGCCAACGAGAACAGCTGATGAGGATGCCCTGGCAGATGCGGCAGTTGACGACTTGGCCGAATCTATTGCTAACATCTTGGCTGAAGGCCTGACATCACCTGATGAAAGCACATTGGCCATCACCGACGACAATGCTCTAGTGCCCTGTCCTACCACTCTTGCTTCTGTGCATCCAGCCAGCCCTACTGCTGTGCCCCACAGCAAGGAGACTTGGATTGCGTACTTGCGCCAATTGTCACAGGATCCCTGTTTCCAGGAAATGGTTAAGTTTGTGGACAATACAAATGTAAGTACATATGCTTTCCAATTTCTATGTGTTAATATAGCCTTTCAGGGTGAGGCCGACTTTCTTGCGAAGACCACTCAGGCTCTCCCTGAGTGGTCTTCTTGGACCTTTGCTGGCGGCTACTTGCCCCAGACATTCCACACATCTGCAGGTTTCAAGAAGGCCAAAGTTCTGCTACATGCAGAGCTTGTCAACACCGCTGCTGCACCTTTGATTGTATTGGGAATCGGACTGGGGCTCCGTGACATTGCCCGCCAGCAGGAGATTGAGCCGGGAACTCTGCCACCTGGAGTCCCTCAGTGGCTCCTTGATTCAGCACTTATGGTTGCTATCCATCAAGACTCACTCATTGGTCGCCCACCTCTAGAGCGTGTCCGGAAGAGGAAGCCAGGAGATGCACCCCTGAAACCACTGTAAGTCACCAATTATGTTCAATGGGCACTGATCATATACTCGACCAGGAAAAAGCCTTGCAGGGTGAGGATCTTGCAGGTGGAGGGTGAGCCTCCCGTAGCAGGGCCAAGGTAAGTCTATTTGACATGGCAATCGAACAGCTCTGATTATGAGTTTGGTTTCAGCACTCAAATGACTGAGGACGTCGTCCTTGTCCCCAGAAAGCCACTCCCAAGGGCCCGGAAGATGACTGCAAAAGCAGTGCAGCAGATGGCAAATACTAACCATACTACTCGCTCGAGACAGTAATGATACATACATTACATACATTACACTCATTAGAGATTGGAGGCTTGTGGGATTGGTATATACTTTGTCACCATATAACGTAAGCATCTATTATTGAGGACTTAGACTAAAGGAAGAGCCCTACAGAAAATTCCACATACACTTCCCTACACAACTATACCAACACTACAAATTCACATACATGTACAACCATATCTTTGTTGTAGCTACATGTTGTTGGAGGTACGGAGACCTTAGTCGTCGTAGCATTAGATATTACGTAATCTGGTTCACCGTAGTCGCACCACGTAGCATAGTCATTCCTTACATGTTTGCAGAGCTCTGTCCAAACGCTGCTTGATACAGTCCTTTGCTAACTACTGCAGTCGCGAGCATACTCTCACTTCAACACATGTTGCGGTATATAAATGCTGATTAAAAACAAAAACAAAAAAGATGCAGTCACATGACCATAAACAACCAGACTAACAGTTACAAACACGGTTGGTTCATTTTACGACATGTCACGCACTTGCTCTTTCCCTTCAACCACCACCATCTCAACCTCGTCACTCCCTCCCCTCTGCCCCCTCCCCTCAAGCTGGTCATGACAACTAAGGGAAACATCCAGGCAATATATCTGCAGTATATTGCCTGGATGTTTCCCTTCATTGTCATCAGGTGTTGGGGTCACATCGACTCCAATGCCTGCTAAGGTAAGTGCCCAGCCCATTCTCATAATACATTTATTTATGCGTTCCCTCCCCTGCAGAATGCGTCATGGAAGAGGGTGGCTATATGGGCCATGAGAGGAGGGGCTGCCATTATGCGGCAGTCATCCTCCCACCCTCTTCCTTTCTTTAGCCGGCCATTTGAGTTATTGATGGGGGTGGCCATATGGGCCATGGGAGGAGGAGCCACCACTATGCGGCAGTCATCCTCCCGCCTCCCTGCACTGGTGAGTTTTTCTTTTCTGCACTGTGACATGGGGTGGCTATATGGCCACTATACGGTGGTCATCCTCCCGCCTCCCTGCACTGGTGAGTTTTTTCTTCTCTGCACTGTGACATGGGTGGCCATATGGGCCATGGGAGGAGGGGCCGCCATTATGTGGTGGTCATCCTCTCACCCTGTTGCTTTGTTTAGATCGCCATTTGAGCGATTGGAGGTGGCCATATGGGCCATGGGAGGAGGGGCTGCCGTCATGCGGTGGTCATCCTCCTCCTCCCTAGCTACAACTTTCATATCTAGTGTGCTCTAGTGGAGTGGGATTTGCCTGCTGGCACTTCCCCTTCGCTCTGGAGCATTTTCATCAGGCACTCGGGTGTGTTGGAGGTTGACTTGGCCACTCAGCCTCCAACTTCGTGCCCTACATATTTTCTCAAATCTACTTAATTTTTTGCTACTCAACTTTTTTGCTTGGACTTCATCATTTTATTATTATTTACAAGTAACCATTTACTTAGTTAGGTAAAATATTGATCATTTGTCAGACCTAACCCTAACCTTAGTCATGGGCCGACGTGCTCTTTTCGACTCTGATGCCACTTCAGCCAGACCACTTTCTTTGTTGAGGTAAATATCGGCCAGGTCGTTTTTATCAATTGCCTTACCTTTGGCCCATACGATTTATTAGTAAACATCAACTATGGGCCCTGCTCTTTTTGATGCTGATACCACTTTGGCCATTGTCGGCCAGGACGTTCTTTTCGAATAGCTGAACTTCAACCAATGTGATTTATTTGTAGTTCTAAAAATACAATCATCCCTGAACATGTGGGAAAGGCATGGCCACTCATTGATTGATCTATTGATAACACCTCTCTGACCCTCACAATGGCCTGAACTAAACAGACACCAAAGAAGAGTACAGGTGGACACGCTCTACAGGTAAACCCTGGCGTTGGATCACTCCTGCCTCCCCAGATTTTGCACAGTCATGAAAGTGGGGGTGAGCAGGTATGTATTCACTGCTTACCTGCCAAGCAACTGTGCTAACCAACCATAGTATTGTTACATGTGTCTGAATGTAAGATGTTGGTTAAGTGAGACCGAATATCCCGCATCACAAGTGCGTTAGAACCCTGTTTATAGCAGTAGTTATGCAGTCGTAGTGACAGTAGTGGGATAAGTGTGGCTGATTAGCTAAGCATCCAGGGAAAGTCCCTTCACCCCTAGGGTGGACCCTTACACTGAATGGCGGTCATCTCGTCATTTGTGACCGCTGCTCGCGAGCACTCTGCAACAAGTGCATCGCAATTCCGCCGACAATTGAAAGCTATGAACAACTTAAGTTCCATTGCCTTTACTGCCACTCGCAGGCATTCAAAGGGCCCATGCTACAGCCCTATTACGTGCGTCCTTTACATTCATTTTCTCTGCCCAGCTGTTCTAAAATCAGACAGGGTTTCTACATTCACAAAGGTCTTGAGCTTGTCGATGAAAAGCTCAATCCAAATTCATTAAAACCAGCATTTCCTTCACATCTCACTGTTGTCGGCAACTGTTAGGATCGCTTACATAAGCATCCAAAAAGAGCAGTTGTGGAGAAACTGGGAAGGGTTGTTGGAAGGTCACATGACCTGTGACTGTGTCCAAGATTATGTAATCGGAAGGTCACATGACCTGGGCCTGGGCATGTCATGTGATCCGAGGGTCCGAGCGTGGGAACGCCGGCAAGTGCCGAAGCATTTGCTATAAGTACTTTCACTTTTCCTTTTTTGTACTCTTTTCCCCTTATCTTAGTATTGTCGTCATGACCTTATGCTTAAGTTGTGTGAGACCCAGTCTGATATAATACTAAGATCTGCCTGTCTGCCCTAGCCCCGTGTCCTAACCCGGCTAGCCTGGACCCTTAATTTCAAACTGTGACATGTTGTCACAGCTCAGCCCCTATCATCCTCTTCTTCTTTACCCTGCCTGTGGTGTGTAACAGAACTGCACGAAATTTTTACTGTGTGTAGATACACATGATCAGACCCGGAGGAAGTCTACTGTGACCCTCCCCAAGAGATACTGAGTGCCAAAGGCCCGGAACTTTGCTTTACAGCTACATACCAGTGAATCATGTAGTGTACAGGGCATGGAAAGGCCCTATACATAGTTTTTCTGTAGTTTCCTGGTCCAGTGGACAGGGCCCTTGCTCTGTGACCATTGTCAGAAGGGCACACGGGCAACTCACTAGGAGTTGTGGAGTGACCACCTGGGACACCATTCAGGCCCCACATTAACAAAAGTTTCATAGAATAAGAGTTAGAATAAGAGTTCTATAGGTACATAAGTACTAGAAGAGCAGCCTGAGAGGACAGGACTGTTAAGAGATCGAAGAAATCCTGAGTGCCAAAGGCCCGGAATTTTATTTTACAGTGCTATAGAATGCTGGACCTAGCTGTTGCCCCCTTTGATGGGCAGAAAAGGAACTTCTGTACGTTCCTCCGATCCCTACACCTCCTGTTTATGGTGAACCTGACTGTCTATGCTGTGGACCTGGTGAAGGTCCTCTTTGCTCTGAGCAAAATTGCTGGAGAAGGATTCACTGCTGAATGGGCAAATATGAAAGCAGAAGAGATCCTGGGTAGTGGTGAGGCCGGAACCTGGGCAGAGTTTGTGGAGGAGATGAAGCATGCATTCGATGACCTGAATGACCGTGCAACTGCCCTTGCCGATATTGCAGGGCTGAAACAGGGTGCCATGACAGCACCGGAGTTCTTCGCGAAATTCGAGATGCTGTTCTGACAGGCGAAGTTGAGTGCAGAGAAGGACTCAGGAATCCTAGTCCATTGGTTGGAGTTGAACCTGAGTAGGAGGTTGGTGGAGAGAATCTATGGTGTCTCCCTGATGCCAGAGACATATGGAGAATGGAAGCTGCTGGCTGAGAGGCTTGATGCCCAGCAAAGGCGACTGGATGGGATACTCGCAGAATGGACACCGCAACCCCTGCACGACCTACCACGACCCTACCGCAACCTGCCGTGACCGTACCGCAACCTCTGGATGTGGCCATGGGCTGTGGATGTGCCCCTGCTGATGAGAGATGTTGTTTCCAATGCCACCAGACTGGCCATGCTGTCCATTTCTGCCCCCTGCCTGATATGCGTCTGCAGGTCCCAAGGGTCCAAACCCGTGCAGTACCATGTGCCCCCCAAATGGTGGAGAAATATGAAAAGGAGATTGTGCAGCTCTGAGCCTACCTAGAGCCATATGAGAAAGAGAGAAGGGCTCTTGTAGAGGAGAAGAAGTGTGCCAGCCCCCATTCCATCCCTGTGCCTGCTGCAAGCATACCCCGATATACTATCTTGCAGCAGAGACATACCCGAATTGGGGCTGAGGTGAAGGAGGAAGTGAGACTGGCAGAGCGCCCACACATGGTGCAGCCAGAAGTGGGGAAATGTGTGCCACGAGAGCTGGCCATCCAGGTGCACTTGGAGGCTCTCAGCACAGGCAAGGTATCAGACTAGGTCTCACACAACTTAAGTGTAAGGTCATGACGACAATACTAAGATAAGGGGAAAAGAGTACAAAAGTGGAAACGACATAGTATATATAGTGGGAACCCCGGCACTTGCCGACTTTCCCATGCTCAGACCCTCGGATCACGTGATGCGCCCAGGCCCAGGTCATGTGACCTTCTGATTACATAATCTTGGACACAGCCACAGGTCATGTGACCTTCTGATTACATAATCTTGGACACAGCCACAGGTCATGTGACCTTCTGATTACATAATCTTGGACACAGCCACAGGTCATGTGACCTTCTGATTACATAATCTTGGACACAGCCACAGGTCATGTGACCTTCTGATTACATAATCTTGGACACAGCCACAGGTCATGTGACCTTCCAACAACCCTCCCCAGTTTCTCCACAACTGCTCTTTTTGGATGCTTATGTAAGCGATCCTAACATCACCCCCCTCTTAAGGCTGGGCATCCCGACCAGCTAGCTTGGCATTGTCGGAGTGGGAGAGGAAGAAGTCCAAGTACTTCACCCCACGCCCCTGATGACTGCCAGGCCCAGCAGCACCCTGCGCCACCCCTCAGGATGGTAAGGCTGCCGCCCAAACCAGTCCCACAAATTCCACTCCTCCACGTGCCCCAATGCACAGGGACCATCCCCGCTCCCACCAGCACCAGCACCAGTAACCACACACACACAGCCAGATGACCACGACAGCGAGTCACACGTGACCAGGTGCAGGATTGCCAATGGGGAGTGGTGCACCGCCACCTGTTGGGGCACGACCCTCATACAGGCCACCAGTATTGTGTGCTCATCCTCCCCCACATCGTGATCCTCCCCCTCCAAAGCCAACACATCCAAAATCTCCTGCTCCTCCTGCTCCTCCTCACTTTCATCCTCCTCCTCCTGCACTGGCACAGATGCAAGAGACACACCCCCAAACACTGCCCTCAAAAGCACCAAAGAAGAGGAGGCACCAGCAACACCACCAAGACCAAGACCGACCACATCTGGAGTACACAGCAGAGGGGTTGCAAGAGGTTGCGAAACAGTCACGGCAGGTTGTGGTAGGGTCACAGTAGGTCGCGCAGGGGTCACAATAGGTCGTGCTGGGGTCATGGTAGGTCACGCCAGGGTCGCGATGGGTTGCACCGGGGTCGCGATGGGTTGCGGTAGGGTTGCGATAGGTCGTGCCAGGGTCACAGTAGGCCATGCAGGGGTTGCGGTGGGTTGTGGTGTCTGTCCTGCAAGTATCCCATCCAGTCGCCTTTGCTGGGCATCAAGCCTCTCAGCCAGCACCTTCCATTCTCCGTATGTCTCTGGCATCAGGGAGACACCATAGATCCTCTCCACCAACCTCCTACTCAGGTTTGACTCCAGCCAATGGACCAGAATTCCTGAGTCTTTCTCTGCACTCAGCTTCGCCTGTCAGAACAGTGTCTCAAACATCACAAAGAACTCTGGTGCCATCATGGCACCCTGTTTCAACCCTGCAATATCGGCAAGGGCAGTCGCACAGTCATTCAGGTCATTGAACACTTGCTTCATCTCCTCCATAAACTCCACCCAGGTTCTGGTTGCACCATTACCCAGGATCTCTTCCACCTTCACATTTGCCCATTCAGCATCAAATCCATCTCCAAGTTTGCTCAGTGCAAAGAGGACCTTTGCCAGGTCCGTGGCATAGACAGTAGGGTTCGCCATAAATCAGAGGCGAAGTGATCGGAGGAACATATGAAAGTTCCTTTTTTGCCCATCGAAGGGGGCAACAGCCAGGTCCAGCATCGTTTTAGGACACTGTAAAACAAGGTTCTGGGCCTTGGGCCCTCAGGATTTCTTTGATCTCTTAGCAGTCCTGTCCTCTTAGGCTGCTCTTCTATGTACTTATGTTTCTATAGAACTCTTATTCTATGAAACTTTTGTTAACGTGGGGCCCAAATGGTGTCCCAGGTGGTCACTCCACAACTCCTAATGAGTTGCCCGTGTGCCCTTCTGACAATGGTCACAGAGCAAGGGCCCTGTCCACTGGACCAGGAAACTACAGAAGACTATGTAGGGCCTTTCCTCGCCCTGTACACTATGTGATTCACTGGTACATAGCTGTAAAACAGAGTTCTGGGCCTTTGGCACTCGGTATCGATGCACATAATGCAAATCCCACCGGATTTTTATGGCTGGAGGAAGAAAAACTCGTTCACTACCTTATTAAAGCTTAGGAAGATGCCTTCACTTGGAAGGAGACCGAAAAAGGACAATTCCATGCAAAATACTTCGATCCAATTATCATCCCGACAGTCGAACATGTTCCTTGGATTTTCAAAAATATACCAATTCCCCCTGGCATCTACGATGAAGTCCTAAAGGTTATCCAAGAAAAGATAGTGGCCAGAGTCTATGAAGAATCCAATTCTTCTTATTGGTCCCAGTGGTTTTGCATATTAAAGAAAGACGGGAAGTCCCTCCGACTCGTACACAACCTCCAGCCATTGAACAAAGTCACTATCAGCGATTCCGTGGTTCCCCCCATAATGGAGGTTTTTGCAGAGTCATTCACTGGATGCAGATGCTATGGATCACTCAATTTATTCATTTCCTTTGATCAGCAGTCTCTCGACAAGCGAAGCCAAGACCTTACCACATTTCAAACCCCTCTCAGAGCGAAACAGCTCACTTGCATCCTGATGGGATATACCAATGTGACACAAATTATGCATGGGGATGTCATGCATATCCTGCAAGACTAAATTCCGCATGTAACCATCCCATTTGTAGACAATGTAGCGATTAAGGGCCCGGAAACCCGATACAAGCTTCTGGACGGCACTTACGAGACGATCCCGGAGAATCCGCAAATACAGTGGTTCGTCTGGGAGCATTTGAATAACATCAACCAGGTGCTCCATCAAGTCAAAAAAGTTGGAGGAACCTTCAATGGCAAGAAAACAACAATCTGCACCCCCAAAACAATCATTACTGGACACATGTGCACATATGAAGGGCGAGTTCCAGATGCTTCCAATGTTCAACGGATCTGAGACTGGCCTCTGTGCAAAACACTCACAGATGTCCAATCATTTTTAGGCATCTGCAGACTGCTCCGGATATTCATTAAAAACTATGCCGTACTTGCCCAACCACTTGTCAGCCTAACTCGTAAGGACGTTCGATTCAGGTTCGAGGAAGAAGAACAAAATTCGATGGACCAACTTAAAGACACAATAGTCAACTCATCCGCCATTCGACCGATTGACTACTGCTCTGGATGGCCCATGATTATGGTGGTTGACTTGTCCAACATTGCGGTCGGCTTTGTGCTATTTCAAATCAGAGAAGATGGAATCCGGTACCCATCTAGGTTCAGTTCGATTACCTGGAACAAATGCGAGGCCTGATACTCTCAGGCAAAAATCAAGTTATATGGACTGTTCCACACCCTCTGGTCATACCGGATTTACCTTATCAGCCTTCTAAAATTCACTGTCGAAATGGATGCTAGATTCATTAAGGGCATGCTAAACAATCCAGACATTCAACCAAATGCTGCCATGAATTGATGGATTGCCAGTATACTACTTTTTGATTTTGACCTTGTTCACATCCCAGCAGATAAGCATACTGGAGCCGATGGATTATCACACCAACATGCTGCTGATGGTGAAGATGACACCGAGTCCGAAGATCACAAAGAATGGATCAATCGGAGCTATGTGTTTGCCATTGAATGCATGAATCGAGCACCCGAATCTTCCTACTGATCCGAGGCGCAGCTCCCTGACATCACTCATACTGGCTTCCAACTTCACACAGGATTGATGCTACTCAATTCGACAGTACCATCCGATGATTCACCAGCCCCCAATGAATCCTCCACCATCTTTATACCCCTGATCAGATGCAGCAAAGAAAAGAGAAGAACAGATCTGCAAATTGAATCTTTCCTTCGAAACCTGATCCGTCCATCTGGCATCGATGCAAACCAGTTCCAACGATTAGTCCACTCTGCATCTGGGTTCTTCATCCTTGATGACAAGCTGTGGCATCGCCGACCTAACAGATGCCACCAGGTAGTACCTCCAGACCACAAGCGGCTTGCAATTATTCAGAGGCACACAATTCACTTGGCCACAAAGGCGTTTACATGATCTGGACACATATTTTAAATCGGTTCTGGTGGCCGGTGTTGGATCAAGACATAAAGTGGTTTGTCCAAACTTGTCACCAGTGTCAGACCCAACAAATCTGGAAGATGTTTATTCCCCTGATGGTCACCACACCAGCCAGTCTTTTCCATCAAGTGCACATAGATACCATGTTCCTACCCAGAGCTCACAGTTTCCGACTTCTTGTCCACGCCTGATGCTCATTATCTGCATATCTGGAAGCGAGACTGCTACAAAATGAGACCGCCCAACTTCTTGGAACCTTTATATTTGAAGATATACTGTGCTGATGGGGAGCAGTAGAAGAGATCATTATGGATAATGGTACCCCATTCATCAAGGCCCTCGATTTCCTCAGGAAACGGTACAGAATCTGTCACATCTGTATCTCTGGATATTATTCCCATGCTAACGGCGTCATCAAACATGCCCACTGGTCGGTCCATGTAATACTTTCTATCCCTCAAAAGAACTGGACTCAATGGTATATTGAGTGTAGTAGTTCTATATAGAGGGATCTACCCTCTCTGTACAGTCACGACACAGTATATATAGGCAAGCGGCCCTCTAGGGGCCGCTGATGTAAGCATAGCCTAAGCGGCTATGCTAGTAGACTATTATGGTATGTAGATTATTTAATAAAAGAATAGAAAAGGCCTATAGCCTTACACCCTCCCCCTCCGGAGAGGCCCCAACCAGAGGCAATGCGTGGGCAGCACAGGATGACAAGCAGGATTGTGATAATGTTACAAGGGGCGCATCCCCTTGGGCAGGGTTACCGCCATGTCACCGGGTGCGATCCCCTCCTGGGGCCTTCGCCTGGTGCTGACAGGTCCTACCCGGTGGTCTGCGTGACAGTTGGACAGCGTGTCACGAGCGGCACACCCCGGTGGGGGGTGCCCCAAGTGCCGCTGTCTCGTCTTGCAGGGTAGGCATATTTTTTAAAGAGCTCGGACACTTAGTCCGAGCCCTGCTCGTAGTCTCATGGTGGCTCGCCCTTGTTGTGCTCCAGTCAGGTGACGACACAACAGGCCTCTTCGCAGCCTTAGCGGCTGATGACTTAGCCGCTTTCTCTTGTTTTTGAGAGGGCCCCGCACCCTCTGTCTGGGATATTGTTAAACCCCCAATAGGTAGCCCTAGTGGGTTTCTAATGGTGGACGTACTTCCACCTTCTTCCAGGGGCACATCGCCCCTCCGTTCGTCTCCCGTCTTCTCATTTAACTGAAGACGGCATGGACATGCCCCACGCCCTATGCACTCTAGCAGTGCATATGTCTGGGGAGGTACAGGAGGCTTCTCCCATTCACCCAGCGCTAGCTGGATATCATCGTCCAAGGGGAAATTCCCCTTTCGCACATACTCGCATGGGCATGCGAGTACAAACTCGTCCCAGAGCTCCATTTCCCCAACAGAGACTCCGGCGTCTACAAACACCTCAATTGTCTGCACGACGGTTGGCGTTATCTTTGTGTTCCAGTGCCTGGAATGTCATACAGGGAGGGCTCTCCCTTTGATGGCCTGCACGTTGTTAGGGCCTGTCCCGTCTCGATAGTAATGCTGGAGATTGACTTGTTGGTGACCAGTCCTGGAAACTCGCTAAGACCAATCAACTGTCGAGCACAGTCGAAAATGCTTGGTCCCAGAAGGTTGTGGAAATGTCCGGGATGACATGGGAATGGAAACAGACAAGTAGTAAGGCGGGAGACGTCAGAAGCGTAAGGAAAGAAATTGACAAGATGGGAGAAACACGTAATGCTGAGAAGGTCGCGAAGTCGACCAATGAAGCGTAGAAGAGGAAAAAGACGAGGTGAAAGAAATAGATTATGTTAGAAGAGTCGCGGGTAGTCGCGACAGTGTTGAGAAGTGTGTCGGTGAAGGTGATAACTTTGCCAACTGATGGGAGAACCTGTAGAGTTTGAAGATCAGTACCAAGACAAATA
This sequence comes from Clavaria fumosa, assembly GCA_951802425.1. Classification (NCBI taxonomy): domain Eukaryota; kingdom Fungi; phylum Basidiomycota; class Agaricomycetes; order Agaricales; family Clavariaceae; genus Clavaria; species Clavaria fumosa. Next base: position 4,130,265 of record OX637797.1, on the reverse strand, counting down.
AGAGAGAATACTTAGATTGCACGAGTTGTACAAGTGCAGAGGGCGAGTTAGAATAGAGTAGAGTGTGTCTTGGCAATCTTGTAGTCACCAAGAGAGACAAGACCTATCAATCACGGTGGTTCCAAGCTCAAAGGGTGTACTAGCCTCAAGCTTAAACCAATGTGCGTCAATATCAAGTCTACAGTTTGAGAAGTACATGCAAGACTTATATATGTGTGTCAATATCAAGTCTACAGTTTGAGAAGTACATGCGAGACTTATATATGTGCATATAGAGAGTATAACAAAAAAGGGAAAGTACAGAGGTCACCAGGCAATGAGACTATAGTAGTACAGGGTATGTTTAGTGGTAAGGTGACTAGGCGCGTAATCTACTAAGGTCGCAAGGGGTTAGGTATGCATAGGTAAGGTTGCGAAGATGACCTGTCACAGGTCACGACCTAGTTAAATAAGTATATACATCGCTATAACTACAGAGGGATTCTCGGATCATAAGTAACATAATTATAGATGACTGAGGAGAAGAAGGGATGCATATTTGAAGTGTACATACAGCTGACCATTGGTGGCATGTTTGAGTGTTAAGGTTGCGAGATCATAAGAGCGATCACGTGGGTGATGCTAGTGACACAGGTGATGCTGGTGACGCAGGTGATGCTAGTGATGCAGGTGACCTATGGGCGGGTAGTCATGTGGATAACACTGGTAATGGTCGTAATGCTGATAACGTATTGGCGCTGGTAGTGATAGTGCCAGAGGTGCCACGAGTATGGTATAGTGGTCGCAAGTGTCGTATGAGTGCGGGAGAGGTTGGGGAGGCTTCCGGAAGGGGAGAGTGGGTTTTGGAAGCGTGTAGAGGGGCTTGCGAGGTTGTAGAGGGTTGTCGGGAGGTTCGGAAGTGTTGGTAAGGTCGGTTTGGGTATGGGAAAAATGAATGGGTCCTGACATTACCCCCCCTTCAAGCCTCGAGCCCTGCGAGAGTGGAGGTCACATGATGATTAGTCAGCACGATGTTTGTTGATCAAGTCACGACACCCAAAATTTTTCTCTAAGTCAAACCACCATGGTCTCCACCTTCGTCAAGCAACACGAACTCGAAACCGATAATGATCAAAACGAGGTCGTGCGCGAAACGTGCTTATATGAGGAGTTTGAAAGGGGTGAGACTAGCCGTGACAAAGAGGCGCTGGCTGAGATGTTGGCCTGCCAAAAGGCCGAGCAAGAGCGATATGCGCATCTTCGCAAAGTCGCAGGCCGCCACAAGACACGAGGCAACATCATGAGTATGAGCAAGACTGCGAGCAATGTTGCAGACTCAAGCAGGGCGATGGAGAATGTCGTGGGTGAGGCTGACCTGTCGCCCGCAGACTTCCTAAAAGCTTGGAAGAAAATAGGGTCAGTGAAGGAAAACAAAGAGTGGAATGGGATGGAGCGAGAGGTGTGTAATGATGTTTCTTGCTCTATTCATTTTTTCTAATTGCTGAACAACAGGATTGTGACAATTGTGTCGCAAAGGGCCGGCAGTGCGAGCGCAGCGCTGCCAGCAAATGTCGTCAATGTGCGGAGGAGCACGGGAAGTGCTCCTGGGTCCAAGACTTTCGTCGATGGCGTGTCAAGGCTCAGCTTGGGTGGAATGACGTGCGGGTGGACGAAGCGTTGCGGCGCATGGAAGGATCGGTGATGGCGACAGCAAGTACGCCAGTGGTTGCAAGTCGAGGGGGGCCGAAATACCCCACGATACCAGTCCCGGAAACTCCGACAAGGGCGGGACGTGGGAAACGAACGAGGGCGAAGTCGCGGTCGCCTATGCTGGGTCCTTCGACATCGAAGAGGCGAGTCGGGAGTCCATCAGAGGAGGAAACGGAGACGGAGGAAGACATGCCGGTGCGTCTATCGAACATTGCAAGGGTTCGTGTGGAGAAGGCGAAGATTCTGGCAACTCTGGGAGAAAAGAGGCAGCTACTTTGGAAGGTGATGGAGTGTGAGGAGGAAATCAAGATCCTTCAAGGGCGACGATGGAGCATTGGTTGGAAGGGAGGTTGAAGAAGAGGGAGGAGGAAGTCAAAGAGTTGAAGCAAGTTGCGACGATGGTGCGGACAAAGGCGGTGAGCTTGCCACAAGAGTCTGGGATGAGGGAGGAAATGGAGAGGGAACTCGCGATGTTGAGGCAGCAGGTCATGGAGCCCTCGAGGAAGACATTGTGGGTGGAGAAGTCCAACAGGGAAGTGGAGTTGGAAGGAGAGCTGGCAGTGGTAAAACACGAGTTGGAGGAGGCATGGAGAAGTGCAAAAGGTGGGTTTCCTTTGTGTTCAGTGATTTTTTACTGAACTCGCGAGTTTATAGGAAAGGGTAAGGAGGTAGAAGGAATGCAGGAGAAGTTGTCGAAGGTACCTGCGTCCAAAATTGTGGATGCGGAAGTTGCGGAACTGACGGCGTGGGCTGAGGGAGTGGAGAGAGAATTTGAGGCTCTCCATGGGGAGTGGGAATGTGAGTAATAGCCTGGTTTTACTGCATTGCAAACTAATTTCTTTCCTTTTTCAGACCAGGAGACTAAGTTGAGAGAAGCATGTTGCGAGTTGAAGGAGGTGAAGAAGGAGAGGGAGGGTAAGTCTAAGTTTTGCGGGTATGAAATAAGCTAATTCCGTGTCTTTATAGGATTAATCGTGATGGTGGGGAAGATGGAGGAGGAGCTGTCGATGTCGAGGGGGCAGTTGCGAGGTAAGTACTCATGAGTTTCGTATTCTCAACAATAAGTTGACAGTTTGTTTCTAGAATTATGTGACCAATGTGGGAGTATGGTCGGTGAGCTCCGTGAGGCCTCGAGATGGTCTTCTTCACCTACAAAGACCTCTTGATGAAGTCGCCGAAAGAACTCCTGTTGTGGGTAGAGCAATGGGCAGAGCAGGAGCAGCATCGCATGAGGAGGGAGTTGTTAGACATTCCAAGGGTGGACAATTGGGGCTTGGAATTGAAGGCTCCCGAAGTTGGAGAGGAGGAGAAGGAGGAAAAGGAAAAAGTTGTGAGTGTGGAAGGCAGGGAAGGAGCAGAAGGGTTGCAAAAGGGGAAGGAAAAAGCTCGCGACTAGTAGATAAAATTTTTCTTGTTGTATTTTTATTGCGTATATAAATTGCTGTGAAGTCCGAAGTGAGAAAGTGAGGAAAAATGAAAAAGAGGCGAGGAGAATTATTGAGTTGCATGAGTCGCATGAGGTTTTTCCAGGTAGGTTGCATGGAAGTCCTTGAGGAGTTCCTTCGAGCCGGAAAGTGATTCTATGGGTTCCCAGGTGTCGTCCTCAGGTCCATAACCTTCCCAACATATGAGGTAGAGCACTTTCCTACCCCTCCTTTGAGAATCCAGTATGTCGGCAACTTCATAGTGTTGTTCGCTGTCAATTTCGATAGGGGGTGGAGGCTGCTGTTGTCGTTGAGGAAAGGCGTCGTTGTAGACTTTCTCGAGTAATGAAATGTGGAAAACATTGTGAATTTCTCACATCGATTTCGGTAACTGGAGACAATATGTGTGGCGAGTATGGGGAAAGGTCCAGCTCGTTTCGAGTCCAATTTCTTCATCGGTCTTTTCGTCTTCACATTCTGCAAATCTAACCACACCTTTGTTCCTTCTTTCCAGTCCGGTGTAACCTCTCTCTTCCTGTCCATGAAGCGTGAGTAGGCCTCATTCATGACCTTGAGTTGATCTCGTAAGTGCTGATGGAGTGTCTTGAGATTGGTCGCGACCATGTGTGCTTCATGCGCGGGTATCCCTTCGAGGGAAATCGTGAGTCTTGGGTGGTATCCTTTGTTCGCGAAGAATGGGGAGACACCAGTTGCACTGTGGGGGGTGTTGTTGTATACGAACTCGGCAAGTGGGAGTTGGTAGGTCCAGTCATCCTGCTGGTAGTTCGTATACATTCGAATATATTGCTCCAGGATCTGATTAACTCGTTCCATTTGTCCGTCAGTCTCGGGATTGTAGGCTGTGGAGAGATTGGAAGTAATATCCAGAGCCTGACATAATGAAGACCAAACTTAGAAATGAATAATCTTCCTCTATCCGACACTATATCCGTGGGTAGCCCATGCTTTGAGAAGACGTGGGTGACAAAATGCTGGGCTAATTCTTTCGCAGTGTCAGTAGTATTGGTAGAGATGAAAATCGCTTGTTTCGTAAGTCGACAGACAACAATGAGGATTGAGTCAAAGGTCGCAGAGAGGGGGAGGGCTTCGATATGGTCCATTGAGATTGAAGACCAAGGTCGCTTGCCTATGGGCAAGGGTTTGTGCCGGATGGGTTTTGCTCTTGCACAGGTGTGACAACCACGGACATAGACAGTTACATCCTTTCGGAGTCCTGGCCAGAAAAACAACCTATTTATTAGTTGGGTTGTCTTCCTTATACCTGGATGTCCTCATAGTTTGTGGTTGTGGTTGGAGCATAGGATATCAAATCGGAGGGAGTCATAGTCGGGGACATATATTTTACCATTGCGAAGTAGTAGTGAGCCATTGGGCGAGAGCAAGAACACCTTGTCACGACCTTGTGAAGCACCCTGTGATTTCTTTGAGAAGTAAGAGTTGCAAGGGGCGTGTCGAATTCGTGAAATCAGGGCTTCTTCATTGAGGATGACAGCTGCTCAAAGTAGTTCCGGCGGTATTGCGACCTTGTTGTTTTGCGCATTAGTCGCAGGCTGGTCAGACTTCTTCGGGTAGACATTGGGTCATCGCGTGAGGGCATCTGGCTTCGCACCAAGCTTTCCTGCTCGATAATGAATAATATAATCGAAACTGGAAAGGTACTCTGCCCAGCAGGCTTGTCGATGGCTGAGTTGCTTCGTGGTGGTAAAATATCGCAAGTTATTGTGGTCTGAAAAGACCTGAATTTGGTATCACGTGCCTTTGAGGTATGCTCTCCATTGCTTGAATGCATCGTGTATTGCGAGGAGCTCTTTGTCGTAAATGTTGTAGTTGAGCTCTGTGGCAATCATTGTATGTGTGTGGAAAGTGATGGGACATAGCTTGTTAGTCGCAGGATCAGTTTGGGAGAGAATGGCCGCTATCGCATAATTGGAAGCATCACATTCTAGTGTGATAGGGTGGTCAGGGTCGTAGTGTCGGAGGACAGGAGCTTCGGTAAAGGCTTGTTTGAGAATATCGAAGACTTCTTGGCATCGTGGGCTCCACTTCCAAGGTGTGTCCTTGTGAAGGAGTCGTGTAAGCAGAATAACAATGCCGGAATAGTTGTCTATGAATCTTTGATAGAAGTTAGCGAAACCTAAGAAGCTTTGAAGGTTGCGGATCTTCGTGGGTATGGGCCAACTTAGAATGGCCTGTATTTTCGAAGGGTCCATGGCAATTCCGTCAGGGGACACTATAACTCCGAGATATTTGACCGTCGCCATGTGGAAATCACACTTCTCGGGTCACGCGTGTAAGTCTGCCTTGCGTAGACATCGTAAGACCTCTCGGACGTGGTCAGGATTGATTGAAGGAGGGAGGTGTAGTGGCTCTGCGCGGTGTCCGTGAGATAAGAGGCCGCAAAAGTAACCTTCTTGTGGTCGCCTTGGAAGGTTACGGGTTTTGCGAAAAAAGTCATAAGACATTCTGTGACAAAGGGTTTCCATCTGTGCTGGTTGCAACCATTGAACAGCTCGGGGCATCTGGTGTCAAGCTTGGATTCTCGAGTGAAGGCATCTCGGGTCAATGGTCCTTTGGAGGGAGGAGCCTGGTAATAGTAATGGTGGTGGTGGGTACCAGGGGCCTCATCTCGAAGCGCGGCAGCGGGGTGTGGAGGCATAGGGGGGACCAAAGGGACCTGCGAGGCTTCAGCCTGAGACGGGGGGCGAGATGCTGGTTGCGTCTCCATTGGGGGTACTGGTCGCGCTTCCGGTTGTGGAATGCAGAAGGGCTCAACCAGAATCTCAAGGCGAGGGGCAGGTTGAAGCATTGCTTCGGTCCCTATAGGGTCGCAAGGGAGCACCCTACTCAGAGTAGTGGCTGGCTGCATCCACGTAGGCCAGCTACTGCAAGGGGTGGTGTACCTTGGGATCCTAGAGACAATGGCTGGTTGCTCATCAGGCGCAGCAGGATTCGCGAAATTCTGAAGAGATTGGGCCATGACCTGGAAAAGCGGGGCCATATCCCAGGGTCCTCTGGTGGGTTGAACCTGTCTTGGAGGTCGCGAGGGGGTATCCAGGTCGGGAGGAGTTGGAACTCCACAGTTGGTAGTCCCTGGATACTGATGCTGACTCTCGTATAACCGGTTCTGTGGATTAGTGCAGAATCCGTCTGTCAATTGTACCAAAGGCTCATAGAGGTTCATGGTTTCTACGAGATATGCTAGTTCTTCATCGAGAGTTCCAGCCTCGTATTGGCAGCGAGTATTGTTAAGGATTTGGTAGGTGCGGTGGCGAGGGCGGTCGAAGCGTGGGTAGCCGAGCTGCTCTACGAGGGACTCGGCTTCTTCACGTGGGGATGAGGCATGACTAGGTGCGATTTGGGCAGGTTCTTCAGGCTGTGATTGAACGACGGATGTGGGTCGTTCTTGTATGGTGGTAGGCGGCTCACGAGTAGTCTCCCATGCCATTGGAGTGATCGCATGGCTACCTGTGCATGTTTGGAAGTGGTGAGTGATGGGTTGGGGAGGAGTGTGACTGGAAGACATAATAAATGATTCTGGGTGTTGAGTGTTGGGGCAAGGGGGAGACTTGATATTATGTTAGGGCCTGTCCCGTCTTGATAGTAATGCCGGAGATTGACTTGTTGGTGACCAGTCCTGGAAACTCACTAAGACCAATCAACTGTCGAGCACAGTTGAAAATGCTCGGTCCCAGAAGGTCGCAGAAATGTCTGGGATGAAGTGGGAATGGAAACAGACAAGTAGTAAGGCAGGAGACGTCAGAAGTGTAAGGAAAGAAATTGATGAGATGGGAGAAACACATAACGCTGAGAAGGTCGCGAAGTCAACCAATGAAGCATAGAAGAGGAAAAAGACAAGGTGAAAGAAATAGATGATGTTAGAAGAGTCATGGGTAGTCACGACAGTGTTGAGAAGTGTGTCAGTGAAGGTGATAACTTTGCCAACCAATGGGAGAACCTGTAGAGTTTGAAGATCAGTACCAAGACAAATAAGAGAGAATACTTAGATCACACGAGTTGTACAAGTGCAGAGGGCGAGTTAGAATAGAGTAGAGTGTGTCTTGGTGATCTTGTAGTCACCAAGAGAGACAAGACCTATCAATCGCGGTGGTTCCAAGCTCAAAGGGCGTACTAGCCTCAAGCTTAAACCAATGTGCGTCAATATCAAGTCTACAGTTTGAGAAGTACATGCGAGACTTATATATGTGCATATAGAGAGTATAACAAAAAAGGGAAAGTACAGAGGTCACCAGGCGATGAGACTATAGTAGTACAGGGTATGTTTAGTCATAAGGTGACTAGGCACGTGTTCTACTAAGGTTGCGAGGGGTTAGGTATGCATAGGTAAGGTTGCGAAGATGACCTGTCACAGGTCATGACCTAGTTAAATAAGTATATACATCACTATAACTACAGAGGGATTCTCAGATCATAAGTAACGTAATTATAGATGACTGAGGAGAAGAAGGGATGCATATTTGAAGTGTACATACAGCTGACCATTGGTGGTGCATTTGAGTGTTAAGGTTGCAAGATCATAAGAGCGATCACGTGGGTGATGCTAGTGACACAGGTGATGCTGGTGACGCAGGTGATGCTAGTGATGCAGGTGACCTATGGGCGGGTAGTCATGTGGATAATGCTGATAACGTATTGGCGCTGGTAGTGATAGCGCCGGAGGTGCCACAAGTATGGTATAGTGGTCGCGAGTGTCATATGAGTGCGGGAGAGGTTGGGGAGGCTTCCAGAAGGGGAGAGTGGGTTTTGGAAGCGTGTAGAGGGGCTCGCGAGGTTGTAGAGGGTCATCGGGAGGTTCAGAAGTGTTGGTAAGGTCGGTTTGGGTATGGGAAAAATGAATGGGTCCTGACACACGTATGCCCCCTTTGGCACAAAGAGGGCTACAGCCATAGCTAGGAACGGGCACCGCATTCGGGCCCAGGACGGTGCACCAGATGGCCACCTTGCATGCAAAAGACAGGGGTGAGTCCCCATCTTTATCAATCCCAAGGATGGCTGCCCTGCCCATCCTTATGTCAGCAGCCCAGCAGTGCAGGTCTGACACTGCACCTCTGTCGCCTTTCGGATTCTTAGAGGGAATTTCCCCCTTCTCTCCTACAAAGGAGAGCCACAGCTCTTGGGGGAGCAATGGCTCCCCGGTCTCTACAAACTCCCTAATGGGAGGCACAACCACTCTTGCCACTGTCAGCAGCAACGTCTGGTATGACAGATAGGAGGGTGCTCCCCCTCCTGCAACTTCCAAGGGTCCTGCCCTCAGGGATGGGTCGCCCATCCCTCCACTCTCTTGCAACATCTGCCCTTGCAGATGGCGTGCCACCCGGTCTGCCGATTTCTCGACGCCAGCAGGAACTCTCCAGTTCCTCAACAGCCAGTCCTCAACTGGCGTAGGCAGCTTTCCCACTGCCGCGTTCTTCTGGGCCTCCTTAATGGCCCATCGCATCTTCATTATGGCAGTCATATCATAACTGCCGTCAGGTGCTCCATGATGTGCCTGCTGGTTGAGGGCTATCACCTCCTCAACCATCTTCAGCTTGACAGCCCATGCACCAGGCTTGACGGACATCCCCGATGGCCAGGGATAGCCATCCAGAGCCCTGTCCAGGCAGGGAGCATTAAAGGGATAACCCCTTGTCAGAGGCGCAAACATTCATTTATGCCTCAGTGAGGCATCGGGGTTCTGCTGGCTAATACCAGCAGGTGGAAGAGGGGGATACCCCTCCTCAATGGCAGGTGGAAGAGGGGGATACCCCTCCTCAATGTTCATGGGGACGTCCACGTCCCCCATAGGCAGCACTATGTCTGCGTATGAGACAGCAGTGCGGGCCCTTTTAGGGTCCCGCTCTAAGGGATCCCTTCCCTTTCGCCACAGTTCGCACCTCGGCAAGCTCCTCATTGGCACTTGCCAAGTTTTCTGTCAAGGAGAGTATCTTCTCCCATGCCTTTCTAAGGTCGTCCTCGACCTTATCCAGGCTATCATAAGCTTTTTCAAGCTTTTGCTGGTGCCTGGTGCAAAGGGCATTGCCCTTCTCATACTCTTCATGCAAGTCATCCAACTTGCGCTGCATCATTCCGAGCTCCGGCTCGAGCTCACACTTAGCACTTTCCTGTGCTTCCTTAAGTGTTTGTTGAAACACTTCGTCCGAGTGCAGCAGTGACTCGAAGATGTGGCGATGGAATCTGATACACTGAGTGCACCCGGATCCGTGGGTGATCGCATGGATCATGCGATCCTGGACCCAGGGGAGAGTTTCCTACCCTTGTGACAATGATGGCTGGGACAACCCAGCCATTCTGACGATGCTCGTTGGCAGTGAGGCCACCAGATCCGTTGTGGACTGGAAACCCCGCGCCATCATCCCCTATCCCCCCATTCCTATTCGACGCTCCAGGATCCCCATTGATGTTCCCATCACCACAGTCACCCCAACGAATATCCCCGATCTCCTCGCTGCCAGAGAACTCGCCGCCCACTACCGAGCCACAATCAACTTACCACAGTCCGAGCCTGTCGACCCGGTTGGTGACCCTGAAGATGTCCAATCCCCAAGCCCAAGCTCCATCTCATCAATCGAACCGTACGACCTCGACAGCGACAGCGAGTAGTGGCCTTACCGTCAGAGACTTCAATGGGACCCAGGCGACCTACCGCACCTTCAAACGTCAATTCACCCTCCTCTTTGCCTGCGAGCCGGAACGCTTCAAATCCAATGAAAAGAAGATCTATTTCGTGCTCAACAAGATGTGCCTTGGATACGTGGAACTATGGGCTAATGCCCGTGTGGACCGCATCATAGGAAGAGATACCACAGGTACTTGGACTAACTTCATCCAAGACCTAGATGACAAGTTCCTCGACACAACTGAGGAAACGAGGGCCCTCGCCAACCTCCAGAAACTCCGACAAAGCGGAAAGACCGCCCACGAGTTCTTCACCGACTTCGACCGCCTCTATCGCCAGGCGCACCTCTCCATTGCCCACCACGAGTCAGTACTCATTGAGTACCTCAAGAACGGTCTCAACCAGCCCCTGGTCGAGAAAATTTACAATAGCGACGAACTCCCCGCGACCTATGTTGGCTGGAGGAACAAAGCCATCAGGATGGACGACCTGTGGCAAGAGTTCAAATCCTTGCGCAAGGCTCGTGCTCCAGTCCCGCCTAGCCGACCCGTGACCTCCCAGACCCACGCCCCTGCCATACCCGCGACCACTCCCCACCCTGATGCGATGATCGTCGACCGTTTGCGACCCAAGCCTGCCGAAGTACAGTGCTACAACTGTCGCGGCTTCGGCCATATCTCAAAGAACTGCCCTCTCCCGCCCACGCGTCGCACCCAGCAGGTCCGAGGAGTCATCTCCCTCCCTGCCCCAATCGCCCCGAGCGCCACGACAGCCGCAACTACATCGGGCGATGAACTGGAAGAAGCGCAGGCAGAGATCGCGAGGTGGAGGACCTGGTCGTGCTCAGAGAAAAAGAAATCGCAGATTTTACAAATGGCGAAGATTGAGTTCAGACTCTTCGCCGGTAAAAAGTTATGTACCCCCTTGTACCCCCGCTGTGAATAAACAGGTCCTGGTGACCCCTTCTCCATCCCCCAGACTGAACCTGAGGAAAGAGAAAACCAAGGCTAACCCCGAAAAGCCTTGTATGGAAATACCCATCACAATGGAGAACCCCAGCAATGGGAGGAGAAAACTGGGATACGCCCTTGTGGACTCAGGATGCTCGGCCTCTGCTATCAACAAGAAATATGCCCAGAGTCTAGGGTTAAGGTTATGGGACCTCCCCCAACCCCTATACTCGATCAACGCCCTGGGAATGGTAACTAAAACTGCCGACCTGATCATTTCCATTGGGCAAGACTTCCGCCAGAAAATCACCCTCCTGGTTGGACAATTTCACCCTCCCCATCTCTACCTAGGAGACGACTGGTTGAGAAAAAACAAACCCACAATTGATTGGATCGACCGAACGATCGAGTTTCCCAAACCTCGCGCAGTGCTCATGCGAGGTGCCTTCGCCGAAGCCGCAGTACCCCCCTACCACGAAGAATTCCCAAAGGTCTTCTCGATAGCAGAGTTTGCGAAATTACCCCCTTCCCGAGGCGCCATAGACCATCCGATCAAACTGAAGGAGGGAGCAGTCCCTAAACGATCGAAGATCTATTCGGTGCCATGTGTGTACTACCTGGAACTGAAATCCTGGATCGAGGAAAACCTAAAGAGTGGACGCATACAACCTTCGAATTCCCCCTGGGCCTCGCCCCTCTTCTTCAAGCAGGAAGGAAAGAAGCTGCGACCCATCATCGACTATCGGGAGCTCAATGCTGTGACAAAAAAAGACGCACACCCCCTTCCCCTCATACGCGATATCCTCGACGCCCTTAAAGGAAAGACCTTCTTTACCAAGATGGACGTTGTGCATGGATTTAACAACGTCAAGATCCGTGAAGGAGACGAATGGATGACAGCGTTCATTTGCCCAGAAGGCCAATTCGAATACACTGTCATGGGTTTCGGACTGACTAATGCCCCAGCCCGTCTTCAAAGATTCATGAATGCTATTCTCTGAGAAGAAATAGCCACCAGGCACGTCCACGTTTATATCGACGACATTCTTATACACACCCCAGACCTGGAGACACACCAACGACTCACCCGTGCCATCCTCCAAAGACTTGAGGAAAACTCGCTCTGCCTAAGGCTGGAGAAATGCCAGTTCCAGAAGAGTGAGGTGGAATTCCTAGGGCATTATATCCAACACAGACATATCGAGAAATCCGAGCGCCTGTGTGCGGGAATCCGAGAGTGGCCTGTCCCAAGAAGTAAAAGGGATGTCCAGAAATTTCTTGGGTTCCTAAATTATTTTAGGAGACATATCCCGGACTTCGCTACGACCGCCATCCCCCTCCACCAGCTCACGGGGAATAAAGACTGGCAATGGGGCCCTGACAAAAAGGGTGCCTTCAATCGACTTATTCAGCAGCTGCTTGACGGGCGACGAATGGCAGTTCCCAGAGACGAGGGTAGCTGGAAGATTGAAACAGATGCCTCCAATGTTGCGATAGGTGGTATCCTATACCAACAACAAGAGGATGGTAACTGGGCAATGATTGATTGTTTTTCTAAAGCTCTCAAAGACACTGAGAAGAACTACGATACCTATGATAAGGAACTGCTAGCCATCGTCCGTGCCCTCGAAGCCTGGCCACAGTATCTCATCGCGACCCCTGAACCCTTCGAAATTTGGACCGACCATGCCAACCTTGCGTACTTCCGTAAACCTAACCCCCTCAATGGACGACAAAACCGCTGGAGATCCCTCCTGGCCCTGTATAACTTCGAGATCAAACACCGGCCAGGTAAGACCAATACAGCTGCTGACGCACTGTCGCGATGACCCGACCACGATGACGCCACAACCCCTATACTTGTCCCCCTACTCCCCGATGTCCTGTTCAAGTCCGTGGCAGAACTGAGCCTCCTAGATCGCATCAAGGAAGCCCAGGGCCAAGTAGCCCATGGACCGGCCATCGTCCAGGAAGCTGATGGGGTAAAGTACTACCGGAATAAGATCTGGGTCCCCCCAGACTTAGTCGAGGATGTCCTAGCCCTCCACCACGATGCCCCCTCAGCCGGCCACCCAGGAATCCGGAAAACCAGCAAGAATGTTCGTCGGAATTTCGACTGGCCCGGACTTGACAGCGACATATGAGCCCACCTACAATGATGCTGGCACTGCCAGCGGAACAAGATCAACCGTACCGGGAACAAACCAGCCCTCCATCCTTTCCCCGCCCCCCTCCAACCATGGGACGAGATCAGCTGGGACATCGTAGGCCTGCTTAACCCCTCTGAGGGTTACGATGGAGTCCTGGTCATCTGTGACCGTGCCACCCATTCCTCCCTGCTGGAACCAATTAGCATGGATCTAACAAGCGAAGGAGCGGTGCGGATATTCCTACGTCGAGTCTACACTAGCCATGGACTACCCTCCAAGGTCACCAGTGACCGTGGATCCAATTTTGTGGCTAAATTCCTTAAAAACGTGTATGGGCAACTAGGGGTAAGCACTAACCCCAGTACCGCCTATCACCCCCAGACCGACGGCCTCACGGAGAGAGCCAACCAAGAGGTCTTCACATTGCTGAAGCATGTCTGTAGTGAGATGCCCGAGAGCTGGGCCTCCTGGCTCCCAATCACAGAGTTCACCCTCAACAACCGGTCCTACGGAAGCTCCGACGTCTCTCCCTTCTTACTCGACTATGCCAGGCACCCTGTCGCCCTTCCCGACCTCTGCCTCACTGAATCAAATAACCCTGCTGCCGATAGCTTCTTGGAAAGAGCCTACGAAATGCGAGGAAAGATGAAGAAACTGGTAGAACAGTCTAACAAAACCATGGAGAGACGAGGTGGATACACAACCGATTGGAAAGAAGGGACCCTAGTTTGGTTGGAAAGCCAGAACCTTGTACTAGAAGACCTCCAAAAGAAGCTGATGCCGCGACGAGTTGGACCATTCAAAGTAGTTGCGAAACGAGGCGCCGCCGCCTATGAACTCAAACTACCGCGACATTGGCGGATACACCCGGTCTTCCACGAATCACTTCTCACCCTGTCTACACCTGGCCCCGACCATCCCGAGCATCCCGAGAGCTTGGAGATCGACGGTGAGCCCCAATACGAGGTAGAGTTCATCCGCGCAAAACGAAAACATGGAAGACAAGTCCAGTATCTGGTACGGTGGACAGGTTACCCTCCTGAGGATGATACCTGGGAGCCTGTCAGAAATCTCAAGGACGCACAAGAAGCCATGCGCGACTTTGAGATTGCTCAGAAAGCGCAATCTTGAGAGAGGGGTTATGTTACAGTATGCAACCACGTGACTAACCGCGACCTTTAGTGCCCACTCGCGACCTCCGTAACACTCCCGCGACCTTGGATTTACGCCTGTGGGCCTTACGATCATGTGACTACAGACAGTAAAGTCACAGGACCTACCCGGGACACGTGACCCACCTAGCCCGCAGCCATGACTGATAGACGCCTGATCACCTGACCACTACCAAGAGGACGCCCCATATTCGTGATGGGACGTCTGTGCGGGATGCCATCATCCTGTCGCTACCTGACACCTGTCACCTTGACTCCATCAGCATTAAGCCTAATCCGGTTCTTTCTTTGTTCCTTCCCCTTGCTACCGCTATCCTGTTCCCCTAGCGCCCTTATCCCCCCTTTAATATCCCATTGCCCCGCCAACCCCGCCCTCGCGACCTTGTTCCCGCCCTTGCAGCCACGTGATCATTCCCTTGACGCACCGTCCTCTTCCCTACCGTCGCCACTCTTCCCCCATTCCCTTGTACCTACGTAGTTACCTTACCACTGCGACTTAGTATATATACCAGTAGATATGCATCCTGTATCCCTTAGACTTGTTATTCTTGCAATTTACCCTCCCTGCTTGCATCCTGCCCAGCTAGCCTGCCCAGGACTGACTCAGCAGTAAGCCGTAACACCTGGTTACTCTCTGTAAAAATGGAAAGTCAAGTGTCTGTGGCAAAAAGGGAATCCAGTCAAATTATAGTCAAGTGTCTGCAGCAAAAAGGGAATTTAGTCAAGTGGCTTGACTATCACTTGACTATCACATGGCTGAATTAGTCCAGTGGAAGTCAATTGATAGTCAAGCATCAGAGGGGCAACTTGACTAAATGTGCTTTTTGCTGCAGTCACCTGACTTTTCCCACAATCACTTGACTTTCCTTTTTTACAGAGGGTTACTGTTAACACCACCTGGCTCTCCCCTGGTTACTGCCCACACCACTTTGCACTCTGCCACACCACCTGGCACCTCCCTACACAGCCTGGTACCACATTATGCTACCTGTGCACTACCCACCTGCTGCCCTCATCACTTTGTGCCACCTGTGTGAGGAAGGTGGACACAAGGTGGACACACAAGGAGGGGTATTTGGCCATGCATGTTTCTGAGATGTTTGTCCTGGGAAAGGGAAAGGAGGTGGAGGTGAGGAACCTCTTTGATATGCACAGGTGAGTCCTTTGAGAAGGTGTAGTGAGCTACAGGGAGGGTGGCCAAGGCAATGGCATGTGATGATGGATGAGCATGGGTGCAAAGGTGGATGTCAGGTTCAGGGAGTAAAGTGTGACAGCCACAATGCTGTCCTCTTTGTGGGCAACAATGGCAGCAGTGCACTGCATGCCTGGCTGATCATGCCTGCCAATTGCAAGTGCCATCTCCAACATTGTGGACAACCCCAATGAGAAGAGACAGGAGAGCCAGCAATGCTGACAATGTACACACATGGCTGAAGGTGCTGCATGGCCTCCAGGTGCTGCATGGACATCCTTGACATGGTGTCCATGGCAGCCTCCACAGTCACAGGAACCTGAGGGTTGGCACTTGCTGTTGTGATAGTCTGTCAGAAAGTGTTGGGGCACAGATGGTAGTAAGGGACTGGCACCCAACCAGACACTGGACACATCAAAATGTGGAATAGAACAGTGGGCCCAGGTCAGTGCACAGTTGAGAAGCAGGATCTCAGCAAATCTAATATTTAAATTTTCACAATACATGCATGAAAATAAAAATTACACCAGGCCCTGCACACAAATTTCCTTCATCTAATACAATTTAAATTACCCAAATTAATAAAGAATTGGGTGAGCCACAATTTGTGCAACATTTTCTGCTGCACAGATGGAAATAAATAAATAAGTAATTGACACACTGCCAATAATTCACAAATGGCTCTAAGGCCCCCTTCCCAATTTGCACTAAGACTACAATTTCTCACAACTTGTCAGGTCCACGAGCTTTGCGTTTCCGTTTCTTTGCGTCAGAGCCACGGTCTAGAGCCTTCCCTTTACTAGTAGATGCCGCAGACAGGTCATTGTCGACAGGTGCCCGCTTGCGCCTGCCCTTTACCAATTTGCCATCCTTGTTCTGAGTGTTGTCTCAGTAAGCAATGAAAAATTTGCATAATTGCCCACTTGCCAATAGAATGGCTCTCTCCTGAGCAGTTAAAACCGACTCGCCAATTCTGAAGACACAAGAGTAGACATTGACTCTCTCAACCCCGTCAAACTTTTGCTTCCGTAGTGTTTCAGCATTCTCCTCCGTATTGGTGATGAACACAAGGCACAATTCGCGAGAATCTCGGAATCCCACAGGTAAGTGAAGCAGGATAAGGCGTACACCATCCGGAATTTCATTGTGTTTCAGAGAAAGGGTTGACTGAATGAAAAGGATCTTTGATTGTGTGCAAATGAGAGAGTCAATGGATGGAAAGGATTGTGAGACTGGGCGCCAATAGAAGGGCAATGGATATTTGTTTGCCGTCTTGAGACCGGACAGACCACCAAGGGGAATCATATTATCGCATATGGGAATGATGAGCTTAGTGCGAGACTTCGCAGATACGGCTTGGAGAGCTTGGTGAGACGATCCAGAAAGTAACCGCGCGTGCACAAACTTCTCGTACACGTAGCCCGCGGAGCCTTTGAACCACGGGTGGCCGCTTATTTTGGAAAAGAATTCAGTTTGATGAACTTTATCCAGTTGGGCGGCGGCACGGACAACAAATCCATGAAGGTGGTCGGTTGGAATTTCAGCGGTAGCGATATCCCTGCGGTCGTGTGCTTGTGGTCGCAAAGCAAAAAGAACATGTGATACCTTAGTAGCATCAAGTTCTGCAAGCAAGGCAGCCATGCCCATTGGATTCCCGACGAAACCTTGCGCGGCGATTGTTGCTGAATTGTCAAGATCAGGAGCTGTCACGATGTTTCGGGCAAGCTTGAGGCAAATACGGGCAGAAGGACCCCAGATTCTGTGATATGACAACAGGCTATCAATATTTAGCCCAAGTATCTTGCTGACGGGCAATTTCAGCCAAATAGACATACTAAAATATTATGGACTAACCCAAGTACACCCAACTCATTCTGTGGGAACCAGTCCATTATATATTTGGTCGCGCTACGTTGCTTACTCCATTCATACCATCGGGCTTTTAACGGAGAGGTCGTCTGCAAAACCCAAACATTCATTTGGGAGTGTAAAAACGCGCCACATGGTTTTCCAATCGACGCATTGGAATCCGCAAGTGCCCAGGTACCGGGAGGGAGAAGTTGGTAATTGCGCGCCTCAGTACTATGCACCGTAGCGCCGTCCTTTGTGAAGAGGAAAAACCAGTCATCGTTGGTTTGTAAAGCGGTGGGTAGCCTTTCGCTCAAACGACGAAGCAGGATGTAAAAAAGGAAGGATGTCTTGCCTTTGGCGCCCCAATCTCAGTGAGTGACCGGTAATAGACGGGGGTGACCACATACCAATACCCGGTTGCCCGATGACAACAACTCCACCACCTCTATTGGATTTGGATTGCAGCGAACGGGACGATAGTGTCTGATAACCAATAGTGTATTCTTCACGAACAAGCAGAGCGTCTTCACAATAGCCTAAATGAGGGAGTCGCAGCCGCTCAATCTGTGCCTTGGGTACATACTTGAAGAGCTTCCTCGAGTCGTCAGATTCGTCAAGAAATACGTTGTCCAAAGAGTTGTTCCAGCATGCAGCATACAACTCATTTGTTACTGGAGAAGATAATTCAACAAATGAGTTGGCAAACAAGACACGATGCCATCACAAGAACGACATGGACAAGACGTGATGACGAGATTTGCAGATAGCACGCGATGATGGGATCAGTCACAATAATGTGGCAAGAATGATGTGCGGAGAGAAAGGAATGATACGAAAATGCAACGCCACCAACGAACGGTGAAGTGGCGAGTGGAAGGGAAAATGATGTGCACGAGATGATATCGTCAGCTTTGCTCATACCACACAACCACCGCACTTACCCGTGGGTAGCTGGTTTCGACTGCCGCTACCAGTTTCTGCGTATGGTAGCTTCACGATGACGTGGAGATGCGTCGCAGGAGGAAGCTGCGGCCAATAATGCGAGATGGGGTTCCAATCCTTCAACTCTTCGTCACCATCTTCGACCTTGACGCGACTAAGGGTATCCTTGGTCTGATTGGTGAGGTTTAAGGGGGTTTTGAGCTACCAAGACGATATGAGTGAGAGTTGGTGGTAATGACATGAAACTGATAACTCACCTTCAGGAGTACCAGGACAGTAGGACCAAGACGGCATTAGCGTTGACGTTTAAGCCGATCTTATCGACCACATACCTTCCAGAGATCGAGGGAGTCAGCCGTGAGATGGTCGAATGCGGGCTTCTTCTCCTCCTTGATGAGTTTCTTCAAGTCCGCAACATCGGCATTGACAGGCGGTGTGACTTTGAATGCCCTTGAATCCCCAGCGACGAGACACCAAATGGTGAAGAATTCGGCCTCCTCCTTGCCCTTATCCTGGGGAATGGCGGTCGATACAACAACGAGCGGAGACTGGGTTCGGAGGGACATGGAGAATGACGTTCCGAAGACCCTTGCTTGGTGGACAACGAAGTGGAAGGGAGTAATTTAAATTCATCTGAGGCATCCCAGCCGGGACAACGAAGCTACGAGTCTGTTGTCGTTTGTTTGTGTGATCACATCTTGTGTCACGTCGCTTGGCCGCCCATCCAACTTTTTTAGGTCCTTTTTTCTCACACGTCCGTAGCCACTAGTGGTCGTCGCCGAATCCGGCGCCCTCCGGGAACCTTTCTGGCTCTCATCGACTGAAAGACGTCACGGTGTGTTCGCTTATGTAAACCAGTCGATACAAACAGAGCAAGGTGAGACAGGTCAGTGGACAAGACATCTATTTCTATTTGTCCGCCGTGTGATTCATATCAACGTGAGTAACCTCCTGAGCATATGGAGGGATTCCCTTTGGGTCTTAGATAGGCAGCTTTATCCAGATGCATCACACTCTCCTAGATCCCAATTTCCACACGCCCCTCTTTCAGTTCCTAGTAAGCGCCTCCCCTGGTCAGGTGGCTGCTGATTGTATTTCTCCCACCCCCATCTGTTCGTCTCCGCCAGGTTCTACGAGCCGCGTCCAGCTGCAAGTGCGGTTGCAGGAGCTGGCGAACAAGCTCGCGTTCAGCGTACCAGTGCTTGGATATGCGACGCGGTGGCGGGGGTGCTGGGCGCATTTTCGGGTCGGGGGCGTGCACACGCCGCTGCGTGGGGGCTGCGTGTCTTCACCGCGCCCACGCTGTCACCGTCGCCTGCGCCGTCCGCCCCCTGGGGCTGGGGCGCGGATGCGCTCGCTGTTAGTGGTACCCTCCTCGCGAGCACGGCCGTCGGGGTGGCCTACCAGAAATGCGCGGACCTCACGTCGGGATATGGCTGGATCACGGACCAAGTACGTCGGCCTCCTCTGCCTCCTGCCTCCTGCTCACCTCCTGTCTGCCTCCTCCCCCTCTGCCTGCCCCCTCTGCCCGCTTTTTTTGCACCTCCCCCTCCCCTGCCTCAGCCTCTCGCCTCCTGCCCCCTGCCTGAACCGGACTGTGGCAACACTACTCCTCACCAGCGCATCGGCAAGAGCAACAATGGTGCAGCAACAGTAGCAGCGACAACGGCAAAGGCAGTGGCAGTGGCAACAGCGGCGACAGCGGCAGGGGTAACAGCGGTGGCAAAGCAACAGCGGCAACAGCAGCGGCGCTGACGGCGACAGCAGCAACAGCAGAGCAACAGCGGCGGCAACAAGCAGCGCCGGCAGCGACGAGCAGCAGCAGCGCCGGCGACGAGCAGCAGCGCCGGCGGCGACGAGCAGCAGCAGCGGCGGCGACGAGCAGCAGCATCAAAAGCAACAGTGGCGCCGGGGACAAAAGCAACAGCGGCCAGGGTGACGGGCGGTGGCGGCGGCAACGAGTAACAGTGGCGGCGACAAGCGGCGGCGGCGATGAGCAGCGGCGGCGACGAGCAGCGGCAGTGGCGGCGACGAGCGGCAGCAAAAGCAACAGCGGCGGTGGCGACGAGCGCTGGTGGCGGCGACGAGCAACAACAGCGGCGACAAGCAGCAGCGGCGGTGATGAGCAGTGGCGGCGGCGGCGAGTAACAGCAACGGCGGCGGCGATGAGCAACAGCGGCGGCTGCAGCAAAAGCAACAGCGGCGGCGGTGATGAGCGGCGGCGACGAGCAACAACAGCGGCGACAAGCAGCGGCGGCGGCGGCAAAAGCAGCAGCGGCGGCGACAAACAATGGCGGCGGTGACGAGCAACAGCGGTGGCGACGAGCAACAGCGGCGGTGACAAGCGGCGGCGGCGGCGCAGCAAAAGCAACAGTGGCAACGGCGACGAGCAACAGCGGCGGCAACATGCAGCAGCGGCCGGGGTGACGAGCAGTGGCAGCGGCAACGAGTATCAGCGGCGGCAACAAGCAGCAGCCGCGGCGACGAGCACGACATGTGCCATAGAAAGTCAATCCATTATCTTGATCTCCGGAGACATTTCCGCTAAACCGGACATTGTACGCTGACTTTTCACATCACAACGCGATGATTGCGGCGATCGCGGCATTGGGAGCCACTGTCCGCAAGCAGACGTGATCACAGGCACAGGGATTGTGATCCTAGACATCCACACTCAAGAGAACGTGAACCTCGTCCCACAGTAACACTCCCTTCGTCAACGTACTCTCACATCTCTAGCCCGCCGCCACCATCGTCATCACCACCTCACGAACCACGCGCCGGCAGTACGGTCATCGACCCCCCACCACTGCCTCAACTGGAGGCAATGACGACGGGAGTGACGGCCGCACGCTTCCTCGACTGGCTCGACATGTCGTGCCAACAGTCCGAGGTGGAAAGACCTGCGAGATGATCTGCTACTCCTGGCTCTCCACTCTCGAATCACACTCCTGGGGCACGGCACCCCCGCCAGCACCGCGAGTTCCGCATCGCGGTCACCGCGCCGATGATGGCGAACAAGGACAACATATACACGATTCGGAGAAGGGCAGACATGTCCAAGATCGCACTCGTGGAGATCAACCGCATTGGGCGCGAGTTCTGGGCAGGCGTCAGTTTTGCGCCGTTCATTGGCGCGGCGACGTATGTCTCGTGGCATCCACATGGCGTCCAACTGCAACATGAAGTTGTAGTCATCGTGTATAAGTGTTTGCTGTGGAGACATGTTCTCAAACTCAACACAAAAAGCGAACGTGGAATGATGAGCTCGATCGAGAGAAATAGGGACAGGGTAAATGGCACCGACCTGGAAAAGGATGTGATCCTGTCCACTGACCCCCTCCAAAAGCTCCCGCGTAGCCTTCGCCAGCGCCCAGACTCGGTTAGCAACGAGGACGTCCATCTCCGTTGACAATCTCTATCAGCTAGGGATGATGACGATGGAAACCGTATCGTCGATGGCAAAGGACCAGATGGAGCACCGGTGATCCGTCCTACACGCCCCAAAACAACGGATCAGGCCTTCGACACTTCAAGCATCGCTTTGCTCTACCGCCCAACTGCTCTTGGGATCAATCGAGGTGGCAGAACCGGAAGTTGTTGAGGACCCAGAAATCTAGGAGACGATAGACGTGGCAATGATGAAAGCCGTACTGGTCCAGCTTAAGAGATACCTCAATCGTTAAAGCAGAACCCATTGCTCGCTGCCAAGGCCGCAGGGGCCACTGCACAGCATGGCAGGTTCGCCCTTTGTGTCACCATCGCTCTCCTGTGGACAATCTCGCTGCTCCTCTCATCTGGACCCGTGGTACCTCCACTGGAACGGCCCGCTAGTCCTCGCATAGAACGGCTATGGGGACAGCAGTCTCCCTACTACCCCGTTGCGTGCTACGCCCCCGTCCCGCATCCTTGTGAGGTAGTCCAGGTCGGTGAGTTTTACAGTCGCCCCGCTTGCTTGATGTGTCGATTCGTGGCAATACTGTTCAAATAGGTCAATATCGTACGTCTGTCTCTCATATACTCTGGGCTTCATTCCTTGTTTGATTTACGCGTGTTTATCTCCAGCGTCACGGTGCCCGATACCCGACATTGAAGAAGGGTGCAGAGCTCCAAGCGGCGGTCGCGAGGCTCAAGGCGGCCAGTCACTACGCTGACGTGCGATATGAGTTTCTCCGCCGGTATACCTATGGTCTCGGTACCAATGCCCTTTTACATTTCGGTGCCGCAGAGTGAGTACAGATGATCGCTTGAGCAGCATTGAGTATGGTCGACTGATTGTTTGTCTGCCGGATCGTTTCCCCTTTCCAGGTTGTTCGAAGCGGGGGAGGAGGCGTTCATGCGATATCGGCATCTAGTCAATGAGACACAGTTGCCTTTCGTGCGAGCATGTGAGTCTGAGCACGTTGTCATGTCTGCCATGAATTGGACAGCAGGTAAACTGTCATTTCAACATCCTACGTCTCGCAAATAATAAAGCTTGTGCATCCCAGGATTTATTTCCGCAAGCCAGGATAATTATGACTTTGGATTGTCCGTAGCCTTGCCTGAAACTGTAAGTACACCACGACGGTTAGACATGCTCCCTTCCTCCAGTAACCAGGGCAACTCGACGCTGGACGACAACATGTGTCCCAACATGGGCAGCGCGCATGAGGAAGCTTGTTGGTGGCAATCTATATATAGCCCCCCACTGGCAGCGAAGCTGAACAGAGCTGCACCCGGTGCCAATCTGACGAACCTTGACGTCTTCAGCCTTTTAACCCTGTGTCTTTTCGAGACACTGGCCTAAGAGGCGCACAGTCCGTTCTGCGACCTATTTACGATTGAGGATTTTGAAGCACTCGAGTTCCTAGGAGATGCCGAGAAATACTACAGGACTCCCGTGAGACGCACGAACAGCTCGTTCGGTTGCCCATAACTTCGGTAAAATGATAGTGATGTAAAATTTGACATCGAAGAGAAAGGAACAAACCCGAAGGCTGTGATGGACGAGACGCAGACGAACCGGACGCTAGACGCGTCTCCGGAGACATTTCCGCTAAACCGGACACTATACGCCGACTTTTCGCACGACAACGCGATGATCGCGGTGTTCGCGGCGCTGGGGCTGTTTGAGCAGGACCCGCCGCAAGCAGGCCAAATGTGGGTCGTGTCGGAGATGGTGCCGTTCGCTGGGGGGATGGTGGTGGAGAAGGTGGTGTGTCCCGTGGCGTCGCCGAAGATCAGAAGCGTGATGCGTGAAGAGCGCGTGAGGATATTAGTGAATGACCAGGTGCAACCGCTAGGGTTCTGTGGCGCTGGGAGTGACGGGGTGTGTCATTTGGACGCGTTTGTGAAGAGCCAGATTTATGCTCAGAGAAATGGAGAAGGTGATTTTGAGAAATGGTTTTGAAATAGACCAATTACATCAAAGAACGCAAATCATTCAACGTCTTTCTTCTTATCGACATCTAATGCCTTTTCCAGTCCCTCAGTCACCCTGCATCCAACCCCACCAATTATTCTCTGTGTGTTATTCACCTTACTCGCCCGCCTTGTCTAGGGCTGGCCATATATGGTTACATTATTTCAGCGCAAGATATTTAATATAACTGTACCCTATGGGAGGTTATGGTAAGTGTATAATAACCATAGTCATAGTTTAACTCCAACATAACCTATGTGTAACTGTATTATAACCTTAATCAAGTACGCACATCCCTAAGAAACTCAATGTCATCTCCCCGCCCTTCCTTCAACCACTCTTTTGTGCAGACTGTCAATGCAGCAGTGGATGCTGTCATGGATGAGCGAGCATCTGATATTGTTTGCCTGCAACTGGAAAATAGGTGCTCTACTGAAATACTTACCCCAGGAATGCAGAGAATATCACGCGCAATGTGTCCAAGAATTGGGAATTCAATTTCGTGGGCCTAGGGAGATGATCAGTTTCGTTTGAGATAGAAAAGGAAGAGCTGACCTTCCACCAGATTAAAGAATTCGAGCCCTGGTACGGAAAAATGCCACTGAAGTAGCGATCGAGTTCTGTTGTGAGACACAATGCGGAGGTCTCACTTGCCATGACCTCAGCGAAGATGGATGGTTTGTGTTTGGGGCGAGGCTGCGCAACTGGGGGAGTGCCGTGTTCTTCATGATAGAGAGTGTATAAGTGCTCAAGAAGTACCTTGGCCTGAATAGGGATTTGGGCCAGGTACTTCTTGTTCTCGAAGTGTTTCAGCCGAAAGCTGGGGTGGAGAACTGGACGAATTTCAGCAGCCAACAAATGTGAAAGAGAGTTCTCACCTGTGCCGAGCAAAGGGAAATCCGATTTGAGGGCCTTATTAATGTAGATCCTCAACTTTGCGAGACAGCTTCAAATGCGGCTCTCAGATCAGCAAAATGGGGGTCGGCATCTGTATCCATTGAATTGATGACGGAGACAAGCTGTTCCTCCACACGTTTATAAAGTGGAAGTATTTTCGGCAGCGTTGGTTCGTCTGCCTTCGACAGCTCAAGACAAACTTTGTAGAAAATCTATGGGATACAAGTCAACACAGATTTAGCTGATGATGCTCAAAGTACCTCAAGTGAGTCGCAGAATTTTTCAAGAACTTCCCAGTTGCTCTCGGTGAGTGTGTACATCCGCTTCTTCCTCTTGGCAGCTGTAGCCTTTTTACCAGTGCGTCCTGCATCCATTTGCGCGATCCAGTGGTTGATAGCCTAGCAAGAATGTCAGCGATAAGCGTTCAAAAGATATGTTGGCAGTGTACCAGTTTCAACTTAAGTGCCCGATCCATTTTGAAGTATGCTGTATTCCACTGGACCTTCATGGCCTTAACAAGGACAAGATGGTTGACGTCATTGGGGCAGAGTTGTTGGATGAATTTCAGCATTTGTGTTCGGCGAGGATTGGAGTGCAAAATGTAAACGAGCAAAGTGTGGAGCTTTAAAACGCATTAGAAATGACAAAATGCAAGAGGTAGAAAGACAGCACCTTGCAATATGGTCCCTGAAGCCCCTTACGTCGCACCTTTGGTGCAGATTGATCACCCTCATTGCTGCTGTCTTGGGGAAGCTCATCGTCACTCGTTTCATCGCCGCTATCGCTTTCCGGTGTCTCTGGGTCAAGAGCCTTGCCAGACTGGAGTGCAGCCGCTTCTGCTTCTTGTTCTTGCACAGCAGGATCGTCTGCGGGGTCATATGTGATGGGAAACCCCTTAGCAGCTAGGTAGTAGTCTTCTTTATCAGGCTGCGGCATAGCTTCGAGTACAGCAAATATTTCTCTATTCACACCTTTAGAAATGATTAAAGCATGAACAAAGCGGACTGACTGTACACAAATGTGCAGACTGTGTTGGCTGCATCCAATCCTGATATTATCGGCACTGAGCCAGAGGCTGTGGGCCTTCAAGACACGCTTACAGAAGGCCTGATTGATGACATTGTTGACCGAAGCATTATCGTGACCATGGGCAGCTAAGTGGACATGACAACATGAGTGAAAGGAACAAAATTGAGAAGGAGAAACATATCTTTTTTGTTACACCACGTTTCTTCATCGATTCAAACATCAGTTTGCCAACTGCGGTGCCTGTGTGATCACCATCAAGGTGAATCAGGTCGAGCACTGTTTCCACAAGACACCAGTCATCGTTGATCCAAAATCCAACAACACCGTTGTAAGCATAAACGGAGTTCTTGCTTGTCCACATGTCACTTGCGATGCCAACCTTTGACTTCAAGGACTGGATGGTCAACCAGTCAGACGAATTCACAAGCCCTTGGCGAAGCTCACCTTGATCTCACTTGTGATTGAGGTCGAGATGGAGGAGTGCAACATGTCCAGATTGCGACGGACAGTGTGGTGTGACGGGAGTTCAGGCTTTTCGGCAAATATTTTGAAGAGGTCAATTACCCCCTTACCTTCCCCAAAACGGAATGGGAGGTCATCACGAATTACAGCCTTCACAAATCGCTCACGAAAAAGAATTTTAGTGTAGGTCTGTTGGGGGTTCCGAATGCCCCTCTGTGTAAAATCAAGCATCAGTATGAGGGGCAATATTGGACAATATTATCCCATCTCAACTTAATAAATGCCTGCGTTTTTTTGCATCGGCCTGCATCACCCTGCATCAGTGTGCATCACCCTGCATCAGGTGTGCATTACCTTGCATCACCTTGCATCAGGTGTGCATCACCCTGCATCAGGTGTGCATCACCTTGCATCAGGTGTGCATCACCCTGCATCAGGTGTGCATCACCTTGCATCAGGTGTGCATTACCTTGCATCAGTGCAGCCTGATGCACATCTGGTGCAACCTGATGCACACCTGGTGCAACCTGATGCACATCTGGTGCACACATGATGCAGCCTGATGCACATCTGGTGCAGGCTGATGCATGCCTGATGCACACCTGGTGCAAACTGATGCATGCCTGATGCACACCTGATGTGCATCAGCTTGCATCAGGTGTGCATCAGCTTGCACCAGGTGTGCATCAGGCATGCATCAGTGCAGCATGATGCACACCTGATGCAGGGTGATGCACACCTGATGCACACATGATGCAGCCTGATGCATACCTGATGCACACATGATGCAGCCTGATGCACACCTGGTGCAAGCTGATGCATGCCTAATGCACACCTGATGTGCATCACCCTGCATCAGGTGTGCATCACCTTGCATCAGGTGTGCATTAGGCATGCATCAGCTTGCACCAGGTGCACATCACCTTGCATCAGGTGTGCATCACCTTGCATCAGGTATGCATCACCCTGCATCAGGTGTGCATCAGGCATGCATCAGTGCAGCATGATGCACATCTGGTGCAACCTGATGCATACCTGATGCAAACATGATGCAGCCTGATGCATACCTGATGCACACATGATGCAGCCTGATGCACACCTGTTGCAAGCTGATGCATGCCTGATGCACACCTGATGTGCATCACCCTGCATCAGGTGTGCATCACCCTGCATCAGGTGTGCATCACCCTGCATCAGGTGTGCATCACCCTGCATCAGATGTGCATCACCCTGCATCAGGTGTGCATCACCCTGCATCAGGTGTGCATCACCCTGCATCAGGTGTGCATCACCCTGCATCAGGTGTGCATCACCCTGCATCAGGTGTGCATTACCTTGCATCAGATGTGCATCACCTTGCATCAGGTTTGCATCACCCTGCATCACCTTGCATCAGGTTTGCATCACCCTGCATCAGTGCAGCCTGATGCACATCTGGTGCAAGCTGATGCTTGTCATTTCACCCCTGCAGCACTGCCCCATACTCCAGCATTTGCCCCTCACCCCTTCCTGGCCCAGCCACTGGCCTGCACCCCTGCCCCTCCCACCATGCCATGTCAGACTACTGCTGGTGACACCATGGTGGTGTTAGGGCTCATCCAGTCTCATTAACAATTGCTGAAAGTCAATTGATTTGGTGACTGTAAGTGTAACTCACTAAGGTCAAACAACTGTTGAGTATAATCAAGAATACCCAGTCCCAGAAGGTTGCATGAATGGTAGACAAAGTGTGAGAATGGAAAAAGATGATTTGCAAAGAAAAGATGTTGTTGAGGAGGCTGCAAGTGGTTGCAACAATGTCAAGAGGTGTGTCAGTGAAGACAATGTCTTTGCTGACTGGGAATTGAACCTATGGGTTTCCAAAAGTTAGCACCAAGACAATAGAAAGGGAATACTTAACTGTGTGAGTGTATGTGAGCACAGAGAATGATTTAGAAGAAGCAGAGTGTGTCTTGGTGTTGTCAAGGTCACCAAGCAAGACAAGACCTATCAATCACATAGGTTTGAAGCTCAAGGGCTTAGAAGTCTCAAGCTTAAACCAAAGTGCATCAATGTCAAGTCTAAAGTACCAGTAAATACATGTGTCATGGTCCTAACAAGGTTAACAGCGAAGGGGTTAACAGAGTGGAATGGAGATGTATTATTGGAGTCCAATATCAGAGAAATGGAGTAGTAAGTAGAGAAGAAGGAGACTTATGGGACTGCAGCCTCAACGTATGTGTTGTGCCACCATGTATATACCTTGTCCCTATTTATCAAACAGAAAACAATGCCAGAAAGAAATCAAACAGAGAAGTCAAACTCTGAGAATATCGGAGTCTGCTGGAGTTGATTGGAGTTGGTTGGAGTTAGTCGGATGATGTGGAGGATGTCAAGGATGATGAGGACAAAAGCTCAGAGATGTTTTTAGGATCAAGAGACATTAATATTCGAACTGAGGAGCAGGGAGATACAGGTGGAAACTTATACTGCAAGGACAGAGTATAGGAGTAATGTGAAACAATGTACATATCAAATTACTAGGAGAGTTTCACCACATGTGCCTGTGCAATTTTCATGGAACAAAGAAACAACAACAAAAAAGCAACTCCCATGGGTCAAGGGTATCCTCTCAATGGTAAACAGGATGAGGGGATGGAGGGAGAAGGTTCTAGAATGAAGTCCGAATGGTCTGAAGGCCGGCAGAGTAAAGTCCAATGGAGGTGTGGAATGGAGCGCACGGAGTTATGGCGGAGCGGATTGGAGTTGGTACGGAGCTCAGAGTCTGGGGCAGGGATCGTGCTTATGCAAGCAGATGGGGTCATAACAGTATCCCCCTCTTAGGGTTGAACCCCTGAGACCCTGTGGCTCAACTCCATGTGAACATGTGTTGTCCATAACGAGTTAGCATCGGAGTTTCACAGCACTTCGATCGGAGTCTGAAATTTTTTTTGGGGGTTAAAACAACCATGCGCAACGCACTCTGCTTTTCTCTTCCTTAACTCATCACTATCACCACTCACCCCTAACACGGGCAATCTTTCTTTTAAAAACTTCTCATGTCCAATGCACAATCGACGCCCAGAGCCGGGCCCAGCCGCCCCTCCCGCCCTCGCCCACGACCCATAGTCACTGTCCCCATGCAACCTTGTGCAGAGAATGAGGACCCCAATATCGTGGCCCTCACAAAAAGGATCAACGTGTTGAGGGAGAAAAAGGTGAGGGAGGAAGAGGAGTGGTGGAGGCAGGAGGAAGAGGAGCGGAAAGCGAGGGAGGTGGCAGATAAGGTGCGGCGGGAGGAGCTGGAGAGGGCGAAGGCAGTGGAGGCGAAGCGGAGGGTGGCAGAGGTGGTGCAGGAGCAAGGGGTAGGGAGGAAGCGATCTCCGACACCGGAGATGGAGGTGGATTGTGTGGAGTGCACGCAATGTCATAGGTTGGGGGTGGCCTGTGTGTGGCCGAGTGGGGGGCGGGGGACGGCCTGCAATGCCTGTGCAGGGGCGAAGCAGAAGTGCAGAGGTGGAGAGGTGGAGAGGCTGGAGCGGAAAAAGGCGAAGGGGATGTGGACCAAGCGGTCCGCAGAGTTGGAGGAGGATAGGGTGGAGATGTGGGTGCCGTGGGGTTGGCGGGCAGAGGAGGAGGTGTTAAATTTGATGCGGGCCACACATAACGTGGTCCTGAGGGGGGTGGTTGCGATAGAGGAGTGGAGGATGGAGGTGGCAGCAGAGGATCGGAAGATCCTCCATGGGATTTTGGAGAAGTGGGGGAGGAGGATGGAGGTGGTGGAGAAGGTGGAGGCAGTGGAGGAGGCAGTGGAGGAGGTGAGGAAGAAGAAGGCGGAGGCTTTGAGAGCGGAGGTGGAGAAGGCGGAGGTGGAGGACATGGTGGTGGAGGTGATGGGGAAGCAGAAGGGAAAGGTGAAGGAAGAGGCGGAGGAAGAGGCGGAGGTGGAGGCGGTAGTGGAGTCCGGGCTTAAGGAGCCCGAAGGAGTTTTACAAGCATTGCCTGGCTCGCCCCCCTCTGCCTAGAAAAATACAAAAATTTATCTACGTTGTATTTATTGTTTTTCTTTTTATTGTTTTCTTTTTTATAATTTTTATTGTTTTTTATCCTTGAACTTGAGTGAAAAGTAAGCAGAGTGAAAGGAAAATAAGTAAGACAAGATGGAGAAGACAAAGAGAGATTCGGAGTCAGACTTGGGAGAAAATAAAAAGTTTGGAGTTTTTGGAGAAAGGAATAAGAAGAAAGGAGGTTTTTCAGAGTTTTTGGAGTTTTTGGAGAAAGGAACAGAGAGAGAGATGGAGAGACAGAGAGATGGAAATACAGATTATTTTATTTTATTTTATTTTGTTTTATTTATGATTTGGAGAAGACAGAGAAAAGAGATGGAGTTGTATAGAATGGAAAATGTACATAAATAGAAGCATAAGAGAAATTTTGGGGTATTGGAGTGAACAGAGAAAAGTCTAGAGGGTATTGAGAGGTCCAGGCTTGTTTGGATAAGCTTGGTGGAAATCCGAAATGGCCTCAGAGGCATGAGCAAGTTCTGTAGCAGGGAGCCAGGATGTTTCCTCATCGGTTCCTTCATATCCGGACCACCACACCAGGTATAGGAGTTTGCAGGTACGGCATTTGTTGATCTTGGAGTCGAGCACTTCGGAGATTTCATGCTCTAGGTCTCCGTCAATCTCTACTGGAGGAGGCAGGGAGATGGTACAATTTGGAATTGTATTCGGAGTGACTGGCTCCAGCATGGAAATGTGAAAGACGGGGTGGACAGCTTGCATGGCCTCGGGGAGTTGGAGTACAAAGGAGTGTGAACTGGCCTCTCTGATGATTTCAAAGGGTCTGAGGAACTTGTTGGAGAGTTTTTTGGAGGGTCTGGTCGTACAGAAAATTTCGCCTTAACATAGATTCGGTTTCCAACCTTAAACTCCAGTGCTGGAGTCTGACAGTTGTCCACTGGGCCCTGATAGCAACTCTGTGCTTCAGCGATTTGGGTACGGAGTTCTTGGTGCAGCTGATCCAAGTCTACAGCGAGTTCTTGGGCACAGACCAAAGTTACTTTGCATTCAGGGAATACTGACATATTCGGGTGGTAGCCCTTGTTCGCAAAGAACAGAGAAACCCCAGTGGTGGTGCTCAGGGCATTGTTGTAGGCAAACTCAGCCAGGGGGAGGAGCTGTGACCAGTTGTCCTCCTGGTAATTGCAGTAACAATGGAGGTACTGTTCCAACATCTGGTTAGTCCACTCCGTCTGTCTGTCACCCTCCAGATGATATCCAGAGGTGAAGTGTAAAGTCATGTCCAGGACTTTACCCAATGAGTGAAAAAAATGGGAAACGAACTCAGAGCCGCGATTGGAGGTGACATGTGATGGAACTGCATGTTTTGAGAAGACATGGAATACGAATAGACAGGCCAACTCTGCAGAGTTCACTTCGTTGGTTGTCGGGATGAAGATCCCCTGCTTCGTAAACCTATCAACAACCACCAATATTGTGGTAAAACTGGAGCTCTCAGGGAGTTGCTTGATGAAATCCATTGAAATGGAATTCCACAGTTTCTTGGGTATGGGCAGCTGCTTGAGCATTCCATATGGCTTATGCCGAGGGGCTTTCACCCTACCACAAGTTGTACAAGATTTGCAAAAGTCCAATACAAATCCTCGGAGTTTTGGCCAGGTATAATCCCTGAAGACCAAGGCTGTAGTCTTGGTCTGACTGAAATGTCTGGTGAGTGGGTGAACATGTCTCACATGTAAAACGCAGAGTTGGAGGTCATTGATGTCCGGTACATAAATCCATCTGCGCTTGCAGAGAAGTCTGTCATTGTCCATGGACCACTTAGGGTCCATGGAGTTCGAGTGGAGGTCTTCTAGGATTGGGATGATCACAGGATTGAGCAAGAGTCCAGACTGGATGTCCTCTTGGAGTTGATGATCGTCAATCACAAATGACACGTGGAGTGCAGGTACATAAAGCGACAAAGCTCGGAGAGATGATATCAATTGTTCGCTGGTGTTACGACCCCATCCGCTTGCATAAGCACTATCCCCGTGCTGGACTCCAAGCTCCATACCAACTCCGATCTGCTCCGCCATAACTCTGTATGCTCTGCTCCACCATAACTCTGTATGCTCTGCTCTGCCATAACTCCGTACACTCTGCTCTGCCATAACTCCATACACTCCGCTCCGCCATAACTCCATATGCTCCACTCTGCCATAACTCCATACACTCTGCTCCACACCTTCATTGGACTTTACTCCATTGGCCTTTGGACCATTGGGACCTTGTTCTAGAACCTTCTCCCTCCATCCCCTCATTCTGTTTACCATTGAGAGGATACCCTTGACCCATGGGAGTTGCTTTTGTTGTTGTTTCTTTGTTCCATGAAAATTGCACAGGCACATGTGGTGAAACTCTCCTAGTAATCTGATATGTACATTGTTTCACATTACTCCTATACTCTGTCCTTGCAGTATAAGTTTCCACCTGTATCTCCCTGCTCCTCAGTTCGAATATTAACATCTCTTGATCCTAAAAACATCTCTGAGCTTTTGTCCTCATTGTCCGCGACATTCTCCACGTCATCTGACCAACTCCAAGCAACTCCGACAGACTCCAATCAACTTCGGAGTTTCTTGACTTGTGTTCTGATCCTCTCTTAGGTATTGTTCTTGTTTGATAAATAGGGACAAGTATATACGTGGTGGCACAACACATACGTTGAGGCCGCAGTCCCATAAGTCTCTTTCCTCTTGTTTACTTCTCTGTCTCTCTGATATCGGACTCCGACCAGACTCCAATAGAACATCTCCGCTCTGCTAACCCCTTCGCTGCTAACCTTGTTAGGACCGTGACAGTATATTTGAACTTCAAACCTCGTATATACCAACTTAGCAATGCCTACTACACAATCTGGTGCTCGACTTCCACCTACTGTTGCCGACGATGTCGACATTCCAGAACCGGCTGACAATACTCCGACTCCGAGTGTGTCTGGACCACCAGACCACGACGAAGAGTCAGATCCCTCAGTCACTGATGATGATGACGAGCTAAATGAACCTCCGACACCTCGAGCCGAGCGCGAACCAACTCCGGCACATCTCCTTCAGCAAATTATTAATGCCAACAAGCACCCGGATATGGTTAAACCATGTGACCCTGACACATTTGATGGCTCGGATGCTAAGAAGTTGAAAAGCTTCTTGGTCCAATGCCAGTTAAACTTCCTTGATTGCCCAAGAGTGTTCAAGTCTGATTCTCATAAGGTATGCTATGTCCTTTCCTTTCTCTGGGGCTTCACCCTGGAATGGTTCAAACCAATGATCCTGGATGGTGAAGACCATCCAGTTCTTTCAAACTATAAGATGTTCATTGCTCAACTTACAGAGAACTTTGGTCCTTATGACACAATCTGCAAGGCGGAGTTCGAACTCGAATGCCTCCAGATGCGTGAGGACCAGAAGTTGACAAAATATACCATTTTGTTCAACAGATTCGCATCCATTGTCCATTGGGACGAGTATGCATTGCAGTGGCAGTTCTACAAAGGACTTGCTAGCTGCATCAAGGACGAACTGGCCTGCGTTAACTGCGTGGACACACTCCATGGACTCCATGAGCAAGCCAGTGCGATCGATGGCCGTTATTGGGCTTGGCAGCAGGAGATCTCTCAGGACTCTGTTAAGGCTCTGATGCCTAACAACACCATCAAAAAGGAGACTTCGGATAGTCCCAAGTCCCTGAACACTTCCGGCGCTAATACCAAGTCTGAGAAACCCTCAGAAAAGCGTCCGGTGAACTCCGGTTCGACTTCTGGGAACTCCATTCCAAAGGTTGCTGAGGGTTCCACTAACTCCAGTAGCTCCAGCAATACAAAGAAGGCTCATCTGGGTCAGGATGGAAAACTGACTCCAGAGGAATGCCAATGGTGTTTCGATAATAATCTGTGCCTCTTTTGTGGAATAGCAGGCCACAAAGCCAATGAGTGTCATAAGCGGACCTCACAGGCCAGTGCCAGCACTGCATGAATCACCTCTGATGGAGATGACTCTGTGCCAAAAAAAGATTGAGCAGCCCAGAGAGCATAGTATGACTCTCCGGCTGCTCTGACTCTGATCATACTAAACCAATACTCGATACCCTTTCCTTTCATGGTTCTCTTTCCCTTCTTGCCTCCTCTCCTTCTATTTCTTCCCCGTTCAAAGCTATGATAGACTCTGGCGCTGAACTTTGTTTCATTGACACAAAATTTGCTTCTTGTTTCTGTCTTCCGAAAACTCCGGTGACCCCTCAGGAGGTTGTTTTGATTAACAGGACCACCTCTGTATGGGTTACCGAAGCGGTCTGGTTATCCATTCGGCTCTCCACCATGGATCTGACTGATGTCTTGTGTGTAGTTACTGATCTTGATCCCTCTAGTGATGTGATCTTGGGAATGAATTGGCTGTTCCAAAACAACCCGCTGGTTGACTAGACTACTGGCCAGATAAAGCCCAGACCATCTACTAAAGAGGAGAAAACTCCGAAATCTGACCTGGAGGGTGCACTGGCCAGCACTCTCCACTCTGTCCCTCTGTCTGTCTCCACTCTGTGTGCTCCAGTTCAAATGTCATCTGCAGTGACTCCAAACCAGACCCAGACTCTGTCTCCATCTCTGCTTCTGTCTCCGTCTTTGACTCAGTCTCTGACCTTTCCGTCTACTCCGTCTCTCCAGGAGACACCCAAAGTTTCTTTTGTGAATGCTGCTGCATTCGTCATGGCTTGTGGACTTCGTGGGTCCCAAGTCTTTGGCATGATGTTGTTGAACGAGTCCACATGTGCGGCCTCTGCTTCGTTCAACGTTCCCGACACCACCCCCCAGGACCTCCTCTCTGTTCCGGAGGAGTACAGGGACTTTCCAGATGTCTTCAGTAAAATGAAGGCGGACACCCTTGCTCCGCATCGACCATATGATCTAAAGATCAACCTGCTGGATGGCCATTCCCCTCCGCCAGGTGCGGTCTACTCTCTGTCACAGTCTGAACTCAGCGAACTCCACAAGTTTTTGGACAAGCACCTCCACATCGGATTTATCCGTCCAAGCCATTCTCTGCATGGAGCACCTGTGCTCTTTGTCTGGAAGAAGAACAGAATGCTCTGATTATGCATTGATTTCTGTGGTCTCAATAAAGTGACCAAAAAAGACTGTTATCCGCTTCTGCTGACTAAAGATCTTCTTGATGTTCCAGGAAAAGCCCAAATCTATACAAAACTCGACCTCTGACATGTGTATCACCTGGTCCATATCGCTGAGGGTGACAAATGGAAGACCGCATTCCACACCCAATATGGATCCTTTGAATGGTGTGTGATGCCCTTCGGGCTCACAAACATGCCTGCTACATTCCAGCACTTCATGAATGATATATTCTCCAACCTCCTCAACACGTTCATGGTTGTCTACCTCAATGACATCCTCATTTACTCCGAGGATCTGGAACAACACGTTGAGCATGTCCGAGAGGTACTCCGAAGGCTCCAGAAGAACGGTCTCTTCCTGAACCCAGCTAAGTGTGAATTTCACGCTGAAACTGTGGAGTATCTTGGATTTGTTTTATCTCTGTCCGGACTTTCTATGGACATGGCTAAAGTGAAAACTATACAGGATTGGCCAATTCTGCAGAAGGTCAAGGATGTCCAGTCCTTCCTCAGGTTCGCCAATTTCTACCGCTGCTTTGTCCATGGCTATTCCGAGATCGTCACTCTGATGAACTGCTTGACACATAAAAACATCAAGTGGCATTGGTCTGACGATTGCCAGTCTGCATTTGACTATCTGAAAACTGTGTTCTCCATGGCTCCGATCCTCTCGCACTTCATGCCTGGAGCTCTGCTGATAGTCGAAATGGATGCCTCGGACTATGCTGTCACCATGATACTCTCTACAGTCACCTCTGACGGTGAAGTCCATCCTATTGCTTTTCATTCCTGCACCCTAGGTGTCTCCGAACTGAACTATGACACCCACGATAAGGAACTCCTCACTATATTTGAGGCGTTTACCACTTGGAGGCACTATCTCGAAGGTTCTGAAACTCTGGTTGACGTTGTTACTGACCATAAGAACCTCGAGTACTTCTCCACAGTCCGCCTGCTCACCCAGTGTCAAGCCAGGTGGTCAGAGTTCCTTTCCCAGTTCAATTTTGTGATCCAATTCCGCCCTGGGCACCTCGGAATGAAACCCGATGCATTGACTAGATGTTGGGACATCAATCCCAATGAGGGGGATAGTGACTATGCCCACATCAATCCGCAAAACCTCTGGCCGATGTTCTCCAGCTGTCATGGTCCTAACAAGGTTAGCGGCAAAGGGGTTAGCAGAGCGGAGTGGAGATGCTCTATCAGAGTCTGGTTGGAGTCCGATATTGGAGAAATGGAGACGTAAACAAGACGAAAGAGACTTATGGGACTGCGGCCTCAACATATGTGTTGTGCCACCACGTATATACTTGTCCCTATTTATCAAACAAGAACAATACCTAAGAGAGGATCAGAACACAAGTCAAGAAACTCCAAAGTTGATCAGAGTCCATTGGAGTTGGTCGGAGTTGGTCGGATGATGTGGAGAATGTCGAGGACGATGAGGACGAAAGCTCAGAGATGTTTTTAGGATCAAGAGACATTAATATTCAAACTGAGGAGCAGGGAGATACAGGTGGAAACTTATACTGCAAGGACAGAGTATAGGAGTAATGTGAAACAATGTACATATCAAATCACTAGGAGAGTTTCACCACATGTGCCTGTGTATTGAATGGAAAATGTACATAAATAGAAGCATAAGAGAAATTTCGGGGTATCGGAGTGAACAGAGAAAGGTCTAGAGGGTATTGAGAGGTCTGGGCTTGTTCGGATAAGCTTGGTAGAAATCCAAAACGGCCTCAGAGGCATGAACAAGTTCAGTAGTGGGAAGCCAGGATGTTTCCTCATCAGTTCCTTTGTATCCGGACCACCGCACCAGGTATAGGAGTTTGCAGGTGTGGTGTTTGTCGATCTTGGAGTCAAGCACTTCGGAGATTTCATGCTCTAAGTCTCCGTTGATCTCTACCAGAGGAGGCGGGGAGATGGTACGATTTGGAATTGTATTCAGAGTGACTGGCTCCAGCATGGAAATGTTGAAGACAGGGTGGACAGCTCACATGGCCTCGGGGAGTCGGAGTACAAAGGAGTGCGACCCGGCCTCTCCAATGATTTCGAAAGGTCTGAGGAACTTGTCGGAGAGTTTTTTGGAGGGCCTGGTCATACAGAAAAACTTCGCTTTAACATAGACTTGGTTTCCGACCTTAAACTCCGGTGCCAGAGTCTGACGGTTGTCTGCCGGACCCTGATAGTGACTCTGCGCTTTGGTGATTTGGTTATGGAGTTCTTGGTGCAGCTGATCCAAGTCTACAGTGAGCTCTCGGGCACGGACCAAAGTTACTTCACATTCAGGGAATACTGAGATATTCAGGTGATAGCCCTTGTTCACGAAGAATGGAGAAACCCCAGTGGTGGCACTCAGGGTGTTGTTGTAGGCAAACTCAGCCAGGGGCAGGAGATGTGACCAGTTGTCCTGCTGGTAATTGCAGTAACAACGGAGGTACTGTTCCAACGTCTGGTTAGTCCGCTCTGTCTGTCCATCGCCCTCCGGATGATATCCAGAGGTGAAGTGTAAAGTCATGTCCAGGACTTTACCCAACGAGCAAAAAAAACGGAAAATGAACTTGGAGCTGCGATCAGAGGTGACATGCGATGGAACTCCATGTTTTGAGAAGATGTGGAATATGAATAGACAGGCCAACTCCGCAGAGTTCACTTTGTCAGTCATCAGGATGAAGATCCCCTGCTTCATAAACCTATCAACAACCACTAATATTGCAGTAAAACCGAAGCTCTCAGGGAGTTGCTTGATGAAATCCATTGAAATGGAATTCCATGGTTTCTCGGGTATGGGTAGCTGCTTGAGCATTCCATATGGCTTATGCCAAGGGGCTTTCACCCTACCACAAGTCGTGCAAGATTTGCAAAAGTCCAATACAAATCCTCGGAGTTTCGGCCAGGTATAATCCCTGAAGACCAAGGCCATAGTCTTGGTCCGACTGAAATGTCTGGCGAGTGGGTGATCATGTCTCATGTGTAAAACGCAGAGTTGGAGGTCATTGACGTCCGGTACATAAATTCGTCCGTGCTCGCAGAGAAGTCCGTCGTCGTCCATGGACCACTTAGTGTCCATGGAGTTTGAGCAGAGGTCTTCTAGGATCGGGATGATCACAGGATCAAGCAAGAGTCCAGACCAGATGTCCTCTCGGAGTTGATGATCGTCAATCACAAATGATGCATGGAGTGCAGGTACATAAAGCGATGAAGCTTGGAGAGATGATATCAATTGTTCACTGGAGAACATCGGCCAGAAATTTTGCAGATTGATGCGGGCATAGTCGCTATCCCCCTCTTTGGGATAGACGTCCCAATGTCTAGTCAACACATCGGGTTTCATTCTGAGGTGCCTGGGGCAGAATCGGATCACGAAATCGAACTGGGAAAGGAACTCTGACCACCTGGCTTGACACCAGGTGAGCAGGCAGACTGTGGAGAAGTACTCGAGGTTCTTATGGTCAGTAACAATGTCGACCAGAGTTTCAGAACCTTCGAGATAGTGCCTCCAAGCAGTAAATACCTCAAATATAGCAAGGAGTTCCTTCTCGTGGGTGTCATAGTTCAGTTCAGAGATGCCTAGGGTGTGGGAATGAAAAGCGATAGGGTGGACTTCACTGTCGGAGGCAACTGTAGAGAGTATCGTGGCAACAGCATAGTCCGAGGTGTCTGTTTCGACTATCAGCAGAGCTCCAGGAATGAAGTGCGAGAGGATTGGAGCTGTGGAGAATGTGGTTTTCAGATAGTCAAACGCAGACTGGCAATTGCCGGACCAATGCCACTCGATGTTTTTATGTGTCAAGCAGTTCATCGGAGTGACGATCTTGGAATAGCCATGGATGAAACGGCAGTAGAAATTGGCAAACCTAAGGAAGGACTGGACATCCTTGACCTTCCACAGGATCAGCCAATTCTGTATAGTTTTCACTTTAGCTGTGTCCATAGAAAGTCTGGACAGAGATAAAACAAATCCAAGATACTCCATGGTTTCAGCATGAAATTCACACTTAGCCAGGTTCAGGAAGAGACTGTTCTTCCGGAGCCTTTGGAGTACCTCTCAGACATGCTCAACATGTTGTTTCAGATCCTCAGAGAAAATAAGGATGTTGTTGAGGTAGACGACCATGAACGTGTTGAGGAGGTCAGAGAATATGTCATTCATAAAGTGCTGGAATGTGGCGGGCACGTTTGTGAGCCCGAAGGGCATCACACACCATTCAAAGGATCTGTATCGGGTGTGGAATGCGGTCTTCCATTCGTCACCCTCAGCGATACAGACCAGGTGATACACATGTCAGAGGTCAAGTTTTGTATAGATTCGGGCTTTTCCTGGAACATCAAGAAGATCTTTAGTCAGCGGAAGCAGATATTGGTCTTGTTTGGTCAATTTATTGAGACCACGGAAATCAATGCATAATTGGAGCATTCCATTCTTCTTCCAGACAAAGAGCACAGGTGCTCTGTGCAGAGAATGGCTCGGACAGATAAATCCAATGCAGAGGTGCTCATCCAGAAACTCATGGAGTTCGCTGAGTTCGGACTGCGACAGAGAATAGACCACACCTGGTGGAGGGGATTGGCCATCCAGCAGGTTGATCTTCAGATCATACAGTCAATGTGGAGCAAGGGTGTCTGCCTTCGTTTTACTGAAGACATCTGGAAAGTCCCTGTACTCCTCCAGAACTGAGAGGAGATCCTGGGGGGTGGTGTTGGGAACATTGAATGAAGTGGAGGCCATGCACATGGACTCACTTGACAACGTCATGCCAAAGAGTTGGGACCCGTGAAGTCCACAAACCATGATGAATGTAGCAGCATTCACAAAAGAAACCTTGGGTGTCTCCTGGAGAGACGGAGTAGACAGAAAGGTCAGAGACAGAGTCAAAGACAGAGACAGAAGCAGAGATGGAGATGGAGTCCGGGTCTGGTTCGGAGTTGCTGCAGACAACATTTGAACTGGAGTGCATGGAGTGGAGACAGACAGAGGGACAGAGTGGAGAGTGCTGGCCGGTGCACCCTCCGGATCAGATTTCGGAGTTTTTTCCTCT
Source organism: Clavaria fumosa (assembly GCA_951802425.1). Lineage (NCBI taxonomy): Eukaryota > Fungi > Basidiomycota > Agaricomycetes > Agaricales > Clavariaceae > Clavaria > Clavaria fumosa. The sequence continues at coordinate 4,090,239 of OX637797.1, read as the reverse complement.
TTTGTAGATGGTCTGGGCTTTATCTGGCCAGTAGTCCAGTCAACCAGCGGGTTGTTTTGGAACAGCCAATTCATTCCCAAGATCACATCACTAGAGGGATCAAGATCGGTAACTACACACAAGACATTGGTCAGATCCATGGCAGAGAGCTGAATGGATAACCAGACCGCTTCAGTAACCCATACAGAGGTGGTCCTGTTAATCAAAACGACCTCCTGAGGGGTCACCGGAGTTTTTGGAAGACGGAAACGAGAAGCAAACTTGGCATCAATGAAACAAAGTTCAGCACCAGAGTCTATCATTGCTTTGAACAGAAAAGGAATAGAAGGAGAGGAGGCAAGAAGGGAAAGAGAACCATGAAAGGAAAGGGTATCGAGTATAGGTTTAGTACGATTGGAGTTGGAGCAGCCGGAGAGTCGTACTGTGCTCTCTGGGCTGCTCAATCTTTTTTTGGCATGGAGTCATCTCTGTCGGAGGTGATTCGTGCGGTGCTGGCACTGGCCTGCAAGGTCCACTTATGACAATTGTTGGCTTTGTGGCCTGCTATTTCACAGAAGAGGCACAGATTATTATTGAAATGCCGTTGGCATTCCTCTGGAGTCAGTTTTCCATCCTGACCCAGATGGGCCTTCTTTGTATCGCTGGAGCTACTGGAGTTAGCGGAGCCCTCAGTGGCCTTTGGAACGGAGTTCCCAGAAGTCAAACCGGAGTTCACTGGACACTTTTCCAAGGGTTTCTCAGACTTGGTATTAGCACCGGAAGTGTTCAGGGACTTGGGACTATCCAAAGTCTCCTTTTTGATGGTGTTGTTAGGTGTCAGAGCCTTAATGGAGTCCCGAGAGATCTCCTGCTGCTGAGCCCAATAACGGCCATCGATCGCACTGGCTTGCTTGCGGAGTCTGCGGAGCGTGTCCACGCAGTTAACGCAGGCCAGTTCATCCTTGATGTGGCTGGCAAGTCCTTTGTAGAACTGCCACTGCAACCCGTACTCGTCCCAATGGACAATGGATGCAAATCTGTTGAACGAAATGGTGTATTTCATCAACTTCTGGTCCTCATGCATCTGGAGGTGTTCAAGTTCGAACTCTGCCTCACGGATCGCGTTGTAAGGACCAAAGTTCCCTGTAAGTTGAGCGACGAACATTTTATAGTTTGAAAGGACCAGATGGTCTTCACCATCCAAGATCATTGGTTCGAACCATTCCAGGGCGAAGCCCTGGAGAAAAGAAAGGACATAGCGTACCTGATGAGAATCGGACTTGAACACTCTTGGGCAATCAAGGAAGTTTAACTGGCATTGGACCAAGAAGCTTTTCAACTTCTTAGCATCCAAGCCATTGAATGTGTCGGGGTCGCGCAGTTTTACCATCTCTGGGCGCTTGTTGGCATTAATAATCTGCTGAAGGAGATGTGCCAGAGTTGGTTCGCGCTTGGCTCGAGGTGTCAGAGGTTCATTTAGCTTGTCGTCATTGTCAGTGACCAAGGGATCTGACTCTTCGTCATGGTCTGGTGGTCTGGACACACTCAGAGTCAGAGTATTGTCAGCCAGTTCTGGAATGTCAACATCATCAGCAACAGTAGGTGGAAGTCAAGCACTGGATCATGTAGTAGGCATTGTTGAGTTGGTATATACAAGGTTTGAAGTTTGAATATACTGTCACAGTCCTAACAAGGTTAACGGCAAAGGGGTTAACAGAGCAGAATGGAGATGTATTATTGGAGTCCAATATCAGAGAAATGTAGTAGTAAGTAGAGAAGAAGGAGACTTATGGGACTGCGGCCTCAACGTATGTGTTGTGCCACCATGTATATACCTTGTCCCTATTTATCAAACAGAAAACAATGCCAGAAAGAAATCAAACAGAGAAGTCAAACTCCGAGAATATCGGAGTCCGCCGGAGTTGATTGGAGTTGGTTGGAGTTAGTTGGATGATGTGGAGGATGTCAAGGACAATGAGGATGAAAGCTCAGAGATGTTTTTAGGATCAAGAGATGTTAATATTCAAACTGAGGAGCAGGGAGATACACGTGGAAACTTATACTGCAAGGACAGAGTATAGGAGTAATGTGAAACAATGTACATATCAAATTACTAGGAGAGTTTCACCACATGTGCCTGTGCAATTTTCATGGAACAAAGAAACAACAACAAAAAAGCAACTCCCATGGGTCAAGGGTATCCTCTCAATGGTAAACAGGATGAGGGGATGGAGGGAGAAGGTTCTAGAATGAAGTCCGAACAGTCTGAAGGCTGGCAGAGTAAAGTCCGATGGAGGTGCAGAACAGAGCACATGGAGTTACAGCGGAGTGGATCAGAGTTGGTATGGAGCTTGGAGTCTGGGGCAGGGATCATGCTTATGCAAGCGGATGGGGTCATAACAACATGTGAGACTTTATATATGTATGTTGTAAGTATAAATAACTTTGGGAAAGTACAAAGGTTGCCTAGTGACAACACTATAGTAGTGTGTGGGATGTTTAGTCATAAAGTAACTATCTGTGTGTTCTACTAAGGTTGCAAGGGGTCAAAGAAGCATAGGTAAGGTTGTGAAGCTGACCAGTCATGGGTTGTGACCTAGTAAATAATCATATGCATAGTTATAACTATGGGGGGATGTTTGGATCATAGATAGGGTAACTACACACTACAAAGGGAAAGGATATGCATATTTGAAAGGGAGTACACAGCTGACTTGTGGTGGTGCATCTGAGTGTTAAGGTCACAGCATCATGAGGAAGGTCACATGAGTGATGCAGGTGTTGTTAGTTGGCAAGTCACATGCATCAGAAGTATGGGCATGCTGAGTGTAATTTGACAAGTGTGGGGGTCTGGTGCATTGGTAGGGTGGACTAGTGTTTGAGGAGGTGATAGGACCATATGCCAAGGTGATGCATGAGGCATGATGGGATCCTAGTAATGTATAAGTGGTGATAGAGGGTCATGAGAGCTTGTAGATGGTTCAGGAGGGTTTATAGGGTTCAAGGGTGGATGTGTAGGGTCACAAGAGGGTGTTGGGAGGCCAGTAGATGGTGTTAGATAGGATAGGCTCAGGAAAAATGAAGAGGGTCATGACATTACCCCCCCTTGAGCCCTATGAGAGTGGTGATCACATGTGAGGATGATGGTCACATGTTTGATTTGTCATCCTGGTTAGTTGCACCTTTGTTGATTGTGACATGAGATTCTCCTAAGTCCAACCATCATGGCAACAGCAAACACCCCTGTACACCATGAAACCAAGCTCAAGTGCAAAACACACATTTTCAATATGACCAAATCAGCCAACAACAAGGCTGTTCTGGCCCAGGCCTTGGCTGCACAGGCCACAGAATGAGTGTGATGTGCATGGTTACAAGGTGAGGTCACAGGGTCAGGCAAAGCAATAGGCTGTTCCATGAGTGGTAATCCTTTGCCCCAGGAGTTCTCGAAGGCCTGGAAAAAGATAGGGGGTGTGAAGGAGAACAGGGAATGCAATGAAATGGAGCAAGAAGTGCATGGCAATTTTTTACTCATCCATTCCTTTTCTCATATTGAATGCTTCCTAGAATTGCAACAACTGTGTTGCAAAGAACTGGAACTGTGAGCATGGCACTTCCAGGAAGTGTTGTCAATGTGCAGAGGACCATGCAAAATGTTCATGGGTCCAAGAATTTCATTGATGGTGTGTTAAGACAGAATTTGGATGGAGCAACATGATCACCGATGATGTGCTGAGGTGTGAGAAAGGTTCAATAGCAGGTGTAGTGACTCTAGGGAGTACAGGCAGAGTATGAAGATCCACAACCTTCAGAGTTTTTTAGGTTTCACTAAATTCTATCAAAGATTCATAGATAATTACTCAGGCATCATTATCCCACTTACCCACCTCCTCCACAAAGATACACCTTGGAAGTGGAGCCTGTGATGTCAAGAAATCTTCAACATGCTCAAGCAAACCTTTACTGAAGCTCCTGTCCTTTGACATTATGACCCTGACCACCCCATTACTCTCGAATGTGATGCCTCCAATTATGCCATAGTGGCTATTCTCTTGCAAACTGATCCTGTGACTAATGAGTTACATCCCATCACTTTCCATGCACATACAATGATCGCCGCAGAGCTCAACTACAACATCTATGACAAAGAGCTCCTTGCGATACATGATGCCTTCAAGCAATGGAGAGCATACCTCAAAGGCATGTGATACCAAATCCAAGTGTTCTCCAATCACAACAACTTACAATATTTCACCACTATGAAGCAACTCAGCCACCACCAAGCCCACTGGGCAGAGTATCTTTCTAGTTTCGATTATGTTATTCATTATCAAGCAGGAAAGTTAGGTGTGAAGCCAGATGCCCTCACATGATGACCCGACATCTACCCAAAGAAATCCAACCAACCTGCGACCAATGCACAAAATAACAAGGTCATGATTCCCCCAGAACTCCTTCGAGCAGCTGTTATCCTCAATGAAGAAGCCCTGATTTCACAAATTCGACATGCTCCTCATGACACCTACTTCTCCAAAAAATCTCAGGATGCTTCACAAGGTCACAACAAGGCTATTTCACTTTCACCTGACAGCTTACTGTTATGGATCTGGTACTGGTGCAGACAGAAATGAGTCACTGAGAGTCAAACTGACTCAGACAACTCATCAACTCCCTATGCAGTGGGCCTACAGGACTAGTAGATCCTCCAGTTCCATACCTTCCTGCTAACAGCATTGAAGCCAACACAGCTAGCAAGGCATTGCTTCGGGCTAGATATTATTATTAGTTAGTAACCTAAGTGACAACATCCCATGGGCTTAGCCATTGACCCCCATGGCCTACCTCAACCTGGTATCACTCCACAGATTGATGCCATGGCTCAATGACTGACCACTCCATGGGTATTGTATACTTAAGCCATATCAATGTAGATGGATCAGTGAATAACTAGCTAACCACAGATGAGAGGCTCAAGCTGAAAGGTTCTGGAGATTCTCCTGGTCTTGTATACCATTCTACCTCTACAAACCTCCACCTAATTCTCAGTACTTGGTTAGCTATTCACTACTTACAACACATACATTGAGGCTGCAGTCCCATAAGTCTTCTTCCTCTTGTTTATTTCTCCATTCCTCTGATAATACATCTCTGCTCCATTATGTTAATCACCTTGCCGCTAACCTTGTTAGGACCATGACATTATATTCAAACTTCAAACCTCGTATGTACAAACTTAACAATGCCTACTACACGATCTGGTGCTCGACTTCCACCTCCTGTTGCCGATGACATCAACATTCCAGTACCGGCCAACAATACTCTGACTCTGAGTGTGTCTGGACCACCGGACCATGACAAAGAGTCAGAACCCTCAGTTACTGATGATGATGACGAGCTAAATGAACCTCTGACACCTCGAGCCAAGTGCAAACCAACTCCGGCACATCTCCTTCAGCAGATTATTAATGCCAACAAGCACCCAGAGATGTTAAAACCATGTGACCCCAACACATTCAATGGCTCAGATGCTAAGAAGTTGAAAAGCTTTTTGGTCCAATGTCAGTTAAATTTCCTTGATTGCCCAAGAGCATTCAAGTCTGATTCTCATAAGGTACACTACATCCTTTCTTTTCTCTGGGGCTTCACCCTGGAATGGTTCGAACTGATGATCCTGGAAGGTGAAGACCATCCAGTCCTTTTGAACTATAAAATGTTCATTGCTCAACTTACAGAGAACTTTGGTCCTTACGATGCAATCTGCAAGGCGGAGTTCGAACTCGAATGCCTCCAGATGCATGAGGACCAGAAGTTGATGAAATACACCATTTCATTCAACAGATTCGTGTCCATTGTCCATTGGGATGAGTACGCGTTGCAGTGGCAGTTCTACAAAGGACTTGCCAGCTGCATCAAGGATGAACTGGACCACATTAACTGTGCGGACACACTCCGTGGACTCCGCAAGCAAGCCAGTGAGATTGATGGCTGTTATTGGGCTTGACAGCAGGAGATCTCTCGGGACTCCATTACAGCTCTGACACCTAACAACACCATTAAAAAGGAGACTTTGGATAGTTCCAAGTCCCTGAACACTTCCGGTGCTAATACCAAGTCTGAGAAACCATCAGAAAAGCGTCTGGTGAACTCTGGTTTGACTTCCGAAAACTCCGTTCCAAAGGCCACTGAGGGCTCTGCTAACTCCAGTAGCTCCAGCAACACAAAGAAGGCTCATCTGGGTCAGGATGGAAAACTGACTCCAGAGGAACACCAATGGCATTTTGATAATAATCTGTGCCTATTCTGTGGAATAGCAGGCCACAAAGCCAACGAGTGTCATAAGCGGACCTCATGGGCCAGTGCCAGTGCTGCACAAATCACCTCCAATGGAGATGACTCCATGCCAAAAAAAGATTGAGCAGCCCAGAGAGCACAGTATGACTCTCCAGCTGCTCTGACTCCGATCGTACTAAACTGATACTCGATACCCTTTCCTTTCATCATTCTCTTTCTCTTCTTGCCTCCTCTCCTTCTATTCCTTTTCCATTCAAAGCAATGATAGACTCTGGCACTGAACTCTGTTTCATTGATGCCAAATTTGCTTCTCATCTCCATCTTCTGAAAACTCTGGTGACCCCTTGGGAGGTCGTTTTTATTATTGTGTTTTGCACATGACCTTGCCAAACACAAAACATGCATTATTGAAAATGTAAAATTAAATCTCTCATTTCTCACTCAATTCTGCACAGAATGGCCTCGAAATTTAAATGTGATATCTTTGATATATTAACTTGGTGTTGGTGGCATCACAAAGCCCTAATCCTTCAATATAAAATTGTCCATTTTGACCTAAAATTAGTGGTTTTCAGTGTTGAACAGTACTGGTGGGTGTAATACTTCATAAAATGTGCTGGAAATGTGCATGCACCTCCACAGATATGTGGCCTAGGTGCTCCAAAAGCTTCATCAAGTTTCATGAAGAACTACAGGTTCAGGAGCCAGCCAATTGTGATAGTGTCACAATGGTCACAATGTGACACAACAACAGTCAGTTGGCTCCTGAACCTGTAGTTCTTCATGGAACTTGATGAAACTTTGGGAGCACCTAGACAACATATCTGAAGAGGTGCATGCACATTTCCAGCACATTTTATGAAGTATTGCACCCACCAGTACTGTTCAACACTGAAAACCACTAATTTTAGGTCAAAATGGAGAATTTTATATTGAAGGATTAGGGCTTTGTGATGCCACCAACACCAAGTCAATATATCAAAAATATCACATTTAAAATTTGAGGCCATTCTGTGCAGAATTGGGTGAGAAATGAGATATTTAATTTTTACATTTTCAATAATGCATGTTTTGTGTTTGGCAAGGTCACATGCAAAACACAATAATGGGACCACCTCCGTATGGGTTACCAAAGTGGTCTGGTTATCCATTCGGCTCTCCGCCATGGATCTGACCAATGTCTTGTGTGTAGTTACCAATCTTGATCCCTCTAGTGATGTGATCTTGGGAATGAATTGGCTGTTCCAAAACAACCCACGGGTTGACTGGACTACTGGCCAGATAAAGCCCAGACCATCTATGAAAGAGCAAAAAACTCTGAAATCTGATCCGGAGGGTGCACCGGCCAGCACTCTCCACTCTGTCCCTCTGTCTGTCTCTGCTCTGTGCACTCCAGTTCAAATGTCATCCGCAGTGACTCCGAACCAGACCCAGACTCTGTCTCCATCTCTGCTTCTGTCTCTGTCTTTGACTCTGTCTCTCCAGGAGACACCCAAGGTTTCTTTTGTGAATGCTGCCACATTCGTCACAGCTTGTGTACTTCACAGGTCCCAAGTCTTTGGCATGATGTTGTTGAGCAAGTCTGCATGTGTGGCCTCTGCTTCGTTCAACATTCCTGACACCACCCCCCAGGATCTCCTCTCCATTCTGGAGGAGTACAGGGACTTTCTGGATGTCTTCAGTAAAAAGAAGGCAGATACCCTTGCTCCACACCGACCGTATGATCTAAAAATCAACCTGCTGGATGGCCAATCCCCTCCACCAGGTGCGGTCTATTCTCTGTTGCAGTCTGAACTCAGCAAACTCTGCGAGTTTCTGGACAAGCACCTCCGCATCGGATTTATCCATCTGAGCCATTCTCCACACAGAGCACCTGTGCTCTTTGTCCAGAAGAAGAATGGAATGCTCTGATTATGTGTTGATTTCCATGGTCTCAATAAATTGACCAAAAAAGACCAATATCCACTTCCACTGACTAAAGATCTTCTTGATGTTCCAGGAAAAGCCCAAATCTATACACAACTTGACCTCCGACACATGTATCACCTGGTCCGTATTGCTGAAGGTGACAAATGGTAGACCGCATTCTGCACCCGATATGGATCCTTTGAATGGTGTGTGATGCCCTTTGGGCTCACAAACACACCCGCCACATTCCAGCACTTTATGAATGACATATTCTCTGACCTCCTTGACATGTTCATGGTTGTCTACCTTGATGACATCCTCATTTACTCCGAGGATCTGAAGCAACACATTGAGCATGTCTGAGAGGTACTCTGAAGGCTCCGGAAGAATGGTTTCTTCCTGAACCTGGCTAAGTGTGAATTTCACACTGAAACCATGGAGTATCTCAGATTTGTTTTATCTCTGTCCAGACTTTCTATGGACATGGCTAAAGTGAAAACTATACAGGATTGGCCGACTCCATGGAAGGTCAAGGATGTCCAGTCCTTCCTTAGGTTTGCCAATTTCTACCACCACTTCATCCATGGCTATTCTGAGATTGTCACTCCGATGAACTGCTTGATGCATAAAAACATCGAGTGGCATTGGTCTGGTGATTGCCAGTCTGCATTTGACTATCTAAAAACTGCATTCTCCACAGCTCTGATCCTCTTGCACTTCATTCCTGGAGCTCCGCTGATAGTCGAAATGGATGCCTCGGACTACGCTGTTGCTGCAATACTCTCTACAGTCGCCTCTGATGGTGAAGTCCATCCTATCGCCTTTCATTCCTGCACCCTAGGCATCTCCGAACTGAACTATGACACCCACGATAAAGAACTCCTTGCTATATTTGAGGCATTTACTGCCTGGAGACACTATCTCAAAGGTTCTGAAATTCCGGTCAACATTGTTACCGACCACAAGAACCTCAAGTACTTCTCCATGGTCCACCTGCTCACCTGGCATCAAGCCAGGTGGTCGGAGTTCCTTTCCCAGTTCGATTCTGCCCTGGGCACCTCGGAATGAAACCCAATGCATTGATTAGATGATGGGATGTCTATCCCAAAGAGGGGGATAGTGACTATGCCCGCATCAATCTGCAAAACCTCTGGCCAATGTTCTCCAGTGAACAATTGATATCGTCTCTCCAAGCTTCATTGCTTTATGTACCCACACTCCACACGTTGTTTGTGATTAACGATCATCAACTCTGAGAGGACATCTGTTCTGGACTCTTGCTTGATCCTGTGGTCATCCCGATCCTAGAAGACCTCTGCTCGAACTCCGCGGACCCTAAGTGGTCCATGGATGATGATGGACTTCTCCACGAGCATGGACAGATTTATGTACCAGACATCAATGACCTCCGACTCTGCATTTTACATGTGAGACATGATCACCTGCTTGCCAGACATTTCAGTCAGACCAAGGCTACAGCCTTGGTCTTCAGGGATTATACCTGGCCGAAACCCTGAGGATTTGTATTGGACTTTTGCAAATCTTGCATGACTTGAGGTAGGGCAAAAGCCCCTCAGCATAAGCCATATGGAATGCTCAAGCAGCTGCCCATACCCGAGAAACCATGGAATTCCATTTCAATGGATTTCATCAAGCAACTCCCTGAGAGCTCCAGTTTCACCACAATATTGGTGGTTGTTGATAGGTTTATGAAGCAGGGGATCTTCATCCCAATGACCAATGAAGTGAACTCCATGGAGTTGGCCTGTCTATTCATATTCCACATCTTCTTGAAACATGGAGTTCCATCGCATGTCACCTCCAACTGTGGCTCTGAGTTTGTTTCCCATTTTTTCCACTCGTTGGGTAAAGTCCTGGACATGACTTTACACTTCACCTCTGGATATCATCCAGAGGGTGACAGACAGACAGAGCGGACTAACCAGATGCTGGAACAGTACCTCCATTGTTACTGCAATTACCAGCAGGACATTTGGTCACAGCTCCTGCCCCTGGCCAAGTTTGCCTACAACAATGCCCTGAGCGCCACCACTGGGGTTTCTCTGTTCTTCACAAACAAGGGCTATCACCCAAATATCTTGGTATTCCCCAAATGTGAAGTAACTTCGGTCCATGCCTGAGAGCTTGCTGTAGACTTGGATCAGCTGCACCAAGAACTCCATAACCAAATTGCCGAAGCACAGAGTCGCTATCAGGGTCCAGCGGACAACTGTTGGACTCTGGCACCAGAGTTTAAGGTCAGAAACCAAGTCTACGTTAAGGTGAAGTTTTTCTGTATGACCAGACCCTCCAAAAAACTCTCCGACAAGTTCCTTGGACCTTTCAAAATCATCGGAGAGGCTGGTTCACACTCCTTCATACTCCGACTCCCTGAGGCCATGCGAGCCGTCCACCCCATCTTCCACATTTCCATGCTGGAGCCAGTCACTCCAAATACAATTCTGAATCGCACCATCTCCCCGCCTCCCCCAGTAGAGATCAACGGAGACCTAGAGCATGAGATTTCCGAAGTGCTCAACTCCAAGATCGACAAACACTGCACCTGCAAACTCCTATACCTGGTGTGGTGGTCTGGATATGAAGGAACCGATGAGGAAACATCCTGGCTCCCCGCTACAGAACTTGTTCATGCCTCCGAGGCTGTTTTGGATTTCCACCAAGCTTATCCGAACAAGCCCAGACCTCTCAATACCCTCTGGACCTTTCTCCATTCACTCCAATACCCCGAAATTTCTCTTATGCTTCTACTTATGTACATTTTCCATTCCATACAACTCTGTCTCTTTTCTCTGTCTTCTCCGAAACCCAAAAAAAAAAAAAAAAGGATTTCTGTTTCTCTGTCTCTCTGTCTCCCTCTCTCCCTCTCTGTTCCTTTCTCTGAAAACTCCAAAAACTCTATATAAAAAAAACTCCTTTCTTCTTATTCCTTTTCTCTGAAAACTCTGAACTTTTTATTTTCCTCCCAAGTCCAACTCCAAAACTCTCTTCATCCTCTCCATCTTGTCTTACTTTATTTTCCTTTCACTCCACTTACTTTTCACTCAAGCTCAAAGATAAAAAACAAAAAATTGATAAAAAAGAAAGCAAAAGAAAACAATAAATAACTATGTAGATTATTTTTTAATTTTTTTTAGGTGGAGGGGGGCGATGCCTGCAAAATTCCCTCAGGCTTCTCCAGCCTGGACTCCACTCCCACTTCTCCCTCCTCTGCCTCTGCCTTTTTCTCTGCCTCTGCACCCTTCTCCATCTCCTTCTCTGCTCCCACTTCCTCTGTCTCCTTCTCTGCTCCCGCTGCCTCCGCCGCCTTCTTCTCCGCCTCTGTCTCCACCCCCTTTTCCGAGCCCACCACCTCCACCACCATCTTCTCCTCCTCCTTCTCCTCCCCCGCTCCCCGCTTCCCCATCAGAAATTCCCGGAGGATCTTTCGATCCTCTGCCGCCACCTTTCGCTCTGCCCTCAACTCCTTCCACTCTGCCTTCACCTCCCTCTGCCACTCCTCCAACTCGAACATCCTGTGGACCACCAACTCATAGATGGTTTTCACCACCCCAGTCCGCTCCACCTCCGCCCTGTCCACCTCCACCTGCAGCACCTCCTCCTCCAACTCCACCACAGTCTTCTTCGACCATGCGGAGCGGAATTTCTTCTGCTCCGGCTGCTCTGCCTCTCTGCCCCCGCACATGTGATACATGCGGTGCCCCGCCCTCCGCTTGGCCACACACACCCTATCCCGAGCCGGACACATCGCATGCAGTCCGCATGCTCCATGTCCAACTCCGTGGCCAGCGTCTGCTTCCTCCCCATCCCCTGCGCCTTCGCAATTTCCTCCGCCCTCCGCTTCACCTCCACCACCCTCGCCCTCTCCATCTCCTCCTGCCGCATCTTGTCTGTGGCCTCCCTCTTCCTCCACTCCTCCTCCTCCTGCACCTTCTTGTCCTTCAGCGCCTTGATCTGGCGCATGAGGACTGCAATCTCAGGGTCCTTGTCCTCCACGCGTGACTGCATGGTGTGGTCGAGGCTGGGGAGGCTGGCTAGGCCCTGCTCCGGGTGTGCTCGGGTTGTGGGACATCGAGGTTTTAAAGAAAATAGAAGGGATTGCCCATGCTAGGGGCTAGTGATGATGGTAGCAGGTTAAAGAAGAGAAAAAGTGGTGTATGACGTGTGCAGCCTTTTGACCCTCAAAAAAATTTTGGACTCTGCTCGACACGCTGTGAAACTCCGATGCTAACTTGTTATGGGAGCCATGTGTTCACATGGACTTTGGCCACAGGGTCTCAGGGGTTTGACCCTAAGCGGGGGATACTGTTACGACCCCATCTGCTTGCATAAGCACGATCCCTGCCCCAGACTCCGAGCTCTGTAACAACTCCGATCCGCTCCACTGTAACTCCGTATGCTCCGCTCTGCACCTTCATCGGACTTCACTCTGCTGGCCTTCAGACCATTTGGACTTCGTTCTAGAACCTTCTCCCTCCATCCCCTCATTCTCTTTACCATTGAGAGGATACCCTTGACCCATGGGAGTTGCTTTTTGTTGTTGTTTCTTTGTTCCATGAAAATTGCACAGGCACATGTGGTGAAACTCTCCTAGTAATTTGATATGTACATTGTTTCACATTACTCCTATACTCTGTCCTTGCAGTATAAGTTTCCACCTGTATCTCCCTGCTCCTCAGTTCGAATATTAACATCTCTTGATCCTAAAAACATCTCTGAGCTTTCATCCTCATCGTCCTCGATGTTCTCCACATCAGCCGACCAACTCCAACCAACTCCGACGGACTCTGATCAACTTTGGAGTTTTGACTTACATTCTGATCCTCTCTTGGGTATTGTTCTTGTTTGATAAATAGGGACACATATATACATGGTGGCACAACACATACATTGAGGCCGCAGTCCCATAAGTCTTCTTCCTCTTGTTTATTTATCCATTCCTCTGATAATACATCTCCACTCCATTATGTTAATCCCTTTGCTGCTAACCTTGTTAGGACTGTGACAGTAGAACACTTTGTACCTTATACCCAAATATTCATAACTCGATCAATACTTACCGCGCCGAGGGGAGCCGGCACAGGGCGGCTCATCCGAAGCCTGGATACCTTTGGGTACCCAGATCACTTGACCAAACCAAGTCCTTAGTCAGCAGATACTACATTTAGCTTAACTAGACCCTGTCCTTAGTTTAGCTAAATATGTTCTTAGCTCTGTGGGGTGCTAGACTCAGGCTTAGTCCTCTTAGAGGATGGTGCGACAGTTGTATGGGTACATAATGATGCCTGGAACGTTAAGTTCCATCAGCTATTTATACTGCAAATCGTGTGTCTACTATATTTGGAACGATTCAGCATAGCTCCTTAACTAGTAATTCTAACATCCCATTTAAGGACTTTAAATTAGGAAGAATTCAGTGGCTTTACATATCAGGTAAGATCATAATTTTATCTTATCTCCTCATTGAGATATATTGTCTCGAACATTCTAGCTGTTCCAAAAATAATCATAGTGAGTCATACTGACTCGTCTCTAAGGGTTCAAATGCCGGGGATTGTGGGGAAGGCCCCCACGATCCCCTCCGATCACTTCTGCGACGTTCTGCAACTTTCCCAGTCTTGATCATGTCATTCTCTCATCTATACCTCTTCTGCTTCCTCTTATCTCTCCCAGATTTAGTCATAATTAAGCGCACTAGCCTTATTTAGCATGTGTTTCAACATATACACTAGTAACACTCTAATACAAAGGGAGATGAGGGGAGGGCTGAGGGACTGCATGCAAAGGTTGTGGGTGCGTAGTCTGCCTGTGAGAGCAAGCATTCCTAGTTTGACAACACAGTAGCATCGGCCATCAGCGCCAATCGCTACCTCTGCCTTAGTGAGAATTGAGCTGGCTTGTCAGTCCTCAATCGCTCGATCGAGGTCCGATCACAATCAGGGCTACCCCATGATGTCAGAGTGGTGTCAGACTCGCATTTGCGAGTTTTGCAACCTTGTAGCTCTGCCGCAAACGCTCCGCTCCTCTTGTAAACTCGCAGGTATAACCCTACAGACCTTTCCAACATTCCTGCCTACTCAGACTTTCCCACTTCCCATTGCCTTTGGTGCTATTTCAATATCTACTCAGCTGAGGCTCCTAGAGTGATGTTACTTTGTTTAAGAAATGAAAACCATTGTTTCCTCTTGTGACTCTGGGAATAAGGGTTATCGATGAGTGAAAATCGAATGGTATTAATTGCATCTCCGTGCGATTCTTAGTTCTTGCTGTGGAGCCTCATCTTCCCCTGAGTGTAGATTTCCTGTACTCTTTTACTTTAGACACCAAATCAAAATCAGTGGTTTTGATGGCTATTGGTACATAGGCATATGTAGATAAAGCAGTAGGCTTGTCAGGCTAATGAGATGCATATCTGCAGGGCCCCAGACAAGGAGGAAGGCTAAACATAGTAAGGTAAGCATATGACACCCTAACACTTACTACTACCTCAAAATGGTAAAATATATGTCCCTGACCATGACTCCCTCCAACTTGACATCCTGCACTCTAACCATGACCACAAATTATGTGGACATCCAGGTATAAGAAAGACAACCCAACTAATAAACAGGTTGTTTTTCTGGCCAGGGCTGCGAAAAGATGTAACTGCCTATGTCTGAGGTTGTCACACTTGTGCAAGAGCAAAACCCATCTGGCACAAACCTTATGGACTCCTCAAACCCTTGCCTATCGGCAAGTGACCTTGGTCTTTGATTTCGATGGACCATATTGAAGCCCTCCCCCTCTCCACAACCTTTGACTCAATTCTTGTCATTGTCTGCCAACTGAGTTCCAGTTGGATTCGAAAGTGAATGACTCGAAACAAATGATGTGGTTCAAGAAACATTTGTTTTCACCCATCTGCAACAAGCAAAGGTTCTGGTCTGCCTCAATCTGTGTGTTCACTACCCTAAACATTCCTCCAAACTTGCAAATAAACCCTTCCCAAGAGTGTAGGGCTGGGTGGTCAGGATTGAATTGAAGGAGGGAGGGAGGTGTAGTGGCTCTGCGTGGTGTCCGTAAGGTAAGAAGCCACAAAAGTAACCTTCTCGTGGTCACCTTGGAAGGTTACCGGCTTTGCAAAGAAAGTCATAAGACATTCCGTGACAAAGGGTTTCCATCTGCGCCAATTGCGACCATTGAATGGCTCGGGGCACCTGGTGTCGAGCTTGGATTCTCGAGCGAAGGCATCTTGGGTCGATGGTCCTTCGGAGGGAGGAGCCTGA
Organism: Clavaria fumosa; assembly: GCA_951802425.1. NCBI lineage: Eukaryota > Fungi > Basidiomycota > Agaricomycetes > Agaricales > Clavariaceae > Clavaria > Clavaria fumosa. The sequence goes on along the minus strand of OX637797.1, from coordinate 4,074,778 downwards.
TAATAGTAATGGTGGTGGTGGGTACCAGGGGCCTCATCTCAAAGCGCAGCAGCGGGGTGTGGAGGCATAGGGGGGACTGGAGGGACCTGTGGGGCTTCAGCCTGAGATGGGGGGCAAGATGCTGGTCACATCTCTATTGGGGGTATTGGTCGCGCTTCCGGTTGTGGAATGCAGAAGGGCTCGACTGGAATCTCAAGGCAGGGGGCAGGTTGAAGCATTGCTTCAGTCCCTATAGGGTCGCAAGGGAGTGCCCTACTTGGAGTAGTGGCTGGCTGCGTCCACGTAGGCCAGCTGCTGCGAGGGGCGGTATACCTAGGGATCCTAGAGACAATGGCGGGTCGCTTGTCAGGCATGGCAGGATTGGCAAAATTCTGAAGAGATTGGGCCACAACTTGGAAAAGTGGGGCCATGTCTCAGGGTCCTCTAGCAGGTTGAACCTGTCTCAGAGGTCACAAGGGGGTATCCAGGTCAGGAGGAGTGGGAACTCCATGGTTGGTCATCCCTGGATACTGTTGCTGACTCTCATATAACTGGTTCTGTGGGTTAGCTTGGAATCCATCCATCAATCATACCAATGCCTCGTAGAGATTCGTTGTCTCAATGAGATATGCTAGTTCTTCATCAAGAGTTCCAGTTTCATATTGGTGGTGAGTATTGTTAAGGATTTGGTAGGTGCAATGGCGAGGGCAGTCGAAGCACAGGTGGCCGAGCTGCTCCACAAGGGACTGGGCTTCTTCACGCAGGGATGAGGCATGACTAGGTGTGATTTGGGCAGGTTCTTCAGGCTGTATTTGAATGACGGATGCGGGTCGCTCTTGAACAGTGGTGGGCAGCTTGCAAGTAGTCTCCAAAACCATTGGAGTGATCATGCGGCTACCTGTGCATGTCTGGAAGTGATGAGTGGTTGGTTGGGGAGGAGTGTGACTGGAAGACATAATAGGGTGTTTATCCAGGTGTTGAGTGGTGGGGTGAGGGGGAGACTTGATATTATGTTAGGGCCTGTCCCATCTCAATAGTAGTGCCAGAGATCGACTTGTTGGTGACCTATGCTGGAAACTCGCTAGGACCAATCAACTGTTGAGCACAGTTAAGAATGCTTGGTCCCGGAAGGTTGCGAAGACGTCTGAGAAGATGTAAGAGTGAAGAAAGACAAGTATAGAAAGAGAAGACATTGCTGGGAAGGTCGCAAAGTCAGTAGACGAAACATAAAAGAGGGAATTGACAAGGTGGGAGAAATAGATGATGCTGAGAAGGTTGCAAGGTCGACTGACGAAGCGTAAGAAAGGAAAAGACAAAGTGAAGGAAAAAGGATGATGTTGGGAGGGTCATGGATAGTTGCGACAAGATTAGGAAGTGTGTCGATGAAGGCGATGACTTTGCCAACCAACGGGAGAACCTGTAGGGTTCAAAAGATCAGTACCAAGACAAAATGAAGAGAATACTTAGGCATGTGAGTTTATATGAGCACAGAGGATGAATCAGAGTGAAGCAGGAGTGTCTTGGCAATCTTGAGGTCACCAAGTGGGACAAGACATATCAATCATGGTGGTTCCAAGCTCAAAGGGCATAATAGCCTCAAGCTTGAACCAATGTGTGTCAATATCAAGTCTACCATATGAGAAGTACATGCAAGACTTATGTATGTGCATACAGAGAGTAAAACAGAAAAGGAAAAGTACAGAGGTCACCAGGCGACGAGGCTATAGTAGTACAGGGTATGTTTAGTCATAAAGTGACTAGGCACGTGTTCTACTAAGGTTGTGAGGGGTAAAGAAGACATAGGTAAGGTCATGACCTAGTTAAATAAGTATATATGTAGCTATAACTATGGAGGGATTCTCAGATCATAAGTAACATAATTATAGATGACTGAGGAGAAGGGACGCATATTTGAAGTAATAATACAGCTGACTGTTGGTGGCGCATTTGAGTGTTAAGGTTGCAAGGTCATAAGAGCGGTCACATGGGTGATGCTAGTGACGCAGGTGATGCAAGTGACTTTGGGCAGGAAGTCATGTGGGTAATGCATGTAACGTGGGTAATGGCCATAACACTGTTATCATATTGGCACTGGCTTTGGGCAGGAAGTCATGTGGGTAATGCATGTAACGTGGGTAATGGCCATAACACTGTTATCATATTGGCACTGGTAGTGGTAGCACCGGGGGTGCTGCATGGCAAGTCACATGCTGGCAGAAGAAGATGTGCAATGATGTGTCGTGCGTGGGATTGGTGGGTCCAGGCGAGGTATGCATGTGGAATGAGATAATGGGAGGCGTCGCAAGTATGGCATGGTAGTCATGAGTGTTGTGTGAGTGCGGGAAAGGTTGGAGAGGCTTCCGGAAAGGGACAGCGGGTTTTGGAAGCATGTAGAGGGGCTCATGAGGTTGTAGAGGGTCATCAGGAGGTTCAGAAGTGTTGGTAAGGTCGGTTTGGGTATGGGAAAAATGAATGGGTCCTGACATGATATCAAGGTGATGGAACTGAAGGAGCAGGCGGAGGTGGTGGAGAAGGATTTCGAAGCTCTTCAAGGAGATTGGCAAGGTAAATATCATTTTAACTCCGTGCATGTATGAATTGTTTTTGTTTTTTCATTCTAAGTACAAGAAACCAACCTTCGGGAGGTGCGACACGAGTTGGGGGAGTCACGACGCAAGTTAGTGGAGATGAAGGAGGCATTCGAGAATAGGATGAAGAGAGAGCGGGGTAAATGGTTCAAGTATTCAATAATAAAGTGATTGATTGTTTTCTTCTTAGAGTTGCATGGCCATCTGGGTGCTGTGGTAGGAGAACGCAACTTGTTGTGCATGTGAGGTCATCGTGGCCTGGAAGTGGCCTATTTCGGGTATGAAGGTCTTCTGGAGAAACTCGCGCAAGGGGTGATGATGTCATGGGTGGGGAAGTGGGCGACGCAAGAACAGAATCGGTTGCGGGTGGAGTTGTTGGAATTCCCATAGGTAGATCAATTTGGTGCGTTGTTGGAGGATCTGGAGGAGGAGGATAAAGAGATAAGTACGGAGGTAGAGAGGGTGGTGGAAAAAGTCGTGGGAGGGTCATGGAAGGGGAAGGAAGTAGCCTGCGACTAGTAGATGGTTTTTTCTTTTATTTGAATATTATTTTTGTATATGATATTTGAATCCTAAAGCGCAAATGTGAGCAAAGTGTGAATGAAGTGAAAAGTTGAGTTAATGGGGGCGAGGCTTGTCCGGATACACTGTGTGAAAGTCCTCAAGGAGTTCCTTCAATCTGGAAAGTGATTTGATGGGTTCCCAAGTGTCGTCAGTCTGTAACCTTCCCAACATACAAGGTATAGCACTTTCCTACCCCTCCTTTGAGAATCCAATATATCTGCAACTTCATAGACCTGTTCACCATCGATCTTGATAGGGGGTGGAGGTGGTTGTTGTCATTGAGGAAAAGTATCTTCATGGACCTTCTTGAGTAAGGAAACATGGAAGACATTGTGAATTCCTCACATAGATTTTGGTAACTGGAGGCAATACGCATGAGTTGAGACTTTCATGAGTATAGGGAAAGGTCCAGCTCGTTTCGAATCCAGTTTCTTTGTCAGCCTTTTCATCTTCACATTCTGTAAGTCTAACCATACTTTCCTTCCTTCCTTCCAATCTGGTGTAATTTCTCTCTTCTTGTCTGCAAAGCATGAGTAGGCCTCATTCACAACCTTGAGTTGGTCTTGTAAGTGCTGATGCAGCATCTTGAGATCGGTCACAACCATGTGGGCCTCATGTGCAGGTATCCCTTCAAGGGAAATCGTGAGTCTTGGGTGGTATCCCTTGTTTGTGAAGAAGGGAGAGACACTGGTGGTGCTGTGGGGAGTATTGTTATATATGAACTTGGTGAAGGGAAGTTTGGAGGTCCAATTGTCCTGGAGGTAGTTTGTATGGATCCACAGGTACTGTTCTAGAATTTGGTTGACTTGTTCTGTTTGGCCGTCGGTCTTGGGATGGTAGGCTGTGGAGAGATTGGAGGTGATATCCAAAGCCTGACATAATGAAGACCAAAACTTGGAATCAAATAACCTTCCTCAATCCAATACTATGTCTGCGGGTAACCCATGTTTTGAGAAGACATGGGTGATGAAATGTTGGGCTAGGTCCTTCACAGTATCATTAGTGTTGGTGGGGATGAAGATTGCTTGCTTTATTAGTTGGCAGATGATGACAAGAATCGAGTCAAAGGTTGCAGAGAGAGGGAGGGCTTCGATATGGTCCATTGAGATCGAAGACAAAGGTCACTCACCTATGGGCAAGGGTTTGAGGAGTCTGTAAGGTTTGTGTCAGATGGGTTTTGCCTTTGCACAGGTGTGACAACTACAGACATAGATGGTTATGTCTTTTCAGAGTCCTGGCCAGAAAAACAATCTGTTTATTAGTTGGGTTGTCTTTCTTATACCTGGATGTCCACATAATTTGTGGTCATGGTTGGAGCATAGGATGTCAAGTTGGAGGGAGTCATGGTCAGTAACATATATTCTTCCATTTTGAAGCAGTAGTAATCCATCAGGTGAGAGTGAGAGAGTCTTGTTGCGACCTTGTGAAGTGTCCTGGGATTTCTTGGAGAAGTAGGTGTCATGGAGAGCATGCCAAATTTGTGAAATCAGGGCTTCTTCATTGAGGATGATGGTTGCTCAAAGGAGTTCGGGTGGTATTGTGACCTTGTTGTTTATTGCATTGGTCACAGGTTGCTCGGACTTCTTCAGGTAGATGTCCAGTTGTTGCATAAGAGCGTCTGGCTTTGTGCCTAACTTTCCTGCTTGGTAGTCGATTGTGGTGCATTGATGAACTTCATCAACTATTCTCTTGGAGCATTGTTGTAGGCAAACTCTGTGAGGGGCAGGAGTTTGGACCAGTTGTGCTGCTGATAGTTGCAGTAACAATGGATGTACTGTTCTAACATTTGGTTGGTCCAGGTGATATCCAGAGGTAAAGTGCAATGTCATATCAAGGACTTTGCCCAATGAACAGAAGAAACAGGATATGAACTTGGAGCCACAGTCAGAGGTGACATGCGATGGGACTCTGTGCTTGGAAAAGACATGGAGTACAAAGAGACATGCCAACTCCACAGAATTCACTTCGTTGGTCATTGGGATGAGTATCCCTTGCTTCATAAACCTGCCAATGACAACTAAGATGGCAGTAAAACCAGAGCTATCAGGGAGTTGCTCTATGAAATCCATTGATATGGAATTCCACAGTTTTTCAGGGATTGGAAGCTGTTTAAGCAATCTGTAGGGTTTGTGCCAAGGGGCTTTCACCCTACCACAAGTAGTGCAAGATTTGCAGAAGTCTGATATGAATCCTTGGAGTTTTGGCCAGGTATAATCCATGAAGACCAAGGCCATAGTCTTGGTCTGACTGAAATGTCCAGCAAGTGGGTGGTCATGTCTAGCACATAGTATGTGGAGTCTAAGATCATTGATGTCTGGGACATAGATCTTACCACATTTGCAGAGTAGTCCATCATCATCCAAGGACCATTTATCCTCAGTGGAGTTCGAACAGAGTTTCTCCAGGATTGGAGCTGTGACAGGATCAAGCAGAAGTCCAGACTGGATATCCTCATGAAGCTGATGATTGCCAATCACAAATGAGGCACAGAGTGTGGGCTCATATAGCATGGATGCTTGGAGAGACGAAATCAGTTGTTTGTTGGTGAAGACCAGTCAGAGGTTTTGTGGATTGACATGGGCATAGTTGCTATCTCCCTCTTTAGGGTAGATGTCCCAACATCATGTCAACACATCAGGCTTTGTTCCCAGCTGACCAGGGTGGAAATGGATGACAAGGTTAAACTGCAAGAGGAACTCTGACCACCGGGCTTGATGCTGGGTGAGGAGGCAGACTGTTGAGAAGTACTCTCAGTTCTTATGGTCAGTGACAACATTGACCAGAGTTTTGGAACCCTTGAGGTAATGTCTCCAAACAGTGAAGGCCTCAAAGATCACCAGGAGTTCCTTATCATGTGTGTCATAATTGAGCTTGGAAGTGCCCAACATGTGAGAATGGAATGCAATGGGGTGGACTTCACTGTCAGAAGTGACCGTTGATAGTATCACTGCAATGGCATAGTTGGAAGCATCAGTTTTGATGATCAGCAGAGCTCCAGGAATAAAATGTTGGAGGATCAGAGCAGAGGTAAATGCTGATTTCAGGGAGTCGAAAGCGGACTGACAATCATTGGACCAGACCCATTGGATATTTTTCCAAGTAAGTCGAGTCATGGGAGCAATGATGTCAGAATATTCATGGACAAAGCAGTGATAAAAGCTGGCAAAGCCAAGGAAGGATTGTATATCCTTAACCTTTCATGGTATAGGCCATTCCTGAATGACTTTTACTCTCACCATGTCCATTGACAGACCTTTCACAGAAAGGATGAATCCAAAGTACTCCATGGTTTCTGTGTGCCATTGACACTTAGCTGGGTTTAGGTAAAGTCTGTGTTTGCAGAGTCTACAGAGTACTTCCCAGACATGTTTAACATGTTGATCCAGGTCCTTGAGTAAATGAGAATGTCATCAAGGTAGATGACCATGAACATATCAACAAGGTCAGAGAATATATCATTCATGAAATGCTGGAATGTTGCCAGTGCATTTGTGAGCCCAAAGGGCATCACACACCATTCAAAGGATCCATAGCAGGTGCAGAAGGCAGTCTTCCATTCGTCACCCTCTGCTATGTGGACCAGGTGATATGCATGGTGGAGATCAAGTTTTGTGTATATCCGGGCTTTGCCTGGGACATCCAACAGATCTTTTGTTAAAGGTAATGGATAGTGATCTTTCTTGGTGACCTTATCCAGGCCCCAGAAGTCTACAAAGAGATGGAGGAGTCTGCTCTTTTTCTAGATGAAGAGCACTGGGGCTCCATGCAGAGAGCAACTCGGGCAGATAAATCTGATACAGAGATGCTTGTCCAGGAACTCACAGAGTTCATGGAGTTCATGGAGTTTGGACTGTGACAGGGAATAAACCATACCATGTGGAGAAGATGCTCCATCCATGAGGTTGATCTTAAGATTGTATGGTCTATGTGGAGCAAGGGTGTCTGCCTTAGTCTTACTAAAGATGTCAGGAAAATCCCTGTAAAGCTCTGGGACAGACAAGATGTCCTGCTGGGTAGTGTCTGGAATGTTGAATGAAGCAGAGGCCACTTGGGCCGAATTGCTAGTCAACTTCAAGCCGAATGTTTGAGATCCTCGAGATCTACAAGCCCTGGCAAAGGCTGGAGCACTGATGAATGCAATCTTTGGTTCCCCAGAAAGGACAGAGGTCAACAGAGTCAACAACAGTTTCAGAGTCTGTGCTCGATTCAGAATCACTGCAGATGATGATGGAATCAGAGTGTGTGGAGCAGAAGGTTTTGGAGTGATGGATGTCCAAGTGCTGGCCAATGCACCTTTCAGGACAAGAGTCAGGGTCAGAGACAGGGTGTTATCTGGCCTGTATTCCAGTCAACCAGTGGGTTGTGTTGGTACACCCAATTCACCCCCAAGACTACATCACAGGAAGGGTCAAGGTCAGTGATAACAAACAAAACATCAGTTGGATCCATGGCAGGAAGCTGAATGGAGAGCCAGACCACCTTGGTAACCCAGACAGAGGTGGTACTGTTTATAAAAATGACCTCTCTGGGGGTTACTGGAACTTTCAGAAGACAGAGATGAGAAGCAAACTTGGTATCAATGAAACAAAGCTCAGTGCCAGAGTTGACAAGAGCACAGATCAGAGAAGAGATGGAAGGAGAAGAAACAGAGAGACAGAGAGAACAATGGAAGGAAAGGGTGTCAGGTATCTTTTTAGCATGATTGGTGTTGGAGCAGCCAGAGAGTTGTGCTGTACTCCATAGGTTGCTTACAGTAATCATTTTTTGATGCTGAACCATCCCCTTCAGAGGTGACTTGAGCAGAGTTGCCTTTGGCCTGTGAGGTCCATTTGCAGCACTCATTGGCCTTATGGCCTGCTGTGCCACAGAAAAGACACAGGTTATTGTCAAAATGCCTTTGGTGTTCCTCTGGTGTCAGTTTGCCATCCTGACCCAGTTTGCCCTCAAGATTGGGCTTCTTGGTACTACTGGCATTACCAGAGTGACCAATGGACTTAGACCCTGAGGGTCCAGAATTGGAAGAGGAGTTTGTCAGATGCTGGTCTGGATGTTTGTCAGACTTCTTTGCAGCATTGGACATGCTTGGGGACTTCTTAATGTCCATGGAACCTTTACTCTTTGTATTAGGTGTGGGCACCTTAATGGAGTCTTGAGAGATCTCCAGTTGCTGGGCCCAGTAGTGGAGTCCACAGAGTGTATCCACACACTCAATACAAGTGATCTCATCCTTGATGCAGCTGGCAAGTCCTTTGTAGAACTGCCGCTGCAAAGTGTACTCATCCCAATTGATGACTGCTGCCCAATGGGTTGAACAAAATGTGTATTTCATCAACTTGGGGTCCTTGCACATCCAGAGTTGTTCAAGTTCAAACTCTGCCTCTCAGATTGCATTGTACAGACCAAAATTCCCCATAAGCTGTTTAGAGAACAGCTGATAGTTCAAGAGAACCAGATGAGCTTCCTCATCCAGGATCATTGGTTCAAACCATTCCAGGGCAGAGCCCCAGAGATAGGAGAGAACATAATTTACCTTTTGTGAGTTGGAGTCAAATGCATGAGGGCAATTGATGAAGCTGAGTTGGCACTGGACCAGAAAGCTTTTCAGCTTCTTGGGGTCCTGCCCATTGAACATGTCTGGATCATGCAGTTTGACCATTTCTGGATGTCTCATCACTTGAATCATCACCTTCAGGAGACGAGTGGGAGTGACATCACAATCAGTATGGGGTGTCAGAAGGTCATGGTTGTCCATGTCATTGTCAATTACCAAGGGTTCTGATTTGTCATTGCATTCTGTCAGTGTTGAAACACTCAGGGCGACCTCAGTAGGTTCAGAGATATTGGGGATTTCAGGTGTTTGAGGGGGAACACATGTACCAGCACATGTAGTCGGCATTTGTAATGACCCTGTCTGATAACATAAACATTATCTTCACTCTGGGCCTTGGACTCTGAACCAACTCTGGCTTCCTCCATTCCACTCTGCTGTAACTCCATGTACTCTGCTCCAACACTCCCTCAGACTCTGTTCTTCATTCTTCAGACCCTGTGGACTTTGTTACAGAATCTTCTTCAAGCATCCCTCTCATCTGGTAACCAATGGGAGGATGCCCATGACCCATGGGAGTCATTATTGTTATCATTTCTTTGTCCCATGAAAATTGCACAGGCACTAGTGGTGAAACTCTCCTGAATATTTGATATACTATGTTTCAGAGTACTCCTATACTCCTGTCCTTGCAGTATAAGATCCCACTTGTATCTCTCTGTTCCTTAGTTCAAATATTATCATCTCTTGTTCCTATAAGTCTCAGAGCTTCGTCCTCATCATCCTCAACATCCTGAACATCCTCTGATTGACTCTGATCAACTGTGACAGACTCTGATATCTGACTCCAAATTCTAGTCTTGTCTTGGGCATTGTGCTCTTAGGTAAATACAGGACAGGTATACATGCAGGGGCACAACATGTATGTTGAGGCTGCAGTCCCATTCTCATTCTGCTAATTACACCTCTGACTCTGCTTGCTTACCCTCTCAGACTCTGAGCAGACTCTGACATTATCTCCATTTCTGCTTAACCTTTTGCACCCTCTGTGATAGGACCTTGACAGCATTGTTGATTGTTGTATATATGAGGTGTGAAGTTTGAATATACTGTCAAGGTCCAGTCAAGGTTCAGGGGTGAGAGGGTCAGAGGTATAATGGGTATCAAAGTCTGGTTGGAGTCCAATGTTGAATAAGCAATGAAGAGGTGAGAGGGTTAAGAGAGGGTGGGATTGTGGCCTCAACTTATGTGTTGTGCCACCACATATATATACATCCCTATTTGACAGGTTGACAGTTGCAGATGAGAGGATGCAAGAGACAGAAGGTAACTCCAGAGTCCATCAGAGTTAAGTGGATAAGCATTGAGAGTTGTATGTTTTGTAGTAAGCATCAAGTATAGTTTGGACCATGCATGTGATAGATGATGTTCCCATGCATGTGATAGACAATGTTCCCATGCATGTGATAGACAATGTTCCCATGGATGTAGGACAGTGTCCTTATGTCTCCAACCAAGGACTGATGCCAGGAGGTCATTTAATGCAAAGTCCATGAAGTCTGAAGTAACAAGGGAACAGAGTCTGAGTAAAGAGTGGAGCAGAGTATGTGGACATAACACAGAGCAGATCAGAGTTTATTGGAGTTGGCATAGGGTGCAGAGTCTGGAGTGGGGATGATGGTCATGTGATTGGAACAGATCATAACCCTTGTACCCTTTCCCCCTTATGTTAGTATCATCATCATTGACCTTACAATTAAGTGTGTGAGACTAAGTCTGATAGTCTGTGAGAGTAGTTGATTGGTCATTCAGTCAAATGCCTGTTTCATTTCCTCCACAAACTCTACCCAGGTTCCAGCCTTGCCACCACCCAGGATCTTTTCTGCTTTCATATTTGCCCATTCCAAGGCAAATCCATCTTCAGTGATTTTGCTCAGAGCAAAGAGGACCTTCACCAGGTCTGTAGCATAAACAGTTGGGTTCGCCATAAACAGGAAGCAAAGTGATTGGAGGAATGTATGAAAGTTCCTTTTCTGCCTGTCAAAGGGGGCAACAGCTAGGTCCAGCATCAGTCTATGTATCAGACTGGGTCTCACACAACTTAAGCGTAAGGTCATGACGACAATACTAAGATAAGGGGAAAAGAGTACAAAAATGGAAAAGACGAAGTATATATAGCGGGAACCCCGGCACTTGCCGACTTTCCCACGCTTGGACCCTCGGATCACGTGATGCGCCCAGGCCCAGGTCATGTGACCTTCCGATTACATAATTTTGGACACAGCCACAGGTCATGTGACCTTCCAACAACCCTTCCCAGTTTCTCCACAACTGCTCTTTTTCAATGCTTATGTAAGCGATCCTAACATCACCCCCCTCTTAAGGCTGGGCGTCCCGACCAGCTAGCTTGGCTTTGTCGGGGTGGGAGAGGAAGAAGTCCAAGTACTTCACCCCACACCCCTGATGACTGCCAGGCCTGGCAGCACCCTGCGCCACCCCTCAGGATGGTAAGGCCGCCGCCCAAACCAGTCCCACAAATTCCACTCCACATGCCCCAATGCACAGGGACCATCCCTGCTCCCACCAGCACTCACCACACCAACACCAGCACCAGCACCAGTACCACTAACCACACACACACAGCCAGATGACCATGACAGCAAGTTGCACGTGACTGGGCACAGGATTGCTGATGGGGAGTGGTGCACTGCCACCGCTGCCGCCATGTGCTCATCCTCCCCCTCCAAAGCCAACACATCCAAAGTCTCCTGCTCCTTCTGCTCCTCCTGCTCCTCCTCGCTTTCGTCCTCCTGCACCGGCACAGACACAGGAGACACACCCCCAACAGGCATGCCCCCTGCCTCCCTCGGCAACACAAATGCAAATGGCATATCCACATCCTCCTCCTCCTGCTCAGCAACAACAGGAGCAACAACAACAACAGCAGCAGCAGAACTACCACCACTTGCCACATGCCCCAATGCACGGGGACCATCCCTGCTCCCACCAGCACCAATACCAGCACCAGCACCAGCACCAAGACTGACCACATCCAGGGTACACAGCAGAGGGGTCGCAAGAGGTTGCGAAACGGTCACAGCAGGTTGCAGTAGGGTCACAATAGGTCGGGCCAGGGTCATGAAAGGCTGTGCGGGGGTTGTGGCAGGTCGCAGTGTCCGTTCCGCAAGTATCCCATCCAGTCGCCTTTGCTGGGCATCAAGCCTCTCAGCCAGCACCTTCCATTCTCCGTACATCTCTGGCATTGGGGAGACACCATAGATCCTCTCCACCAACCTCCTACTCAGGTTTGACTCCAGCCAATGGACCAGAACATCCGAATTGGCCACCTCAGTCATTCCCACCCGGCGGAACAGCATTTCGAACCTTGTAAAGAATTCCGGGGCTGTCATGGAGCCCTGTTTCAACCCTGCGATATCCGCAAGGGCTGTTGCTCGGTCGTTCGGGTCGCCAAACACCTGCTTCATCTCCTCCATAAACTCCACCCAGGTTCCGGTTGCACCATTACCCAGGATCTCTTCCACCCTCACATTTGCCCATTCAGCAGCAAATCCATCTCCAGTAATTTTGCTTAGAGCAAAAAGGACCTTTGCCAGGTCCGTGGCATAGACTGTCAGATTCGCCATAAACAGGAGGCGAATTGACCGGAGGAACGTGCGGAAGTTCCTTTTCTGCCCATCGAAGGGGGCAATAGCTAGGTCCAGCATCATTTTAAGGCACTGTAAAATAAAGTTCCAGGCCTTGGGCACTCAGGACTTCTTCGATCTCTTAGCAGTCCTGTCCTCTTAGGCTGCTCCTCTATGTACTTATTTTTTCTATAGAACTCTTATTCTATGAAACTTTTGTTAACGTGGGGCCCAGATGGTGTCCCAGGTGGTCACTCCACAACTCCTAATGAGTTGCCCGTGTGCCCTTCTGACAATGGTCACAGAGCAAGGGCCCTGTCCACTGGACCAGGAAACTACAGAAAAACTACGTAGAGGGCCTTTCCGTGCCCTGTACACTACACGATTCACTGGTACGTAGCTGTAAAACAAAGTTCTGGGCCTCGGGCACTCAGTATCACTTGGGGAGGGTCACAGTAGACTTCCTCCGGGTCTGGTCACGTGTATCTACACACAGTAAAAATTTCATGCGGTTCTGTTACACACCGCAGGCAGGGTAAAGGAGAAGAGGATGATAGGGGCTGAGCTGTGACAACTGTGTCACAGTTTGAAATTAAGGGTCCAGGCTAGCCAGGTTAGGACACGGGGCTAGGGCGGACAGGGTTGATCTTAGTATTATATCAGACTGGGTCTCACACAACTTAAGCATAAGGTCATGACGACAATACTAAGATAAGGGGAAAAGAGTACAAAAATGGAAAAGACGAAGTATATATAGCGGGAACCCCGGCACTTGCCGACTTTCCCACGCTTGGACCCTCGGATCACGTGATGCGCCCAGGCCCAGGTCATGTGACCTTCCGATTACATAATTTTGGACACAGCCACAGGTCATGTGACCTTCCAACAACCCTTCCCAGTTTCTCCACAACTGCTCTTTTTCAATGCTTATGTAAGTGATCCTAACACTATGGCACTGAAAAATAAGGTTCCAGGCCTTGGGCACTCAGTATCACTTGGGGAGGGTCACAGTGGTTGTCCTCCAGGTCTGGTCATGTGTATCTACACACAGTAAAAATGTCACATGGTTCTGTTACACACTGTGGGCAAGGTAAAGGAGAAGGGGATGATAGGGGCTGAGCTGTGACAATGTGTCACAGTTTGAAATTAAGGGTCCAGGCTAGTGGGTTAGGACATGGGGCTAGTGTATCTACACACAGTAAAATTATTGTGCAGTTCTGTTACACACTGTGGGCAAGGCAGGGTAAAGGAAAAGAGGATGGTAGGGGCTTAACTGTGACAATGTGTCACAGTTTGAAATTAAGGGTCCAGGCTAGCCAGGTTAGGACAGGCTAGGGTGGATGGGTGGATGTTAGTATTATATCAGACTGGGTCTCACACAACTTAATTGTAAGGTCATGACAACAATACTAACATAAGGGGAAAAGAGTACAAATAGTGAAAAGTGAAAGTATATATAGCAAGTGCTTTGGGACTTGCTGAAATTCCCATGCTCAGACCCACTGCATCACATGACCATCCTGATATGGAAGTCATGTGATTTTCCAATTACATCACCCAGGTGGCTTATGTAAGCCATCCTAACAGGGACCTGGAGTTCACATGACATGAACTTCCAGATACAGTAATATGAATCTTGGTAAGCACAAAAACAGGACTGCCTTGCTGGGCACCAGAAGAATAATTCAAAGTGCAACATGGTGATCACCAGAGTGTAGGGTGTCAGCCATACTGCTCATCTTTCATCACCCTCATCATCTGCTCCATTTCCCTGACCTACACTATTGGTATCATCTGTTATGATCCATTTCAATCACATGACCATTGCCCCCACTCCAGACTCCACACCCTATGACAACTCTGATGAACTCCAATCTGCTCCATATCATGTCTGCATACTCTGCTCCACTCCTTACCTGGACTCCATTCCCTTGTCACTTTGGACTTCATGGACTTCACATTGGACAACTTCCTGGCATTAGTCCTTGGTTGGAGACATAAGGACACTGTCCTACATCCATGGGAACATCACCTTGGTTAGAGACATAAGGACACTGTCCTACATCCATGGGAACATCATCTATCACATGCATGGTCCAAACTATACTTGATGCTTACTACAAAACATACTATGAAATCTGTAGCATACAATGTTTCATAAGTATTACTAAGCTCCTGTCCTCATAGTATAAGATCTTCACATGTACCTCTATACCCCCCAGTTTGAATATTAATATCTCTTGTCCTCTTCCTCCTTGTGCTTCTTCCTCATCACCCTCAATGCTCTCAATGCTTATCTGCTTAACTCTGATGGACTCCAGAGTTATCTTCTGTCTCTGCATCCTCTTGTCTGCAACTGTCAATCTGTCAAATAGGGACTTGTATATATGTGGTGGCACAACACATAAGTTGAGGCCACAGTCCCACTCCCTCCAAACCCTCTCACCTCTATATTGCCTCCTTGACATCAGACTCTGACTGGACTTTGTTACTGACATACTTCTGACCTTCTTGCCCCTTGGACCTTGACTGGACCTTGACATCATCCTGTTACTTTAATATCTTAGTGACATTGTAGTCCCCTTGCCAATATTCATACCCTCAGTATATAAGTAGCCCATCTTTCCCTTGATTCTCCAGACTTTGGAATTCATTCATTCTTCACTCTACCTGTACAACTGTCTTACACCCTTGCCCCTACAGTTGGGTTCACCACAACAGGACTTTGCTCTGGCTCTGCCTGACTATCTGACATGACACATTGCCAATAGAGTATTTTCCTCTGCCTCTTTTCAGCATGGGAAAAGACTAATCCAATCAACCTCCTCTGCTTTGCACAGCATTCATGGCAGACTTATAGAATTATGATAAAGGATGCAAAAAAAGTTAAAATTTGTAGGCCTCAAAACTGGTTTCACATATTGGGAAAATTTTTGAATTTTTTTAGAAAAGATTATTTCACATATCCAAGTTGGTCAGAAAATACAAAAGTTGTAGGGTTATAATATTTTAAATTTTTCTTCTAATTTTTTGGGTAGTATTATTATGGTTTGAATTTGTCTCAGCAACAAATGCATGGAAAAAATTGACTCCTTTGAAAATCCTTTTCTGGCACTTTTTGAAACACTATCACTTCAGCAGGATTGACAGACTGACAGAAAATTTGACAATACATGGTCATGGCCTAAACTACATGGCTATCTGAAGGCAATTTATTCTTGTTGAGCCAAATCTCGACAATGTTGCAATGCCCTCTGCCAGACAAAATGACGAGCTGTCATCTCCCTGGAACCAAGGTCAAGTTGGGGGTCACCTTCCAATAGTTGCTGCAATGCTGCTTTAAAGTCTGCTGAAACCACATCTTCCTCTACCTCACACTCGATATGTGTAACATGGGCTGGGAACCGATCTGAATCAAAGGTCATGTCCACCTCTTCTTCATCATTATCCCAATCCCCTGGATTGTTTTCATGGAAATGACGCATGAGGATAGGATCATCCATGACCTCCCAATCAATACCATATTCTATGATGCCAGGGTTTCCCTCATCAGAAGGACCACCAACCCAATCATTCCCATCATGAGCAAGAAGATGGTGTATCCCCCGAGGACCATCTTCTAGAATCCCAAATGTGAAAAGGTCCATGGGGCTCCTGTTGGGCTCATCTTTGAGGGAGATAATATGGTGGTTCCATGCTTCCACCCATTCCTCAAGGTCTTGGTTGATCGCATCAAGGAATAGCCAATGCAGAAGCCAGATGTGGGCGGAACAGTCTGGATCCAGATCCTCATTAGCTTCCAAGCTCATGAAAAAATCCTTCCACTTCGCTCCCATCCTTTGGGTGACATCATACCATAGCCTCTCGGCACGGGTATTATGGACGCTTCTACAGACCTCATAAGACTTGAAACCAGTTTGTAAGTGTGCACTCACGGTCCCCAGATATAGGCAGCTCCGCCATGATATTCATCAATCCATTTGGCAACCTCAATATTTTCTGTGCCATGATCACCTCTAATCCGCCTTGGAATTCCATATCGTCGTGTCGCCTCCAGGAACAGACACAACACTGTGGATGCACGATTATTGTTATGCACTCCAGCCCCAGTTACTGCCCGTGATCTTCCATCAATGAAGGCATGTATGATCAATTTATATCGGATCAGCCCTAACATTGACAGTGAGACAAGCATAGATGGAAAGAAAAATACAGACCATGTTGGCCAGCATGATGCCAAAGAGAATTGATGCCTACAACATTGTAAACTCTTCGCTGTATCCGTCGCTGGCCAAAGATAGGTGGAGGTCCGTTGACGCGAAGGTATGCAGCTGTAACCCTACTTCTTGGAACATGAATGCGCAAACTCTTCAAATGGCCGTCAATCAATCGACGTCCAAAAGAGGGAAAATCTCTGAGGATGTCCCCAACAAGCTTGTCAAGATCTTCATCCGATATGAGAGACATCCGAGTGTGTCTGGGTGTGCGGACGTGATACTGATACGTAGTTCCGTCCTGGCGTTCGATGGTCTGAAATGGCGATTCACCAGCGGGGAGAAAACCGCATTCTAAAGCTCTCCTCCTCACGGTTCGGGAGCTACACCCAAAGACGTTGGCAATAGCAGCAGGACCACACAGCTGTAAAGCGGATTCTAGAAAGTGTGGATCAAATTCGATGCGAGGACGCCCAGGCCGACTACTTTGCTGATGACTCCTCACGACGAGCACAGCGGCTCGTCTGGCGGATCCAAGGCACGTTGGCGAGCATCATCCAAGTGATGCAGCATCGCATTGAGGCTGTGACATAGAGTCCTGTACTCCCCAGCTGGAAAGACACCACTATTCTGAAACGGGATTTATCCGGTAGTCGTTGTGAAAAATAGCGTCCACATACCCTTTCAGCGGCGATTCGAAGCTCTGAAACTTCACCCTGAAGTCTTTCAAGGGTACTCACATCAAGCACAAGCGACTGAAGCCCGGCTCCCACACGACCTGCTAAGCCATGGTAAGCCTCGCGATAAGCTTCGAGTGGGTCCATTTCCCCAAGCAACAAAATTCCAATCGCCTTCGAGTGCGTGCAAAGCCTGAGCTCTATCGCGTATATGTGGCACTCCCTGTGTTGTGTCACAATGTGCTGATAGCGAGGATGGGTACAGTTGAGGACTTTCCGGCCCCAACTGCAGTCATTCTGCGGCCGAAACGATTCGCTATGACAAAGTCATGTGATATGGACCAAACAACAACAACCACAAGCACTCCAAAGAGCCTGTCTCAACCAAGCCTGAAACCTTGCTTCAATGCTGTGGGCATTGCCCCCACATATCCAGATGGTACTGCAGTGCACATGACTCACAGTAACTCATCATAATGCTATTAAATGAAATTATGTCATAAATCAGTATATCATTTATTATATAAGCTCTATAAATATGAAGCACATATTGGAGAGTGGCTGTTAGTCAATTCTATGGAATGAATCTATTTTCCCTTCCATTTATGCATTATTTCTTGACCTCTCTAAGAATTACTGTAAATAGTAGTTACCTTTGAAACAATATAAATAGGCAGCTGGAAAGCATGTTCAGCATGCCCCCTGACCCAATATATTGTGTGACTAAGTGTTAGGCTAAGAAGCCAGCATTGCTCTTTCAGAGCTATTAGCTAATTAGTCTAGACTAAGGTCCTGTGACTAGTCTAGATTAATACCCTGTTATCTTGGCAAGGCCTGTGGCTGCTGAAGTAGCACGGTTATCTCAGCAAGGTGTTGTGGTAACATCACATGACCCTACTAATACTCAAAACCACAACCTTTAGTGCCATGGTCACAGAGTCACTGACTAACCAGTCATGTTCCAGGACTGACAGTATAGCCCATTTGTGTGATGGTCCATCAATGTGGGATGCCATCACCACTGTTGGTCTTTGACACCTGTTATGACCCCATCCGCTTGCATAAGCATGATCCCTGCCCCAGACTCCAAGCTCCATACCAACTCCGATCTGCTCCACTGTAACTCTGTGCACTCCGTTCCACACCTCCATCGGACTTTACTCTGCCAGCCTTCGGACCATTTGGACTTCATTCCAGAACCTTCTCCCTCCATCCCCTCATCCTGTTTACCATCGAGAGGATACCCTTGACCCATGGGAGTCACTTTTTTGTTGTTGTTTCTTTGTTCCATGAAAATTGCACAGGCACATGTGGTGAAACTCTCCTAGTAATTTGATATGTACATTGTTTCACATTACTCCTATACTCTGTCCTTGCAGTATAAGTTTCCACCTGTATCTCCCTGCTCCTCAGTTCGAATATTAATGTCTCTTGACCTAAAACATCTCTGAGCTTTCGTCCTCATCATCATCCAACTAACTCCAGCCAACTCTGATCAACTCTGGCAGACTCCGATATTCTCAGAGTTTGACTACTCTGTTTGATTTCTTTCTGGCATTGTTTTCTGTTTGATAAATAGGGACAAGGTATATATGTGGTGGCACAACACATACGTTGAGGCCGCAGTCCCATAAGACTCCTTCTTCTCTACGTACTACTCCATTTCTCCGATATCGGACTCCAATTGGACTCCGATAATACATCTCCATTCCGCTCTGTTAACCCCTTCGCTGTTAACCTTGTTAGGACTGTGACAGTATATTCAAACTTCAAACCTCATATATACCAACTCAACAATGCCTACTACACGATCCAGTGCTCGACTTCCACCTACTGTTGCCGATGACGTCGACATTCCAGAACCAGCCAACAATACTCTGACTCTGAGTGTGTCTGGACCACCAGACCACAATGAAGAGTCAGATCCCTCAGTCACTGACAATGACAACAAGCTAAATGAACCTCCGACACCTTGAGCTGAGTGCAAACCAACTCCAGCATGTCTCCTTCAGCAGATTATTAATGCCAACAAGTGCCCAGAGATGGTAAAACTGTGTGACCCTGACACATTTGATGGCCTGGATGCTAAGAAGTTGAAAAGCTTCTTGGTCCAATGCCAGTTAAACTTCCTTGATCACCCAAGAGCATTCAAGTCTGATTCTCATAAGGTATGCTACATCCTTTCTTTTCTCTGGGGCTTTGCCCTGGAATGGTTTGAACTGATGATCTTGGATGGTGAAGACCATCCAGTCCTTTCAAACTATAAAATGTTCATTGCTCAACTTACAGAGAACTTTGGTCCTCACAATGCTGTAAGGATAACATACAGCTCCAGCATGGAAACATGATGGATACCTACCATCTGAAGAACTCAGCACACACCCACCTTGTATCCAACGCGAACCGACCACCATCCGACACCATCCAATGCCCTCCGATGACCATCCGTAAAGCCTGATACTCATCCAATAACTATCCGATATCGGACCCTCGTTAAATCAAATTCCTCGCCGCTGCCACATTACACAGGTGATCCATGGCGCCCATATACTCCAATTTCATTACTTTACTCTGCTTAGCACTCCTTGTGACTGATGTTTCATGTACTCTCCCCTGTTTCATCCTTAAATGCTGTAAATTTCATATCATGTGTTCCTCTGAATTTGTAAACATTTCTACACTCAAAAGTGTTTTATCTACGCTGATCCATGTATGTACTATACTCGATTATGCCTTCTCTTCTTTCCTACCAGCGTTCCCGATGACCGATTAATTCGGACTCTTCATTTCTACATACTATGCCATTTCTTCTATGACCTATGACCTCCACATGATCTTACCTATGACCTTCCCTCATTCCCCATGACCTCCAGATCATCTGGTACAATCCGGAGCATTTGTAATTACAAAAATGTACTTAAGAACGTATCAGACTCTACAAAAAGCAGCTTATTCTCATCGCCCACATCTTGTGTGACTTCCATTAGGCTCATCCTCCGTCGTACACATCGTTCTGCTGGCCTTCGTCATTGCCAGCCCTTCGTATCTTCAACTACTCTCTTGCTCAACATCAGATCTGATATCGGACTGATATCGGAGTCTATTGGACACTTTGGACATCGTGTACTCTCGTCCTATCAACTCATTTAACTCATCCTCCACATCCTCCAAGGTTGCACTCACTGTTTTAGGTGTTGGGTCAGACCCCCCCTGAAGAACTTGACTGTAATCAAGCAGTTGCAGCAAATACATGTAATACCTACTACAATTCTGGAGCCCACCGTGAGGGGGGGCCACAAAAAAGTCTTCACAACCACCTTCAAGGATCCCAAGAGGATCATCAGCATCCAACCCTCGACATTCCGAATGCCTGAGAGCCCGGATTCAGCTACCAACATCGGACTTGCTGCAATCCAAACCATCTGGAGAAGTTATCGAATCTTCTCACCTTCACCCATCAAATATCCCCAGCATCTCTTCCATTGTATACTCACACACCAGTTTTAATACACCAGTTATCGCTTTACTGCAGCTACTACCTGACGAACCGCAATCATCCCCGTCACTGCTCACACCATTACCACTTGACCCGAACATTTTACAGTTTCCACTGGACATCAAACAGCAAATGGCCAATCAAGTGAGATATCCACTCCGAGGCACACATGGTGCACCAGTATTCGACGGAGTACCAACACATCTCAACAGATACTTTGAAGACATACATATTGTCCTCACCGGTGTGAATCCCAACGCTCCTGAAGCTGACCTAATCCGCTACGCAAAGCACTACCTCGACACCAATACCTGCCTCTTATGGGAAACCTTAACACCACCACCACCAGATGAAGCCTGGACCTGGGACACGTTTAAAGCAGCAGTCCAATGACTATATCCAGGTGCCGATGGTGGAAGGTTATTCTCCATTGCCAATCTTGATCGTTTCATATTGGACTCAGCACAGAAGGGCATATATACGCGTGCCGAACATGGAGAATATTACAGGGACTTCCTCCACATTACCTCACACCTCATAGATTCGCAGCAGATGACCACTAATGACAGAAACTGCCTATACATTCTTGGATTTGGTGATCACACAAGATGCCGGATTGAAAGTAGGCTCGCAATCAAGCTTCCCGACCACCATCCTGAGGATCCATACCTGATGAATGAAGTACATGCCGCTGCCGAATTTTTATTGTCATCAACATCCCCTCTTTCTGCATCCACCAACTATTCTTCCGGACCCATCTGCTTCGCATCCGCAGCCCCCGGGAAAGAAGCACAACCCAAGATCAAGAAAGAAGAATTCAACATATCAGCTGCCCTTGTGACCTTTGCATCCAGCATGGCTCAGCTCGAATCTATTTTATCAGCATCATCCCAAGACACAGCCAAACGACTGGCACCAAGGACGACCAACGGACTGATAAACTGAACATGTAATTTCTGCTCGGAAACTGGTCACTTCATCAGTGCCTGCCCGAAGGCCCTCGAGTATATTGCAACAGGGAAATGTGTCTGGAATAGCGAAAATAGGATTTGTTTACCCTCCGGACGCTACCTACCAGGTTCTATCGTTGGAAAGAACCTTTCCAAACACTTCGACAAGTACTATGCAACATATCAGTCCCAGAATGTACAACCGACAATGACAGCTGTGTTCGAAGTCAAGCCGATGATGGTGTCCAATGACAATGCCAACATGGATGACACATCCAATGATGAAGAACAACCAGATGCTGAACTGGAAGACATGGCTCGCATTTTTGCTAACGAAGTTGCAAAGAAGGTAGACAAAGGAAAAAAGCGAATGCCCACCACCAGGAACAACAATCCGCAACCATCTCGACTGCCCCCTCCACCTGCAGTGGTTATAACCCCACCATCAACCACCCAACCAATAAAACCTGCGAAGATCGACCGGCCTGATGTTCAATACCATTACCAAGCACCAGTCGAAGACCCGAAAACCATTCAACAAGTTTTCGAATGGGCACTCGATGTCCCAGTCCAGATGACACAGCGTGAACTATTAGTGATTTCCGGAGAAGTTCAAAAGAAGATGAAGGACATGGTAACAGCTAAACGAGTTCCTGTCACTACTGGTATCTTGCAGAACACGTTATTTACGGATGCTGCAGCACTGGACACCTCTGATCTCGTCGTAGCAGTTGACGCCACACCACTCCGAATTGTGGAAGGAACCCTCGATGGTCGGATCACAGCGGAATGTCTCCTAGACCAAGGAAGCTCAATCATCGCAATGAGATGTGACATTTGGGAGTGGCTCAGCAATCCCCTATACTCCGAACATATACTACACATGGAATCCTCACACGGCACCATTGCACCGATGCTTGGACAGATCAAGAACTTTCCATTACAAATCGGACCATGCACCTTCCACGTCCAAATGCAGGTTGCCAACACCCTACCATGTGAGGTACTTATCAGACAACCATTCTTTATGCTAACCGGATCGCAAATGATAGATCACCCACACAGAGCCCAAGACTTGATTCTAAACAATCCGAACACTGGAGAGAGAATCATCATGCTGACTAGGGAGAGAATCTCACTCCGGAAAGTTTTAAAAGCAAAAACTAACAATCCGGATTTTTGATAGCTGGAGTATTGGACCTGACCAAATCTTCGGACAACTACCCAATGGTCACCAAAATCAAAGCTATACCCACATCCGATACTCCAGCCATCCAATTATCTCCTACTCATTCGTTTCACGCATCTCAATCTGTACCATCAATGACTCTTGACCCCTTGCCATTCACCAATTCTTGGGATATCTCTCTCGAGCCATCCAGACCTCCGAAAATCATTAACAAAGCATCAGAGACACCAGTACCACCTCAGCCTACCTTATATTCCAACATCCAGTCCATCGAAATATCACCAACAGAAGCAATTATACCTGTATATGTTGGGAAGAAATACAAGAAAGTTGCCAACTGCATCAACCCGATTAAAGCAACCATTCCCGAAGAATTTCGGATCGTCCGATGCTGACACCCGGACCCCCTCGCCGACATTCCTATCCTGCCAAAGCATCTGCCTGAGTTTGTTCCCGGCCCCAGGTACACACAGGATCGAAAGGACGAACATAGCGCCAACCGAACAGGATTCTTGTGGCCAGAGGAAGAAAAACTCGTACACCATCTTATTAAGATCCAAGAGGATGCTTTTGCCTGGAAAGAGACTGAAAAAGGACGTTTCGATGCGAAATATTTCGATCCGATAATAATCCTGATGGTCAAACACATCCCTTGGGTCTTCAAAAATATTCCGATCCCACCTGGCATCTACAACGATGTTTTAAAAGTTATCCGAGAAAAGATTGCCGCTGGAGTCTATGAAGAATCAAACTCCTCATACCAATCTCAATGGTTTTGCATTCTGAAGAAAGACGGAAAGTCGCTCTGGCTTGTCCACAACCTTCAGCCTCTCAACAAAGTCACGATCAGAGACTCTGCCGTCCCTCCAATCATGGAAGTTTTTGCAGAATCATTCGCTAGACGTGGTTGTTATGGATCCCTCGACCTTTTTGTTTCCTTTGATCAACGCTCCCTCAACGAACGAAGCCAAGACCTTACTACATTTCAAACCCCCTTCAGAGCAAAGCAGTTGACTTGTGTGCTGATGGGATACACTAACGTGACTCAGATAATGCATGGGGACGTCACTCATATTTTACAGGATGAAATTCCACATGTCACCATCCCCTTCGTCGATGATGTAGCCATCAAGGGCCCTGAGACCCGATATGAACTACCCGATGGCACCTACGAAACGATCCCAGAAAATCCACAGATTCGCCAATTTGTGTGGGAACACATAAACAACATCAACCAGGTACTTCAACAAGTCAAGAAAGTCGGAGGAACGTTTAACAGAAAGAAGACAATGATCTGCACACTGGAAGCGATCGTCACTGGACACACCTGTACCTACGAAGGCCATATACCCAATTCATCAAATGTCCAACGGATCCATCACTGGCCGTCATGTGAATCATTGACCGACATCCAATCATTTCTAGGTGTTTGCGGACTCCTTGGGCACTTCATCAAGAATTACACTCTACTTGCCTGTCCACTTGTCAACCTAACTTGAAAAGATGTGCCATTTAACTTTGGAGAAGAAGAACAAAACTCGATGGACTGACTGAAACATGCCATTCTCAACTGTTCCACAATCCGACCTATCAACTATTGTTCCGGACATCCTGTGATTATGGCTGTCGATTCCTCCAACATCGCTGTCAGCTTCACATTATTCCAAATCAGCAAAGATGGGATTCGATACCCCTCAAGATTCAGATCGATCACCTGGAATGAACGTGAAACCCGATATTTGCAAGCTAAAATCGAATTATATGGACTGTTTCGAGCACTCCGATCATACTGCATTTACCTCATCAGACTCCCAAAATTCAACGTCAAAATGGACGCAAAATTTATCAAAGGAATGCTCAACAATCCCAACATTCAACCAAATGCTGCGATGAACAGATGGATTGCCGGCATCCTACTTTTCAACTTCGATTTGACTCACATCCCCACAGATAAGCACACTGGAGCTGACAGATTGTCCCACTGACAAGCCGCAGATAATGAAATTGATACAGAAGCCAATGACCATGAAGATTGGATTGATTGGAGCTACATATTCATCACGGAGCTCATCAACTGCAAATTGGAATCGCACCATTTATCCGACACCAATCAACCCCAAGTCGCCTACCCCTGCTTCAACATTTACACAGGATCGATGCTACTCAATTCGATGGAATTGAATGAATCCCCTTCTAACAAGCCCACCATCATGACTATTCCCCAATCCGATGCGGCCATCAAACACCAGCAGCGCCTCCACAACACCGAAGCATTCCTCCGCAACCCTATTCAATCATCGGACATGGACACTACAGAATTCCAACGCTTGGTCCGATCTGCATCCGATTTCTTTATACTCAACAACAAACTCTGGCGCCACCAACCCAATGGACATCATCAAATCGTTCCTCCGGATGACAAACGACTCGCTCTTATAACGGAAGTGCATGATTCACTGGGACATAAGGGAGTTTATGTTATTTGCTCATGCCTTCTGACCTGATTCTGGTGGCCGATGCTAGACCAGGATGTGAAGTGGTTTGTACGAACATGCCACCAGTGCCAAATGCAACAAATTTGCAAAATATTCATCCCTCCGACAGTTGCCACCCCCGCTGCGCTTTTTCGATGTGTCCATATTGACACCATGTTTTTACCCAGAGCCTGCAGATTCCGACTCCTCGTTCACACCCAATGCTCACTTTCTGCTTACCCAGAAGCCAGACCGCTCCGAAACAAAACTGCCCGACTCATCAGATCATTCATATTCGAAGATATCCTCTGCCGATGGGGAGCCATTGAAGAAATTATCACTGACAACAGGGCACTGTTTGTCAAAGCCCTCGACCTACTGCAAGAACAGTATGGAATACACAACATTCGCATATCCGGATACAACTCTCGTGCCAATGGTGTCATCGAATGCACTCACTGCTCCGTCCATGAATCACTCATCAAATCGGCAAATGGTGACAAATCGAAATGGCCCGATGTTCTTCCATCCATAATATGGGCCGAACGAGTCACCATCCAATGTTCCACCAGTTTCTCCCCCTTCTACATTGCTCATGGAGTTGAGCCTCTTCTCCCATTTGATATAGCTGAGACTACATACATGATTCCCACTGCCAATGCCCCGATGACAACGCCGGAACTTATCGCACTTCGCACCCATCAACTGCAGAAACGAGAGGAAGACCTCGCACTGATCTCTGACAAGGTTCTCCATGCCCAAAAGCAATCCGTTAAGCAATTTATTGATGCCCACCAGAATGCCATCTTCGACTTTGACTTCAAACCCAGATCACTTGTTCTTATTCGAAATTCAGCTGTCAAAATGGAACTGAACCAGAAGACCAAGCCTTGATTTTTCAGACCGATGATCGTTGTCTGCCGATCTTCGCATGGCACATATATTTTATCAGAACTGGATGGATCGGTTTCAAAAATCAGATATGCCGCTTTTTGAATTATTCCCTACTATCCTTGAACACATACATCAATTCCGGTCACTGTAATTATCGAACCTATGGATGAGCATACAGACGACACCCCACCCGAACTTCACCACGAAGTATCCAATAATGACCCCAATGCTGAACAAGTTAATGACAAATTCATCACACACTCAGAACACTCCGTTCACTTTGATGCACAATCTGACAATTCCAACCACACTGCCAACGAATCTGATACATCCGACACACCTTTGCAACATCCTGGAATAGTCCGAAAGCTACAGACAAACAATTGAATGCCTTTTACCTATTCTAACTTATTATCCATCCTTCATTCGCCGATTCTAACTTCGCCCAAAAAAAAAAAAAAATCGGACAAGTCCAAATCTTCCACACAGCGTTTTCAATCTCCAATTCTTGAGTTCCCTTACTTTTCGTTCACTGTCCGCCACATTTCTGACACATATTCAAACATATACAATATATATATATATATTTACAGGAGTGGACAGCTACTCGAGGAGCAGCACCCAGAGCAGCTCCACACCCACCCTCACCAGCTCTGCTCCCACCTTCACTTGGTCGGAGCCTTGCTCCATCATTGTTAATGCCCGTCCAAGAGCCTCCCTGCCCTTGGACCCTGATGCCAGTTCCCTCTCCTTCCCCTTCTGACTTGGCCCCAGCCCCATCTCCGACCTCCTCCGCTTCGCCAGTGGCTCTTCTACCACCTCCACGCTCTCCTCAGCCTCGAGTTTGTCCTCCCCTTCCTCATCTGTAGTTGTTTGGTTGTGCACTGGCACGTGCACCACCACCCATCGCGGCCGCTTACTGCCCGGTGCCTCCGCCACCCCCGCACCTGCTACGCGCCATTAGCCGATACATGACCGACAGTTCATCCGACTCACCCTTGTCTCCGGACCCCACTCCTTTCTCTGGTTTCACACCTAAAAAAATTCCAACCTTCAGTTTTTCTCTTGTTCACAGAAACAAGGAATTTTCCACTTACCTTGAGCAGCCGATATGCTGCACGAAACCTTATACACCCTGCACCACCAGCAGGCCACCCCCTCCAACCCGTAACACTCACGTCCCTTCCAAATGCAAGCGTCACATCCTGGCTCATGCTCCTATGGATAAATCAGCTAAGAATTGATCAGATAAATTAACAACTTACCTTATCATCGGGCTGATGCACAGCCCGAGACCTCACCGCTGCTCCCACTCCGGTCCTCCTGCCTCACCCCCGTTCTGCGTCCTTCCACCTCGCGATCTTCACCCACACCGGTGTCGCCATCATCTGCCCCCTGACCCGAGCCTCCAGCACGGGCACTTCAACGACCACACCGCGCCCCCCAGCCGCCGCATTCACGGACCCCGCCTCAATTGTACCAATGGGAGTTACCCTGTTGGTCCCCCAAACGGTCCGATGACCATTCCCCGATGCTTCCTCCGCATCCACGGCCGATTTCGCATTCTTGACCATCCCGTCCACCTTGATCTCGACGATGTCTGGCATGGACAATTCATCCGCACCCATCGGTTCCTCTTCCACCGGCTCTGCTGCTGTCATCGCTGCTGCTGCTGTTGTTGCTGCTGCTGCTACCCCCACCACTGTCACCTCATCACCCTCCTCATCTTCGCTGTCGATGATCCGGCGCACATGGGCAACTCGCGCCCTCTTCTCTGCCGCCCTAGCCTCCTCGGTCCGCCTCTCCGCCACCTCCGCTTCTGCTGTCGCCCTCTCCATGGCAACCCTCTCCTCCTCCATGCGTCTTGCAGCCTTGGCCTCCTCATGACGTTTGGCCTGCTCTGCGGCCCACTCCTCGCCACATAACTTGTGCCATTTTTTTAACCTATGCGCAATGGGGACTAACCCCTCGTCGATATCCACATCCTCCTCAATTGTGGCCACGTAACTGGTGAGGAAATCATCCTGAAAAACTGTGTCAGTAAAACATGATAAATAAGAAACCCGGTTACACACTGCATCACCCCCATACATCTCCACCCACTCCACGTACTCCGCATCCTGCCCCTGTTCTGGCAGTGAATCTCCTGGCACCATAGTTCATGCCTCCACCATCGCCTGCACTGCGTTTTGCAAAATTGTAGTGTCGAAGTCATTCATGTTGATGGTTTGGTCATTGTGGTGGTTAGAAAACAAGTGTGTTTGGACTTAGGCAACTCATGCAACATGCCACACAATCAACAAGCGATGTTTGGCCTCATTTGGTTGCAACTGATCACACTATGGACCCAATAGCAGGTTAATATCACCATCTGGACAGATGATTTAAGACTTTCACCCAAAAAACAGGTGATGGGTGATTTGGAATTAAGGGATATTGAGCTGGAGGATATTGAGTGATACAACACACCCATCAATTTGAGTGATATTAAACTGGGGAATATTGAGTGATACAATAGCCCCCTTAATTTGAGTGATATTAAGCTGGAGGATATTGAGTGATACAATACACCCCTTGATTTGGGTGATATTAAACTGAAGGATATTGAGTGATACAAAACACCTTCAATTTGAGTGATATTAAGCTGGAGGATATTGAGTGATATTGAAGTAAAGGACAATGAGTGATACAATACACCTCCTTGATTTGGGTGACATTAAGCTGGAGGATATTGAGTGGTACAACACATCCATCAATCTGAGTGATATTAAACTGGAGAATATTGAGTGATACAATAGGCCCCCTTAATTTGAGTGATATTAAGTTGGAGGATATTGAGTGATACAATACACCCCTTGATTTGGGTGATATTAAACTGAAGGATATTGAGTGATACAAAACACCTTCAATTTGAGTGATATTAAGCTGGAGGATATTGAGTGATACAATACACCCCATGAATTTGAGTGATATTAAACTGAAGGATACTCAGTGATATAATACACCTTTTAATTTGAGTGATTAAACTGGAGGACTTTGAGTGATACAATACACCCCTCAATCTAAGTGATATTAAACTGGAGGATATTGAGTGATACATCTCTCAATGTGAGTGACATTAAGCCACAAAATCTTATTGTCTAGATGGGGACTGTAGTGTAATGGGTAACATAGCAGTTATGGGTTAAGTCCAATTCCATGAGCACTTGAGTTCAACTCCCATTGAGTGCATAATTTAGAGGCTAAAAAAATACCTGGAGACATAGTTAAAATCACTAAAAGTATGTAGAAGCCACCTCAAATATCAGGTTAAAATGTGCTTGATAGCAGTGACATTTACCTGGAGAGAAGCAGGTGAATTTGGTCATATATGTGCTGAAAAATAACCCATTTGATGTACCTGATTATCAACCAATACAGTTTCAAGATATCATCAACAAATTAATTTTGTGCAATTTCTTGCAGAGAAAGAGAGTGAAAAACAACTAAGATTATGGCTAAGATGACATAAAAACCAACATGAAATTCACCTATTAGATCAGTTTAAAAGGCACTTGTGATAGAGTGAAATTCACCTATTATAGATGAGTTTAAAATACACTTGAATTGTAGTATTATTCACCCAGAGAACAGTGGGTGAATTCGGTCATATAAGTGGTGAAAATCACCCATTTCATGTACCCAATAAAGATGTGATTATCAACAAGTCCTGGTGATTTTCACCTAGGAAACCATTGCTATTCACCACTTCTCAGGGTGTTTCATATGGTGATTTTCACCAGGTTCTGGTCTTGCAGTGTGAGGACAGTCGCATTTTCAGCCCCCAGGAGAATGTAAGGATAACATACAGCTCCAGCACAGAAACATGATGGATACCTACCATCCGAAGAACTCAGCACACACCCGCCTTGTATCTGACGCGAACCGACCACCATCTGACACCATCCAATGCCCTCCGATGACTGTCTGTAAAGCCCAATACTCATCCGATAACTATCCGATATCAGACCCTCGTTAAATCAAATTCCTCGCTGCTGCCACATTACACAGGTGATCCATGGCGCCCATATACTCCAATTTCATTACTTTACTCTGCTTAGTGCTCCTTGTGACCGATGTTTCATGTACTCTCCCCTGTTTTATCCTTAAATGCTGTAAATTTCATATCATGTGTTCCTCTGAATTTGTAAACATTTCTACACTCAAAAGTGTTTTATCTACGCTGATCTGTGTATGTACTATACTCGATTATGCCTTCTCTTCTTTCCTACCAGCATTCCCAATGACCAATTAATTCGGACTCTTCATTTCTACATACTATGCCGTTTCTTCTATGACCTATGAACTCCACATGATCTTACCTATGACCTTCCCTCATTCCCCATGACCTCCAGATCATCTGGTACAATCCGGAGCATTTGTAATTACAAAAATGTACTTAAGAACATATTGGACTCTACAAAAAGCAGCTTATTCTCATTGCCCACATCTTGTGTGACCTCTGTTAGGCTCATCCTCCGTTGTACACATCGTTCCGCTGGCCTTCATCATTGCCAGCCCTTCATATCTTCGACTACTCTCTTGCTCAACATCAGATCCAATATTGGACTGATATCAGAGTCTATCAGACACTTTGGACATCGTGTACTCTCGTCCTATCAACTCATTTAACTCATCCTCCACATCCTCCAAGGTTGCACTCACTGTTTTAGGTGTTGGGTCAGACCCCCCCTGAAGAACTTGACTGTAATCAAGCAGTTGCAGCAAATACACGTAATACCTACTACAATGCAATCTGCAAGGCAGAGTTCGAACTCGAACACCTCCGGATGCGCGAGGACCAGAAGTTGATGAAATGCACCATTTCGTTCAACAGATTCGCATCCATTGTCCATTGGGATGAGTACACATTGCAGCAGCAGTTCTACAAAGGACTTGCCAGCCACATCAAGGACAAACTGGCCCACATTAACTGCGTGGACACACTCTGCAGACTCCACAAGCAAGCCAGTGTGATCGATGGCCATTATTGGGCTCAGCAGCAGGAGATCTCTTGGGACTCTGTTAAGGCTCTGATGCCTAACAACACCATCAAAAAAGAGACTTCAGATAGTCCCAAGTCCCTGAACACTTCCAGCGTTAATACCAAGTCTGAGAAACCCTTGGAAAAGCGTCCAGTGAACTCTGGTTCGACTTCTGGGAACTCCATTCCAAAGGCCGCTGAGGGCTCCACTAACTCCGGTAGCTCCAGTGATACAAAGAAGGCCCATCTGGGTCAGGATGGAAAACTGACTCCAGAGGAATGCCAATGGTGTTTTGATAATAATCTGTGCCTCTTCTGTGGAATAGCAGGCCACAAAGCCAATGATTGTCATAAGCGGACCTTGTGGGCCAGTGCCAGCGCTGCATGAATCACCTCCAATGGAGATGACTCCATGCCAAAAAAAGATTGAGCAGCCCAGAGAGCACAGTACGACTCTCCAGCTGCTCTGACTCTGATCATACTAAACCTATACTCAATACCCTTTCCTTTCATCGTTCTCTTTCCCTTTTTGCCTCCTCTCCTTCTATTCCTTTTCCGTTCAAAGCAATGATAGACTCTGGTGCTGAACTTTGTTTCATTGATGCCAAGTTTGCTTCTTGTTTCCGTCTTCCAAAAACTCTGGTGACCCCTCAGGAGGTCGTTTTTATTAATGGGGCCACCTCTGTATGGGTTACTGAAGCGGTCTGGTTATCCATTCGGCTCTCCGCCATGAATCTGACCAATGTCTTGTGTGTAGTTACTGCTCTAGTGATGTGATCTTGGGAATGAATTGGCTGTTCCAAAACAACCTGCTGGTTGACTGGACTACTGGCCAGATAAAGCCCAGACCATCTATGAAAGAGGAAAAACTCTGAAATCTGATCCAGAGGGTGCACCAGCCAGCACTCTCCACTCTGTCCCTCTGTCCACCTCTGTCCCTCTGTCTGTCTCCACTCTGTGCACTCCAGTTCAAATGTCGTCTGCAGTGACTCCGAACCAGACCCAGACTCCATCTCCATCTCTGCTTCTGTCTCTGTCTTTGACTCTGTCTCTGACCTTTCTGTCTACTCTGTCTCTCCAGGAGACACCCAAGGTTTCTTTTGTGAATGCTGCCACATTCGTCACAGCTTGTGGACTTCATGGGTCCCAAGTCTTTGGCATGACATTGTCGAGCAAGTCCGTGTGCACAGCCTCCACTTTGTTCAACATTCCCAACACCACCCCCCAGGATCTCCTCTCTGTTCCAGAGGAGTACAGGGACTTTCCAGATGTCTTCAGTAAAACGAAGGCAGACACCCTTGCTCCACATCGACTGTATGATCTAAAGATCAACCTGCTGGATGGCCAATCCCCTCCACCAGGTGCAGTCTACTCTCTGTCACAGTCTGAACTCAGCGAACTCTGCAAGTTTCTGAATGAGCACCTCCATATTGGATTTATCCATCCAAGCCATTCTCCACATGGAGCACCTGTGCTCTTTGTCTGGAAGAAGAATGGAACCCTCTGATTATGCATTGATTTCCGTGGTCTCAATAAATTGACCAAAAAAGACTGATATCTGCTTCCACTGACTAAAGATCTTCTTGATGTTCCAGGAAAAGCCCGAATCTACTCAAAACTTGACCTCTGACATGCATATCACCTGGTCTGTATTGCTGAAGGTGATGGATGGAAGACCGCATTCTGCACCTGATATGGATCCTTTGAATGGTGTGTGATGCCCTTTGGGCTCACAAACGCGCCTGCCACATTCCAGCACTTTATGAATGACATATTCTCCGACCTCCTCGACACATTCATGGTTGTCTATCTTGACGACATCCTTATTTACTCTGAGGATCTGAAACAACATGTTGAGCATGTCCAAGAGGTACTCCAAAGGCTCCGGAAGAACAGTCTCTTCTTGAACCCAGCTAAGTGTGGATTTCATGCTGAAACCATGGAGTATCTTGGATTTGTTTTATCTCCGTCCGGACTTTCTATGGACACAGCTAAAGTGAAAACTATACAGGATTGGCTGATCCTGTGGAAGGTCAAGGATGTCCAGTCCTTCCTCAGGTTTGCCAATTTCTACCACCATTTCATCCATGGCTATTCCAAGATCGTCACTCCGATGAACTGCTTGACGCATAAAAACATCGAGTGGCATTGGTCCAGCAATTGCCAGTCTGCATTTGACTATCTGAAAACCACATTCTCCACAGCTCCAATCCTCTCGCACTTCATTCCTGGAGCTCCGCTGATAGTCGAAACGGACGCCTCAGACTACGCTGTCGCTGTGATACTCTCTATGGTCACCTCCGACGGTGAAGTCCATCCTATCGCTTTTCATTCCCACACCCTAGGCATCTCCAAACTGAACTATGACACCCACGATAAGGAACTCCTCGTTATATTTGAGGTGTTTACTGCTTGGAGGCACTATCTCGAAGGTTCTGAAACTCTGGTCGACATTGTTACTGACCATAAGAACCTCTAGTACTTCTCCACGGTCCACCTGCTCACCCGGCATCAAGCCAGGTGGTCGGAGTTCCTTTCCCAGTTCAATTTCATGATCCGATTCTGCCCTGGGCACCTCAGAATGAAACCCAATGCATTGACTAGATGTTGGGATGTCTATCCCAAAGAGGGGGATAGCGACTATGCCCGCATCAATCTGCAAAACCTCCGGCCGATGTTCTCCAGTGAACAATTGATATTGTCTCTCCGAGCTTTGTCACTTTACATACCTGCACTCTGCACGTCATTTGTGATTGATGATCATCAACTCCGAGAGGACATCTGGTCTGGACTCTTGCTCGATCCTGTGATTGTCCTGATCCTAGAAGACCTCCGCTCGAACTCTGCAGACCCTAAGTGGTCCATGGATGACGACGGACTTCTCTGCGAGCATGGATGGATTTATGTACTGGACATCAATGACCTCTGACTCCATGTTTTATGTGTGAGACATGATCACCCACTTGCCGGACATTTCAGTCAGACCAAGACTATGGCCTTGGTCTTCAGGGATTATACCTGGCCGAAACTCCAAGGATTTGTATCGGACTTTTGCAAATCTTGTACGACTTGTGGTAGGGCGAAAGCCCCTTGGCATAAGCCATATGGAATGCTCAAGCAGCTGCCCATACCCAAGAAACCATGGAATTCCATTTCAATGGATTTCATCAAGCAACTCCCTGAGAGCTCCGGTTTTACTGCAATATTGGTGGTTGTTGATAGGTTTACAAAGCAGGGGATCTTCATCCCGACGACCAACGAAGTGAACTCCGCAGAGTTGGCCTGTCTATTCATATTCCACGTCTTCTTGAAACATGGAGTTCTGTCACATGTCACCTCCGATCATGGCTCCAAGTTCATTTCCCTTTTTTTTGCTCATTGGGTAAAGTCCTGGACATGACTTTACACTTCACCTCCAGATATCATCTGGAGGGCGACAGACAGATGGAGTGGACTAACCAGACATTGGAACAGTACCTCTGTTGTTACTGCAATTACCAGCAGGACAACTGGTCACAGCTCCTTCCCCTGGCCGAGTTTGCCTACAACAATGCCCTGAGTGCCACCACTGGGGTTTCTCCATTCTTCACGAACAAGGGCTACCACCTGAATATGTTGGTATTCCCCGAATGTGAAGTAACTTCGGTCCATGCCTGAGAACTCACTGTAGACTTGGATCAGCTGCACCAAGAACTCCATACCCAAATCACTGAAGTGCAGAGTCGCTATCAGGGCCCAGCGGACAACTGTCAGACTCCGGCACTGGAGTTTAAGGTTGGAAACCAAGTCTACATTAAGGCGAAGTTTTTCCGTACAACCAGACCCTCCAAAAAACTCTCTGACAAGTTCCTTGGACCCTTCGAAATCATCGGAGAGGCCAGTTCATACTCCTTTGTACTCCGACTCCCCGAGGCCATGCAAGCTGTCCACCCCATCTTTCACATTTCCATGCTGGAGCCAGTCACTCCGAATACAATTCCAAATTGTACCATCTCCCCGCCTCCTCTGGTAGAGATTGACGGAGACCTAGAGCACAAAATCTCTGAAGTGCTCAACTCCAAGATTGACAAACGCCACACCTGCAAACTCCTATACCTGGTGCGGTGGTCCAGATATGAAGGAACTGATGAGGAAACATCCTGGCTCCCCGCTACCAAACTTGTTCATGCCTCCAAGGCCATTTCAGATTTCCACCAAGCTTATCCGAACAAGCCCGGACCTCTCAATACCCTCTAGACTTTTCTCCATTCACTCCAATACCCCAAAATTTCTCTTATGCTTCTATTTACGTACATTTTCCATTCTATACAACTCCGTCTCTTTTCTCCGTCTTCTCTGAATCATTAAAAAAAAATAAATCTGTATTTCCATCTCTCTGTCTCTCTGTCTCTCTCTCTGTTCCTTTCTCCAAAAACTCCAAAAACTCTGAAAAACCTCCTTTCTTCTTATTCCTTTTCTCTGAAAACTCTGAACTTTTTATTTTCTCCCAAGTCTGACTCTGAATCTCTCTTCATCTTCTCCATCTTGTCTTACTTATTTTTCTTTCACTCTGCTTACTTTTCACTCAAGTTCAAGGATAAAAAACAATAAAAATTATAAAAAAGAAAACAATAAAAAGAAAAACAATAAATACAACATAGATATATATTTTTATTTTTTTAGGTGGAGGGGGGCAAGCCGGGCAATGCTTGTAAAACTCCTTCAGGCTCTTAAGCCCAGACTCCACTACCGCCTCTGCCTCTTCCTCCGCCTCTTTCTCCACCTCCACCTCTTCCTTCGCCTTTCCCTTCTCCTTCCCCATCACCTCCACCACCATGTCCTCCACCTCCACCTTCTCTGCCTTCTTCTTCCTCACCTCCTCTGCTGCCTCCGCCTTCTCCACCACCTCCATCCTCCTCCCCCACTTCTCCAAAATCCCACAGAGGATCTTCCGATCCTCTGCCATGGCCTTCCGCTCTGCTGCCGCCTCCATCCTCCACTTCTCTATCGTGACCACCCCCCTCAGGACCACGTTATGCGTGGCCCGCATCAAATTTAACTCCTCCTCCTCCGCCCGCCGGCCCCGCAGCACCCACATCTCCACCCTATCCTCCTCTGACTCTGTGGACCGCTTGGTCTGCGTCCCCTTTGCCTTTTTCCACTCCGGCCTCTCCACCTCTCCACCTCTGCACTTCTGCTTCGCCCCTGCACAGGCATTGCAGGCCGTCCCCTGCCCCCCACTCGGCCACACACAGGCCACCCCCAACCTATGACATTGCGCACACTCCGCATGATCTGCCTCCATCTCCGGTGTCGGAGATTGCTTCCTCCCTACCCCTTGCTCCTGTGCCACCTCTGCTGCCCTCCACTTTGCCTCCACCGCCTTTGCCCTCTCCAGCTCCTCCCGCCACACCTTATCTGCCACCTCCCTTGCTTTCTGCTCCTCTTCCTCCTGCCTCTGCCACTCCTCTTCCTCCCTTGCCTTTTTCTCCCTCAACGCATTGATCCTTTTTGTGAGGGCTGTGATCTCGGGGTCCTCGTCCTCCATGCGAGGTTGCGTGGGGACGGCGACTACGGGTCGTGGACAAGGGCGGGAGGGGCGGCTGGGCCCAGCTCCGGGCGTCAATTGTGCGTTGGACATGATAAGTTTTTAAAAGAAAGATTGCCCGTGTTAGGGGCAAGTGGTGATAGTGATGAGTTAAGGAAGAGAAAAGCGGAGTGCGTTGCGCATGGTTGTTTTAACCCCCAAAAAAAATTTCGGACTCCGATCAAAGTGCCACAAAACTCCGATGCTAACTCGTTATGGACAACACATGTTCACGCAGAGTTGAGCCACAGGGTCTCAGGGGTTCGACCCTAAGAGGAGGATACTGTTACGACCCCATCCGCTTGCATAAGCATGATCCCCGCCCTGGACTCCGAGCTCCGTACCAACTCCAATCTGCTCCACTGTAACTCTGTGTGCTCCATTCCACACCTCCATCGGACTTTACTCTGCCAGCCTTCGGACTGTTCAGACTTCATTCTAGAACCTTCTCCCTCCATCCCCTCATCCTGTTTACCATTGAGAGGATACCCTTGACCCATGGGAGTTGCTTTTTTGTTGTTGTTCCTTTGTTCCATAAAAATTGCACAGGCACATGTGGTGAAACTCTCCTAGTAATTTGATATGTACATTGTTTCACATTACTCCTTTACTCTGTCCTTGCAGTATAAGCTTCCACCTGTATCTCCCTGCTCCTCAGTTTGAATATTAACATCTCTTGATCCTAAAAACATCTCTGAGCTTTCATCCTCATTGTCCTCGATGTCCTCCACATCATCTGACTAACTCCGACCAACTCCAATCAATTCCGGCTGACTCTGATATTCTTGGAGTTTGACTTCTCTGTTTGATTTCTTTCTGGCATTGTTTTCTGTTTGATAAATAGGGACAAGGTATATATGTGGTGGCACAACACATATGTTGAGGCTGCAGTCCCATAAGTCTCCTTCTTCTCTACTTACTACTCTGTTTCTCCGATATTGGACTCTGATTGGACTCCAATAATACATCTCCATTCTGCTCTGTTAACCCCTTCACCATTAACCTTGTTAGGACCGTGACAACACCTGTCATCTGGATGCCCACCATATCTATCCTTTCCTGGCCATTCCCAAATGTTGAACAAAGCAGAGGCTGCCAAGGCCAATTCACTTGACAATGTCATACCAAAGGTTTGAGACCCACAAAGTCTACAAGCCCTGGTGAACACAGCAGCATTCACAAAGGAAACTTTTGGTTCCCCAGTAAGGACAGAGGCTGAGAGAATCATCAACATTGGAGTTGGAGTCAGAGTCAGAGTCTGGGCTTGGTTCAGAATTGCTGCAGATGATGATAAAACTGAGACACATGGATCAGAGATAGATGGAGGGACAGGGTGAAAGGTGCTGGCCAGTGTGCCCTTTGGAACAGATTTCAGAGTTTTTTCCTCATTAGTAGATGGTCTGGGTGTTATGTGACCTGTAGTCCAATCAACCAGCAGATTGTGTGGGACATTCCCAAGATCACATCACAAGAGGGGTCAAGATTGGTAACAACAAGCAAGACATCAGTTGGACCCATGGCAGAGAGTTGAATGGAGAGCTGGACTGCCTCAGTGACCCAGACAGAGGTGGTTCAGTGACCCAGACAGTGGTGGTTCAGTGACCCAGACAGAGGTGGTCTCATTTATAAAAATGACCTCCTGGGGGGTCACTGGAGTTTTTTGTTTGGAGATGGAGTCAAGAGACAAACTTGGTATCAATGAAACAGAGTTCAGTGCTGGAGTCTAATAGCACTCAAAAAGGAGACAAAAGAGATGGAGAGGAAACAGGTATAGAGAGAGTGATGAAAAGAAAGGGTATTGGGTATAATTTAGCATGATCAGAGTTGGAGCAGCTGAAGAGTCATGCTGTGCTCCACAGGCTGCTTAGTCATTGTTTGGGGTAGAGTCATCTCTGTCAGAGGTGACTCAGGCAGCATTGGCATTGGCCTGCCAGGTCTGTTTCTGGCACTCATTGGCCTTATGGCCTGCTGTGCCACAGAAGAGGGAGAGGTTGTTGTCAAAATGCCTTTGGTGTTCCTCTGGGGTCAGTTTTCCATCTGCACCCAGTTTGCCCTCAAGATGGGGCCTTTTGGAATCACCAGAGTTACCAGAGCTGCTGGGGTTTCTGGCAGTTTTAGATCCCAGGGTTTGAACTGGAGTTTGCCAGATGCTTATCTGATGGTTTACCAGACTTTGTATTAGTGTCAGGTGGGTTAGAAGGCTTGGTATTATCCAAAGCCTCTTTTTTATTGTGATTGGGAGTCAGAGCCTTGGCAGAGTCCTGAGAGATCTCCTGCTGCAGCCCAATAATGACCATCAATCATGCTAGCCTACTCACAGAGTCCAGAGCATATCCATGTGGTTTATGCATGCCAATTCATCTTTGATGCAGCTTGCCAGTCCTTTGTAGAACTGCTGCTGCAATGCATACTCATCCCAATGGACCATAGCAGCAAATCTATTGAACCAAATCATGTATTTCATCAACTTCTGGTCCTCACACATCCAGAGGCATTGAGTTTGAACTCTGCCTCTTGGACTGCATCATAGGGACCAAAATTCTCAGTGAGCTGAGTTGTTGTCATGACCCAACACACTCAGTTATGGGCCACCTGACACATTCTCACACTCAATGAGTGCTCCCAACTCAATTCTGCCACCTGATGATCCCTCTGAACTGACAATTGGCAATCCCACATGTGATTCATAATTCTGATGAAAGCCACATGCTTCACTGTCATTCAGCTAACTGCTGGTTCGAAGAGTCTGCAAGGTGTCAAGAAAGCACAGCAGTGTTGGTGCTCTGGCCAAACCTGCATCAAGGGGAAACCTCCCTTTGCATCTATCTTGGAATAGATAGATGCTCCCTTAAGCACATCCACTGTGTCCCAGATGAGGGGGAGGGGTATTTGTCCTTGATCAAGTAAGCATTCAACCCTGAGTAGTTGTTGATTGGTCACAGCTTGTCCTTCTCATGTTTGAAGAAGAAGGGGCTGGCATATGGGGACTTCAAAGGTTGGATATGTCCAGAGGCCAACTGCTCATCCACCCAGTGGTTCATCTCCACCATCTCTCTCCAGGTTAGTGAGTACAGCTTGGAGAAGAGGTGCCCAGGGTCCTTTTTGAACTCAATTTTAATATCAAAGTCCAGGCCAGCATGGGGGAGCTCATCCCACTTCACTTGACTAAAGACAGTGGGGTAGAGGTGGGACCAATTGGGGGTGGGGCCAGAGTTGGAGAAGTGAGTGTCTGGAATACTGGCTGAGGCCAGGGTACTCACCTTTGGGGGGGCAGGGGCTTTCGCAGGGGTTGGGTGGCAGTGGGGTGGGGAGGAGCTGGGGCTGGGGCAGTGAGTAAGCTTTACTTCAGCCTTGACCCAGTCGATCTCTGGGTTATGTCACTTTAACCAGTCATGCCCAAGAATCACCATGTGGGACTGGGTCTTTCCCAGCAGGAAATGGATCTGCTCCTGGTGCTCTCCAACTAGGGAAATCCATGGGTCTGGGTTTATCTGTGGGTTTTGGCTCAAGGGTTCCAGGGTTATGGGTGTGGTGTCCTAATTTTGTACCCTCAGCCAGACCATGCACCGTTGTAAGGACCATATGCGATCTAAACACGGAAACATGACAGATACCGACTATCCGGATGTTTTGCGATCCAAAGAAATTACGTGCGATACGAACCGATAACGATCCGACACCGTCCGATAACCACCGATAGTATCCGATACATGTCCGATGTCGGACACTTCGGTTTTCAATCCCCCGTGACGATCACAGCCCACCGCTCTCACACACCGCCCACGCCTCTCTATTTCACCTCTCCAGCACGGTCAGCGCTCGACATACACACTATTCCATTCCCATTCCTTTATTTCATATACCATGCTGTAAATTTCATATTATGATCCCTTTCAACCATTCAATCGTTTAAACGTTTCAAACCCTTTGCAGTACCTTGTCCATTGTTCTTAGTACCCCTTTGCTGTACCAGCCCCACTTTCCTTCAGTTTATGAGCGGTCCGGACATTTGCTAGTTATCGGACATTTCATTCCTCCGAGCTACTCATTTCCCTTGTGATATAACTCCTTCATGTAACCCTTCACGCGACATGGCGCTGTTCCATGTGTTTTCCGGACATTTCCGTACATTCCAATTTGCTGTACTTACAGAACTGTACTTAAGTACACTCCGGACCTCTCTGAAAGACAGCTTTCTGAACCCCTTCTCTCTGTTAGAAACCTCACCTAAGCTCACCCGTCGTCGCAACCTTCGATCCGCTGGCCTCCGTCGTTGCCGGCCCTTCGTCTTATCGCACCATCCTTATCGGATTTTATCGGACACATAGCAGAATATCCCGGACACCGTATATTTCTATTTCTCACACATTTTGAATTCATACTCCACATCCTCAAGGGTGTTTGGTGAATCTCTAACGCCTTACAGGAACCCCTGAAGGACTTGACTGTAATCAAGCAGTTGCAGCAAGAACCGTAATACCCACTACAATTCTGGAGCCCACCGCGAGGGGTTCAACAAGACGTCTTCACTACCACCCTCAAGGATTCCCAGAGGCTCATCCGCTCCTCAGCCTCGACGCTCCGAACGCCTGAGAAGTCGAAACCCGAATCCGATCACAGAACCACCGCCCTCCGAACCCCCCGGAGAAGTAA
Source organism: Clavaria fumosa (assembly GCA_951802425.1). Lineage (NCBI taxonomy): Eukaryota > Fungi > Basidiomycota > Agaricomycetes > Agaricales > Clavariaceae > Clavaria > Clavaria fumosa. The sequence goes on along the minus strand of OX637797.1, from coordinate 4,033,319 downwards.
TTGAAACTTCCCACCTTCTTCCATCGGACATTCCCAGTATCTCATCCATTGTCTACTCCCACACGAGTTTCACCACTCCGGATCCCTCACTACCACAGACCTTCGAACAACCACACTCACCGCTTACACCACTTCCCCTTGAACCAGACATCCTTCATTTCCCGCCCGAAACACCTCAGAATTCACCAGACGAAGTTCACTCACCGCCCCACGCACCAATACAAATGGCCAACCAACCGAGATATCCGCTCCGTGGCGCCCACGGGGCCCCTGCCTTTGACGGAGTACCGACACACCTCAACCGGTACTTCGAGGACATCGACATCGTGCTCACCGGCGTCAACCCTGACGTTCCAGAACCCGATTTAATTCGGTACGCCAAGCACTATCTCGACACCGATACGTGTCTCCTCTGGGAGACTCTTTCACCTGACCCGGACCCGGTATGGACGTGGGATACCTTCAAAGCGGCCGTCCGACGACTTTATCCAGGATCTGATGGAGGTCGCTTATTTTCCGTCGCCGACCTGGACCGTTTCATATCGGACTCGGCCCAAAAGGGAGTTTACACGCGCGCAGAACACGGAGAATACTATCGGGACTTTCTCCGGATCACCTCGCACTTGATCACATCACAGCGTATGTCCACAAATGACAGGAACCGACTTTACATCCTCGGATTTGGGGATCATACAAGGCGTCGGATCGAAAGCCGACTCGCTATCATACTACCAAACCACCATCCGGAGGATCCTTACCCCATGAATGAAGTACATGGTGCAGCTGAATTTCTTCTCTCCTCGACGTCCCCCCACTCTGCGACAACCGATCAACTTTCCGGACCCGTCCGTCTCGCATCTTCAGCCCCCGGGAGAGAAACGAAACCGGTAGTCAAGAAGGAAGAATTTGATATGTCCGCAGCCTGGGCAACATTCGCTTCCACAATGGCTCGCCTGGAATCGATTTTGACAGCCCAATCTCTCGAACCGGCAAGACACTCCGCTCCCCGGACAACGAACTCTCCCGCAGGCCGGACGTGTAATTTCTGTTCGGAAATAGGTCATTTTGTTAGTGCCTGTCCGAAGGCCCTCGAATACATTAAGTCCGGCAAATGTATACGGAACACAGAAGGCAGGATTTGTCTCCCATCCGGACGATATTTGCCAGGCACTATCTCAGGGAACAACCTATCCGAGCGCTTCGACAAGTACTACGCTACATACCAATCCCAGAACACGCAACCGGCGACAACCGCGGTATTTGAAGCACAGCCGATCGGACAATCCGCTCACCCCCCGGACATGGAAGACGATTCGGACGAGGAAGATGACGAGAATACCGTGTTGGAAAACATGGTCCGCACCTTTGCAAACGATGTCGCGAAGAAAGTAGACAAGGGCAAAAGGAAAGCACCCACACCCAGGAATACCGATCCTCAGCCATCTAGGTTACCGCCCCCACCCGCCGTTGTTATTACGCCGCCTCAGGTCACTCGTCCATCAAAGCCGGAGAAAATCGAACGACCCGACGTCCAGTACCATTACCAAGCTCCGATCGAAAATCCGGTAACCGTTCAACAAGTATTCGATCGCGCACTCGACATGCCAGTCCGCGTCACACCTCGCGAACTACTCGCCATTTCCGGAGACATCCGCAAAAAGATGAAGGATGTGGTTACCGCTCGTCGCGTTCCGGTCACCGCGTCCGTCGTACAGGATACGCTCTATACAAACATTACGGTCCCGGACACCTCCGATCTTGTTGTCGCCGTCGACGCTGCTCCGCTCCGCATCGTAGAAGGGATATTGGACAACCGGATCGCCGCGGAGTGCCTGCTCGACCAAGGCAGCTCAATCGTGGCAATGCGAAGAGACGTTTGGGAGAAACTCGGCAACCCACTACACTCCGAGAACGTTATTCACATGGAATCCTCTCATGGCACCATCGCTCCGACCCTCGGACTCATCAAGAATTTCCCCCTACAGATCGGTCCGTGCACATTCCATGTTCAAATGCAAGTAGCAGACACGTTGCCCTGCGAGGTTCTTGTCGGACGACCGTTTTTCATGTTAACCGGTTCCCAAACGATTGACCATCCCCACGGGGCCCAGGACCTTATTCTCAACGATCCAAACACCGGAGAAAGAATCATAGTGCCAACGAAGGAGCGAATCCCGATCCGCAAATCCTTGAAGAACAAGAAACCGCATCCGGATTTTTGAGAGCTGGAGCCTCGAATGTCCGCAAACCAACGGACTTACCTCCGATCAATGCGGACACGGAAGCTATACCCAGATACGAGACTCCAGCCATTTTTCCTACTTCCGTTCACGTTCCCTTATCGTTTTCCCTTATAAACCCAGTCTCTCTCGACCCCTTCCCCTGTATCAGTATCTCGGACGTTTCTCTCGATTCCGCTGATTCCCCAGTCGCTATCGGACGTGAACCGTCGCGTCCAAATGTTGCAACCCCCTTGTACAACAAAACCCCCGAAATAAATTCCCTGTCTACGGACGCCGTTCTTCCAGTTTACTTGGGAAAGAAATATAAGAAAGTCGCGAATCGCGTCAATCCGATCAAAGCGACAGTACCCAAAGAATTCCGGATTGTCCGACGCCGACACCCGGACCCCCTAGCCGATATGCCAACTCTTCCGACCCATCCCCCCGATTTCACCCCCGGTCTTCGATACACTCAAAACCGGAAAGACACGCACAACGCCAACCCCACCGGATTCTTATGGCCGGAGGAAGAAAAACTCGTTCACCATCTTATTAAAGCCCAGGAAGACGCCTTCGCTTGGAAAGAGACCGAAAAAGGACGATTCGACGCAAAATACTTCGATCCGATTATTATCCCGACAGTCGAACATATCCCTTGGATCTTCAAAAATATACCGATTCCCCCCGGTATTTACGACGAAGTTCTCAAAGTAATCCGGGAAAAGATCGCAGCCGGCGTTTATGAAGAATCCAACTCTTCTTATCGGTCCCAGTGGTTTTGCGTGTTAAAGAAAGACGGAAAGTCTCTCCGACTCGTGCACAACCTCCAGCCGCTTAACAAAATCACTATCGGCGATTCCGCGGTCCCCCCGATAATGGAGGTTTTTGCGGAATCATTCGCCGGACGCGGATGTTACGGATCACTCGACCTTTTCGTCTCCTTCGATCAGCGGTCTCTGGACGAACGAAGCCGAGACCTCACCACGTTTCAAACCCCTCTCGGAGCAAAACGGCTCACCTGCGTCCCCATGGGATACACCAACGCGACGCAGATTATGCATGGAGACGTCACGCATGTTCTACAAGATGAAATTCCGCACGTAACCATCCCATTCGTAGACGATGTAGCGATCAAGGGCCCGGAAACCCGATACGAGCTTCCGGACGGCACCTACGAGACGATCCCTGAGAATCCGCAAATACGACGATTTGTTTGGGAGCATTTAAATAACGTCAACCGGGTGCTCCAACGAATCAAGAAAGTCGGAGGAACCTTTAACGGCAAGAAAACGACAATTTGCGTTCCCGAAGCAGTCGTTACCGGACATACGTGCACATACGAAGGACGAGTTCCGGATGCCTCCAACGTTCAGCGTATCCGGGACTGGCCTCCTTGCAAAACCCTGACCGATGTCCGATCATTTTTAGGGGTTTGCGGACTACTCCGGATATTCATTAAAAACTACGCCGTACTTGCCCGACCTCTTGTCAGTCTAACTCGCAAGGACGTGCCATTCAGATTCGAAAAAGAAGAACAAAACTCGATGGACCGACTCAAACACGCGATTCTGAACTCATCCGCCATCCGACCAATCGACTACCGCTCCGGACAACCCGTAATCCTCGCCGTCGACTCATCAAATATCGCCGTTGGTTTCGCACTCTTCCAAATTGGAGAAGATGGAATACGATATCCCTCCCGCTTTGGCTCCATTACCTGGAACGAACGCGAGGCCCGATACTCACAAGCAAAAATCGAATTATACGGACTCTTCCGCGCACTTCGGTCGTACCGGATTTACCTTATAGGCCTTCCGAAATTTACTGTCGAAATGGACGCGAAGTTCATTAAGGGTATGCTAAACAATCCGGACATTCAACCCAACGCTGCCATGAATCGATGGATTGCCGGTATACTACTCTTCGATTCCGATCTTGTTCATATTCCCGCAGATAAGCACACCGGAGCCGACGGACTATCACGCCGACGTGCCGCAGATGGTGAAGAAGATACCGAGTCTGAAGATCACGAAGAATGGATCGATCGGAGCTACGTATTCGCCATGGAACACATGAATCGAGCACCGGACGCTTCCTACACATCCGAGACACGACTCGCCGGCATCACCCATACTCGCTTCAAAGTTTACACAGGATCGACGCTACTCAATTCGACGGTACCACCCGAGGAATCACCGACCCCGAACGAATCTTCCGCCGTCCTTATACCCCGATCCGATGCAGCAAACAAAAGAGAAGAACAGATTCGCAAAATTGAATCTTTCCTTCGAAACCCGATCCGTCCCTCCGGCATTGACGCAAACCAGTTCCGACGACTGGTCCGCTCCGCATCCGAGTTCTTCATCCTAGATGACAAATTATGGCGTCGCCGACCTAACGGATACCACCAAGTAGTACCTCCGGACCACAAACGTCTCGCAATTATCACAGAGGCACACGATTCACTCGGCCACAAAGGCGTTTACGTTATCCGGACACGTATTCTAAATCGGTTCTGGTGGCCGGTGCTGGATCAAGACGTAAAATGGTTTGTCAAAACTTGTCACCAATGCCAAACTCGGCAAATCCGGAAGATCTTCATTCCACCGACGGTCGCTACACCGGCCGGTCTTTTCCGTCGAGCGCACATTGATACTATGTTCCTACCAAGAGCCCGCGGTTTCCGACTTCTCGTCCACGCCCGATGCTCGTTATCCGCATATCCGGAAGCAAGACCGCTACGAAACGAGACCGCCCGACTTCTCGGAACCTTCATATTCGAAGATATACTATGCCGATGGGGAGCAGTAGAAGAGATTATCACGGATAACGGAGCCCCATTTATCAAAGCCCTCGATTTCCTTAAGAAACGGTACGGAATCCATCACATCCGTATATCCGGATACAACTCCCGCGCTAACGGCGTCATCGAACGTGCCCATCGATCGGTCCGTGAGTCGTTAATCAAAGCAGCAGATGGAGACGAATCGAAATGGCCGGACGTTTTACCCTCAGTCATTTGGGCAGAACGAACCACGATCCAACGGTCCACCGGCCACTCCCCATTTTACATCGCACATGGCGTCGAACCGCTTTTCCCCTTCGACATATCCGAAGCAACATATTTAATTCCGACCGCCGACGCCCCGATGACCACTCCGGAACTGATAGCCCTTCGTGCCCGCCAACTGCAAAAACGAGAAGAAGATCTAGCAACAATCGCCGATAAAGTGCTCGCTGCCCGCAAACAATCCGTCAAGCAGTTCATCGACGCACACCGGAAGTCTATTATCGACTACGACTTCCAACCCGGATCGTTGGTATTGATCCGCAATTCGGCCGTTGAAATGGAATTAAATCGAAAAACAAAACCGCGATTCTTCGGACCGATGATCGTCGTTCGCCGAACACAATATGGCGCCTATATTCTCTCGGAACTCGACGGCGCCGTTTCCAAAATCCACTACGCAGCTTTCCGCATCATTCCCTACTATCCGAGGTCGCAAACATCGATTCCGGTCACTTCTATCATCGACCAAACGACGGAGATAAACGAGGACATCTCTCCCTATCAAATACACGAGGCGTCACCCAACTCTATCGACAGAGAAGATGAGCAAAACCAAGCGGCTGACCTATCCGATGAATCCGATAATGAAACCACCGACGACGACACTGCAGAAACTCGTCCGCAACGCTCCGGAGCAACCCGGAACCTTCGGCCTCGCCATTAAGTATTTTTTCTCCATCATATCCTTCATTTTTCTATACTTCACATTGATTCACACCTTCAAAAAAAAAAAAAAAAAAAAAATCGAAATTTCGGACAAGTCCAAACTTTATACCCGACGTTCTTTCAACCATTTTCTCACATTCTCACATTCCTCACTTATCCCACACGACATACCATACCAAATAGAAAAAGAAAAACATATATAAAAACAAAAACAAAATATTTACTTAGAGGATGACTCGCCAAGGAGGAGCATCCGGAGCAGCTCCGCTCCGGCCTTCACCTGGTCCGCCCCCCTCTCCATCATCTCCAGCGCCCTATCGAGCGCCTCCCTCCCGGACACCCCTCGCGCCACCTCCCGCTCCTTACCCTTCCGACTTGGTCCCGCCTCCGCCTTCTTCTTCTTTGCCGGCGGCTCCTCCACCAGCTCCACACTGGTATCCTCCTCAATCTCGTCCTCCTCCTCCGGCGTCGTCTCCTCGCGAACCGGTACCCGCGTCGCACCTCGCCTCGGCCTCTTACTTCCGCTCGCTCCCGCCGCCTTCGGACCTGTTCCGATACGTTAGCAAATGCGGACCCGATACCTTCTCGACATACCTTCCGTTCCGGACACCGCCGCTCTCTCTGTTTTCGCTCCTGAAACACACCTATCATTTGTCTCATCATGAAAAATAAAAAGAATACCACTTACCTCGCACAGCCGACAGACTGCACGATACCTTATACGTCCGGCACCACCGGCACGCTATCCCCTCCACTCCGTAGCACGCCCGCCACTTCCGGGTGCACTCCTTGCACCCCGGAACGTGCTCCTAATCATTATATCAGACGTCGAAAAAGCCTCACATATCTTAATTAACCACTCACCTTATCTCCAGGCTGCCGCGCAGCCCGGGACTCTATGTCGCTCTTCGCCCCGCCTCTCCTCCCTCGCCCTCGCTCCGCTGCCTTCCGCCTCGCGATCTCCACCCACACCGGAGTCGCCATCATCCGCGCACCGTCCCGGTGCACGAACATCGGCTCCTCCACCGACTGCTCGCCTCCCCCGGCCACCGCACTCACCGCCGCCGCCTCGATAACACCGACGGGCGTCACCCCGTCGGTTCCCCACACGGTCCGATGACCGTCCGGATCCTCCCCTGCCGCCACCTCGTCCACACGCAGCTCTCCGGCGTCCGGTGATATCGTCGTCGTTGTTACCGCCGCTGCACCGGACTCCGCCGCTCCCGTCGTCGTCGTTGTTGCCGCCGCCGCCGCCTCGCCCTTGTCGTCGCTGTCACTTACGACAATTAAGCGCGCCCGGGCAAGGCGCGCCCTCTTCTCGGCAGCCCGCCTCTCCTCCGCCTCCGCCTCTGCTGCGGCCCGCTCAGTAGCCGCCCTCTCCTCGCTCGTGCGCTGTTTCTCGGCCTCGACCTCCTCCCGCCTTCTCGTCCGCTCAGCGGACCACTCGTCCCCGCGGAGCTTCCGCCACTTCTTGAGCCTTCGCGCGACCCGGACGAGTCCCTCGTCCACCTCCACGTCGTCGTCGATCGCTGCCACATATCCGGCAAGAAAATCGTCCTAAAAACGTTGTCAGTGCGATACAAAAAAGTACGAAAGATTCTCGTTCACGCACCGCGTCACCCGCATACGTCCCCACCCACTCCGCGCACTCTCCATCCTGCCCCCGATCCGGCAACTCCTCGCCCGGCGCCATGGCCTGCGCCTCGGTCATCGCCTGGACTGCGTTTCGAAAGATTGAAGAATCGAAGTTTTCCATTGTCGGAGAGTTGACGTGTTGCTGTCGCTGGAGAAAACACAAGGGTGTGTTTGGACCTATGTGCACCCACACGACGCGTACTTCACGATCAACAAACCGTTATTTGGCCTTGTTTGGTTGCAACCGAGGGCGGTTGCATTTTCAGCCCCCGGGAGAATGTAAGGACCATATGCGATCTAAACACGGAAACATGACAGATACCGACTATCCGGATGTTTTGCGATCCAAAGAAATTACGTGCGATACGAACCGATAACGATCCGACACCGTCCGATAACCACCGATAGTATCCGATACATGTCCGATGTCGGACACTTCGGTTTTCAATCCCCCGTGACGATCACAGCCCACCGCTCTCACACACCGCCCACGCCTCTCTATTTCACCTCTCCAGCACGGTCAGCGCTCGACATACACACTATTCCATTCCCATTCCTTTATTTCATATACCATGCTGTAAATTTCATATTATGATCCCTTTCAACCATTCAATCGTTTAAACGTTTCAAACCCTTTGCAGTACCTTGTCCATTGTTCTTAGTACCCCTTTGCTGTACCAGCCCCACTTTCCTTCAGTTTATGAGCGGTCCGGACATTTGCTAGTTATCGGACATTTCATTCCTCCGAGCTACTCATTTCCCTTGTGATATAACTCCTTCATGTAACCCTTCACGCGACATGGCGCTGTTCCATGTGTTTTCCGGACATTTCCGTACATTCCAATTTGCTGTACTTACAGAACTGTACTTAAGTACACTCCGGACCTCTCTGAAAGACAGCTTTCTGAACCCCTTCTCTCTGTTAGAAACCTCACCTAAGCTCACCCGTCGTCGCAACCTTCGATCCGCTGGCCTCCGTCGTTGCCGGCCCTTCGTCTTATCGCACCATCCTTATCGGATTTTATCGGACACATAGCAGAATATCCCGGACACCGTATATTTCTATTTCTCACACATTTTGAATTCATACTCCACATCCTCAAGGGTGTTTGGTGAATCTCTAACGCCTTACAGGAACCCCTGAAGGACTTGACTGTAATCAAGCAGTTGCAGCAAGAACCGTAATACCCACTACACCGTACCCATGGTTTGCCGGGTTTACGGTTTCCTATTATAGTAATAATATGAAAATTAGCATCTGAAAATTCACGATAGAGATCACAGATGGAGCAACGAGAACCCGCGAGATCGTCTCTTCGACAATCACGTGGTACGAGCTTCAGCAAACGATTGCCGAACATCTCAACATTTATCCCTCGTCGCTCCGTCTGCTTTATCATCTCAGCACTGATGGCAAAAGGGATCTGCCATGTGATCTCTTTTCTCAGCGACATCTGGACACGTTGATTGCCTTACTCCGACCACTTATCGTTCCACGGATTCTTGCCAATGGACACCGCTCGACTCGCATGATGAAGCCAGTAACGGTTCAAGTATTTTCGAAGGACTCTCAGACTTCAAAGACTTCAAAGAGTGAGAGTAAAGTGAGTCCTCGAGATATGCAATCCACTTGACATTGATAATTTCAACAGCCCAGTGAAACTACTGACATCTCGACGAGCTATCACAGAAGCGTTTGCATGTCCAGTCCATAGCCTTCCTGACAAACAAGCATTGTGCTGGAAAGATCCGGTTCAAAGAGCGTGTTATCCAATCACGGAAACGAATCTCAACTATTGGGCAACACTCCATGTATGTTTCTAATTATTCAAATAATCTATATACTCATTCTGTGAAGGCAAGGGAGCCAGAGAAGTACTTGACAACAGAAAAACCTAGCGAAATCAACCTGTATGGGAACGAACCTCGTTCACAATCACGCACCAATTTGCCTTTGCAATCAGGCACCAATTTGCCTTCTCAATCACAGCCTATGCCCTTCCCTTACATGTTTTATCCTCCATTTATGATGCCACCCCTCTATCAAACACCCCCTCCCCCTGGTGAGAATCTCGCCACACCTATTTCTAATCCGGTTCCCACCACCCTTGTCGAATACCCAAAAATTTTACCGTGGCTCTCATATTGTGACCAACATCCTTCTCGCTCTGGAGAAAATTTCTCTGCGTATGCTCAAAAATTCAACAATGAAGGGTATCGTCGCATCCACCAGCTCACAGGTAACCGTATATCAGTGGAGAAGCTTTCTGATTGGCTTGGTATTGGTAAAGGAACAGCTGACTTGCTCATTCAGTATGCTGAGGAAGACGTTGACCTTGTGAAGGCAGGAAAGTTCAGGATGCAGTTGTCTGAATGAGAAGCCAGCCCATCACTGTTTATTCAATTTACTCACACAATGTCTCTATGAGGATATGTCTATGCCAAAGAATTACAGATCATTTCGTCAGTGACACGGCGGGGGCGGGCGTGTTCGCGAATTCATGTGTCTGAGACAAACCCTTCGCAGCCGTTCTCGCATCTCTGCCTCAAACTCTGCCTCCGGCCCTTCCTTGCTTGGCGCTGCCATACTCTTGCACGTGCCCAGCGAGGGGAATAGGATACGCGTCGCCTCTTGAAGGCTCGGCGTCTCGTCCGGGTCGAACCATGCGAACTCGTCCTCGATCTCGATCTCGCACTCGCGCATATCCCCCGCTCTCCCTTCCCCCTTCTTCTCACCAGGCACGTCGTTCACTCCTTGGCCAAGCAGCAACAAGCACTCCAATGGCGCAGTGCCCTTCCATCGGCACGTAGCATACCCCTCCAGCACGGCCCGCGTGGCCAGGCCCGCAAGGAGCATATACCACTCCCGTGTTGGTCGGAGGACGGGCAGCGCCCCAACCCTGCATCGCGCGCTCATCCGCAACGCAGGACCAGCCCCAGAGGCCGCCAAGCCCCTCGTCATGCGGTCTTCGTCGGGCTCCGCCCACTCGTGCTGCTCGCCGAGCTCCGCTTCGCGTGCCTCGCTCGCGAGCTCAGCCGAAACCAGCGCGCTTAGGCGCACGAAGCGCGGGAGGAGCCCCGCGAGCGTGCACCCGGCCCCATTGTCACTGCCGCCGCCGCCCGTTGCGTCGGCTGCTGCGGGCCTCCTCCGGAGGACGCTCTCGCCTGTGGCGGGCCGTGCAAGGCCGCTTCCGACACCCGGGCTGTCGAGCCACCCGCTGATGCACGTACCGCGGCGGCGGGCTTCGGTAGTGGCGTTTAGCGAGAAGGATGTTCTCCCGGGGAGGTTAGACTTCGCGTCGGCACACATGTCGCACCCCACCCGTAGATGGCACGGACAAAGCTGAGAATGAGAGGAAAGACGGGGGTCTGCGCCACCTGCGTACAGAGCGCGAGCATGCGCTGATGGAGTGGGCAGGAAGGAAGTGTACTGCTTTGCCTTCAGCGCCGTGCGGTTATTCTTCCGGGGATGGGCAGAGAACATACCGGGATGTATGATTGCAAGTAATCAGGAGGGGGGTTCACGGTACTCGAAATACCGGATATGTGCGACAGGGGAACAAGAGAAGGTGGAACGACAACTCGCTGAGTCGCATCAAGCGAGATTGACGCTGAAGAAAGCTCTGGGGACTCAGAGGGTAAAGAGTCCGACGTGACAGAAACGGAACCGGGTGCCTGGTGTTGATGGGATACAGGAGCCTGCCAAGCGAATAAGTCGTTTATGACGGCGCTCAGGGCAAGACGAAGGCGGCCACCATTTGGCAACGTATGTGGATGTGAGGAGTCCGAATGAGGCTTCAATCCTGAGGAGGTCGTTGCAGACATAAGATAGTCATCGTGGTTGGGATGAACAGCTGGCAGCTGGTCCAACATCGACGTGACAACCTTCTACATCCCCTCTGAACGCAGTCTAAGACTCCTTACAAGATTCAGGTCTCGCTTACGAGTCCTCACATCTTCTTCACTTCCGCAGAGGTCGCCGAAAGGGCCGAGCCTAGCCCTCAGAACCGTGACTTCTTCCCCGTCACTGGGCACCTCTTCATCTTCTTCAAAGTTCTCCGGGCGTTGCGCATGAGCATAGTTCTTGGAGGTGGGACCACCTGTGCGATCAGTCATGCCAAGTTCGGCCTGAGCTTGAGCGAAGCGAGTACGACCGTGGACCCAAACCATATAGTCAATTATAGGAGTACGGGTGGACTTCTCTCGAGGAGGGATGGAGTGGAGGTGGTGGGCATGCTTGTGCGCGGGCGGTTGGAATGCGGTTGAATTTGTCCTTGGCCGTGCAGCGCGGGGTGAGATTATTGGGTCGTTTGGAGGATTGGTTAGAATCTCTTGACCAAAGAGCGCAAACTGGAACTGAGTAGCGCTGGGTAGGCCAGCTGTGGGGACAGGAGGCGGGTGAAGCAGATTTAAGCTGGTGAACGGGCTTTGCGACATGCGAATGCGATAGGCGGAGGTCAACCAAGAGTTAGCGGTAAAACGAAGTAACCTGACGACGGAAAGGCCCCTTCGACATGATAGAAGGTTTCGAACCCAACAACTTGAATTGCAACCGTTGAGTGGCGAGCAACGGCTGTTATTGGCAGTCCTCGCGGTGCCAGCCAGCAGGTGAACGTTGAATAACGTTGAATATTTACAGTTTAGTGCTGACCGTTGGACGTGTGCGAGTTGCGTTCTTGCCTCGTCTCCGCTGCATGCAAACTATGGCTCATTGGATCAATTCGATGCGAGACTAGGGAGGTGGGAACACGAACCGCCCTGTCGCGCCCGAACACGCTTCACGCGCCTCGAGCATGACAATGCGCAAGGCCTCGGAGCACCCTACTTTTTCACCGCCATTCTCTATGCCAGTCTTCTTGGCAGCATCAGCGCGCATCAACAACGCTCGCGCGACACTGATGCCGCTGCCAACGATGACGACATCCGTGTGCGCAGGGAGCGGTGAGCGATGCGTTGTGACACCCTCTGCGGGCGGGTGCATCCAGAATGAGTGCGTGGGCATGGCACTGGGCAGTCCAGGGGAAAGTGTGAGCTGCGTGGCGACGGCATCGTAGTGCTTGATCGACTTGAGCAGAAGGCGCATGCTGCAGAGCAGACGAGATAAGCTGGCTCCCATCTTCTTTCCCCTTGTTTCTTTGTCCTGACTAGTACTGTGGATGTTGGGATAATAGAGATCGCGGAGGGATGAATCAAGATACCATGTTGCCGTAGGCTAAGGGTGGTGTGAACCCAGCTGTGGTGATAGTGGGGAGGGGGAGATGCACAGCATCTGTGCGCTCCTCGCATCTGCACACCCTCCGGTCCTGGCCCTCCTGGTGCCCTTGCGCAGGCGCAGTGTGTTGCGACGTACGTGGAGGTGTTGGTGTTGGTCGCATACACACCAATTGGGGTTGCGCAACCACTGTATTGCAGTGACATGACCTGAAAATTCAAATTTTGCAAATCTAAACATTAGAGCCTATAAATCTGGCTGCATCTAAACACAAGGTTGAGGGTCTCAGATATTCAATTTCTAGTCAACATGTTGAGTATTTACTGAGATATAGCCTCCAAAAGTTTGGGACTTTTTAATGAAGTGCATTTTTTGCCGCGGCGACAAGTCACGTGCAAATGACAGTAAGCGCAAGTCTGGGACGCGTTGCGCACATCTTGTCTGCATCAGAATCTGGACCTGTACCTGTGCTCACTGGCTTGAGATAGAACGTGTCACAAGCGGAAGAGCGGACAAGGGCAGTGGCTACGATGGTCTTCCCGATGGAGGTATTGGCACCAAATATCTGGTAAATGCGAAAGTGCTTGAAGACAACCGCCACCATGGCTTAGCTCAGCAACCGACTGCAATCCATGTGCACGTCGCCAAACAGCCTCTGGTCAGAAATTTTATGGGACGTATCAGGCTGCGCCTGATACAACTGCATTCAGAATCGAGGTGCTCTGACAGCAGTTTCTGTTCAGATGGCCGCAGGCAATATGAGCTTCGCCCATGGGCATCGACCTCGCCGAGCACGGGCAAGCTGACGGGTCTGCCATCGTCGTGCACGGTCTCACTCGCGTCCTGGTGTCCGTCTTCGGCCCACCGGATGATGTACTAGTATTCAAGACTTGCACATGTATGTACAGAACGAATGTATTATAAATTTCAAACCTCAATTTTCCTTCGCCGTCCACTTCTGAAAACGCTCAACAATTTTTAAAAGTTGTGCTGATGCCAACTTAGCTGCTAGTATTTGATCAACATTGTCATTACCATGATCTGACGTGCTGTCTGAACCGGATTCTGACACTGGCAGCAGGTGGATCTCCGACTCGGAGCCTGTGAAGATGGCTTTTAAAACGTTCCGGTCACATTCCTGTTGAGATGGTAGACGGTCGCCGCGTAACACGTGCTTGTCCAGTGCTGATAGGTTGCAATTGCTCTCTGACACCGTGATTTAATATTCCGCCAAGAATGTACTTGATGTCCGAGGAAGCCAATGATCTCCTTTTGAGTCACATGACGATTTCCTTTGATCCTCGTAAAAATTCGATAGTGCACACCATGCACGTAGCCCTTCCCGTAAAAAGGGTTCTTGAGTCCTTCTAGAATGGCTGCCAGTTCCGGATAGGTTGTGTGAAGATAATTGAGTCGTGTCCCCACAGGTTCATTGTGGCTGCTGCGGACGGGATCCATGACTTGTGGGGGTGCATTTGAAACACGGGCCGGGTCATGGGTTTGTGAATCCTTTCGCACAATGAGTGTTGGACGTCAGGTCAAACGAAACTTACATACCTCTTGGATGTAGAGAACGAAGAGAGGAAGGGCCGGATCTATTTCTATTCGCATGCAAAAGCGTGTCCTCTCTTCTGACTCCGGCGCAGGGCTAATCTGCTTCTCTTCACCTGGTCCCTGATCGTCGCGCAGTGCTGCCTCGAGGGTGCTGATGTATCTAAAGTGTGTTTGATAATGGTCATACTGTGAATCTTCGATATCGATGGGGAGCCGAGAGGTCGCAACATATGTGGTCAGATTATGGGACCACTTTCCAAGGATGAGTGAAACCTGGGAATAGCGCCGTTCGAGGATTTGTCGGAGGATCGCGCTGATCATCGGTTTGCGTTCTAGGAGGAGCTGTGTTTCGAGGAACGTCCGTCTGAGGCTCTTTACATCGTGGCGCAAACCAATAAGCAGCGATGCTGGATATACTTGGCTCAGTTGGTCAGCAGGCAGCGTCTGTGTGCGCTGCTGTGGGCTGCCTGGCAGCGAGTACAGATTCGATGATGGGCTCGATGGTGATGAAGTCGGCGTCTCTAAGAGGAGCAGTATCGCTGGTTGGGGTGTTGGCGGGTCATCAATGGCACACAAACGTTGAAGCGTTTCCTTGAAAGTAGGTTCTGTGTAATTGATAGGTGGCATCGCTGCTTCTAATTCAGTGCTCGACAGGTTTGGTGAAGAGAAGCCTAAGCAAATGGTCAGAAGTAGTACTCCTCAATGAACCATGACTTACTAGCAACACTATCAACCTCACCCTGACCCGTTGGATCGTCTACCGTACCATGAGTTTCGGGCGAGAATTCTTGGGGGCCAAATCATTATCACCAGAGACATAGCACTTTCAAGTAACGAACCTTGAATAACGGAGGAAGACGTAGGAGCGGTGGTCGTCTGCTGCCTTCGGTTGTTGGTACCTCGAGGATGTGGGGTATGGAGAACCCGAGAGGTGGGAGACATCGGGGGAGGGCGAGGTGAGTGAGAATCCCGGCCAGTAAGCGGCAAGATGTCAAACTCGTCATTGCGAACCCGTGCCACACGTTGGCGAATCGAGCGGCGGCTTGAGGGGCTAGCCATTGTCCGTACCCTGTACCAAAAGGAACCAACAAGCCTTTATATAGTGAGGATGCGCATTTCTGATGTTCTAGAAGGTGGTACCACCCCGTCAAGCAGCTCAAGCCTCTGAGACTCCAATTGGAGAGTTGGTGCGAACAATTGATTTCTGATTTGGGCCTGTCCAAGCTTACTGGCTATCAAGGAATCGAAATGGCTAGCAGACAAGGCATGGTCGCGCATCTTCAACGGATAAAGGTGACGTCATTGCGGTTCTTAGTGCGAATTATAAGTCTTAGTACATCTTAGTACATCAGAACTTGAATGCTTCGATCTCTCACAATACAATATGCCACTATCGGTTGCTATTTTCCCAGCTTGGGAACAGGGTTGAGAACCAAGCTGAGAGCCGAGCTGGGAGCTGAGCTGAGGGCTGGGTTGAGGGCCGAGCTGAGAAATGGCCGTTGCACGAGGTCCTGTGCGAGGACATTCTTTGTGAACCTGTCTTTGTGCTCTCGTGTCTTGTGCTCTCGTGTCTTGCCATGCCGACTCTTCAAGCACGAGGACAGTGCCAAGCAGCTGAATGTGAATGCGGAGCGTTTTCAACACATGAATTTCATCTAGTGTGTGCCGGCTCTGAAATAAATCCTTGATTTCACGACTAATCAGTACTGGATGGTATAGACACCCCGCAGTGCTGCAGACCGTTGCGTTTGCACTCACGTATGGTGGCAACATATCATGTTGTGTGCCAACGAATTCTCAAATAATAAAGGCGGGTGTGCACGGAGTATGTGCGGCGGGTTCTACCCAGTGCGTTTCTAGCAACAGCGAAATGAGGTTCCACTGACTGTCATGGGCAGAGAAATGAGCGCGAAACTTGGAGCACAAACATGACTTGCATTTGCGCTTCCTCATGGATTTCTCATGGACCGATGCTGTCAGTACTCTGATGCTTCTCGTGCCCTTGGTCTTTTGCTCATTACTGATGGTTCATAGCGCACCGGCTCGTTCCACTGTTGTAACAGCGGACGTCTCCACGCACGTGCCCCGCCAAGCGGCGGGACTTCCCTCTGCACGTTCCCGGGCACCCTCGCAACCCATATCTGCTTTCATTTTCAGTCCAAATCCCTCGTCCTCAGATGTGGTAAGGAGGAGGAGTGAATCAATTGCGCGCATGCACAGGGGATCGCGAGGCACTTTCAGGGGTGGAGGGCGGAGAGGAAACCACAATAATCATCCCAACCAGTCCGGGCCTGCCACAAGTACGGATTTCCTAGCTGTCTTATTACCGTTCACCGTTGGTACTTTCATTCCTCAAGATAGCCTTTATTTACTGTCTTCTCAGTTGTCAGATGACTGTGGCGAGTCACATACCTACCGTTTCACTTTGGAAGAGATTATGCAAGTGCTCAAGGTTTTGGATGCGCAAAATCTCACCTGCACCCTCTCTTTGCGCAACGCGACGGATCTGTGGAAGGAAGCAAACAATCAGATTCTCCATTCCCTGACAAATAACAAAATTATCATTGCTCACTCCGACAGCTCCGTCTCAGCTGGCAGTTTCTTCGACTCCCCAATGATGTTGATTGCGCCACGAACATCCCAGCAAGGGGATCGCCAGATTTTCAAGGATGCTGGACTTGCCGCATCTACTTTCACTTTATCAGCGCTGTTGCAACTCTCAAGTAAAGTAACCAACCTGCGCGACGATGATCACAGGCCCCTCCTTTTTTTTGGTGTGTCCTCTCTCTGTTACTGTAACAAATGCTCACTACTCATATCAATTTCCAGCCCCCCGCTTCCAAAATTTGAAGGGGCCTCTGCCTGGGGAAGAAACCCCCCATGCGTGTTTTCCGTGGCCGGTTTGGAAAACTTTACAGCGTTCTTCACCGACTTCAACCAATATGGAAGGTCTTTGCATTGACACTTGTCTGCCGGTTAGTCCAATATGACCTGCCTTTAGCCTTAATCAATTCATGAAATCATTTACCCATAGACGTCTTCAGACACATAGTTCAGTCGGATATTCCAGTATACAACGGGATACCGGACACTGCAAATCCCCTGTATATAACGGGGTACCGGATTCCGCCGGAGATATCTGATTTTCTAGTAATATATGTGGCCGGCAGAGGATATCCTTGCCAGGATAACCATGGGTTCAGCGAATTAAATAGGATATTCTTGACCGGATAACCTCAGGTCCAGCAAAATTGGATAGGGTATCCGTGACTGGATTGAATCCAGGCCACCAAATTAAATAGGATATCCTTAACTGGATTGAATCCAAGCAACCATAATAAATAGGATATCCATGACTGAAGAAAATCCAGGCCACCAAGTTAAATGGGATATCCTTGACTAGTTTGAATCCAGTACCAAAGTAAATAGGATATCCTTGACTAGTTCCAATCTAGGCTACCAAAGGAAATAGGATATCCTTGACTAGTTTGGATCCAGGCTACCAAAATAAATGGGATATTCTTGACTAGTTCCAATCTAAGTTACCAAAGTAAATAGGATATCCTTGCCTAGTTTGAATCAAGGCTACCAAAATAAATGGGATATCCTTGACTAGTTTGAATCCAGGCTACCAAAATAAATAGGATATCCTTGACTAGTTCCAATCTAGGCTACCAAAATAAATAGGATATCCTTGCCTAGTTTGAATCACGGCTACCAAAATAAATAGGATATCCTTGACTAGTTTGAATCAAGGCTACCATAATAAATAGGATATCCTTGCCTAGTTTGAATCAAGGCTACCAAAATAAATAGGATATCCTTGACTAGTTTGAATCCAGGCTACCAAAATAAATGGGATATCCTTGACTAGTTTGAATCCAGTACCAAAGTAAATAGGATATCCTTGACTAGTTCCAATCTAGGCTACCAAAATAAATGGGATATTCTTGACTAGTTCCAATCTAGGCTACCAAAGTAAATAGGATATCCTTGCCTAGTTTGAATCAAGGCTACCAAAATAAATGGGATATCCTTGACTAGTTTGAATCCAGGCTACCAAAATAAATAGGATATTCTTGACTAGTTCCAATCTAGGCTACCAAAGTAAATAGGATATCCTTGCCTAGTTTGAATCAAGGTACCAAAATAAATGGGATATCCTTGACTAGTTTGAATCCAGGCTACCAAAATAAATAGGATATTCTTGACTAGTTCCAATCTAGGCTACCAAAGTAAATAGGATATCCTTGCCTAGTTTGAATCAAGGCTACCAAAATAAATAGGATATCCTTGCCTAGTTTGAATCCAGGCTACCAAAATAAATAGGATATCCTTGACTAGTTTGAATCCAGGCTACCAAAATAAATGGGATATCCTTGACTAGTTTGAATCAAGGCTACCAAAATAAATAGGATATCCTTGACTAGTTCCAATCCAGGCTACCAAAGTAAATAGGATATCCTTGCCTAGTTTGAATCAAGGCTACCAAAATAAATGGGATATCCTTGATTAGTTTGAATCCAGGCTACCAAAATAAATAGGATATCCTTGACTAGTAAATAGGATATCCTTGCCTAGTTTGAATCAAGGCTACCAAAATAAATAGGATATCCTTGACTAGTTCCAATCTAGGCTACCAAAGTAAATAGGATATCCTTGATTAGTTTGAATCCAGGCTACCAAAGTAAATAGGATATCCTTACCTAGTTTGAATCAAGGCTACCAAAATAAATGGGATATCCTTGATTAGTTTGAATCCAGGCTACCAAAATAAATAGGATATCCTTGACTAGTTCCAATCTAGGCTACCAAAGTAAATAGGATATCCTTGCCTAGTTTGAACCAAGGCTACCAAAATAAATAGGATATCCTTGACTAGTTTGAATCAAGGCTACCATAATAAATAGGATATCCTTGCCTAGTTTGAATCAAGGCTACGAAAGTAAATAGGATATCCTTGCCTAGTTTGAATCAAGGCTACCAAAATAAATAGGATATCCTTGCCTAGTTTGAATCAAGGTACCAAAATAAATGGGATATCCTTGACTAGTTTGAATCCAGGCTACCAAAATAAATAGGATATCCTTGACTAGTTCAAATCTAGGCTACCAAAATAAATAGGATATCCTTGCCTAGTTTGAATCACGGCTACCAAAATAAATAGGATATCCTTGACTAGTTTCAATCCAGACCACCAAATTAAATAGGATATCCTTGAACAGTTGTAATCCAAGCTGCCAAAGTCAATAGGATATCCGTGACTGGTTTGAATCCAAGCCACTACATTAAATAGGATATCATTGGAGATATTGGGATATCCATGTCCTGTATGACACCAGTCCAGCAGAGATATTCCTGCACTTCACAGTAGACCTATCAACTGCACTATGAAGAAGGCTCATTAGATTGGCTCCAGTTGACAACTACTTCTAAAAATCTTCCTTGCATGTCCTTCAAATCTTTCCCATACCACCTCCTGCTTGTGAGCATAACATGCCAGCCCACTCCTTACATTTCTTTCATTCATTGCTATTTGCTCCCATTGATCTTTCTTGTGCTTGAAAAATGCGGCTGTCCACTTCATTTCCTGCTGAAGCAAAGTGACTTCCTCATCCCAGCGATTGAACCTTGCACTTGCTCTCAACCAAACCACTCTGTAGACTAATCATTTGTCAATTTTTCATTCATGACATACCACACCATCCACTCACATTCCTTCATTCTCTCACTGCATTCTCCTTTGTTCATCCCACTATCCAACCTCCACAACCAGGATAGTTTCTCTGATCGCTGACCAATCCTGTTTTCTTCGATCACGTCCCCAGGCATTTTCAAGTCATCTTTTGAGATGTCCTGATACTTTGGATCCAGGGACCCCAGTCTCTGGGCTGCAGCTCGAGCCCTTTTATATTCCCTGACTGCCTGCTGTACCCGTGACTCCATGGAGTGCACTTGACTCCAAGCTCTGGTAGCAAGTTGTTGACTCTTGCACTTCTGGACCTGAACAATTGATATCTCAGTGCTGGTATTAAAATGATCAATGAGCCCACCTTTTCTCTGAATATAAGAGATTTCTCCCCCAAGGCAATCCTAAGTTTTTCAAGGGCATCATTCATTTGTCCAACCCGGAGTTTTGCTTCACATGCAGCCATGTCTTCCAAACCACTTTCCATGTGATTCTCGCCACCCATGTTTGATGGAAGGAATATAGTCATCGCCTCGGGGTGAAGCCCATTGCTGTCATCCTCCCACTCATCAGCTGTGCCCAGATCATTGTCCTCGATCTCGCTTTCATTCTCCTGGTACAATAGATGGTTTTCTCCCAAGTCAATAGCCTTGCCCATGAAGAGAGTCGAGTCAGACCAGCATTTCTCATATTTTGTAATCCTGATTTGAAGGCGCCTTCTTTTCTCCTCAAGCTCTCTTCGCTGGGATGTTGAAGGTTTTCTCAGTGTCTTTGTATATGCTGCTAATGATGCTCTAGTGGTATGTGAATGTAAATCGCAAAGAAATACACGTCATAATGAGAACTTACTGTTCATTTTCCAACTGTATGCCTAAAGCTAGAAGACTGGCACCACCAGATAAATCACCTGTGTTCCGTTCCTTCTGTGATAGCTCTAGTTCAATTTCTGCACAGCTAGGGGCTTCAAAGCACTTCAATCAAAAGCAAAAAGGGGTAAGAAATGGCCGACCATTTGTTTTTGCAACATCATATATTCTGAGCAAATCTCCTCGCTCAGTCATTGCTCTTTCCTCCAATTGCCTCCACTCTGATACCCATGTATGGCTGATTCTAGCTGTCAATTCATCCAGAGCTGATTTAGTTTCTGCCTGTTGCTGTTGCGCATTCTTCCACTTCATAAGGATTGAATGTGCTTTGTTTTAAACACATCAAAAAAATATCTATGACCATAAGAACACATACTTACATGCTTTGATCATCTTCTTCCAGTTAGAATCATTCATGTGGTTGTCGAGAACCTCCTGTCGATGAGCTTGAGACATTCCTCTGGTATGGCTGGCTGCTTTGCCAAGGGTTGACCAGAGACTTTCCAAAATCTCGCCATCCAATTGCCCCACACCTTGAACAAAGTTCAAGGAGAAAAGTGCAAAGCACTCCTTGATATGTGCTCCCAAGTGAAATTTCCCTACTGTTGTGATAATCTTCAGGCCATCATCGAGATGCAGGTATTTGCTTGCTTCAACTCAGTCCCGAAAGTGTCTTCCCCATTCACATCCTATGTCATAGACAAAAAGCACCTTCTTGATGACATTTACTCTCTGAAGGGCTTGGCAAAGTGAATAATCAATGTTTGCCTGCCTGAAAAAACAAAACTTAGCCCAGACACCTTGAAGATTATAAGTCTTACCTCTCTCCCTTCTGAAAATCAACGAAGCTGTGTGGATAAAAGCATCCATGACGTGCACAAGCACATACTCCGCCTCCAGTTGCTCGTAGGTGATCTCGTTTTCGTCCACTGTGACCGTTCACCTGGGTAATTGCTCGATGATTGTGACATCTTGGTTTCTATAGAATGTTGTCAACAAATATCCTGAATGGTGTCCAACTTGAAGGGTCACCTGTTTTACTTCGACAGATGCAGCAATGTGAGCTTGGTAGGGTTTATCCTGGACCATAAAACCTCTTCCATCACTTAAGGAGACATCACCCTCAGAGCATTTCGACTTCACATGCTCCAGTTTAAAATTTCCATCAGCTACGATAGATCGGTGATAAATGCTACTGTAATTTTTAATCAATTTCTGCATTTGGAAAAAAATTTAATGAACTTACGGATTCATGGATTCTTTCACCTCTTCAACTGCCACATTTATTCCAGGTTGAGGGCAGGTAGGGCAAAAAAGTGCAAGGTCACCAGGTGTCTGCTCTTGCTCAGGATGATGTGCAAATCCTGCCCTCTTAAGCATTTCCAGATGCCTCCACTGTCTTGAGACCCTCATGAGTTCACGGTAACGATCCTGAAAACCTTTGGGGTTAGGATGTTGTATCTAATCAGGAGGTTTTGCTACTTACTGGGATCGAAGAGGGAAATCCACTAGTAGTCATTCTCTGCAGCTTTGAGTAGAAGCTTCGTGCAGCAGTTTTGCACTCCATAACATCGATATGAAACAACTTGAGGACATCAAATGTGAATGCAGTTGAGGGCCTCTGAAGACTGGCAGGGAAAGAGCGCATCCGAAGCAGCTGGAGATGATTAGATGGTGCATTTGGACAGATGCACCATTTCACTGGACGCTTGAAAACACCAGAGCTGGTTATGAATGTTATTCCATGAGTCTGTTGAAAGCTGTCCACCCCTGGCAGCAGTTCTTCCAGAGACTCATCATCATCAGACTCATCCCCATCCCAGATTCTTCGTTCATCAATCACAGTGTGAGGAAGTTCAGCATGGTATCCAGGGCACAAATTGCCGCCATGGCCAAGATTGATGGAAAGCCCCATATCTCCAAGGTCGCTCCTGTCAAAAAATGTTCCTGTCCATTTTTTGATTTGATGGAATGGATGGCGTTGATGTTGCAGAAGACAGCAATCAAGGCAGACGAGTTGGGTGCTGTACAAACAGTCAAAACACCGGTATAAAGCCAAGGGTTTGTGACAGAGCATGCAGTTCTGGTTTTCAGGAGGAGCTTCAAACTCCATTAATTCAGAGAGATGCAGATTGCATGCATTGTCCTTCCATTCTTGAAGGAAATCATTTTGTGTCTGCAGAATGTCAATGTAAATCAAAATTGGTCAGAATTAATTCAACTACCTTCCCCTTTCTTGGCCTTTTTGAATTTGAATCTGAACTTTCCTGTCCAGGCAGTATGTCGTCCTTCCCAAAATCCAAATTTTCATACAGATGGCTGGGCTCCCTTGCTCGTTTTTTAGGTTGAGATGGGGATTGAGAACCTGCTCTAGTGTTATGAGTGATCTGCTGATCTTTTTTCCTGACCTTCCTCCCCCTTGAGAGCTTTTTTATTGTGTATGTTCTCTCTACTGCTCGTCCTTCTTTCCCAATGACTGACCGCATCTTGAGTGATGTTCAGAATACTGTCAGTGTCACATGATGTGCTCTCAACATCTCAACATGTGATCAGTCACATGATTTTGTGTGTTCATGTTTGTGTTTGTGTACTCCTGCATGTCATCCTTGGTGCTGACTGTGCAAGTCGGAGTTCGTGTGTGAGGTAGGTGCGGCGCAGGCTGTTTTCATCCTGTTCCATATTGTCTGCCGTTTCATGTGTTCAACGTCCCGTACTGTTCGGAGGTCGTTCGGTTGTTGCCTAATGCCATGTTGTAGTCCATTTCGTGATGTAGTGTGTCTTTCGTGGCGTGAGACGCTGCGTTTTTTACATAGAGCATGCCTGCGTCCTCCTTCCCCAAAGACGATGTGACCTCCTAATCTGCCTACGTAGTGGTGAACATAGCACTACTAATGTAATGTATATAATACAGGACTTCAGATTATTAGAAAACTGCTGGATAAATAGAAAACTGCCAGAGCGAAGCGATGGCCTATCTTGTTTTCACTGAAGGTGATCTTGGAATTGCATAGGTAGACACGGGTAGCATTGGAATTTCATAGGTAGACATGGGTAGCATGGAGGCAAACAAGACAAACTTGTACATGGCTCAGACAATATTATACATCAAACGTGGCAACTTCCATATACCATCCACAATGGCCGGAGTTCCGTACAACAGGCGAGTGGCCCATCCCGTCGGGCCCTTTGGCAAGGTTGCGTCACCCAAGCCAGAGGGTTTCTTGTCGGCCCAACCACAAGGACAGCTTGCCTGGTAACTGCCCGATTTGCTGTCCAGTAGCTTGAATGTGAGGGTCCGAATTGCGTAACACTTCGGGCACTGGAGGGCGACGGCATCACCAAATGGGCGGAGTTGGTGGTGAACCCATATGTATTCCAAGGCGAATCTGTGAGACAAAAGAAGGATGGAGGTGTGGGCACCAAGACCCTCCTCCTCCTTGAGAAGATCTGGCAGAATTCGGAGGATCGAGAAACATTCGATGAAATTTTTGATGATAAGTTTTGTGAGGAATGGAATAGCTAGATGGGGAAAGAAATTGGCTTGGCCAAAGCCAATGACGTGATTGAAATATGCACTGGGCATCATCAGCATTGGAAGCAGGGGTGGGGCCAAGACATACCTTTGAGCAAAATCCGTCACTGCTTTGCACGACGCCGCGTTCTCCCAAACTCCGCCACAAACCTCGAGGACAAGAAGTGAATGTACTTCCTGTGCAAACTGAAGGAGATCTTGCCCAAAAATTTGAGCCAGAAACTTTTGAAAAGGTAGACTACATCAGTAAGCGACCATTTGATGGTATGGATGAGCTTACACTTTCAACTTGGATTCCTGAGTTATTAGCACAATGGAGGTCACCATTCTCGGGATTGGCGTGGGTAAACAGGAATACGACGAGCCTCCGGACTCCAAATCTGTTTGGAGCAATCAGCTGCGTTCAATCGTAATAAAACGGACTCACTGTTGAAAGCTTTTGATGATATCCTTGAGAACTCTCTGATGCTTGGCCAATGATCTTGGATTCGCCGCATCAATATCCAAGACTACCTCTTTGGTAAATAACATCCTTCTTTCAGATATGCTGGCGAACCAGCCGGCCAAGGTGTTGGCGACGGAAATGTATGGATCGCCTTGGGTTGGGATCGTGCACAGTCGAATGTTGACGATGGCCAACGAGTTCGTGTTTTGCCGTGCGTAATTGCCCCTTAGTGTCGTGGGCTTGATATGCCCAATGACACTTTTGATGGGCTCGCCGTTGCGGTAGAGAGGCTGTAATACAACATTCTGTGTCAATAAATTTGTGTTGATAAAGATCAGTACTTACATAGAAGGGCTCAGCTCGATTCTCTGAGCCTAAATGACAGCCCATGCAAAAAAAATTGACGTTGGGCTCTTTGATGAGCTTGGAGCCTCCGGAAAGATCGAGGCATTTGCTGCACACGGCTCGCTCACAAAAATCGCAGTCCAAGAGATTTCCGCCATCGCCGCAGCTGCAGCACCACTGCAAAAGGTCAGTACTATATTAGATGGAGTTAAGTAGTCTGACTTCATCATTTGGGGCTCTGTCACCTGTCTGTGTCCCTTGATCAGCTCGATCAAATCGACAGAAGAGTCGAGGACTCACCCTAATTCCAATCGGTTGAGCGATAGGCTGCGCATTTTGTTTGATGGCAGACGGGTGAAGGGTCACTCTCACACATGGAGCACCAGTTGACCTGGATGCCGATTGTTTCGTTCTTGGCATTGTGACGGTTCGAGGTCAAAGTGCTTAGCCGCTCAGCCACTCGGTGGTCACGTGACTTACACGTAGGAGCAGAATCTCGCCTTATAACGGGTATGAGAGTTCGACAAATTACAAGTAATTATTACAAGTCAAATGAAAAAAGTATATGGTCAGGGCAGAAAGGATACTCAATGTGGCCGGCATTGAATATCCCCGCTACCCCTCCCCTACTACGACATGAATAACTACTGCTACAGCGCACAAAAGACAAAAAAAGGACGACTTGTCAGCGGATGTTTGGTGTGAAGACCGGTGAGTCAGGATGTGTCGAAGACGTGATTGTGCTGGAGGGATAGTCAGTGTCAATGTCAGTAAAATAGTAAATGGAAACACACGAAACACCCACATTCCCTGCTCCAGACAAGTGTCAGGTGCGAAGACCCGTGTGTCGGGTGTGAAGACCGGTGAGTCGGGATGTGTCGAGGATGTGATTGTGCTGGAGGGATAGTCAGTGTCAATGTCAGTAAAACAGTAAATGGAAATGCACGAAACACCCACATTCCCAACAAATACAAGTGTCGGGTGCGAAGACCCATGTGTCAAGACACGCTTTGCCAGAAGGATAGAGAGTGTCAATATGAGTAAAATGGGAAATGGAAACGCACCAAAGTGCCTGCGGCCCTAGATCTTCAAGACTGCCGAAGGTCTGTGGCATGCGCCGAGGCGCCCAGCCCTGCCCCAGATCATCAAGACCACCGAGGGTCTTGGGAGTGAGCGCACCGAGGCGCTCACTCCCTGCCCACAGATCGAAAAAGACCACCGAGGGTCTTGGGAGTGAGCGCACTGAGGCGCTCACTCCCTGCCCACAGATCGAAAAAGACCACCGAGGGTCTTGGGAGTAGTGTTGCCACAGCTATGACTAGTAGCTGACTAATAGCCATAGCCATAGCTGATTGTAGCTGTAGCCTAGCTGGCAATCAGCTATGGCTACAAAGCAGCTATGACTATGGCTATTGATATTTCCATAGCTGATAGCTGCAGCTAAGCTATGGCTAGGTTTGATGTAAAGTTTCAAGTGAAATAAGTTGAGAATAGCACTTTATCTTTCAAATATTTCACCATTAAATGCTCTATTATCTTGTTAGCCATGCTGTAACTCACCTTTTTATCCCTGCTGTGCTGACTTTATCATTCTTAGACTTGTTGCATATGAACCAGCCTATGAACTGACAGTGACAGGGGTTGTAACTGATGATAGTAGTGGCATTGCACTATTAGTCAAAGTAGCAGTACTGCAGTGTCATGGCCACCAGGGCATTACAGCAGTGAGAATGAACACATAATTATAATATAAGAGTTGGCAGCTAAGCCATGACTATAGTCAGCTAAACTCACTAGCTGCAGCTATGACTACAGCTAAGACAAATTGAGACCAGCTAGAGTAGTCACTAGCCGCAGCTGGTCTAGCTGGCTCGTGACTAGTCTAGCTGCGGCAACACTACTTGGGAGTGAGCGCACCGAGGCGCTCACCCCCTGCCCCCAGATCGAAAAAGACCATCGAAAAAGACCACCGAGGGTCTTGGGAGTGAGCGCACCGAGGCGCTCACTCCCTGCCCCCAGATCGAAAAAGACCACCGAGGGTCTTGGGAGTGAGCGCACCGAGGCGCTCACCCCCTGCCCCCAGATCGAAAAAGACCACCGAGGGTCTTGGGAGTGAGCGCACCGAGGCGCTCACTCCCTACCCCCAGACCAAAAGACTGCAAAAGAGATGTTTATGTATCTAAGGTAGCCTTAGTAGACAAATGACTGTATGCATCCGGTCATTTGTCTACTAAGGCCACCGTCTACTAAGGCTACATAAAAGATAAAATAAAATACGTACCTGTGAGTCAAGAGAGTCGACGAGTTCGAGGAAAGAAGACGGTAGTAGTGGTTAAGGAGAAAGAGATGAGCGTCGAAGCGGTCGGAGTTGGAAATATTTTAAACGAACGATCACGTGACCGTTGGATCCCCGCGTGACACGGTCACATGGTCTGACTACGTTGCACATGATATGGGGGCAATCCCTGCCAAACACGGGGTTGTTTGTGAATGTTGTGACCTCCCACGGTCACATGGTCTGACCACGTTGCACATGATATGGGGGCAATCCCTGCCAACACAGGGTTGTTTGTAAATGTTGTGACCTCCCACCACTGACCCAAAGGTTGCGACGAAGTTGCAGGCTTACACAGGCATTTTGAAGCTTAGTTTTAGTGAGACAAAATGATCACAGATTTAATTTGGGTAGATTGTCCAAGATGAAATTTCTAATTTCTCCCTCAATATTTAAATACGAGCACTGGATTATGCAACGTGGTCAGACCATGTGACCGTGTCGCGCGGGGATCCAACGGTCACGTGATCGTTCATTTAAAATATTTCCACCTCTGCCTCCTGCCTCCCTGCCTCAAAGCTAAGTCAGGCATGCCTTGGGCTATCGATCTCTATATTCCTATCCTAGAAAATGCCTTCCCAATGTGGCTTGCCACAAAGGGTAAGGAGCGGTCAGATCGCATCAGAACTACTGTGCAGCAGTTGCAGGAGGCTCATCAGCAACGGGTTTCCAAGGGAAAACGGCTGCCTGAGCTGCCTCTGGATCTCTCAAAGGTAAATTGACAAGTAATTACATTTTTTTGGACTAAAAACTCAGTAGGCTGTTCAAACATGGTTCAAAAATGTGAGAGCCAAACGAGTATCAGGGGGTCACCCAATGTCTTGCAGTCGAGATGATGCTGATGATGGAAATGGCCAAGGTGATGGCAACAATGGGAGTGATGATGATGTTGAGGGGGAAGATAAGAATAATGAGAGGTCGGTGTGGGGGCGTAAATGGAACCTGAGACGAGTAGTTGGACGAGTTTATCAAGAGGAAGTGCAGCAGGAAGTAACGAGGTTGGTCGAGGAGGGCCGGACACCATTTGCGGCATATCAGCCAGCACTCACGAAAGTGTTGAATGGCCTTTCCGAAGCGGACAGGAAACAATGTACGGACCAAGCACACGCTTGGAATTCAGGTGCATGGCCTCACGATCTGCAGAGGGAGTGAGTATTTTATATCTGTGACATTCTCCCCTTCTCATTCCTGTTTAGGATGGCCGAGAAAGACTTATATAAAGTTGTCACACAATTCATGGATGATGTGTACCGCAAGATGGGGGTACATGTCTTCATGCTCATGTCATTTGAGGATGAGGAGGGTCAGGCGATTTGCTCAAAGTAATTTTTGCTTTGTCTGCTGTCTCTCCATGCTAATCTATGTCTAAGGTTCGAAACGAGCAACAAAGGGCAAAAATTCACCAAGGCATGTGCAGATTGGAAAACTGGGAAAATTTGGCCCAGCTGGTGCAGATACAATGCGTCTTTGGGAAATAGTAAGTAGTTTATTTCACTAAGTTGTCTGGTATTAATTATCATCCAGATAATTATCAAGAAGACGACAGATCTTGGGGGAAGCTGAACTACGACGATGCTGGCTACCCCCTCCTTGGGAAACTCCCACTTGACGTCTCACTTCCTTCTTTGAAGGACGTGATTCGTGAATTTGTGAAGGCTGTCTACTGTAAGATTTTTTTCTCACTTCTGAATCATGACTTATATCATTTTCAGTGGTTCAAAAGCAAACTGCACTTGTTCCATGGAAAAGAATCGCTGCCAGTCCTGAAGAATTTGTAAAGGATGGCATTCCGCCAGACAGCCGCCTTCAAGATCCTTCATACATGCCCAAGACTGAGGCAATTGCCTTGTATTCTTACTGGTACACGAAACAGCAGCAAGGCCTGAGGCCTTTGACATTCATCAGGTTGGGTATGGATTCAGATGTGGGAAACGAAGTGTTAGATGATGGTCCAGACGCTGCTGACAAGGACGCAGAGCCGGAGGCAAAGGGGACAGACGCGCTGTCTGAGAGAGCGCTGACAGTTGACAAGGGCAAGAAAGTAGTTGGATTCGAGCCTGCCCCAGGCTCTCCAGCAACAGCCGTCAACCGTCTTGCATACCTGAAGAAACTAACAAATCAACAAGACTACGTCCATGCACTCAAGCTTCTCCAATATGCGGTATGTTTATTTGTCTTTTGAGGGTCAGTATCTGAGTCTGTGGCAGCGTCCAGGAACCACCAGCCGTCTCATCCCAGCAACCTTCGCCTGCTGAACATTTGACAACGAATGGCTACCGAAGGAATTTTTCTCTTCAGACCTTGAACATCTGGACAGTGCTGTTGCCTTTTCTGATTGGATCAGGGCATCGTCTTGGAGAGGCTCTTTGCCAAACTCAGTGGCACCACCTGGGTTCATCGAAAGGATATTGCTCGGCCTAGGACTCGGACTCAAACAACTCAGCGAAATCCTTTTCACTGAGCCTGACTCTATTGCACCAAATACACCAGGATATTGTCTCAATGCTGAGCTTCCACTGTGGGATGCAATGACCCAAGCTGCTGCTTACTTGTCTGCTAGTGTTAAAACGTAAGAATTTATTTGTTCTGTCTCTTTTAAGTCTAAATGAAAATTTAGACTGGAAGCCAACGCATTGCAAACCTCTCAGGGTGTTATGCGGACTCTGAAGCCTCGACCATTTAAGCTCAGCAGCCTTCCATCTTTGATCCAACGGGCATCACAGGATATGGGTCTGGGTCACCATGACGTACAAAGCCTTGGCAATGATTGGTATGCATTATGTGAGGCATGGATTGCCACTGAGACAGCTTTGGGGAGCCTTGGAGGGACTCCATTAAAATTGGAGAATCAACAGGTTGCAGTTCCTGAATCACTCAGGAACTGGAGTCAAGCACGCCAAGCTCGTAACTGGGATGACACACAAGACTTTTCGGGGATTGCAGACAACATGGCCAACTGGTGGCAACAAATAATGCCACATGGAGTTCTGCACACTGCAGATGCGCTCATCCTGACTGACTGGTGTGGGGCAGGGCTCGCAGGTATTGCGATGGTTATGGTAGGAATGAAGACGTGGGGATTGACGCTGAAAGACGACGACAAGGTCGACTGGACCACAATGGTACGAGAAATTTCAGCTGTTTTCAAACTGATTCCATTGGCTCGAGGCCTGTGAGTCTATCTCAAATAATTGTGATTACAACTATTAACAAAGCACAGGAATAAATCACTAAGGAGAGGAAGAGACCAAGGAAAAGAGGCAGTGATAGGTGCAAAAAGAGTCAAAGTGGGAACTGCGACTTGAAATATGCTACTTATCAATGAAGTACATGGAAATATTGTGGACAGTAACCACGTACATAAAGTGAATCACATGACAGTTGCCAGAGATGCAAAATATCCTATGTAATGTGGTGGCCTTGATTCAAACCAGTCAAGGATATCCTATTTAATTTGGTGGCCTGGATTCACACCAGTCAAGGATATCCTATTTAATTTGGTGGATTGGATTCAAACCAGTCAAGGATATCCCATTTAATTTGTTGGCTTGGATTCAAACTAGTTAAGGATATCCTATTTAATTTGGTGGCTTCAATTCAAACCAGTCAAGGATATCCTATTTCATTTGGTAGCCTTGATTCAAACCAGTCAAGGATATCCTATTTAATGTGGTAGTCTTGATTCAATCCAATTAAGGATATCCTATTTAATTTGGTGGCTTGGATTCAAACCAGTCAAGGATATCCTATTTAATTTGTTGGCTTGGATTCAAACTAGATAAGGATATCCTATTTAATTTGGTGGCTTCAATTCAAACCAGCCAAGGATATCCTATTTAATTTGGTGGCTTGGATTCAAACCAGTCAAGGATATCCTATTTAATTTGTTGGCTTGGATTCAAACTAGTTAAGGATATCCTATTTAATTTGTTGGCTTGGATTCAAACTAGTTAAGGATATCCTATTTAATTTGGTGGCTTGGATTCAAACCAGTCAAGGATATCCTATTTAATTTGGTGGATTGGATTCACACCAGTCAAGGATATCCTATTTAATTTGGTGGATTAGATTCAAACCAGTCAAGGATATCCCATTTAATTTGTTGGCTTGGATTCAAACTAGTTAAGGATATCCTATTTAATTTGTTGGCTTGGATTCAAACCAGTCAAGGATATCCTATTTAATTTGGTGGATTGGATTCAAACCAGTCAAGGATATCCTATTTAATTTGGTGGACTGGATTCAAACCAGTCAAGGATATCCCATTTAATTTGTTGGCTTGGATTCAAACTAGTTAAGGATATCCTATTTAATTTGTTGGCTTGGATTCAAACCAGTCAAGGATATCCTATTTAATTTGGTGGATTGGATTCAAACCAGTCAAGGATATCCTATTTAATTTGGTGGCCTGGATTCAAACCAGTCAAGGATATCCTATTTAATTTGTTGGCTTGGATTCAAACTAGTTAAGGATATCCTATTTAATTTGGTGGCTTCAATTCAAACCAGCCAAGGATATCCTATTTAATTTGGTGGCTTGGATTCAAACCAGTCAAGGATATACTATTTAATTTGGTGGCTTGGATTCAAACCAGTCAAGGATATCCTATTTAATGTGGTGGCTTGGATTCAAACCTGTCAAGGATATCCTATTAAATTTGGTGGCTTGGATTCACACCAGTCAAGGATATCCTATTTAATATATCTGCCTGGATTCAATCCAATCAAGGATATCCTATTTAATTTGGTAGCCTGGATGTGATTGATTGATGGATATCCTATTTCATTTGGTGGCTTGGATTCAATCCAGTCAAGGATATGATATCCTATTTAATTTGGTACCTTGGATTGAAACCAGTCAAGGATAACCTATTTAAATTGGTGGCTTGGATTTAAACCAGTCAAGGATATCCTATGTAATTTGCTGGCTTGGATTCAAACCTGTCAAGGATATCCTATTTATTATGGTATCCCTGATTCAATCCAATCAAGGATATTCCATTTAATTTGGTGGCCTGGATTTTCTTCAGTCATGGATATCCTATTTATTATGGTTGCTTGGATTCAATCCAGTTAAGGATATCCTATTTAATTTGGTGGCCTGGATTCAATCCAGTCACGGATACCCTATCCAATTTTGCTGGACCTGAGGTTATCCGGTCAAGAATATCCTATTTAATTCGCTGAACCCATGGTTATCCTGGCAAGGATATCCTCCGCCGGCCACATATATTACTAGAAAATCAGATATCTCCGGCGGAATCCGGTACCCCGTTATATACAGGGGATTTGCAGTGTCCGGTATCCCGTTGTATACTAGAATATCCGACTGAACTATGTGCTTCAGAAGGAACATCGGCTGTTGGTAGCCGCAGTATCCATTCACAGCCAGCTCCTGTGAGTACAAATCACAGCGTTTCTCATGCGCATTTCTCACTTCTCAGGTGCCGCTGAGCTTCTCTGAGCATCGTGACCGGAGCTCCTCAAATGACTTCAATGAGATCTCTGTAGGAGATCCAGCAACGGAAGAAGAGGCCCCTGTGGCACCGTCGGGCCCACCACGCCCAGCAGCTACTTCTGTGGGTGGACCAGAACGGTCAGGATGCTCTGATTATTCTTTTTCTTTTCCATTCTGATTTATGTAGCAGGTTGGCTCGTACAATATGGACTGTTTCAAGAGCATCATATTCTACTATCTCCGCATGGCAAGACAGTGTCTTTTCCCTCTCTCGCAGTGCGGAGTTTAGTGATGGGCTGAGAGCCATTGGCCCGACCCCAGAGGCTATTGCTAAGGCGTTACTTCAGCTCCTTGAATTCCACTATCCTCACTCACACTCACGCCAACGATTTGTGCCTCCCCATGGGGTCATCTGTGATATCCAGCCTCTATGTGCCTTTATTCAGCCGTATCATGCCTTTGAATTGTGCGTCACACCAGTCCTTACTCCGTCACATCCCATTTGACACTTCGTAGGATCCGTTCATCTGGCCCCGGAGCTATTGGGCATGGACCTCTACGTGCCATCCTGAGAGCAGGCGTGGGAATCCTTGTGCAGAAAGCCAGCATCTTTGGAGCGCGAGGTGACTTTTACCATCCAGTTTTCTTATCGATGGCTGCCTCTCCACGTCAAAGATTATTTTGGGCGGCAGGTTTCTGGTGTGCACTCCACACCCTCATTCTAGGTGTCACCCCAGACCCCGTCACCCCATGGCTGTTTCTTGCGGTCACCTGTGGAAAAGAAGGAATCCCAGACGACCTTGCATACATTCGGGAGTTTGACCCTCGGTCTGCCCAAGAATTGGAGCCTTGGTTTAGATTCAGAAAAACTGATACCATCGCTGCGAATGACTACAACAATTCAGTCCGCCAGCTACTAGTTAATCACCTCAACATTCACGATGTGAGCCCGCTGACACCTCTTCATCACAAAGTCATGTGACATCTATCAAGTTGTCGCCTTTTACCACGGAGCGAACTCAAGAATTTCATGATGCCACGACACAAGCCTTGGTTACTGCGGTTCTGTTGGGGCAAAATGACATCTGGCATTTCTCAGAGTATGAGGCTTTTCGAAATGGTTTTGACTTAGACTTCGAATGGACTTCTTTTATCCAGGTTATTCCAATCTTTTCAATCCTCGCAGTCTATTTGACCTCTTGCCTCTAGACAATGCATCCCCCGGATAAGCCACGACATTGTTTGGAGCTTTGGGCAGCCATGAGTAACAGACGCATCCAGAATATTGGTGATATTGTTGAACGGCTCCACTTCATCACCAAAGATGGCTCTCAGGAAGAGCGGGACCGTCTACTCAAAACCCTTTTTCAATTTCGACTTGTTC
The DNA here is from genome assembly GCA_951802425.1 of Clavaria fumosa. Classification (NCBI taxonomy): domain Eukaryota; kingdom Fungi; phylum Basidiomycota; class Agaricomycetes; order Agaricales; family Clavariaceae; genus Clavaria; species Clavaria fumosa. The sequence goes on along the minus strand of OX637797.1, from coordinate 3,998,906 downwards.
GTTGGCTCCATGGCAAGGGTCATCCTTGCACTCTAAGAGAGACTCACATCTCAGCAGACATTCATGATGCTGAAAGGAATGACAATCTCATTCGAGCTCGCCTTTTCCTCCGTGCCACATCAGATATGGATTTACTACCCTTGGATCCAACTTTTCGTTTCACAGTAAGTGTGTTCTGTTACAGTAAGCATTTTCTGTGCTAGTCTGATAATCTTCGAGTTCGTCCTGCAAAACCCAGACCCAGCTAACCCAACTATCATTCCTACTGAGCCACCAGCACTCGACATCCATACTTGTGACTCCCGAGTCGTGGTGACCATTAACAACTGGCTCCAAAGTGCGCTGAAAGAGAGCTGCGCCCTGGAAGATGATCGGGCAACCCTCTTTGATGTATGGTTTCATACTCAAATGCTTTTAACAAATTACAACCGTGTCTAGTTGTGAATTGATTGCTTTCCTCGCCTTACTGACGTGGAGCTGCGCAGTATGCGTCACATGTTATGTGAGTCATGATGCGTGATGCGCCTCCTTAGACGCTCGATTCGCACACACTCCTGTGTGACAAGGTTTTGTATGAGAACCATGCTCTTCATGAAGGGCGATTAGGCAAGGGACGAAGCTGGCTTTGCACCTGACCGCTTTGTGGTGTGCGTGTCCCAGTTTCCCAACGTCACATATCAACGTCTGAAGTATTAATGCTGTTGCCATCGCCACTCTCACAGTAACAGCAGCTACAGGGACCTCTCAAATTGTAGGGTGGGGCGAGTTTTATGAGCGCCGTTATCTAAGTTCTAAATTCTTCCATTTCGTCTCCAACTACGATATCCATCGGGACAGAGGAGCCACGGGAGCCTATCGCGTCCACCAGATTCCCCGTCTTCTTCAATACCGCTTCTTTCATCTGCCAGTGTATCACTTTTCCAGCCTCGTACGCCCTCCGAAACACCTCCTCGAACTGGTCGAGGTGCAGCCTGGTATCCATCGTAACGAGGGTCACTTTGTTCGTGCGAGGCATGATGGTGACGGTCGGGTTCGGGACGTCATTCTCCTTGAAGAGTGTCAGATCCAAGAGGGGACATGTCGCATGGAGCCCCGCGGTGACGGCGCAGACGAAGTCCAGGACGGGGATACCGGCACCGGCACACACGAGGGCGAGAGTTGTGCCGTTGACACACGTCTGCAGCAGGCCGCCATCTTGCTGCAGGACTTGTCGATCTGCGAGCGAGGAAAAGCCTCATTTGGACGACGGGTTCGAACGTGGATTTGATCGTCGCAGCCATGTCCAAGATTCGCCTGATGTGAAAAGAATGGTCGAATACCACAACAAGGAACGAATGAAAGGAAGACCCTTTCAGGTACTCACTTATCTCCCCATCCTCGCTTTTTGCGTTCCCCCATGCTGGTTGATGCCCATGTGGCGAAGCTCGTGTAGCCTGCAGCCATCTGAACGGAAACTGCCATCATTGAGCACCTTGATTTGACTCTGAATGCGGTTGTATCAGGCTGCGCCTGATACGTGCCATAGAATTTCTGACCCGAGGCTGTTTGGCGATGTGCACATGGATCGCAGTCGGTAGCTGAGCTAAGCCATGGTGGCGGTTGTCTTCAAGCACTTTCGCGTTTACCAGATATTTGGTGCCAATACCTCCGTCTGGAAGACCATCGTAGCCACTACCCTTGTCCGCTCTTCCACTTGTGACACGTTCTATCTCAAGCCAGTGAGCACAGGTCCAGATTCTGATGCAGACACGATGTGCGCAACGCGTCCCAGACTTGCGCTTACAGTAAGGAATCCTAACTCTCCTGTGTAGTCATATCAAACGGCATGCCGGAGGCAAGCCCAGACGTGGGCGCGTCCAGACAGAGTGTCTGTGGAGATTCGAAAACACCGTCAGTCCACATCTGGCTGCGAGAATGGCCTCTGAGAACGGACCCGGAGTAACCGTAACTTTAGGCCAGCTCTGTCGCCGGTGATATGCTAAGCACAGGGACTTCTCGTCTAGAGTGCACCAACAAGCGATTCATTCATCAGCACAATCGCGTCTCATATCCAACGATGCGCGGCTCTATCCAACGGCTCGCGTGCCCATTTACATATCGAAACCGCGGGAGGTAAGGTTCTCGACCACATCATGATACATGTCCCTGAACATGTGTCTTCGATATGTTCGACATTTCTAGTTACCTTTCTACCGTCCATGGGGTCTCGCCGTCATTCTTGAAGACTTAATTGCTACGCCATTTCGTCTACAACGTTGGCAAACATATACTAGAGAACGATTGCAGCATGCAACCTCCTCATTTATTGTAAGCGTTGCACATTACTCTTAGGAAAAGAGTGCTTGTGTGATCGACTATCTCTCTCCCTCCCTCTCTCTTTTGAATGGATTCTTCCTTGATATTTAGCAGCTATCACGGGAATTGGGTCGGCTGTCCTTTCTGGGGACCGATGATTCTGCCCGCATTGACATGAAAAGTCGTCTCGAAGACTCTACAAAATCAACAGGCCATCTACGCCGTCGTAGCCACTGTTGGATCTGCCGAGCATGGGAGTTGCGACCCTTTGCAAGAGATTATACACATCCGCGAAAAGGTAATTTAAAGTCCACGTGTCGGACGAAAATTAGAATAGCCCTGACATACGATTTTGCCCTCGTAGTACCGCCAAAGAGGCCTCAACCTCAACTTCATTCTTGCTTCCCGGGGCGCATACTTCGCTACCGCTTGCCCTCAGGCCAAAACCGGAGTCCACCCCCATTTGAAGGCAGCGACCGTAGTCATGACAAGATTATGTCATTGTGATCATGTCATTGTTGATCCTCACAAGGGCGCATACATTCAGTCAAGAACAGTGGTGCCAATGACGTCAAGGTGGAGAAGGCCGTGATTGCCAAACTTCCTGTGCACACCAGCCCTGGCGCTGTCAAGGTATTCGTAAGATTGTCCAGGAGCATCTGCCCAGAGCTATACATCAATGCCGCTGCTCATTCGCATGTCTAAATAGAAATGCTTACTGCCCTGGCGTGGTGGGATTAGGAGTCGGCCCGTGCGGGATGCAAGATGTAGTTGAATTATGTGAACAAGGAGACTAGTTCCCGTGTGTGGAGGAGCTGCGCTTGGATGAACGCCTTCTGACAGATTGCACTCTTCTCTCCTTTGGAGAGAAGAGCTGTGGAGACGGATGGCACCCTGTCCGCTGAGGCTGACTGTCTCGTCCCATGGGGTAGGCAGGGGGCTCAGATGTCTAGTCTGAGCCCTGCTCATCATTGCATGACACCTCACCTTCATCATTGCTCCAGTCAGGTGATGACTTGACAGGCTTCTTTGTCTGCTTAGTGGCCAAGGGCCTGGCCACTTTCTTTTTCCATTTTTGAGAGGTAGGCAAGCCCAGGGGGTTCCACATGATAGGTAGGATCCCATGGGCACATTGCCCTTCCACTCATCCCCAGTCTGCTCTCCCATGTGGAAGTGGTAAGGGCTTGTGTTCCACCCTATGCACTCTAGCAGTGCATATGTCTGGGGTGGCATGGGAGGCTTCTCCCATTCTACCAGTGCCAGCTGGATATCATCATCCAAAGGGGCTGGCCCCTTCCACACATACTCCTGTGCCCATGTGAATACAAACTCATCCCAGGTCTCTGTTTCTTCAACAGAGACTCCACAGTCACAAATGCCTCAATCATTTGCATGACCATCAGTGTTATCTTCATGTTCCAGCTTCTAGAACAGTGTAAGGGGAAGAGGCCTTCCCTTAATAGCTTGCACATATGCCCATTTCCAGGCAAAGAGCACAACAGCCATAGCCAAGAATGGGCACTGCATATGCACCCATGATGGCACACTCACCATTATGGTGTGCCAAATGGCCACCTTGCACACCAATGAAAGGGGTGTATCCCTTTCTCAGTCAACACCAAGGATGGTGATTTTACCTGCCCTTATTTCTTCCATAAAATAGTGCATGTACATGCTTGTGTCTATGTGGGACTTCAGGTCCCCAGGGAGAACCTCTCCTTTCTCCCCCATGAAGGAGAGCCATAGCTTCTGAGGGATCATAGTTCTTTTCAGCTGCAGTGAGGGCCTTGGAGATGTAGTCTACCACTCTCCAGGTCCTGTCTGTCTGCAACTGTGAAAGGACTCTGCTGGTCACCAGGTTGCTAGCATCTGTCTCTACCTTCCATCTCCCTTTATCCTGGGGCAGAGCTAGGACTGGGGCTGAAACAAGCACCAAATGCATGTCCTGGAATGCTGCCTCCTCTTCTGCTCCCCATTTCCATGGGACTTCCCAGTCAGCCAGAATAAGGGTTTTGCTCAAGCAGAGAGGTTCAGGATGTGGCAGCAGAGGTAGTTCAGCATACCCCCAAATCTCTGCACCTCTTTCACATTCCTTGGTTATGGCCAGTTACAGATCACCACACCTTTAATGGGATCGTGTTCCAGATGGTTGTGGGTATTGGTAATCATCCGGACAGATTACATAATGTGTATGTTTATTTGGTTGCGACGTAGCAGTGCCACAGCTCAGTCCACTATTTGACTGAGCTGTGAGTCTATCTCTTTTTACTTCGTATTACAACTGTACTGATGGCCTAGGGTAGAACGCAGTAACCCTAGGTACTACAACAAATACATACAGTCCACTATTTGACTGAGCTAACGCAGTAACCCTAGATTTCTATAGATTATGAGATTCATCGCGCAAAACGACATCACGACTGCCAATACCTCTTCCAATGCCATAGGTGTTCCTCGACTCCGCGATGATGGAGCGAACTGGGCCAACTACGAGTCGAAAGCCCGCACTGCTATGGGCACGAGAGGATTGATAAGACACTGTGACGGAACTGCACGAAAACCAGTTGCTTACCCTGAAGAGGCTGGAATCTCTATGAAAGCTCCAGGGATAAAAGCTACTGACGAAGACCTTGAAGAAAAGGAACAAAAATTTGACGAATACAAGCAAAAGGAATATAGTGCCTAGCACATATTACTTACTATGGTATCCCCACGCCTCACTACAGCCATCAAATCCTTATCCGCATCCGACATGTGGAAGGCAATCCGGACTGACGCTACACGAAAGAGTCAGCTTCACAAAGTAGACACATGTCGCAGGTTACAATCTATGATCTGTCCCGAAGACGGAGATGTCAAAGCCCATCTGAACACGATGATAAAAATTCGAGATGAACTCGAAGGCATAGGCACATCAGTCATGGACGATGACTTCGCGACCATGATACTCACCTCCTTGCCACCCAGCTATCGCAGTCTTCTCCACTCAATCACTCACGCTACAAGCTTGTCATTTATGGAAATCTCCCCAAATGACCTTATGCGCATCATCCTTGAGGAAGCAAGACAACACGAAATCGCAGATCTTGCCTCGAAATCCAGCGACACAGCCCTCCATGTCAAAAAGACTAGATGATGCAAAGGAAAGTCAGACAATTCAAGCACAAAAATGCTGTGTACAAACTGCAAACGTACGAATCATAAGGCAGAAAACTGCTACATCAGGAAATTGTACAAAAACTTTTTTACTTTTTTACTTTCTCAAGTGAAAAAGCAAAAAAGCAAAAAAGTTTTCTTTTTTAACAACTGCTGATGTACTAGATTTGTAAGCCTTTTCAAACTTTTTCAACTTTTTTCAACTTTTTTACTTTTTTTGAAATTTGACCAACTGTGGCTTTTGACCAAATCTAGGTCACTTTTTTGCTTTTTTGCTTTTTTGGCTTTTTGAGCTTGTGCGAGCTCGTACGAGCTCGTGCAAGCTCGCACAAGCTCAAAAAAGTTTTGCTCAGGTTTCCTGATGTACGCTGATGGTGGAGCTAAACAAGGCCAGGCTCCATGGCAAAAGAAAAAGGAAAAGGACAAGGCTAACACTGCAGCTGTGTCAACCAAAAGGCAAGAGCATGACGACGAGTACCTCGCGTTTACTTGCCTTGGGGACCAGCACGAAGCTGCTGCAGCCGCATACCCAATGCCAAAATTGCGAGACATTATTCTTGACAGCGGCACTACTGTGCACTTCTGTCCGGATAGATCCATGTTCATAAGCTACTCGCCTACTAGCCCAACAGCAATCACCACCACCGATGGATGCGAATTGAAAGCCATTGGTCATGGCGATATCATCCTACAAACCCAAAATGGCCAGAGTGTAAGCACGTTATGACTGAGAAACGTTGTGCACGCACCTTGCATGGCATTTATGCTAGTCTCTATTGGGAAACTGGATGATGCCGGCTATGCTGCTAAGTTCACAGATAACCTTTGCCAGATAAAGGACACAAACGGGAAGATACTTGCCCAGATCCCTAAGTATACAATCATTGCCTTTAGAAGCTCACCTGGCCAAGAATCAAAAAACACTTACGCTTTTTGAGGCACACCGTGCTCTGGGCCACATAAACTATGCTGCAGTTAAACATGCCATATCCACAGGCAAAATACTCAGAATGGCGATAGACACCTCATCCGACCCAGTTTTCTGCGATGCATGCACTCAGGCCAAGCCGCACCGGCTGCCTTTCCCTGATAAAGCAACTAACCGAGCGAAATCTTATGGGGAGCGCATTCATGCTGATGTATGGGGTCCAGCCTCTGTCGAAACAATTGGCAGCAGCCGATACACCGTCGACTTCGTCGATGATGCGACTCACTGGACTGAAATATCCCTCCTGCACAAAAAGTCAGATGCTTTTGGTGCCTACAAACGTTTGGAGGCTCAAATCAATACTCACGACAATACAAAGATAAAATTTCTCTGTTCTGATCATGGCGGCGAATTCAACAGCGATGTATTCTCAGCCCATCTTGCCGAGAAAGGTACGAAGCGAGAACTCACCACCCATGACACCCACGAGCAAGTCGGAGCTGTCGAACATTGGAACAGAACCAAGGCGGAACTCACGAGAGCGATGCTCATCGATTCCAAGCTTCCGAAGTTTCTATGGGGTGAAGCCATGAAGCACGCAGCTTGGATAAAGAATAGGTCGCCTACCCGCGCTCTCGAAGGCGAAACACCTTTTTACGCCTGCTATGCCAACCATCCAAACTTATCTAAGTTAGTACCCTTCGGCACTCCAGCCTGGGTGAAGATCATTGACGCAGGCAAGCTCGATCGTCGAGCACGCATGGGCCATTTTATTGGCATCGACTCAACGAGTACAGGATATAGAATTTACTTTCCTGATAAAAGGCAAATCAGAATCGAGCGAGAGGTGGTATTCAATCTAAAAGAGGATACTGACCCCATCATGTGGACAGGTGAACTACTGCCTGAGGGGAGGACAAATACGCTCAGTCAGCATTCCACCTCCCAATCTGAATCGATCGACACCCGTCTAAACCTAGACGATTCGAATCACGAGAGCACCATGCTTGATGAATATCAGCATGATCCTCTGAATGAAGATCAACAACAGCACGTACCGCTTGATCCCCCAGAGATCCCTGCCTGCAATGACGATTTACTTCCTCGCCGCGCGCGCCCCCAGCCAGGATTCTACAAAACTTTGGCAGGTTACGCACCGAAAGGGACAGCCGCTAATGCTACTCACCTTGATGCAGCTAACCACCTGCCAATGTTCGCTCTTCATGCCGGCTCTATCGGCGTAGAACCGCGCACTATCGCTCAAGCGCTCGCTGGCCCTGACGCAAACCAATGGGACAAAGCTTATCAGATAGAGTTAGACCAGTTAAGCTGTGCACGCACCTGGGATATCGTCGACTGCCCACCGGACAAACCAGTTATCCCATGCGGCTACGTCTTCAGGCTAAAGCTGGGCCCTAACAGCGAAATCCTAAAATATAAGGCTCGAGTCGTCGCAGGAGGCCATAGGCAGACCAAAGGTACGAACTATAACGAAACGTTCGCCGCAGCGGCGAAGATCGCATCCATCCGCATCTTCCTCGTGCTGGCTGCGCAACGTGACTGGGAAATAGATCAGCTCGATGTCGTTGGCGCTTATCTGAATGCTGACCTTGAGGAAGAGGTCTACATGGAGCTGCCGCATGGAGTACTGCTCGAGAACGCGACGCGCAAAGTCTGCAGGCTGCGAAAGGGCCTATACGGGCTAAAACAATCAGGGCGAATGTGGTATCGAATGATGGCCTCTACCTTTATATCCCTTGGCTTCAATGTGTCCAAACTGGACCAATCAGCATTCATCAGAACACAAGACGAACAAAGTGTACATGTTACCGTTTCCACGGATGACATGGTCGTGATGGGGAGCACATGGTCAGCTGTCGACCAGGTGAAAACTGAATTGCAAAAGTCATTTGAAATAACCGATCAAGGCGAGTTGTCATGGCTCCTGGGATTCGAGGTCAAACGAGACAGGGCCACGCGCACAATAGCGCTGAACCAATGGGCGTACCTTGAGGTGCTAGCGAAGCGGTTTGGACTACAGAACGGACATGCAGTCCACATTCCCATGGACCCAGGGGTAATGCTGTCAAAAGATCAGTGCCCTGTGAACCCGATCAACGCACCTTATCAGGAAGCGTGCAGCGGGGTCCTCTGGCCAGCTGTAATATCGCGACCCGACGTGCAACTAGCTGTAGGTCTGCTGTCACAGTTCACGATAAACCCAGCGCAAGCGCACTGGGAGGCTATGAAGCGAGTGATAAGCTACTTGTTCACAACGAGAAACCTCTGGCTCACTCTGGGGGGAAAGGGCACACGCCCTGAAGTCTTTTCTGACGCCGACTGGGCGTCTCAGCCGGACCGACACTCGATTTCTGGGTTCGTTATGCGAATCAGGCGAGGTGCTGTTAGTTGGTCGTCGAAGAGACAGACGCTAGTTGCGCAATCCAGCACCGAGGCGGAATACGTCGCAGCGGCAGTAGCTGCGAGGGAGATATTCTGGATAAGGAGTTTCCTGGCCGAGGTGGGAGCACGTGAACCGGGAGCGATGATGTTGTGGTTGGACAACATGTCAATGATCGCAATAACAAAGAACAATAAATTCCACGCACGCACCAAACACATCGACATCCGACATCATTTCGTTCGCGAGGCAGTCGAGCAAGGAACTATCCAAGTAGAATACGTCCCAACGAGTGAAAATGTCGCCGACGGCTTTACAAAGCCACTCCCGTGGCCTGCCTTCGAAACATTCATTCGGGAACTCGCACTTCTGCCTGTTTGAGAGGGAGTATTGGTAATCATCCGGACAGATTACATAATGCGTATGTTTATTTGGTTGCGACGTAGCAGTGCCACAGCTCAGTCTACTATTTGACTGAGCTGTGAGTCTATCTCTTTTTACTTCATATTACAACTGTACTGATGGCCTAGGGTAGAATGCAGTAACCCTAGGTACTACAACAAATACATACAGTCCACTATTTGACTGAGCTAACACAGTAACCCTAGATTTCTATAGTGGGAGATCTTCATCCCAAGGAAGATAACCTCACTCTTCTCAAACTCACACTTACTGAGCCTGAGACACAGCCCATTCTCTCCAAACTTCCACAAGACCCAATCCATCCAATGCTGATGCATTGCCAAGTCCTCTGTGAACACAATAACATCATTGACATAGGCCCAGACATGTCCTCCAGTGATCTCCTCATACAGCATGTGGTTCATGAAGCATTGGAAGGTGGCTGGAGCATTTTGCAGCCCAAATGACACTACTGCTGGTTCAAAGAGTCCACAAGGTGTTAGGAAAGCACAGCAGTGTTGGTGCTCTGGCCAAACCTGCATCAAGGGGAAGCCTCCCTTTGCATCTATCTTGGAATAGATAGTTGCCCCCTTTAACACATCCACTGTGTCTCAGATGAGGGGGAGGGAGTACTTGTCCTTGATCAAGTGTGGATTCAGTCTCGAGTAGTTGACAATCAGCTGTAGTTTGTCCTTCTTGTGTTTAAAGAAGAAAGGGCTAGCATATGGGGATTTTGAAGGTCAGATTCACCCAGAAGCCAGCTGCTCATCCACCCAATAGTTCATCTCCACTGTCATGGGTTATGACCCAGTGGGACTGGACCTTTCCCAGGAGGAAATGGATCCATTCTTGGTGGTCACCAATCATCACCAGCACCTCAATTCCAAACCAGATTTTGCCCTCTCTGTTCTGTGACCCATCCACATTGTACATTGTGATTGGGTTCAGCAGGGGAGATGGCTCCAGTCCCATCAGAAACACTGCCTCTTGACACTGGGAGCCTGACCTTGGTTCCCAGCCACATCCAGGGACACAGGAGCATCGCACAAACATCATGAGAAGGTTGCGGCAGGTTGCAATGGGTTGCAAAAGGTCATGCAAGGTTGCGCAGAGGCTGCAAAAGGTTGCACAGGGGTCACGAAGGGTTGCATGGAGGTCATGATAGTGTCAGGCCTTTGCGACATTTGCCTCTACAATGGCTTGCCTGGAATCAATTTTATCAGCACAGTCTCTCAAACCAGCAAAACATTCCACTCCTCAGACCACAAATTCCCCTACAAATCGGACGTGTAACTTCTGTTCAGAACTAGGTCATTTTGTTAGTGCCTGTCCGAAGGCCCTTGAATACATCAAGTCTGGTAAATGTATGCGGAACACCAAAGGCAGGATTTGCCTTCCTTCTGGACGATACTTGCCAGGTACTATTGTGGGGAACAACCTATCAGAGCACTTTGACAAGTATTACGCTACCTACCAATCCCAGAATACGCAGCTGGCAACTACCATGGTATTTGAAGCACAGCCAACCAGATCATCTGGTGATCCTGCAGATATGGAAGACGATTCGGATGAGGAAGATAGCGAGAGGATTGCCCTAGAAAATATGGCTTGCACCTTTGCAAACAATGTGGCAAAGCAAACAGACAAGGGCAAAAGGAAAGCACCTGCACCCCGGAATAACGATCCACAGCCATCTAGGTTACCTCCTCCGCCCACCATTGTCATTACCCCGCCTCCAGTCATGTGCCCATCGAAGCCGGAAAGAATTGAACAATCCGACATCCAGTATCATTACCAAGCCCTGATAGAAAATCCAGTAACCGTTCAACAAGTTTTCAATCGCACACTCGACATTCCGGTCCATGTGACACCCTGTGAATTACTCGCCATTTCTGGAGACATCTGTAAAAAGATGAAGGATATGGTTACTGCCTGCCACATTCCGGTCACCGCTTCCATCATACAGGATACGCTCTACACAAACATTACGGCCCCAGACACCTCTGATCTCGTTGTAGCAGTCGATGCTGCTCCGCTCTGCATCATAGAAGGCATATTGGATGGTCGAATCGCCGCAGAGTGCCTTCTCGACCAAGGAAGTTTGATTGTAGCAATGCGGCAAGACATTTGGGAGAAGCTTGGCAATCCAATACACCTGGATTATGACACTTTAGCCAATCATGCCCAAGGATCACCATGGGGGACTGGGTCTTCCCTAGCAGGAAGTGGATCCGCTCCTGGTGGTCGCCAACCATCATGAGCAGCTCCATCCCATACTGGATCTTACCATCCCTGTTCTGTGTTCCATCCACATTATACATGGTGATTGGATTCAGCAAGGGAGATGTTTCCAATCCCACTTTTTTCGCCCACTCCAAGTCCATAAAGCAGTTGGTGCAGCCTGAGTCGACAAGGGCTTTCGTAGTTGCCCCTTTGCCAGTGCTGAGAGCCTCCAGGTGCACCTGGATGGAGAGCTCTCAGGGCATACACAATAGGGTGTCCTTCAGCACCTCTGCAAGGCACTTCGTTGGCTCCACTTTGCTGCTAGTCCCCTTTTCTCTTTTCGGTATTTCACTCTTAGCAGTTTCCATTTCCACTTTGTCCTTCACCTCAGCCCCAATCCAGGTGTTTCTCTGCTGCAAGATAGTGTATTTCGGGATACTAGCTGTGGGTACAGGGATGGGAGGGGGGCTGGGATATCTACTCCTGAGGCTCCAGTTCGGACTCACTGGGCCTCGTCTCCAAAATCCGGCTCCTCAACAGGAGCCCTTTTCTTGCTCTTGAGCAACTCCAGGCAGTCTCAGAGCAGCGCGATCTCATTCTCATAGTCCTCTGCACTACGTACCTGGCTTTCCACGGCGCGGACCTGCGGTCTCAGGATCTGCGGACATGTGTCCTGGAGCAGGCAATCTCTCACTATGTGACCAGCTTGGCCACATCGGAAGCAGGTGCGCAACACTCTGGGGGCACGGGCACGATCCACCACCATGGCATCACCGGCATTGGTGGGACGTGGCATGGTGGGCGGGGCAGGGGTGCGGGCCAGTGGCTGGGCCAGGAAGGGGCGGGGGGCTGGTGCGAGGTGGGTATGTTGAGGGAGGGGGCGGCTGGTTGCAGGCGGAGCAGGATGCACAGAGTTCTGCTGTGCGATGACTCCATCGAGGTGACGCTGATGAGCATCTAGCCTTTCTGCGAGTGCCTTCCACTGCACGTAGGTCTCTGGCATTGGCAAAACACCATAGACCTTTCCCACTAGTCTCCTGCTCAGGTTCGACTCCAGCCAATGGACCAGGATGTCCGAATTGGCCACTTCTGTCATCCCTGCTCTTCAGAACATCATTTCAAACTTTGCAAAGAACTCCAGTGCTGTCATGGCACCCTGTTTCAACCCCGCAATGTCTGCGAGGGCAGTCGCACAGTCGTTCGGGTCATCGAATGCTCGCTTCATCTCCTCCACAAATTCTGCCCAGGTTCCAACCTTGTTGTTACCCAGGATTTCCTCTCCCTTCATATTTGCCCATTCTGCAGCAAACCCATCTCCAGCAATTTTGCTGAGAGTGTAGAGGACATTTGCCAGGTCCGTGGCATAGATTATCAGATTCGCCATAAACAGGAGGCGACTGGAGGAATGTACAGAAATTTCTTTTTTGCCCATCAAATGGGGCAACAAATAAATCCAGCCTTGTAGCATGGACTTCAGGCAGGGTGATGTGGTCAGCCATCACAGACCCTGGTGGTGGTGATGGGGTTTCGGGGACGTCAGTAACGGGGGAATCGGGGGGGAGCTGGGCTTGACCCGGTCTCGGTCATAGACGCTGTAAATAAAATTCCAGGCCTTGGGCACTCAGGATTTCTTCAATCTCTTAGCAGTCCTGTCCTCTCAGGCTGCTCTTTAGGTACTTAGGTACTTATAGAACTCTTATTCTTTAAAGCTGTTGCTAGTGTGGGGCCCAAATGGTGTCCCAGGTGGTTGCTCCACAACTCCTAATGAGTTGCCCATGCACCCTTCCGACAATGGTCACAGAGCAAGGGCCCTGTCCACTGGACCAGGAAACTACAGAAAGACTATGTAGAGGGCCTTTCCTTGCCCTGTACACTACACGATTCACTGGTACGTAGCTGTAAAACAAAGATCCGGGCCTTGGGCACTTGGTATCACTTGGGGAGGGTCACAGTAGACTTCCTCTGGGTCTGGTCACATGTATCTACACACAGTAAAAATTTTGTGCAGTTCTGTTACACACTGCAGGCAGGGTAAGGAAGAAGAGGATGAGGGGGATAAGCTGTGACAGAATGTGACAGTTTGAGATAGGGGTCCAGGCTAGCCGGGTTAGGACATGGGGCTAGGGTGGATTGGGTGTGATGTTAGTATTGTGTCAGACTTAGTCTCACGCTCACACAACTTAACGTAAGGTCAATGATGATGATACTAACATAAGGGGAAAAGGGTACAAGTAAGAAAAGGATGTAGTATATATAGTGAGTGCTTCGGGAGTTGCCGGCGTTCCCATGCTCGGACCCCATGCATCATGTGATGCGCTCAGACCTGTGTCATGTGATTTTTCCATTACATAATCCGCCACCCATTCGGGTCACGTGACTTGACCGCAATCTTCCCGCAACTCTTTTGCAATCCTTTCTTGGCCTTTTCCGCCTGCTTATGTAAGCACTCCTGACACTTACCTCATGGACACCGCGCAGAGCTGCTACACCTCCCTCCTTCAATTCAATGCCAAACATCTGGCCCTACACTCCTGGGAAGGATTCATCCATGAGTTTGGAGGGATGTTTGGAGTGGTTAACACACAGATTGAGGAGGACCAGAACCTCTGTATGTTGCAAATGGGTGAAAATGAGCAGTTCTCAAACCATATTATATGCTTCGAGTCTTTCACCTTTGAGTCCAACTGGAACTCTGCTGCTCTGCAATCAGATTTATATCGTTCACTGTCCACACGCATCAAAGAGGCCATGAAGCACCCCCTTCAGCACACCCACCCCCTATCCAAAAGGCCTAGCCAATTTTGACTGATGCCCTTTTTATGGGCCCAGCCGATCATCGGCCGAGATATAGCTTTATAGGCTTGGCCGATCAACTTGATATACCAAAATCCTGCCAGGCATATAGGGATCCCATGGTAGTGATGATACCCTTTCAAAAGGGCTGGCCGACACCCATTTTAGGAACCAGTGTAGAGAGTCTGAAGCACCCTATTCAAACATTTCTCTCACTTACATGACACATTAGATCAGAAAGCTGGGGATAAAGCATATGCACAAGATTAGGAAGCAAAGATCAGATATGCTATTTGATAGACATGTAAATGACAAGGTCACCTGCATCATTTGAGACTCCTTATCATCTGAGACTCCTCCATGACAACTTAACATAGCTGGGTGAGATGAAAACAAATATCCCTTCTAATAGGTCTTCAAAGGGTAGAAGCAAATGTACTGATCGAATATGCAATGGAGCCATTATAAACTAGAGTGAAATGTGGTTGTCACTTGATTCAGGATATTCTTTGGAAAAGGATGGCCTTAATATCCTTTCTGAAGAGTATTCTGAAGAGTATTCAAATCCACTTTGAATATGTGTTCTAAAGGAGAATGTATTGTAATTGTTCAAATATGCAATGTAGAAGTTGTGCATGTGAGTCTGTTATCACACCTTGTGATTATATCATTTTGTGGCTGTGCCCGGGATCCTGGGTGTGACCATCACACTGTGACCAAATCTGCATCAGAGTATTCAAATCCACTTTGAATGTGTTCTAAAGGAGAATGTATTGTAATTGTTCAAATATGCAATGTAGAAGTTGTGCATGTGAGTCTGTTATCACACCTTGTGATTATATCATTCTGTGGCTGTGCCCGGGATCCCGGGTGTGACTGTCACACTGTGACCAAATCTGCATCAGAGTATTTAAATCCACTTTGAATATGTGTTCTAAAGAAGAGGAGAATGTATTAGTATTGTTCAGGATGAGCCTTTGTACATAAAAATAAGCCATTGTGATAAAGCAGTGGCGTTGTTGGGACGCAAGAAGTGATGGGTCAAGTGAGAAAATAACTTAGCTCACATGAGTCACTTGTCACGCATTGTGACTGTGACTTGCTGAGGCTGTACCCGGGACCCTGGGCGTGACAGTCACACTGTGACCGTAACTCTCCATAAGAGTATCAAAATGTCCTTTGAATATGTGAGCCTTGTGTATTTTTTAAAGGGTGCCTGTCCAACCAATCAAACATCAATTGATTGGAAAGAGGTTCAATAGTGCCAAATAACCACATCTCAAATGACTGACTTTGGCTATCTCTTTGTACAATTATCTTTGTACTTGTTTTAATCTACTTAAATTCCACAGCGGTCACATCTTACAGCCAGAGTGAAGCAATGAAGCACATCTTGATGCAAAATAACATAGCTTTGCTCATGTGAATTGTGTGTTGGGAGATGTGACTGTGACTTGTTATGGCTATGCCCGGGATTACGGGTGTGACAGTCACGCTGTGACCATAGCTTTGCATCAGAATATCCAAATGCTCTCTGAATATGTCACATGTGTTCTGGGTAAGAGAAGAATGTATTGGTATTATTGACTAGGAAAAGCTGACTAACGTCAGCAGAACCCTTGCTTGAATATCTTTGCATAAATTTGATACAACTATGGCTCACAATTATGGTACCAGACGATGTCAAATAGTCATGCTGGTCCACAGGCTGCACCAAGCACTCAGATGCAGTAGGATGGCAGATGCATAGGTTGCGAACAACGCTGTATTTTCCAAAAGATTACCCACTCATAAAGTTAGTGTGGCTGTGCTGATGCTGTGATAACAGATGTCACATAGTGTGACTGTCGCATACACTTTTGTCGATATCCACCATGTCTGCCCCAATCATCCTTCCTTGTGCTGCTGTCCATGTGGGTGGAAACACCAGCAACCCCAAATCCTTGGTTGCCTCATTTCAAGTCCAGGGTGCCATGTAAGTACTTTTGTTCTTGTCCATTCAATCTCCTAACTGAGTTGTGAAAGGGCCGCAATGACTTTGACAGGCGTGGGGTTTCCCCAAGTACAAGTTCACTTAGAAAGGGATTCATTGGCTTGTAAAGTGAGTCTCCCCAAACTGCAGGATAGGCATTACTAATGACATTAGATGAGTCACCCTGATAAGAAAGGGCGTCACGTGGTCATGGTCCTCCATGTCAATCTGGTTCGACCTTTGAAACCTCAATTAGCACAGTTCTGGGGCAAGACTAAAGGTATGTACTTTTGAAAGCTTTCTCTATGTGTCTGAGAGGATCCAGGATGTGTACTGTTTCCAAAACTATTTCTCCTTTTTGATCAAGAATCAAGTCTCTGGAGTCAACAAACATACGAAGCGTTTGTTCAATCTGTCAAGCCTAACTTTCCGGGAGACACATGGCAATATCTTAGGTATGTGGCTTGTTTTGAAAGCTAAATTTCAACATTAATGATTTGCAATATCATAAGACCTGAGGAATCCGAAGCTGCATGGGTATCTGGTGGGACAACATCAGGGTAGATCAATAACCTCATGTAATCAATATATTTGACATATTTTTCTCATTGTAGTGTTGGGAGCACACATGTGCTTCTAGGTCCAGTTCAATTGAAAGACATTGAACTTGACCAACTCAAGGCTGGTGAATGGATAGGAGGAGATATTGTCAACTTTGCACTTCAGTATGTCCACCAATGTTCAATTGTTAACAATGCTCAAGGTGGACAGAGAGACATACAAAGAATTGGAAACAAGGACATCTGGAATATGGCTCGCAAATACATATTTCCTTCCAGTACTGAGGTAATTTCACACCTTAATGATGTGGGTGAAAGCTGATCATTTATTAGAAGAAAGGATAGCACCAGAGATATTATTGCATGGCTTCCAGAATCTGCGCACAAATGCAGATACTGGATTATTCCTGGGTTCAGTGAGGAGCTGTACGTGGCTGATATCTTGTTGGAATTTATGGGGATGCTATACCTATTACAGGAAGCATTGGTTTACCATAATTGTGGCAAACCCAGGCCATTGCTTTCTAGTCAATCAGCCAGATGGACTGGGGATGGTGAGTGTACCATTTCTTGCAATATTTTTGGTACTAACATCTTTACAGTACCATTGTCATACTTGACAGCTTTTTTCACGACAGGGTGCATTCCAAAGACACAAAGGCAATCCAAGACCTCTTCCGAGAGCTTGGGCATCAACAGGGCCTAAAGTACACCAAGGACCCAAAGGTTATCCAACCAAGGGTTTGTGGCAAATTGTGCAAAAAAGGGTGCTTCATATATTTTCATATGCTCTTGCTTTAGGTTCCAAGACAGAACAATGGAGATGATTGTGGCATATATGCGATCCATTTTGCAAGGCTGTGGTTGCATGAAGGTGACAGATTAATGGATGTGGTGCTGGTAATTGGATATTTCTTTCCTTCTTTTAATGTCATTTCAACATCCCTTAGAACCCCTTGATGTCTCTACAAGACATTGAACGAGCATGGAAGTGCTGGAGGATTGGTGGGCTTCGGACAAGGCTACGAGAAGAGATCCTCACCGTTGCAGAGAAGAGTTGGTTTGAGCAGGAAAAACAAAGCATAGTCTGATTGCCATTTACAGGCCTTTCTTCTTGTAATTCTACTTCCACTGGAATTTTATTGTATCTTGTATTTGTATTACTCTAACACTTTGCAACATAGAAGTGGCATATGTGAGTTTCCCCGTCGCCCAATCACATGACACAACACTTTGTCCACTGCAACCTCTGCCATGCCAACCACTAAACGAAAAGAACATGCCCAGGAGGTTGAATTTGTTTCAATTTACAATAAACGACTGTGGAAATCCTTTTTAAAGTCTCGAAATGTCTACAAACAACCTGCTCAACCATACAATGTTCTACATAGCAAGCTGCGGTCTGAAACCTGTTCCAATGATTCCCTACTCCCCCAAACACCCCCTAGCAAGGCCGAACAGACTCTGCCCTTTACATTTAATGCAGATGGTGACCCTGAGTGCATACTGGATTCTGATGCCCAACGGATTTCACATAAGAAAAAGCAAGGAAAGGTGAGGACTCCAGGTTGTTCTCCGTATGCTGAAGTATCTGAAAATGTACACATTCAGACTCAGAATGAATTCCTTGAGGATTGGCTTCCTTTAAGAACAGCCTACCTGAGGGAAATCTTGGAATTAGAAGCTCCACTCCCTTCCAAAATTTGCCAGGTCTGCAATCAGAACAACTTCAAGTTTCGATGCCACAATTGTTTCTATCGGCCTGCAACTTGCTCCTCATGCTGCGCCAAATCTCACATCAATATCCCATTCCATTCCATTGACGTTTGGAATGGAGTTTGTTTCCTGCCATCTGATCTCCTACATGTTGGACTGGCAATTCACTTAGGGCATCAAGGCTCACCGTGTCCAGAATTCAAAGAGGAAGGGTACAGGGAGAAGGATCAATGTGAGCAAGATACCAGAAATGAACCTAATTTGGATAGGCCGGGTGCAAGTCTGCTTCTAGTTGTACACTCAAATGGAGTGTGCCGACGGAGCATCTATTACTGCCAATGCTCAAATGCTCCTTCCCACCATATACAGCTGCTTCAACACCATCTGTTTCCTGCCAGCTTTACAAAACCTCAAACAGTGTTCACATTTGAAGTCCTTGGTCACTTCTATATTGAGGCTATGGAGTGTAAAACCTCAGCAGGCGCTTTTTACTCCAAACTAAAGAGATTTACCTCAAATGCCTTCCCAGACACTGTACCAGTTAGTATCCTTCTCCTCTCCTTTTCCCTCCATTTGTATTGACAAGCTGCTGACATTAGGATTGATACCGTGAACTAATGA
The DNA here is from genome assembly GCA_951802425.1 of Clavaria fumosa. Lineage (NCBI taxonomy): Eukaryota > Fungi > Basidiomycota > Agaricomycetes > Agaricales > Clavariaceae > Clavaria > Clavaria fumosa. Next base: position 3,979,839 of record OX637797.1, on the reverse strand, counting down.
GAGTATCTCGTCAATGGCGAGACTTGACAAATAGAAAACGATTTGGTTTTGGGCATGACTTGGATAGGAAAACAGGAAATGGGGACCTAGCACTGTTTTGTCCTGCTTGCCCTCAACCTGGCATTAATCTTCCTAACAACTGGCAAAGTCAACCAGATCAGTAAGTCTTGTTTTCACTGAATGCATGCAAACTCTGATAAAGAAATGCCAGATGGCTTTTCCGCAGATCCCTGGTTGTTGACAGAAATTTCTCAGCAGAACACTTAAAAATGCGAAGAGCAGAGAAAGATGTTAGGTTAGCAAATGGAGAGGCATATATTGTAGAGGAGGTGAATTATCAACATCACCTCTCTGAGGGCTTAGAGATTCGAGATGTAGGTGTCTAACTTGGACTGGTCACCTGAGATTCACTCCTACAACAGAAATCAAAATGCTCAAATCACAGGGCTATAAGCCAGTCAAATGCTCACTCAAGTCACCTGGAAGCCACAGGAATAGGGGCATGTGCCTGCTCACAGCATGGGTGTTTTGTGCCACATTCTGTGGTTGATTTCCAGAAGGGCGAGTGGTGAGCTGAAAATGTCTGTATATTTGAATTTGGTTGCAAATACTTGTTGCTTTGTCTTCCAGTCACATCAACATTGACTATGCAATTTGCCAAGCTATCAAATATAGGACAGAAGGGATGACAGAGACTTTAGTCATCTATGATATCTGTTGTCAGTGGATTCGCAATTTCGACAAGAGGGTCCAGGGGAGCCAGTATCTGTCTGTGCCCCCTTCAACAACAATCATACCTGCAGTGGGTAAATTTCACTTGGGGGCACACATTCGTTCCTGTTTCCCACTGTTCTCCTTGAACTTTGTTCATGGTGCTGGCCAACAAGATGGAGAGATTTTGGAGACTCTGTGGTCAAACCTGAACAAGGTCTCCAGCAGCATACGGGCCATGAGCAAGGCACATCGCCACGAAGTATTGGATGACTATATGCGAGACTCAAACTGGAAGAAGATGGTGGGGATTGGTGGGTATCAAAATTTCCTAAGTGAATTTGGGATAACTGAATATGCAATCTAGTGAAGGCCCTCCTGGCGAAGTACAACGCTGCAACAGAAGGTCTTCGACAAACCAAGATTGCATTCAATGATTTGAATGAAGGGATTGGATCAGAAGCAAGGGAAGAATGGATGAATTTAGAGCAGATTGCTTTGCAAAATCGAGGGGAAGCCCTCAAAATATATGATATACAACTAGAAAAGAGTGAGTTTCTATTCCTCACTTCATCACTAGAGATGGAAATCTGAAAATTTCAATATGAAGCACCAACTCTTGCAGATATCAGGCTAACTCTCTCAGCTAGGGAAAAAGAAACTGGATTACCTTCGGGGATTACATCATTCCTGACTCAAGGCATGGATCTGGAACATATTCAGTAAGTGACATTCAAGATGCTAAGCCTACACACATGCCAATGAGCCTCCAGATGTTCAATTGACCTAACCCTGAAGAGGAGACTCACAGCAGCTCAGAAGCAAAGCATTATTGATAAACAGAATGCACTTCAATCCAAAATTGAAAATTTCAACCAATGAGTCTATACTGTTCTGGGAGATTTCGAGTGGGATGACCAACACCAGGAGACCATGCCAGAAGACACTGGACCTATAGAAGAAACACAGGATGATCCTCAGGATGGTGACGTGGAAGACCTGGACATGGACAAGCAGAATTGCATACAGAACAGGCTTTGGATGCCTTCTACGTTTGGCCACGACTTCTGCTTGAAAAATGGGTGGGAAAAATTTGTGGATCAAGAAATACAGCTGTGGGTGGTACAAGCAGAGGAGTCACTTGAAGGGCTCAGACTAGCAATTGGACACAAGTCATTGCTTTACAAGATACGAATTCGAAAATCCAAAACCCAGGCAAGCAAGACCAGGAGCCGCTTAGAACTCCTCCAAGTGAATGACAAGATCAAGGAGTATACTGGGAGGTACAAGTGTGCTAGGGCTGCCTTGATAAGCCTGGGAGCACCTGCACATGTACTTGAGAAGTTTCAAGTTCTCCAAGACACGGACTTGAAAGTTAACACAGATGTGGCAGAGGAAAACCGGATTGGGCAGCGAAATGATGTATTACCCTGGTTCTGGAGGATTGGGACTGGGGGGAATGCTGGGAACCCTTTGATGAATGAAAGTGAGTTCTTCGATATGTTAACTTCCTCATATGTTTCTATGCTGACTGAAATAAGTATTGAGGGTGAACTGGCTGAGAGCAAAGGCTCGATATGACAGGTGGGAAGAAGAGATGTTATTGGTGAGACACGAAATGACATGGGCATTGGCATGGTATTCACACCAACAAAGGGAATGGGAGAGGAGGAGAGTCTGGGCAGAAACACAGTGCTTGCATGGTCACAGAAGCTATGCTGAGAAGCAGGCTATGGTATGGAGGTGGATGAGGGAGGCTGCATCTACTGCCTGGGGTGATATTTTGAGTCTATCACAAGTCAAATCTTAGCTAGCCACATCAATTGTGGGGATACAAAGCACTGCAATTTCACCCAGACAGAAGCTCTTTTCCTGGAGTTCAACAACAGTGATGAAGTGACCAGTTTCTATATAAATGTACCTAGTTCAACAATTGCATGTACGTATTCTGAGTTGGGTAAGTTGGTCTTGGTATCTGTAGATGGTCATGAACAGAATCTTTCATGAAATGAGCAATGCACAATCGTTCGCCACCCTCCCAATCCATCACTTCATGCAGAATAACTTTACTAGCAAATACAAGGACAGTTCCAGGATTGTAGGAAAATTTACCACCAAGTTCCTGGAGTGCCATGTAAGCCTGCTTGTGAGTTCCAGCACTAACCAAAAGATCGTAGTGAGCCAGGCAGCCTCACTTGTCGCGATGTGCAGGAGTCTTCCTGTTCACGATGACTTCCATTGCCGTAAAAATCGAGGGCCAAAGCTGCACATTCTTGTATGTTTTTGCCATTGCCACCCCAGCTTGCACTTGGTCAATGGCTGAGCTCCCAAAGTCATATTGTTCTGGTGCAACCAAGGCCATAATTGAATTGCACAGCTTCTTTGCATGTGTGATTCCTCGAATGAAGGAGGAACCATATGCAGTCTGCAAGCTGATCGAAGCATGCAGTTTATCACTGAGCTGTTGACAAATTGAGACAGTACAACAAGGTAGTTATGTGACAGCATTACCTGTTGCTGGCCCTGCATAAACCAGCCAGGAGAGAAGGACTTGATTCCAGCACCAAAACGACCTCTGCCTTCGGGTTCGACAAATCCCGTAGTACACCCAGCATTACTTTGCAAGTCTCTGTCCAGATGCTTGCTAATGCGCTCACACCCTATGTTGTACTGCTCCTGTAAATTGGTTAGAAAATATGGCTCAAAATGGATTGCCTTATCTCACCACTCTAGCACTAGAAAGAATTCCAGGCAGAGCCCACAGCAAGATACGACCGTGCTTATCAAGTATTGTGCAGGGTTCCTCTTGAACACCAAGGTCTTGAGGCTGCTTGAAATATTTGCTGAATTTCACCATGGCTGCATCGAAATTATTGCTGCGTTTGGCAATGAGATTGATATGTTTCACGCTGTCTGCAAACCGATCTATGTCCCATTCAGTTTGAACTGAATGGTCAAATTGTTCAGCTGATTGTTGCAAGTCATTTAAGCTAACACACTTGGGTTGAAGAGGGCATAGGCCACAACTAGAACTACATGTTGTAGTTCTTCTTGAGTCACAGGTTGGTCGTCAGCATTACTCTTGTTGCTGGAATTCATGGCAACTCTCAATTCCTCAAGTTCACCCCAAATTTTCAACCTTCCTTCAATTTTAGATGGCTTAACAGGATTAAAAATTGATGACTTGCCTTGTCTTGAGTGGCTTTTGCATTTTATGAGGAACATGCTTGCATATCGTAGTGTGTAAGAGGCTCCACATGGTGTCTTTCAAAGTAGATGGCCTTGGGTGGGCGTTAGACATCAACTCAGCTCAGTTAGACGATACATACGCATCACAAGGAGCATAATTGGTCCTCTTGTTTGAGCCAGATAAGTTAGTCTCTTGATGCTTCCTTTTGGCCATTGGATGAGCTGAATTCACAAATCTATGTTAGGGGGTTCGACGGTCGACAAGGTCACATGACTCCTTTTTTTTTTTTTTGAATCAGCATTTATATACCACAAGATGTGGCAAAGACAAAGACGTGGTTGTATGTATGGGACATATTTATGAGATAAAGGATGAATTGGGGATGGAGGTATGTGGCATGGGTTTGTAGGTTATATTGCTGTCATTTAGTGTGCCACTGAGCGGGATCGGCGGAGAGTGGATGGAGTGCAGGGTGTGCTAAGCAGTGTGGGCTGGGTGCAGGGTGCACTAAGCGGCAGAAGCAGGGCACAGGGTACTGGGATTAGCAGAGCGGAGAGCGGGGGCGAGAAGTGGGTCAGACGTGGCAGTGAGAAGGCAACACGTGATCGTGTAATGTTGAGATCATGTGACATGTCAATATTAACAAATAGAGCCAAATGTTGAATGGCCTTATAACAAGAAAACAAACAAAGATGGTCCCACTGTCTTTTGTCTTCTGCCACGTCATCCCCTCCGCTCCTTTTCGTCTCATCGCCTCACTCTCATCTGCCTCGCCACTCTCGTCCGCCTCCCCACTCTCGTCTGCCTCGTCGCTCTCGTCCGCCTCGTCGCTCTTGTCCGCCTTGTTTCCACTGTCTGCCCGCCCGCTGAGCCTCCTGCCGCGCCGCCTGGGACATCTATGTTATGGTTCGTGATGGACAGGGACAGCATTCTCTGTGCGGCAACTGCAGTGCCGCACAGGGAATGCTGCCCTTGTCTGTCATCAGGTGTCTCTTAGCTCGACACCTGCGGAGGTGCGTGTATTCTAATGCGACTCACTATTGGTTGATGTGGTGCTCGTTGATGTGGTTTTTCAGAATTTCATATGAAGAGGGTGGCCGTATGGGCCTTTTGGTTTGGTGGCAGTTTAGATGCGAGCCAGCCCCAACCAACTCTCATTCATACCCACCTGGGGTGGCCAAATGGGCCAAGGATGTGAGTGTCGTCTGTCATGCAGCCGACCTCCCCCAACCCCTCATCATTGTAAGTGATTTTGTTTTGCTTGCGCTCATACCCTGGGGTTGCTGTATGGGCTCCGAGATGGACTGCTAGCTGCCATGTGGTTAGCGTCCTCTCACCCCACTCATACCTTGGGGTTGCCGTATGGGCTCTGGGATGGACTGCTAGCCACCATGTGGTTAGCGTCCTCCCACCCCAGTTTCTTACAGATTCCTTATGGATGACAATCAGTAAGTTTGTTTTTTTTATCTACTCGAGACTGGGGGGACCTCTTGCTTCAGCGAAGTGGGGCACTGCTTAGATTGCAGTGCCCTCTTTGCAATGAAGCATATATTGCGATGCGAATGGCTAGTCAGAGGTGGATTTGGCCACCCATCCTCTGACGTAAATGCCAGACATGGTTTTCGTTTTGATACATTTTACGCTAGATAGACTTGTAAATTATTTGTACTTGATACTTTTTTTGAAATGAAGATGATATAAAGAAATGGTGCTGTAACTTTTGCCATTTTGGAGCCCTAACCCTAACCCTAAGCAGGGCTAGTGGCTTTGAAGCCAGCTGTCACCGCATACTCATTTTAGAACAAACAGAGTGCTCGACCAGGCTCCCCGGGCTCTTCAGAGATGTGAGAAGAGCAGCAGCCAGCGACAGCAACAACAGTGACAACGGCGGTGGTGGCGGCTGCAGCATGCAGCAGCAATGGCCCAAGCCCCCAACAGTGGTCACAGACCAATGGCAGGGACTGGGGCCATTGGTGGCAGCAGGGACAGGGCAGAAGCAAAGCATCAGGGTGGGGAAAGAGAGCAGCAGTGGCAGCAGGGCGGGGCGGGACAGGCATAGCAGGGAACAGGTGGCAAGGAGTGGCAGAAGAGCAGGCGGCAGGTGGCAGGCATGCACAAGGTCTTGTCTCTGCAAGTATCTGCTACAGGGCCATAGCACGAATGCCAAGAGGGCACGACGGCACCAGTAGGTAAATACAAGGAGAGAGAGCAGGTAGACACAAAGGGACAACTATAAAACAAGTGAATGAGAACAATTATAGATACAAGTAAACAAGAGAATGTTTGAGCATTAGACCCTTCTCAACACTCATCACGCTCTCTTAGATGCTTTGTTCCAGCCTTGGATATATTCTCGTTGTGCCTTTGTAACTACAGATAAGATAGACCTCATTCATATTCAACTACTGTGACAAGTATGTGACATGCACATGATCAATTGACCCCCATGCGCACGAAGTGCTCTCGTGGACTCGCCATGGATGGTAGCAGGGTCGGGACTGTGATAACAGCAATATTCAGATGCTTGAGTGCTCAAGTTCATCAAGGATAGCATCAGGGAGGACGCGATGACCACGGTACTTCTTGGCAGCCCATGCTGCCTGTTTGCCAGATAGCCCCTTTCGATAAGCATCCATGAATCGTTGTGAACGTGTAGTGAATCTGAGTGGGACAATCAATAACCATCTGGCATGTTAATAAACACTCACCTTCGCATGGATTGAAGTGGAACACTATCCAAGGCTTCAAGGACATTGCGCTTGAGGTCAGATTCCTTGGTCGATGGTGGAAACATGCGGTATCTCCGTTTGGCATACCCCCAACACTGTTCGATGAAGTTCAACTCGCAATGGAATTTTGGCAAGAAATAACACTGAAAGCCATGTGCCTTGCACGCAGTCTCCAGGAGGGACTCTACCTCAACAAAGTCTGGCTGGCTGAATAAGATCCTACGGCAGCAGCAACTTGGTGAGCCAGTATTTGGTGGGCACTTGAATCCCTGACATTCAGCTCGAAGCTGTCTTGCCCCAGCGAAACCCCGCTCTTCGAGGATCCTGGCCATCCCTTTGAAGGCCCCTGCTTGCTCGTGGCCTGCTGGAAAGTACAGTGGCTGGGGGGAGCCATCTGAAAGCCGGCCATCCGACATGGGGATGCGTTGCTTCAAGACCTTGCCATCAGGGCTGTGGACCGGCCCATTGCTGCCAAGAACAGGAACGTCGACCCCAAAGATTGGATTGCCAGGCTTATTGGGGAACTTGGGCATCTTTCGAGCAGACAGTGCGTCGTCGGCGCGCTTCAGGTGCGTGGTTGCGTTGTCGAACACAAAGACATGATCCTCATTAGGAAAATGCTTCAATAGGATATCCATGGCTGTCGAGGCATGCTTCAAGACGTCTTCAGATGTAAAATATCCTTCGTGAGCCTTTCCTGCACGAAAGAAGACCCGTGCCTCCTCCTCCCCATTTGCAGAACGAAGCCAACCATGGTCAGCAGACACAAAATCAGCGATCATCAGAGATGCACCCTCTCCTTTCGGTTGCGGGGTGGCCTTCTCATCCTTGTGTACCCAGTAAGTTTTGCGCCTGTCATTTGCATAAAAAGTCGATTCGTCATGCCACCAGATGACGGTGCAGCGGCTGGCAGGCTGAGTGCCGAGGGAAGTGATTTCCTTGCCATCTTTCCAAGCACGCATGTTGGGTTCAAGTTTCGCTATTGTGGGGAGGAACTTGGTTTGCCGGTATGTGACAACATCCTCTCGTTCATGTCCATCAACATATTGACCGTTAGGGCCCTTTGTCCATCTATAATCCATCATATGCATCCACCGTTGGGCAGTTGCAAAAGAAATGGTTTTGTTTAGTCTGTAACGCTCCTTGATGTCTTTCGTGTCGAGAAAATGGACAATGTCCAAAGCTCTGACATACTTTCCAATCCCCTGAAGGTGTGTGTGGATCTCTTTTGCCAACTCTCCCTTATCCAGTAACGACACATTCCAGCTTCCATAGAGATTGACAGGCAGGTCCTCTCGGTCCACCAGGAATGATCGAGCCCATTGACGGAGCTTACGGGCAAGGTGCGGCCCTCTTTCAAAGGCATGAGCTGTCATTTCGGAGGCCCCAATCCATTTGAGTGACTGACAACCATCTGTGTAGCTCCACAGGAATGCTTTGAGCATCTCAAGCCGCTGTCTCAAGAGATTGTCACCATCAAAAGGGTTGTGGCCAATTCCAGATTTCCGCTTTGGCCTGAGAATAGATTTGAGGGCAGCAAGAGCAGAACGAGCATCGTCGAGTGTGGGTGGGGAAAGGAATGGGTTTGCTCCTGGCTCGAGAGCGTCTTGACCATTTTCTGGCTCAGGGATAACTTCCTCTTCTCCCTCCTCATCTTCGGTTGTCCCTGTAGCAGCTGCAAACAGCTCTGAATCACCTTCTTCCGCTATCACTCCATTGTCCATGACTGTGACTGCTCCCACCAGCGGAGACTCAGCTGCCCAAGTACATTGAGTGATCTCTGCAAATGTATTTCTCATGCTGGCAAGAGCATGGGTTGCCTTTTCTTGTCTACCTTTATTCATAATGTTGGTCTTTGGCTATTGACACAAGAACTCAGCACGGCAAAAGGTATTTGATAGCTACTCACATCCATATTCTCTTTTTCGGGGCCTTCAGGTTTTATCTTGGTCTTCTTGGCACAATCCCCTAGATTTTTTATGTTTTTTGCAGCATTGCGAGGTCGCTTAGGCATAGCCAGAAATGGACTGACTCAGGCCGCCTGAGGCAGCCTTCGTAAATACCTATCTACTCCTCCCTCAGGCTGAAAATAGAAAATTCACAACCCACAATTTGTTCTAATGACCCTTTTCTACTAGTCTTGGGTTGCACATTTGCAAGGGAGGGACTGTGTCTAAATTAGATGCAGATTTCCAATAATTCATCACCCAAACACATGTAAGCGTGACATAGTGGGTCACGTGATAGTAACTGTTTATGAGAGAGGCCTATCTTACAGAAGTCCTTCCTGGTCTGAACATGTGTTGTTCCCCCTTTGTCCAATCATTGTACTTGCCTACCCTGGTAGTTATGGAAACTTCCGTCTTGTCTGATATCACTTCACACCTTGTTCTCCCCTCTGTCTAATCGTTGTGTGGTACCACTGTCGACTGAACCTCCCTTATTCAAGAGATGTAGTCTTGTATTGTTGTAGTCAAGGTGATCTGGAAAACATTATATATGCGTGACCCTCGCTCACTCTTAGTGCTTATCCCCCTCGCAATGTGAAATAAACAAACGGCAAAGAGAAGTACTGGCGGTCGCGCTCTCCGCATTGTCCCAGGGTCAGCTGTATCCACAAGAATGACAGCTACTTCTACAGCGCTGGTTAGACCACAATTTGCTAGTGAGGGTGAAAATGTGAGTATTCGCCTTTGCTCTGAGCACTAGTACAAAACAATAAACTCTTTCCACAGTTCTGCTACATGTGCCTTAATGGTGGTTTTCTTTTTGTCTGCGATTACTGTGCTCGGGCGCTATGCACAAAATGCCTCACCATCCCGACTTCGATCGACACCGAACACCTCAAGTTCATGTGTCTCACTTGCCATGCTCGGTCTTTCAAAGGACCCACCCTCAGCCCATATTATGTGAGCATTTATTTACTTATTCTGTTTTGTTCTCTTATCTTTGCGTTGTAGGGGTTCTATTTGACAAAGATCCTCAACATCATCGACGGGAAGCCCGACATGGCAAGATTGCGACCAGCGTTTGCACAACCTCTCAAGGTAGTAGGCAATTTTCAAATGACTGCAAATTCTCATGTCAGCAACAAGGGACTACTTGTCTTGCACTTTCTTCTCAAAGGAATGGATCCTGCTGGAACGCTGGCAAGACTTCTCGCTGACTATATGCGGTCGTATCTTGGAGATGAGGCATTGCAGTATGAAGAGGTTGTGTTCGATCTTGCCAATGACATCCTTATCAAGTTGCACACAGAGTACATGAAGAGCTTGGTGCATAAGATTCAGTATGAGCTTTCTGTTTCATATCATATTGTACTAACCATTTTCACAGAAATAAACATCCCCACGTCATAATTTTTATTACGAATCATTCTCATGATGACACTGGCAACCTCTTTCTTTCACCTGGGTTATGCACCCAGGTCAAACCCATGAGTTTGTTTACAATGCATCTGCCTCCAGCTAATTTGAAGCCTTAGTTTCTCGACGTCCTCCTCCCACCTGCCCACTTGACATTCCTCAAAGGGGCAGAGGTCACATTGTGGATGATGCCTTGTGGAACATTAGTCAAGAACTTCCATAGTTATTCAGAGCTAGCAGAGGCAACCAAGTGGTAAGACAATAACTAGCACTCTCAATTTGCTAATTAATCAAGATTTCCAGCCTTTTAATATCAAACGTCATTGCATTCACAGCTGCTGAGCTCCAACCCTGCCTTATGGTAGGGTTCGTAGTTGCCTATGCCCAGCAAGTTCTGGTGGAGGGATTCCCTCTGGAGGACTGTCTCCGGAGGCTCCTACCTACAACATCAGCCATTTGTCGCCACACGGACATCGTCTGTCTCCAGGCAAGAGAGGGTCAAATACACGGTGCTCGTTATATGTGGGTTCACCCTGAGCTTCGCCCTTGGGGAAATCAGCTCCCTGTGCAATGCAAGGCCTGCGGCTGCATTCGCTCCTGGGTATCATCCACTGGTAATGCTGGGGCGAGAATATTTGCTTGTTGTAATCCACAGTGCACAAACAAGCTACTGTTTAATGCGCCTGAGGAGAAGGTTTGGCTGGGAGGAGAAATTTTTGGAGGGTGCTGGCTAGTTATAAATCAAAACTAGCTACAGTAGTGTAAAGCATATGTTCCTCCACCATATTACAAGTAGTGTTCAGTAGAAAATGTCCCAGAGTGTTTTTGACTGGTTCTGAACGTCGAAAACTGGAGGCCTGCCCAGGTGACCAGTTTCCAACCAGTTTTAAACCAGTTTTTGACCAGTTTCAGACCGCTGTTCAACACATCAGAAAATGAGTTTTCAACAAATTTTAAACTAGTTTTCAAACCAGCTTGATTTTCTTGGTGCAACTACGTCAACTCACTATCAACGATCATCCTGGTACTAACCTACGGCTCCCAACTATGGTGGGGTGGACGATACGATAAATCAAACACAAAGCAAATGCACTAGACCCTCCCACGACCAACCCACGGAGAGTCTTCACAAAATTTGCAGACCAACTAGAAGTTTTTCGACGGCTAACACAAGTGCGAACGATGCATGGGTATAAATAACCCACCATATTACAAGCATCTGAAAATACCTCACGAGCCCGAATGCCTCTGTGGAAACACGATCCCAACAACTCCAGCGATGAGAATGGTGCGTTGTTATCCCATCCCCCTTCTCCCCTTGCTACTCTTCCAGCCTCACGGCAACCACAGCGGCAGCATCAACGACAACGACAACGATGGCTGCATGGCCAGCAACGACGGCGGTGATGACAGTGGTGGCGGCGGTGGCGGCTGCATGGCCAGTGACGACGACAACGGCGGCAGCAGCAGCGGCCAGCGATGACGACAGCGGCGGCGGCGGCGGCGGCGGCACAGCAGCATGCGGCAGCAATGGCCCAAGCCCACAACAGTGGTCGTAGACCAATATCAGGGACCGGGGCCATTGCGGCAGCGGCGGCAGCAGCAGCAGTAACAATGATGGCTACGTGGCCAGCGACAACAATGACGACGACAGCAGCGGCCATCAATAGTGACGATCGTGACGGCTGCACGGCCATCGATGACGACGGTGGCGGCGGCGCAGCAGCAGCAGTGGTGGTGGCGGCGGCAGCTGCAGCGGCCATCAATAACGACAACGAAGATGGCTGCATGGCCAGCAAAGATGACAACAATGGCGGCGGCAGCGGCAGCAGCAGCAGCATTGGCACGGCCAGCAAGGACGATGAGGACGGTGGCAGTGGCGGTGGCGCGGCAGCATGCAGTGGCAATGGCCCAGGCCCCCAACAGTGGTCATAGACCAATGGCATGGACTGGGGCCATTGGGTAAAGAGCGGCTGGGTGGAGAGTGGCAGTGGGAGCAGCAGGGCAGGGAATGGCAGCAGGGTGTGGAATGTGGCACTGGGGTGGCAGCAGGGCAGGGAATGGGTGGGCGACGAGCAGGTCACAGAATTGGTTGGCGACAAGCAGGTCAGGGGCGGCAGGATGGGAAGCGGGTCAGGGATCAGGGAGTAGCAAGGCATGGAGGAACATAGGTGGCAGCAGGGAGGAGGGAGCAGGGGCAGCAGCACGGCGGTGATGCATGACAGATCGAGGGTGGCAGCAAGGCGGGGAGCGCGGCCGGGCGGGGACTGTGGCAGATGAGGAGCATGGCAGGGCGGGGACCATGGCGGGGCAGGGAGCAGGCCGTTCCGCCCCATCACCCTCTCTGAGCGGGTGACACATGATGAAGCAGACCAATCAGGGGTGGCCTCAGGGCAGGGAGTGATGAGATGAGGGTAATGCAACGCAACAGGGGATGGCGGTGGTCAGGAGGTGGAAGAAGTCACCAAGGACAGGAAGGTGTCATCCAGCGGCGACGCCTAGTGCTGATATCGCTGAAAATTGTACTACAAATGACATTATTTTTCTTGTGTTACCTTTCCTTTCATTTAGGAGCCTTCTGCTCATACACCACTTCCATGTCAGAAGGAGACCACCCAGGTTGTGCTACATTCAGATTTCAAGCAGAAGAGGCCTGTGACAGTGTAACAGGTGTGACATGTAACACCCGGGATCCTGGGCACTGCCACCATCAATTTCATCCTTCTTAGTACTCGAATCCTTGTTACTCAAACTCACTCCCAAACCACACTTTCAATGTCTATTTCGATGAACAAATTCTCTTCCTCAACAAGCAAAATGTCGACTTCAGCATCGCTCACCATCTTCGATCCTCAAACAGTCCACACGAGTGCTGTTTTCCAAAACTATCCCTGGTTGACCGACATCATCATGAAGCCTGGACTTCTGGAAAGCAACATTGCTACTTGGCTGGGACAGCACCACAACTTAGGAGAGGAACAGGTTTCCCTCTGCAAGGTTCAATTCAAATTATAAACTTAGGATTATTTGCTTATCACAGCTTATCATATCATCTAGTTGATCGCTCAGTCTCTGGATCGTTTTGGACCGGGAAGCGCAGCGCTTAAGAAGGAAAAAGCAGTCAATGAATACTTGCGGGCATCATACAGTGACTTAGTTAGCCGAGAGAAATGGGAGAAACATGACACATCGGCTTTGATGAGCGCTGCTCACTTTGTTTTTCGTCATGCCCTTTTAGACCGGTTGGCATTTTCCATTGTCGAGGCTCCTCCATCCCAGCTAGCGCCTCGATCTGAATTGCCGAAGATGCCAAAGAAGTTTAGTGATGTGTGTTCTTTCTCTTTTTTCTTATTCCTCGTTTCTTATGTTTTGTAGTATATTGGTGCAATCAGGGATTGGCTCAAGCCCATCGAAAAAGCACAAGGATCTCAAAGCTTTCAAGCCATGGATCCATTAACGAATTCTGCGGCGTATTTTGGCACCTCCCTTCCTGCAAACCCTACCCCGAAGCAGGAACAACTGATCAAAACCGTAAAGTTCCTTGGTGGGGGCCTAGAACGAATGCGAGACATCCAGGTGAAGTCTGTGCTTCTCAATTTTGAGATGATGGCATTTGCCATCACTTGGTTTGGCTTGGTATGTGACCAGCAAATTTTTTATTGGCAATTATAACTAACATTCTCTCAGAATAATGCCACAGGCTTCGCTGAGTCGACCCAAAATTGGGTCAATATTTTAAATGAGTAAGAGCAACATAACTTGCCTTATCCAAATTTCCAACTAAGTTTTTTCACACAGACAACTAGAAAGCGAGGGCCTTCCTCTTTCTTCCAGCCTTGTCTCAAGACTCACAGATCAACGTCTTGGCCCGATGCTCTTTGAGCATGTCCGTGGACTTTTCCACTATTGCCTGTCCATCAGTCCTCTTTTTGCCCTGACAACAAGGGCATTTGACCAGTCGCAACTGTGACGAAGTTTCTTGGTATCGGTGGGTGCCTCATTTTTATGTCAGATTGTGTTTACAAAACAGGCAATATAGACTGCAATGTACTTGGGTAGCGAAAAGCCTGCATTTTTGGGATTGATGGAGAAAGCATTGTGGAGAGCCTTGATGCAAACGAGCATCACCGGTGACTCATCAGCAGCCCTGAATAGCTTCCTTATGGAGTTTCAAGACCTTCAGGTGCAGTTCAAGGGGCCGGAAATTCAGATTGATTGGTATTCCCCATCCCATATGTTATTTTGATATTTTTGTCCCTGAATGAAACTGACTGCAAAGAAAGGGCAAGTCCAACATGTCATCATGGCTCCCGAACCATGTTCCATCGAAGAAGAAGCAGAGCCCATCATTGCTCTTGACGCTGGTCCCCCGGAGCATGTCAAAGACATCATTCCCGCTCCGGAAGCAGATCCCCAGCACATCACTTCTGCTCACGAAGCAAGTCTGATTGAGCACACACCAATTTTCCCTATGCTCGAATACAACCAGAAGGAGCTCCCAGACACTCAAGATGCTGAAGAAGCTGAAGGTGCATTGGTGAAGCCACTGAAACACAAGGTTGATGATCAAGTTCATCATCCGGCGCGAAGGGCAGCAAAGAGACTCCGGCGTGAATCAGACCAGGAGAATGAGGATGACGAGTTGATCCCCGATGAGGAACCTGTGACAAGGAAAGGGAAAGGAAAGGTGACACAGGATACACATGTGGGCCAAGGCAAGACAAAGCCACCAGGACCCATCCACCATGGTAGAAAGGCCGCCGTGAAGCCAATTCAGAGTATCATTGACCTGATGGTCAAGGTATGACTTATATTGACACCCCAACAAATGCTGATTGAATTGTTTTATTTAGCACATAGAGAAAGTGGAGGAGCTCTCTTCTTTACCCCTCCCCAAGGTAAGCAACATCTCAACTACTGTGTAATATTTTAATTCACACAATGCAGATGGAGAATCACTCGATCAAAGTCAAAATGTTTGACGCAAATCCTGATACTGAGCCAACCATCTATGAGCATTTCACGACTTCAGATTCAGTACGTTTTACACTTTTTTTCATGGATATCTCTCAAAATAAAACAGGCATTCCGCGAGTATCCTGTCCTAATGGACATAATAGAAATGGTCGAAGAGCAATACATCAATCAGGTCCCTAAGCATCGTCTTCCAACCGCCAGGTCGCAAACATTCTATCCAGATGCATCTGCAATATTCGTCACAACCTGGACGGAATTCATGAAGATGACAAGTCTGGACATTCAAGCGGTATTCCGTCGTCGACATATTCTTATTACAAATACACCAATGTCAACCCTCAACTTTGATGAGGAGGGATTATGAACATTGGCTCCTCTACATCAGGAATGTGTGTTCCAAGGTGAGTCTAAAATATTTCTCAAGTTGATTCATCTAAGTCAGCTTCTATAGTTGCCGAGATGCGAAAGCACTCTGATGCAAGTCTGCTCCGCACTGGGACACTCCACGATTTGCTGGAGTCAACACGTGATGTTACAAAACGACGGATTTTAAATGGCCTTGACTTCCCGATGGGAAGCCTCAGCCTCCCTCCACCACCTCGATTCAGGCATGTCCCACTTGTTGCTCTAACACATGACAACTGAAACAATATCTAAATCAGTGCTTTTGCAACTCATGAGTGGGCACGCCACCAAACGCAAAAGATGGACGGCTTCGCAAACCAACCCGACAAAGACAACCTCATCTGGGGCATTGCAGCCACTGGTGGGACGATCAGCATGCCTCATATAGACGATGTTGGCCTTGCGGTTGTTTCGACTGTTATGTCAGGGTCGAAATGGTGGGTGGTGATGTGCCGCCGTACAGATGCAGAAGACTATGACTGTCGCGGCAATATCTTTTCGACGCATGCCTTCCCCCTCAGTTGGGGTGATTGTAGCACCGGAAAAGAATTTTTATGTGTGGAGGCTATACACCTGAAGACAGGAGATATTTTGTGAGTTGCAATAATTATCACGTGCAATATTTACTGACAATCCAACAGTTTCATGCATCCTGGCACACTCCATTTTGTGCTTGGCCCAGAGCCGATGATTGTTTATGGCCGGCACTTTTATTGTGCATCCACGATGGCTCGCAGCTGTGCTTCAGCCCTGCATACATTTGTGCTCAACCCGATAATCACCAATCAAGAGCACCAATCGACAACCACATACCTGTGCAAGATGATGGCGGTATGGGTTGAGCACTACGTCACGGGGAAATCCAAATATGGTAGAATCTCTCCATCATTATGTATGTCATCTGATAATTGTTTTAGCATTTGGTGAGGCACTTGCCCACATCCCCGATGTCACAACAAGACATGGACTCCTTGATATCATCATGGTGGGGAACATGCTTGAATTTTCGATAGCCCTTGGCCTCAAATCACATGGGAGGAAACCACCACCTGAAATACTTGAAGAGCAAAACATTGCAATGTGGCGATACCGGATCTTCCAAAGCTGGTTTATTGATCGATATATTCTTGAGATTGGGGTCAGGGGGTGAACCCATCATATCTCTTTTACAAACTGCTCATCCAGTTTGGCGCGGCACTTTGCTCTTACATGAAAAGGTGGGAGAAAAAGGCACCACTGACAATCACTGCACAGCAGGTGATTGCAGCAGTACTTGAGCACATTCGCAAAGACTGGCAAGACCTTCTGGATGCCTTCCAGAAGTTGCTCCACGACGATCCCAGTGCTGGTCATTGGTTCTCCTGGGATGGCCCTGTCTTCCACATACAGTGACTCACAAAACTGTTCGAATGTTTTGCACTTTTGAAATGATTCACTTATAACACTCCAGGTAAAATGGCTAAAATCCTGAAGATATTTGTGAGGATAGCCATGCCTCTTGGCTACAACTTTGCTTTATATTATCAAGTACTATTTCCATTTTTGGTAATGTTATGATATCATTTTCTTTGTCATGTCATTCGAACAGTTTTGTTGCTGACAATTTTATCAGTCAAATGTGCAAGTATTAGTGTTCAATATGGCTTCTTTTTGCCTTCAGCACACCCCCAATCCTTCTAGGCATGCTTTTAATCAATCCCTACAAATAGAAGCAGGTATCTTGTTCCACTCCTCTTCCACCCTTCCCACAACTGTAACACTCCACCTGGTGCCCTTTCATACTCTCCAAGCCTCCACTTAAGGTGACTCCACAGATGCTCAATGGGATTGAGGTCTGGAGATACAGTAGGCCATATGAGGGCCTTAAAATCATGATTCTTTAGCCAATCTTTGGGTTGGTGGCTCTGGTGCTTGAGGTCCCCATCATGTTGCAATATGCTTGATAAGCTCTGGCAGGGCAGAAAACACTATTGAGATTGCCAGGACCCTTAGTAGTATTACTAACCAGCCTATTTTTGCACATACTGTTAGAAGGTGTCTAAGGACTGTAGGTCTAAAGGCTGTAGCTGAGGAGAGATTGCCCTTACTTAGTAGTAGACTAGGAAGGAGAGGATGAACTTTGCTATAGCACAAAAGATTGGACTGTAGAGGACTGGAAGAGGGTTGTCTGGTCAGATGAGACTAAGATCAATAGGTTGGGATCCAATGGGAAGAAATGGGTGAGGCAGAAGCAGGGTGAAAATAGGGTGGTGACAGGTTGGTGGAGGGAACAAGAACATTGGGAGGTGGTTCTGTGATGGTATGGGGATGTACAATGTTGGAGGGGGTGGGATATGCCTGCAAGATTGATGGGAGGATGGATAAGCACCTTTACACTGCCAAACTTCAGGTCAGCCTCTAATACTGTGACAAGATCCCTGAAGACATCATATTGCAACATGATGGGGACCTCAAGCACCAGAGCCACCAACCCAAAGATTGGCTAAAGAATCATGATTTTAAGGCCCTCATATGGCCTACTGTATCTCCAGACCTCAATCCCATTGAGCATCTGTGGAGTCACCTTAAGTGGAGGCTTGGAGAGTATGAAAGGGCACCAGGTGGAGTGTTACAGTTGTGGGAAGGGTGGAAGAGGAGTGGAACAAGATACCTGCTTCTATTTGTAGGGATTGATTAAAAGCATGCCTAGAAGGATTGGGGGTGTGCTGAAGGCAAAAAGAAGCCATATTGAACACTAATACTTGCACATTTGACTGATAAAATTGTCAGCAACAAAACTGTTCGAATGACATGACAAAGAAAATGATATCATAACATTACCAAAAATAGAAATAGTACTTGATAATATAAAGCAAAGTTGTAGCCAAGAGGCATGGCTATCCTCACAAATATCTTCAGAATTTTAGCCACTTTACCTGGAGTTTTATAAGTGAATCATTTCAAAAGTGCAAAACATTCGAACAGTTTTGTGAGTCACTGTATTTCGCCGCGACAATACTCAAGTTTGGACGGAGCTGGAAGATCTGCCCGATGATCCAATCTATGCTGAAGAGGAGCAAGAGGACAGTGATGCAGGAGATGACCCTTCTGAGTTGGGGACAATATGTTCTAAGAGGCCCCTCTCCCCGCATGATGGTATGTGTTTCACTATATACTTTCATCTAGATGCAGCAAATTTTCTAATCAATACAACAGATAATTCAGACATGGAATCGTTGGTCCATGTGAGACAGAGGCGCGGTTTCAATGGATGACCCTAGCCATCAATTTTGATTAGACATAGATTACAGTGTGAGCAAATGTACTAGGAAGTGCAACTCAGTTGGCGGAACCCTTGCTTGACGTATACAGTATACTACCACCACTTTGGACACCAAATGTAACCTTTCCCTGTAATGTTCACAATATCTCACTTTTCACAGATCTTATGTTTGATGTTATGCAGAGTTTGTGGGAAGCCACGAGTGGCAGATTGTTCCAGGAAGTCTGCGAGTGTTACTTCTTCAGCTGGGGTTAGCTTCTGATGAGGCTTGTGTGCCTCTTGTACACTTCTGCCTCCCTTGGCTCGCTTTATGATATGTCATGGGAAGAATGACGAAGTCGATTATATAATCAAGGCAAACTACGACAAAGGCAATTCGACTAAAGGACAACTGCGACACTAAAAAACAAGAAAACCAGAGTACCAATGGCAATCAAGAGCGAGGAGATACTCCTCGCTGTTGATGGCCATTGGGGATTGGTTTATGGAAGTCGAAGCATCTAAGTAATACAAAAACCAATCCGAAACCAGGAACTATGTATTACGTCAGACGATGTCTCCGACGTTTGGGCCACTAGACCCAGAGCCTGTTATCGTCCACCGACTGGGAAGGAGACTCCCCAACCTGGACAAACTCGCCCTCAACATCCGGCAAAGCCACCGTCGCCATCTCTGGGGTGGTGGGAGGGGGCGATCGAGGAGGGGTGGCATTCCAACCCGAGTAGGAGGTAGGGGAGGCCCATCGAGTAGGCGGGGCGGCATCCCACTCTGCGAGAGAAGAAAGATCAGTAAAGCGGATGAGAAATGGAAGAAAAGACTATACTATGTGGATCCTCGAGGAGGTCACAGATGAGGTTACCAGGGCGGACGACTCGAGGGCATCCCGACGCAAAATGGCCAGGATGGCCGCAAGCGTAGCATCGTCGGGCAACGGTAAGAACGAGGAGGTCATCGGCGCCCCTCTGAATCGCCCAATGGAAGGCGGCACAAGAAAGGGTGAGGGGGGCGACTTGTTGGAAGACATTAGAGGAGGGGAGGAAGTTAAGTTTGTGAGGGCCCCAGCACATTGCGGTAAAGAGGAGAAGCGGTACAAGACCTCCTTATATACTACAGGGGCCGATAAGAGCCGAGAGATAAGCTGGACAGCAAGAAGGGCCGTCATACAGGAGCACATGGCGGTGGAGTAGGAGCATGTGGAGATAAGCCGCCCCATGTGGTGGGTAGCGGAGTAGCACATGGACAGAGAGCAGGAGGCAATGCGGGTACCTGATGGGGCGAGTGCGAAGGATCTCATCGGAGATCCCCAGCAGACGGACCCATCAGGTAGGTGTGGGCGTGGTACTGGATAAGCGCAGATGCGCAGCAAGACAGCTGCGGACTGAGCAGGACTGCGGAGGGCAGCGGCGTAGCAGATGGACAGCATCCCTGTGCTGCGGACTCGGGCTGCGCCCTGCGGACTTGGGCTGCGCCCTGCGGGCTCGGGCTGCGCCCGCAGCCCCCTGAAGGTATATAAGGGGTGCGATGGCATGGGAAAACCCCAGCGTTGTTCACTTGTCTTAATCACCTTATCGTACTTCGGTGAATCACACTGGCATTCCCTACTTCACCCGAGAGATACCCTATCTCTGACTGGCCCGAAGTAGCCATCGCTCCAATCCGCAGTAGGATATACCCTACTCCCGAACAGAAGAAGGATCAGATCACCCGACTCACACACCACCTGACCGAGTTCAGCCGTTCTGTCCTTATCGATATCCTCAGACCGGACCATCCTAATCGATCAGCTATCGAAAGCGCGTTTGTCCAAGGAGTGTCCGACCTCCGCCAGCAAATCATCAGGACCGACGAAGCCGAACACAGGGCCAGAATCGAGTTACTCCGATCCCTCGTCGAACCTCTTATTCCGCCTCTAGGGACTCGGATCGTCCCTGCACCGGATCACCTCACGGAAAGTTCATCCGAGCCTTCGGCACAACTTCCCGTAACATGATAGTTTGCCATTGATTTTCAATGCCAAATTCCTTTGCAATTGTGCGTGCACCCTTCCGTGAGTTAGCAGGTTTTTCCTGTTCATGACAGTACATTGCTACTGCATCCCGAAGTTTTGCATCCTTGGCTTTACCCCTCTTCAGGGATTTGACATGTACAGAGAGGGCTTTAAAGGGCATTGGATTAGCAGGTAAGGCAGGGGTGGACCGGTAGGATGAATATGGGAATAATGAAGCGTGTCGCAACGCGTCAAGGCACAGTACACAAAGATCCTACTCTAGATCACTCAATTTTGTCCATATCACCTCTGGGTATTCAGAAATATCTTGCCACCCTGCCAAGACTGGTTGTTTCATGAGAAATGTACAAAGAGATAGCCCCAAAGTCCGTACCATTCGAGATGTGGTTATTTGGCGCTATTGAATTGATGATTTACAAATGTTTGATCAGTTGGACAGGCACCCTTTAAAAAATACACAAGGCTCACATATTCAAAGGACATGTTGATTTTCTTACAGAGAGTTATGGTCACAGTGTGACTGTCACGCCCGGGGTCCCGGGCACAGCCTCAGCAAGTCACAGTCACAACCCGTGACCCCGCTTTCCCGGCATCCCGCCCTCCCCTCCTGCCAAGCTGCCCCTGCTCCGCTGCCCCGCTGCCCGCCACCCTGCTGCCCTGATGCCCCACTCCGCTGCCTCGCAGCCCCGCCTGCCCCACCCTGCCCACCCGCTGCCTCGCCTGCCCACCGGCTGCCTCGCCTGCCCCGCCCTGCCCCGCCCTGCCCTCCTGCAGCCCCGCCTGCCCGCCCGCTGCCCCGCCCTGCCTTCCTGCAGCCCCGCCTGGCCGCCCGCAGCCCCGCCTCTACACCCGTTGCCCCGCCTGCTCGCTGCCCCGCCTGCTCGCTGCCCCGCCTGCCCGCTGCCCCGCCTGCTCGCCTGCAACCCCGCCCTGACCGCAGGCCTGCCTGCCCACCCGCAGCCCCGCCTTCCCACCCGCTGCCCCGCCCTGCCGCCCGCTGCCTTGCCTGCCTGCCCGCTGCCCCACCTGCCCGCTGTCCCGCCCTGCCTGCCCGCTGCCCCACCCCGCCTGCCCGCTGCCCCGCCCTGCCTGCCTGCTGCCTCGCCTGCCCACTGCTCTGCCCTGCCTGCCTGCTGCCCTGCCCTGCCTGCCCACTGCCCCGCCTGCCCACCCACAGCCTTTCCTGCCTGCCCGCTGCCCTCTGCCCTGCCCTCCTGCAGCCCCGCCTGCCCACCCGCTGCCCCGGCCTGCCCTCCTGCAGCCATGCCTGCCTGCCCACTGCCCTCTGCCCTGCCCTCCTGCAGCCACGCCTGCCTGCCCGCTGCCCCGCCTCTATACCCGTTGCCCCACCTGCCCGCTGCCCCGCCTGCCTGCTGGCCCGCTGGCCCGCACTGCCCACCCGCTGCCCTGCCTGCCTGCTGCCTGCTGCCCCACCCTGCCTGGCCGCTGCCCCGCCTGCTCGCCCGCAACCCCGCCCTGCCCGCAGCCCTGCCTGCCCACCTGGAGCCCCGCCCTGCCCTGCTGCCCCGCCTGCCCACCCGCAGCCCTGCCTTCCTACCTGCTGCCCCACCCTGCCTGCCCGCTGCCCTGCCTGCCCCACCCACAGCCCCGCCTTCCTACCAGCTGCCCCGCCCTGCCTGCCCGCTGCCTCGCAGCCCCGCCCTGCCCGCCCGCTGCCTTGCCTGTCTGCCTGCTGCCCCGCCCTGCCCACCCACTGCCCACCCGCTGCCTACCCGCTGCCCTGCCTGCCTGCTGCCCGCTGCCCCACCCTGCCTGCCCGCTGCCTCGCAGCCCCGCCCTGCCCGCCCACTGCCTTGCCTGCCTGCCCGCTGCCTCTCAGCCCCGCCGCCCTGCCGCCCCGCCCTGCCCCGCCCTGCCCTCCTGCAGTCCCGCCTGCCTGCCCGCAGCCCCGCCCTGCCTGCCCGCTGCCTCGCAGCCCCGCAGCCCTGCCCCGCCCTGCCCTCCTGCAGCCCCGCCTGCTCGCCCGCAACCCCGCCCTGCCCTCCTGCAGCCCCGCCTGCCCGCCCGCTGCCCCACGTGCTCGCCCACAACCCCGCCCTGCCTGCCCACCCGCTGCCCACCCGCTGCCCTGCCTGCCTGCTGCCTGCTGCCCCGCCTGCTCGCCCGCAACCCTGCTCTGCCCGCAGCCCTGCCTGCCCACCCGCAGCCCTGCCTGCCTGCTGCCCGCTGCCCCACCCTGCCTGCCTGCTGCCTCGCAGCCCCGCCCTGCCCGCCCACTGCCTTGCCTGCCTGCCCGCTGCCTCGCAGCCCCGCCGCCCCGCCCTGCCCCGCCCTGCCCTCCTGCAGCCCCGCCTGCCTGCCCGCAGCCCCGCCCTGCCCTCCTGCAGCCCCGCCTGCCTGCCCGCTGCCCCGCCTGCTCGCCCGCAACCCCGCCCTGCCTGCCCACCCGCTGCCCACCCGCTGCCCTTCCTGCCTGCTGCCTGCTGCCCCGCCCTGCCTGCCTGCTGCCTCGCAGCCCCGCAGCCCTGCCCCACCCTGCCCTCCTGCAGCCCCGCCTGCTCGCCCGCAACCCCGCCCTGCCCTCCTGCAGCCCCGCCTGCCCGCCCGCTGCCCCACCTGCTCGCCCGCAACCCCACCAACCCCACCCTGCCTGCCCACCCGCTGCCCACCCGCTGCCCTGCCTGCCTGCTGCCTGCTGCCCTGCCCTGCCTGCCCACTGCCTCGCAGCCCCGCAGCCCTGCCCCGCCCTGCCCTCCTGCAGCCCCGCCTGCTCACCCGCAACCCCGCCCTGCCCGCAGCCCCGCCTGCCCACTGGCTGCCCCGCCCTGCTGCCCGCTGCCTTGCCTGCCTGCCCGCTGCCCCGCCTGCCCACTGCCCCGCCCTGCCTGCCCGCTGCCCCACCCTGCCCACCCGCTGCCTCGCCTGCCTGCCCGCTGCCCCGCCTGCTGCCCTGCTGCCCTGCCTGCCCACTGCCCTTCCTGTACTGCCATGTCCACCTTATGGTTTGTGGCAGACAAGGGCAGCATTCTCTGTGTGGCAACTGCAGTGCCATACAGGGAATGCTGCTCTTGTCTGCCTTCAGGTGTCTGTATGAGCTTGACACCTGCAGAGGTATGTGGGTTTTATTACTATTCACACTTTTTACTGGTATGGTGCTCGTTGATGTTGCTTTTCAGAATGTTATGTGAAGAGGGTGGCCGTATGGGCCTTTTGGTTTGGTGGCAGCTTATATGCAGGCTGGCCCCAACCAACCCTCATTCATACCTGCACCTGGGGTGGCCAAATGGGCCAAGGATGTGAGTGTGGTCTATTATGCAAGACAACCTCCCCCAACCCCATCTTTGTAAGTTTTTTTGTGCTATCTGCTGCTTATACCTTGGGGTTGCCATATGGGCTCTGGGATGGACTGCTGACTGCCATGTGGTTAGTGTCCTCCCACCCTAGTTTCTTACAGATCATCTTATCTACTTGAGACTGGGGACTCTTGCTTTGGTGAAGTGGGGCTTGCCTAGATTGCAGTGCCCCCTTTGCAATGAAGCACATATTATGATATGAATGGCTTGTCAGAGGTGGATTTGGCCACCCATCCTCTGATGTAAATGCCAGACATGTTTTTCTTTTGATTTGTTGTGAAATCCTCCCGCTCTTGCCATTCCTTGAGGGCTAATACCTCTTGGTCTGTAGGATCCTCAGGTTCCTTGGGTACCAGCATAACTGCAGAGCCATCAAAATGGGCCCAAACACGTTTTGCTTTCACGGCAATTGTGAAGTGCTTCCGGAACATAACCCAGTTTCGCCCAGTCGGGTCCAGGTTCTCAAATGCTCATTTGTTGTCAAGACAGCAGGTAGGGTATTTGACATAGCAGGGAGCAGTTCTTCAGGAAGACAAGTGAGTGTGAGACTTGTTTATTGTGACCACAGGTCTCAATAATCTGTTAGAAACGAGTGACTGCGAGTAACGAGCAAAGTATCTCAGCTCAGCGCTCATGCAAATGAGGGCAAAGTCTATTACCTGCGAGTAACGAGCGAAGTATCTACAGGTAATTTATGAGCGGTAGTCCATAGGGTATAGTAACATATTGTAGCTCACCTCAGCTCAGTGCTCGTGCAAATGAGGGCAAAGTTTGAGGTGTAGGGATCACAACAGTACAGTATATGTGAAAAGTGGGAAGTGAATAACAAAGATTGCGTTCCTGACTAAGCTAAAATGTCTGTTGTCCAATCAGGTCACACACGGATTGCACTTCTCACTCCAATAGATACCCTATCTGATTTTGCTGGACCTGAGGTTATCCAGTCAAGAATATCCTATTTAATTTGCTGAACCCATGGTTATCCTGGCAAGGATATCCTCTGCCGGCCACATATATTACTAGAAAATCAGATATCTCCAGCGGAATCTGGTACCCCATTATATACAGGGGATATGCAGTGTCTGGTATCCCGTTGTATACTGGAATATCCAACTGAACTATGTGATCCTACGGGTAAAACTAAGAAATGGCAAAGAGAGGTTAACGACACTCTGTGATGTCTACTATGTCCCATGCCTCGATGGTAACCTACTCTCTGTCTCACACCTGACTCGTTGCAAGTACCAATTTACCTTTGACACAGCCAGGTTTGAGATTACCAACTGTTATGGAACCAGGTTTGTTACCTGTGAATAATAATATTTAAGTAAGGGAAACTGAAGTTAACCCTAATAGGAACCTCAAATATTATTACTAGGCAAGCTCAATGTCCAATTGAGCTTCTGGTTGCACACCTTCCTGTAAACAGATATTAAGATAACCTTAATATTGTCTACAAGGCATTGCTAATGTGGGCAGCAAATAGAAATATTCTATAGTGACTCAAGCATCAATATCTCAAACAAGGGTAATTAACCAAAGGATTCCCATAGTCATCTCGACTATTTCATCCTCTTACACCTTGCCTTAATATCCAACCAATAATGAGATATTAAATACTTAAGTCTATTCATATGAATAATGTACTATGACAATATTCATATCTGACCAGTGGGACAGGACATCCCTCCAGCATTAATCCTCTGATACCCTCTATATCCTATCTCCCTTTCACTCTCCCATACCTTGACCCAATTCCTATTCCTTCCTTAGATACTGTATAAAATATTTATATCTAATACCTGTAATACGAAGTAAGACATCAGTGACAGCACAGTAAAATTACCTAAGCACGAAAATATTCGTAGCACATGCATTACGTAAGCTTTCGGCGTGACTAGACACTTGGTCATTAGCCCTATAGCCTGGCTACGCTTACATAATAAAATCATCGCACCAGCCTAAGGCATTAATGAGATAATCAGCTATTTGTCCATACTGGTATTCACACATCAGTTGGACAAATATATTAATTACTCCTTTAGGAGTGGTGCTGGCTCTTAGCTTCAGCTGACTATGGTGATCAGGCAGTTTCTGGGGTCAAGTAGGTGCTGCTGAACATGTCCTTCAGTGCCCTATTTATATTGTTTTCAAGCTATCTACTGAATACAGTAATTTCGAGATACATGGACAAATAATGCATATAAAATCATATTAAAATACTCAAATAATCGCATAAGGCATGTACTCTTGCCATATATGTATTTACTATTTTTATCTCCTTCCCAGTTCGAGGTTTTGAGAGAATATGCTGTAATGTGCCTGAATGAGTCAGACAGAGTCATTTCCCTTATTTGGACTTCCCTAAATTAGTCAAGGCTGTTTTGAAGTGACTCAGAGGAGGCTGTGCATTGGCCTGATACAGTAAATTTATTAATAGGTACTCCCAATGAGTGTGTGAGCCTCTGAGTCAGTTTTGAAAGACAGTTCAAAACCGAAGGTTTGATTTTAAAGTTCAAACTCCGCTCTAACCTTCCTAATTAGGCAATTTTGTCGCTCTGGCTTGCTCTCTGGCCACCTAAAAGGTGTTTTGGCTCTGGAGGGCTTTGCCCTTGGGATTTAACAGGGATAAACAATTATCTAAGCACTCCTGCTTAAGTAATGATTTCTAAATATGGTTCCCTGTGAAACTCATCCCCCTTTAGGATGGATGGCTGACCATAGTGTTGCCACGGTTCGGCGGAGTCCGGCGCGGTCCGGTTCAATCGGTTTTGTCCAAATGCGGAAAGCTGAGCGAAGCCGAACCGATTACAACGCGCTAAGTCACGGCTTGGTGCTAAAATGGAAATCCCAAGAAATCAAGCTGTAGCTCCTCCAACTCAGCTGTGAGTCTCAAAGAAGAGGGTGCAGACACATTTGGGAGCATTGTCAGACTCACTTCCAGTCTTATTTTCAAGGTTGGAGGGGTTTTTGTAAGAACAGTTTTCTTCTATATATAGTAGCCACCTTATATAATTAACGCTTACATAATTTTGGTGCAAATGAGCCACCTCATTTTTTTAATCATCCCCAGGCCACAACAACTTGTGGGCATTGCAGGGGTATTGAATGTAGTAAGGAGTGGGGATGGCAGGCCATGAGGGGATAGCAAAGGGGGGATGAGCCAAGGAAAACAGCATTAACTGATTTTCTTCCAAAAATGGATCTTAAACCGCGGTTAAGTCACTCGAAAACCGCTCAAACTGGTAAGCCGAAGTATCGGCGCGGTTCGGCTAAAATGCGGCTTGACTCATCGGTTAGCGGAAGTTGAACCGAACCGTGGCAACACTAGCTGACCAAGACTTTGGATGACTGTCCCAACTAGGCAAGTACAGCACTTTGACTGTCAACAAGTTTTACCAAACTGTGAATAACTCCATGAGTTCTCAACCAATCCTCATGAGACTTTGCACATAGGTAGAGATAAAATATAGCCATAGTTTGATACTATATGCAGAATAGTTGAATAGGAACTTGGCATGCTATAACAGTTCGCATTTTTGGTGCAATATTTACAATAATTCCTTTTGTAAATATCTCAGCCAGTTCCTATTGCTTTCCCATGAAACTTTGTGGACATGTAGACAATAAATGTAGCCAAACACCTATATGCTACATGGTACAATAGAACAGTCTCATAGGTGGATATAATGATTTGACTATAAGGATGCTACATGCAATGTCTCCACTTTGAGGGGCATACATACTGAAACCCTGAAAGTATAAACATGACATCCTTACAATATATCCTTTATATGCCTATGCAATTATGCAATAAGGTTTACATAGCTACATGTAACACTGGCATGTTCATAATAAGAATGTGGGGATTGTTCTGTCAATGAGATTCATCAGAGTTTATCTAGAACCACAAAATCATACTGGTAACACATGAGTGATTCTTGTAGGTAATACAGAGAAGTATGGCAGGTAATATGCCTAGTCAATGGGACACCATTTCTAGTGCTTCTCTCAAGGCACTTATCATAGAACACAGAACTGTGCTCCAAGAGGTTCCATTAACCACTAGCCACAATGGTGAATGATTGTAGGCTATGCACCAGATACTCTGCACTGACTATGGGATTACTCCCATCCCTAACACCAACCCACAAGGCCAGCTCATGGCCCAAGGTATTGAGTCCCAAGGCTTATTCATTGTCGATGCCCTAGCCTATGTCGAACATGCATACAACATTACCATTGACCACCTCTCTGAGATCCATAACCCGACCCCACTCACCCTCGCTGCCAGAACACGCGAATCCTATGCTGATCTCGCCACCTGGCACCAGCGTCTTGGACATGCAAACTACGATGTCATTCGCCATCTCGCAAAGTCCGGATTGGTCAAGGGGATGAAGCTTAAGGGCAACAATGCACTGACCAACACGATCTGCCATTCCTGTCTTGCTGGCAAGCAGACACAAAACGTCATTCCGAAGATATCCACCGTTGACCACCTGCGCACACTCTACCGGGTGTACTCTGACCTGTGTAGAAATATGCCCATGCTGACACCTGCGCGACACAAGTACTTCATGACATTCATCAATGGATACTCATATTATGTCCTAGTCGCCCTCCTCAGAGCCAAAAGTGAAGCATTCGAGAATGTTCAGGATTTTATTGTCTGTGCAGAAGTCATCACAAATGAATGCATCGACTTCTTTCGAAGCAATGGCAGTGGTGAGTACTATTCTATTGAGTCACAAGCCAGGCCATGTAGGTAATTTTATGTATTGAATCACTCTTATCAGAAGTTATGGATGTTGTATGGATTAGTCTGATTAGAGGGGAAGAAATCAATATATGGAAACCTCTCATATCATCTCCAATATATTGTTAGGTTCTGATATCTGATATATTGAAACCTCTCATATTATCTCCAATATATTGTTAGGTTCTGATATTTGATATATTGAAACCCCTCATATCATCATCTCCAATATATTGTTAGGCTCTGATATTTGATATATTGAAACCTCTCATATCATCTCCAATATATTGTTAGGCTCTGATATTTGATATATTAAGATTCTCAACCATTGGGCACTTATAATCAGGCATACAATGGCTAATACATGGCCACCTCTAGTTGTATGATATATTGACTGCTCTAATTGTCCCATACATGAATGCCTCTGATTCACTGGCTGATTGCATGATACATTGACTGCTCTAATCATTCCATACATTGGCACATTCAGCCAGTCAGCCAGAATAGGAATGCCAGTCAAACAATGGCAAACAAAATAGGCTAAAAATAAAAAGCAACAACTTGAAATTGAGCAGCCCCATGCCTGGTCCCTCAGGCACAGGTTACCAATCAGGCATAACTGCTTTTGGTAAGCTGCTATGACTGTGGGAAAAATGTTGCACAGCTTGAAAAATATGACTTATTATACACCAAGAAATCAGCAAAAATCAGGGGATTCCAAATCTGGACACCCCACATTTGTATCTGCCTTGGTTCAATGTCAATTTGCAAAATACACAGAAAATATTCATTTTTCCACAATTCTGCAGTACTCTGCATTACTCTGGCTTGAAAATGGATAGTAGAAGATACACACACTACCTGTGGACATCTGGGGAGTGTGTGGATTAGTTTAACAACCCACCCACCATCTCTGTCACCTCCCTGAAATGTGTTACTAGGAATTAGGGTGTTATTGGCCAGGGAGCATGGCTATTTGTTATATTGCAAATTCCAGCCATCAGACTACACCTTATGACATGTAATACAATCATACAAAAGCCCATAATATTTGGTGCAGAATTACAGATTCCCCATGTCTATTTTCCCAAATTTGTCAAATCTCTCCCCAGACAGTCCCCTTTGTCAAATCACATATTCCTGTTCTCTGATAGCTGACAAGGTTTGCATGAATACATGTTCAAAGTTTGGTGAAGTTAGGCCAAGTTCTCAGGAAGATAGCCCAGAATGTGTCTTTTGGAGGACAGTCTAAAGTGAAGGCAACAATACAGGCAAGGATAAGCAACACCTTGACTGTCTTCAAAAACACACATTCTGAGCTATCTTCCTGAGAACTTGGCCTAACTTCACCAAACTTTGAACATGTATTCATGCAAACCTTGTCAGCTATCAGAGAACAGGAATATGTGATTTGACAAAGGGGACTGTCTGGGGAGAGATTTGACAAATTTGGGAAAATAGACATGGGGAATCTGTAATTCTGCACCAAATATTATGGGCTTTTGTATGATTGTATTACATGTCATAAGGTGTAGTCTGATGGCTGGAATTTGCAATATAACAAATAGCCATGCTCCCTGGCCAATAACACCCTAATTCCTAGTAACACATTTCAGGGAGGTGACAGAGATGGTGGGTGGGTTGTTAAACTAATCCACACACTCCCCAGATGTCCACAGGTAGTGTGTGTATCTTCTACTATCCATTTTCAAGCCAGAGTAATGCAGAGTACTGCAGAATTGTGGAAAAATGAATATTTTCTGTGTATTTTGCAAATTGACATTGAACCAAGGCAGATACAAATGTGGGGTGTCCAGATTTGGAATCCCCTGATTTTTGCTGATTTCTTGGTGTATAATAAGTCATATTTTTCAAGCTGTGCAACATTTTTCCCACAGTCATAGCAGCTTACCAAAAGCAGCTATGCCTGATTGGTAACCTGTGCCTGAGGGACCAGGCATGGGGCTGCTCAATTTCAAGTTGTTGCTTTTTATTTTTAGCCTATTTTGTTTGCCATTGTTTGACTGGCATTCCTATTCTGGCTGACTGGCTGAATGTGCCAATGTATGGAATGATTAGAGCAGTCAATGTATCATGCAATCAGCCAGTGAATCAGAGGCATTCATGTATGGGACAATTAGAGCAGTTAATATATTGGCTATTTGACTAGAGTGGTCAATATATCATACAACTAGAGGTGGCCATGTATTAGCCATTGAATCAGAAGAGTCAATGCATGGTATGATTAGAAGACTTGGTGTATCATACAATGAGTCAGTCAACCAGAGATGCCAATGTATGGGACAATTAGAGCAGTCAATGTATCATGCAATCAGCCAGTGGATAAGAGGTGCTCATGTATGGGACAATTAGAGCAGTTAATATATTGGCTATTTGACTAGAGTGGTCAATGTATCATACAACTAGAGGTGGCCATGTATTAGCCATTGGGAGGGCTTCCTTTCTAGGCAACCACATCAACACACGCGACAAAAACTACGAGACTCACAAAATTGCCTAGTACAATAGTCCTCTATAATCCCCTAGCTTAGCCTAACCGCTACTATACTGCATACCCTCTCGGGAAACCGAAAAATGTCGAAAAATCGTGGGGAAGCCCCGGCGGACCCAGGAAGCGACGCGTTGGCACCACCGACAGCGCGCGCATCACCACCCCAGCCCCCCGACCCTGCTGCCCCCTCCCTTAGCGCCAGCAACCCAGCAGTAGGTCAAAACCGGAACAAAGAAGCCCAGCATATAGCTGCAGCAAGAGAGACACTTCAAAAGGCTGGCGTCCAGCTAACCGAAGGACTAATCACAGTCACCGACATCGCTACAGCCATCAGACAAACTATACACGCCGGAACCAGAATCCCCAAAACTACAGCAGACGCAATGCTAGCAATCGCGACCCTCCTACAATCAGTCCAAACCAACCAAATTATCGAAGAGATTGCCAATCACCTGACAGAAACAGTGAGTGCCCCCCTTGACAGGCTTACAGAAATCGCGGAGAACGCCAGGCAAACCCTGGAAAGACTTGAGAACGCTACCATCGCTCAGACAAACGCCACTGCAGATATCAGAAATCGGACTCGCGAGACCACCGACTTAATCGGAAGCGCCGCAGTCGACCTGGCAGAAAGAGCCGAAGCAGCACTACGCACCATCACGCATAGGGCGCCAGATACGGCCCCACCAACCTTAACTCCACTGCAACCCACACAAGGCACCCCCCCACCACCAAACGCCCCAGAAACATACGCAAACGCACTACGAAACGGTACCCAACGACCCCAACAAATACGACTCACTCAACCCCACCCCGGACACGCAGAGGCCATAGCCATGACCCAAGACAGAGCGAGACAAGTAATAATCCACACCAGACCGCGTGCTGACATCGACGGGCATCAATCGTCCACCCAGGCCATGACAGAACGTCAACTAATCGACAAGGCCAACGAGGCAGTTGAAAGGATGGGCGCGGAAACCGAAGGAAGACCGGACAACGAACACATCTTTGTCGGAGCGCAACCCCTACGGCGAGGAGCCATACTATACCTCACAGCATCAGAGGAAGCCGCCCAGTGGCTCCAGCAAAGCCACATAAGACAAGCCTTTACAGGCCAATACGAAGACGCAATCCAAATCAGAGAGAGAGGCTACGACGTGATTTTGGAATACGTCCCGGTGACCTTTGACCCAGACTCTAGAGACGCACTAACTACAATAGAGCAGGACAACAACCTCCCAACCGCAGAAATCGCAGAAGCCAAATACATTAAAGACGTCGCACGCAGGACGCCCGGACAACGCACCGCCTTCGTCCTCATGTCTTTCCGTAACCCCCAACATGCCAACCGAGCGATCAGTCAAGGCCTAGTCATCGAGGGCAAGAAGATACAATGCAGGAAGAGCATATACGAGCCCAGACGATGCATGAAATGCCAAGCATTCACACCGTTTCACTTCGCAGTGGACTGCAAATGGATACATGATGTCTGTCCCAGGTGCGCGGGCCCACACAAGATAACGGAATGCACAGCCAGCCCGAACCAAAAATCATGCCACAACTGCCAAGCGCACGGACACGCAGCAAGCGACCGCGACTGCCCCACCTTCAAGAGGGAATGTCACAAGATCATGGAGAGGCGACCAGAGAACCGCTACAGGTACTTCCCAGTAAACGAGGACCCAGCAACATGGGAACGCACAGGAGCAGAGGCGACACTCAACAACGAACGGGAGAACAACACCTTCGGAGGCTTTGTCAACGCCCGACTCCTAAGAAGGACGAACTTACAAGAGATGGACCCACCGCAATGGCCCCCTCCCAACCCCCGAGGGAGAATAACACCCCAGGCGCACTGGGAAGATGGACGTAGAAACCTGCAAGATGATAGGAACCACAACCGCGACCGTGGTCACGGTCATGCCCAGAACACGCCCCTCCCCCCCTTCCGTCCCCTGCCACGGAACGCTGCAAGAGACACCGCACCCCCCATACCTAGGATGATCCCTCCCCCACCACGACAAGCGCGACCAGCCCGACTACCTGCCCTACCAGCACGATCAGAACGACCACCACGGCCACCACCACCGCCGACACCAACACCGGAGAACACGGCGAACCCATCAAACACGGCGAACGCGAATACAGTCACGAACACGAACACAAACGCGAACACGAACACCCCCAACCTGCCAAGGACACAAGCCACAATAGATTTCTTTTTTAACTCACAAATGACAGGAAACCCCCCCAACACCTCAACATGACCATGAGAACGCACGCAAACCAACTCAAGATATGGCAGCAGAATTGTAGGAAATCCCCTGACCAGGCGCACACGATCAACAGCCTAAATCCCAACGCCTTCGACATATGTGCGATACAGGAGCCCTGGCTCGACTTCTTAAACAACACCAGAGCAGCACGAAACTGGACGACTGTGCTACCACCCACTCACTACCGAGGACAACACACTACGCGATCTGTCATACTAGTCAGCCCGAGAATCCCCACGTCAAACTGGATGGACTTACGCATAAACTCACCCGACATATCAGGCATACAAATCTGGGGCGAATTTGGAACAATCAAGATCATCAACGTATATAACGACTGCGAACACTCACAGGCCACTGACACCCTCCATAACTGGTTCATAAGCGCAACGGACGCCTCCCTCCCACCCACCCCCAACAACCCACCGGTACTCCCAGACAATGTTATCTTGCTCGGCGACTTCAACCGCCACCACCCGCTATGGGAGGAAGAGCGGAACCACCACCTCTTCACCCCCGATGCGCTAAGACTTGCGCAGCCCCTGCTAGAGCTAATCGCGGCACAAAACTTACAGATGATACTCCCAAAAGACATTCCCACACTTGAACAGTCGTCCACAAAAAACTGGACGAGACCAGACAATGTATTTGCATCAGAAGCGATAGCGGACGCCTTTATTAGGTGTAACGTAGACCCAGGGAGACGACCCCCGAAGACGGACCACCTCCCCATCATTAGCATACTCGACGTAACCCCTCCCACACAGGAGACCGCCCCGAAGCGAAACTGGAGAAATGTAGACTGGAAGACATTCCGGGAAGAACTGTCAAACATGCTGAGTGAACTGCCCCCCCCTCGGAAAATCATAACTCCCCAGCAGTTCGACAGGACCGTTAGAAACCTCGAATCAGCCATCCAGACCACAGTAGACAAAACGGTCCCCTTCATAAAACCATCACCTTACGCAAGAAGATGGTGGACGCCAGAGCTGTCGGAGACAAGACGGCTCGCCCGTCGGGCCAGCTCCCGCGCCTACCGCGCCCGTCTCACCCCAACACACCCCGCACATGAAGAATGGCGAAGGATCAAAAACGATTACTCCCAGATGATCAGAAGGACAAAGCGTGAACACTGGGAGAGACGGATCGAGGAACTAGCAGACCCCGAGGTATGGGACGCGCACAGACTAATCTCAACACTGTCATCAGATGGAGGCCGAACTCGAATCCCCAACCTTCAAGATGTGCGAGCACAGAACACAGGAAATCAGGAGACACACGCACACACAAATGAGCGCAAGAGCCAAATCCTACACCACACTTTCTTTCCCCCCCCACCGGCGATGCCCATGGTCCCCGACGAGGCGGCATACCCGGACCCAATATGCAGATTCCGACCAATAACCGAAGCACAAGTATACCGAGCCATAGCAAAGATTAAACCATTCAAAGCAGTGATGAGTGGCGACATTGCAAATGTAGTACTAAAGAAATCTGCAGCGCTAATCATCCCCCACTTGCTCCCGATTTACAGGGCGACTTTCGAACTAGGGGTCTACCCTAAACACTGGAAGGAATACGACTCTGTGGTCCTACGAAAACCTGGACAACCGGACTACACCGTGCCCAAGGCCTACCGCCCCATCGTGCTACTACGCACGATCGCAAAACCCCTGTCCATGGCGGTGGCAGAAGACTTAACGTACATTACGGAAAAATATAACCTACTACCGAGACAACACTTTGGAGGGAGGCCAGGCAGGACGACCACTGATGCCATTCACCTAGTGGTGAAATTTGTACAAGACGCATGGCGGGTAGGTAAGGTAGCCTCAGCCCTCTTTCTAGACGTCAAGGGCGCTTTCCCCTCGGTGGACATCGACACCCTGCGGCACGACATGCGGATGCGAGGAATACCCAGAGAATACATGGACTGGATCGCCACAAAACTACAGGGACGAAAAACAGTAATCGCTTTCGATGACTACAGGTCAGACCCCCTCGACATACATGCAGGCCTAGACCAAGGATGCCCCCTCTCCCCCATCTGCTACATCCTATACAACTCCCCGGCGCTGGAAGCCCCAATGGCCAAACGATCCAATGACATAATGGCAAGTGGATACATAGACGACCTAGTAATAATCGCACAAGGAGCCAACTTCCAAGAGGCGAACAGCAAGATCAAGAGCGAGATGGAGAAGGAAAACGGAGTGCTTCATTGGGCAAGGACACACAATTGTGAGTTTGAGATCTCGAAATTCGCCCTAATCGGATTCTCGCGGCGTCAAGAGCCACGACCATTCCAGCCCAGGAAAAGACAACCGATTGTCAGACCTGCCATACAGATACAAGACATCCTAATCAAACCGGTACAAACGACAAAATTCCTCGGAGTCACGATACACCAATCCCTCAGCTGGGCAGAGCAAGCATCAGCGGCCATCGCCGAAGGCGCGGACTGGGCCATCCAATGCAGGCGCATCGCCAAGCCAACGCGGGGCATCCCCCTCCACCTAGCACGCCGACTATACACTGCAGTATGCATACCGAAGATCTTGTATGCGGCGGACGTCTGGGCAACCCCCCCCAACCGAGCCCCAGGACAATGCCAGACCAAATACACCGGGCGCATCGGAAAACTCACCGGAATCCACAGGCAGGCGCTACTGTTACTGGGAGCACTCAGGACCACCGCCACCGACGTCCTCGAAGCACATGCCAACGTCCCCCCTTTCCACCTAATCCTGGAAAAGGTACGCTACAGAGCACTAATAAGGATGACAACCCTACCAGAGAGCAATCCGATACACCAACACATCCGCAGGGCGCGCCAAGCCCAGGTAAAACACCATCGCACCCCTCTTCACACCCTTACGGCTGCACATCCAAGACTGAACCCGGACAAGATGGAGACTATCGAAACCACCCGATGCGGACCAAAGTATGTCCCAAGGTACACAGTTCAGATTGACCAGAATAAGGAGGACGCAACACAACGCATAAGAGAACATACTGCGGACATCAAGATCTTCACAGATGGCTCGGGCCATAATGGGGGAATAGGAGCGGCAGCCACGTCGGTAAGAGAAGGACGACCAGACCGAATCCTACAATACCACCTCGGGAACGCCACCAGACATACGGTATACAACGCAGAAGTAACAGGATTGATTCTAGCAGCACAACTACTAATTACAGAAACCACGCCCTTCGCCTCGGCCGTAATTGCGACCGACAACCAGGCGGCCATCCAAGCGACAATGCTGCAAAAGCCCACGTCCGGACATGCGCTAGTCGATGAGTTCATCAATCTAATAAACAAGGCGCATTCCAAAGCGGGCGGCTTCATATGTGAGATCGTATGGACACCAGGACACGAAGGAATAGCAGGCAACGAGGCGGCGGATGCCCTAGCGAAACAGGCCGCGGCAGGCACAACATCGGGGCGACAACACCTGCCCAAGTACCTGCGACATCCCCTACCGACAAACAAAGCGGCCACCAAACAAACCTACGAGACAAAAATCAAGGAAAGGGCGAGGAAGGCCTGGAGGGCATCGCCGAGATACGCGAGAACGGCTAAGATTGATAACTCCCTACCGTCGCAGCAATTCCTCACACTCACAAAAGCCCTCCCCCGCAAACAGGCAGCAATGCTTCTACAACTACGCTCCGGACACATCGCCCTCAACAAATACCTACACAGGACGGGCAACAGTCAGACCCCACTCTGCCCGATATGCGAAGAAGAAGAAGAAACGGTCATACACTTCCTGATCAAATGCCCTGGCCTTCGACACCTACAAGAGCAACTACAACTGGAGATAGGACGCGACGCACGATCAATAACCAAACTACTTACGAACCAAACGGCCATAAAATACCTATTCAAATACATAGGAAAGACAAGAAGATTTCGACACACGACGAATGGCTCACACGACTTACACACACGACACACGACACTCGACGCATGACATGCGACACCGGACACGGGACACTTGACAATAGACGCACCATAACAACAATGAGGATGATGACGACGATGCCCTTAACTCCGACCCCGAACCCGAACCCGGACCCCCACCACCACCGACACTACCACCACCCCCCCGCGGCCCTCCCCCTCTCCCCCTCTCCCCCCCCTCTCCCCCTCTCTCCCCCCGCATCTCTCACACCTCACACCTTACTGATAGTGCTGTAGACGCTTTCAACCTTCGAACGACTGCCGGTAGCTTTTTCCCCAAAGAAGAATGGGGTTTTTTAACGCACCCGACAGATCACCTTCTAGACACTGCAGACCCCCACCAACCACATGCTGTACTATAAAGACATCAACTCCACACCCCATCATACCCTCATCACACCGTCGCGGACTTCCGCGCAGGTCGACGCTCAGCGTTGACCCCCGCACATGACCAGATCGAACCAAATGAAAATATTCTATAGAAGTAGACTAACTACATGTAAACTCGAACATAGGGCAATGCCCCAACAGAGTATAAAATAGGAAAAAAATAAAAATAAAATAAAATAAAAAATTAGCCATTGAATCAGAGGGGTCAATGCATGGCATAATTAGAACACTTAATGTATCATGCAGCCAGCCAGTCAATCAGAGATGCCAATGGATGGGTCAATTAGAGCAGTCAATGTACCATGCAATCAGCCAGTGAACAGAGGTGCTAATGTATGGGACAAGTGGAGTGGCTACCTTGTGATTACAATTGGCCATATATCATTCTAGGTGTTCTAAATCAGAGGAATACATACAACACTGGAAAATGGTAATGAGAACCAATTCATACATGCTGCTACCAGGGTCTGGTGCTTATGTTGAAATTTCTTTTGAAGTCCAATTCAGGTTTTGCTGATGTTGATGTCTTTTGTAGCTACTATGTAAATAAGTTCATTGATCACCATGCTTTTGAGATAGCTTCTTGACATATTTTTTACTGCTTGTTTTCTAATTAGTCTTGATCATCTTATTGGCTCTTGACTACAATTGTTTCTTATTGGTCTTGACCAACTTATTGGCTCTTGATTTCTTAGCATATCCTTGACTACAATACTCTCCAAGATAAAATACATGTGTTGATTTTCTTATTAGTCTTGACCATCTTATTAGTTCTTGACTACAACACTCTCCAAGATAAAATACATGTCTTGACTTTCTTGACTGTCTTGACCAATTTGTCAAGACAGTCAAGGTGGGTCAAGACAATTCGAGGTTTGCTGATGCAGGTTGTATTGTCGAGTCTTGCAACGTTATCTTCGATGAGAACAATGGAGACCTACCCTCACGCATTGCCCTTGACACAGATCCCCATTACCTGTCTGATTCTGACCCCGATGAGCAGCTGGCAGCTCCAGACGACAAGCCAGACACAGGCGAGGGCCCCACAAATGAATACGCACCTCCGGAAGCCCTACCACCACTGGAGCTCCCTCTGCCCTCTACAGACGTCCCAGAGCCACGCCGCTCGAGTCGGATTCGCAGAGCACCCATCGCAGACGATGATGCACGGTACAACATCACGTCGTATGGGTGGAAGAAACAAACTGACTCACAAGGTGTCACAGGGCGAGTGGGCGCTGATGATGAGTCAGCGTATGGGACTGAGCCAATGGCGCATGCAGCAAGAACGTCTCTTGATGAGGACCCATCCACCTATGGGGAGGCAATGAGGAGTGCCAATGCGGCACAGTGGCTTGAGGCCTGCGCAGCCGAACTAGCGTCTCTCCAAAAGATGAACACTTATGAAGTTGTAGAGCCCCAACCAGATAGAAAAGTCATCCCAAGCAAGTGGGTTTTTAAGACGAAGCGTGGTCCTAATGGCAAAATCACCAGGTACAAAGCACGAGTCGTCACAAAGGGCTATGCACAAGTCCCTGGTCTGGATTTTGATGAGACCTTTGCCCCAGTTGTCAAATTCACAACCATTCGGATCTTACTGGCCCTCGCTGCGCACTATGACCTTGAGATCCATCAGTTAGACGTTATAATAAGACAGCTTTTCTCCATGGCGAGTTGAAGGAGGAAATCTTCGTGCATTGCCCACCCAGCTTTCGAGACAAAGCCAACGTTTGGAAGCTAAAGAAGTCTATCTATGGCCTCAAACAAGCGAGCCGCGAGTGGTACGCTAAGCTCCTCGCAGAATTTCTCAGCTTAGGCCTCACCCGTCTTGAATCTGACTATGCTGTCTTCCACCAACGTGCAAATGGAGCAATTATCATTGTTGCGGTCTATGTTGATGACATGCTTCTCTTCTCTAACTGCTACAAGCTCCTTGAAGAGTGCAAACGGAAGGTCAGTGCAGCATTCAAGATCACAGACCTGGGAGAAGCCTGCTGGATACTCAATATGGAGGTGACCTGTGATAGAAGGCTACGTACAATCTCGCTGTCCCAACGGCAGTACATCGAGGACATTCTCAAGCGTTATGGGATGCACGATTGCCATCCCATCAGCACTCCCATCCCTGTCAACTTCAAATTGGAAAAGCTTGAAAAGGCGGAGTTCGACCCACAGCCATACCAGAGTCAGCTAGGTGCGATAATGTACGCTATGCTCGGCACTCGCCTGGATCTCGCCTATGCCATCCAAACGCTCAGCCAGCATGCCGCTACCCCCGGTGAGCAACACCTTAATGCACTCAAACGCATTTTCCACTACCTGAGAAAAACAACGGATGCGAAGCTTGTTCTCAGTGGATCAAATGGAGTGTTAGAACTCATCGGCTATGCGGATGCAGACTGGGCCAACGACGCCAATGACCGACGTGGTTTGCCTTTCTACTCAGGGGCGGAGCCGTTGCCTGGATTTCACGAAAACAGAAGCTTGTCACTCAGTCCAGCACGGAAGCTGAATACATTGCTGGAGCGCTCGCCACGAACGAAGCACTATGGCTCCGTCAGATGCTCCTGGAGCTGGGTGAAGAGCCGCAGGGGGCAACGCGACTGATGGTCGACAACCAGGGAGCAATCGCACTTGCCAAAAACCCCGTCTTCCACAAAAAAACAAAGCACATTGAAGTCTGTTACCACCACATGCGACACCACTATGAGATGGGAGACATCGCACCTGAGTACATACCAACAAATGACCAGGCTGCAGATGCCTTCACCAAGGGATTGTCACAACCAAAGCATGAGGCGTTCGTGAAGAGGATGGGATTGATGTTGCCCACATAAGTTCGAGTGGGCGTGTTGGATATGGGAGGTTCACCCATATCGGGCAACATTACATAACATACATATTACCTGACGCTCGCACCACCTAACCTCAGTTCTCTCTTTCGAGACTGAGGTATGACTCCCATTACATTCACTATATCAGTCCTAACTAATAGCCTGTCCTTAGATTTAGCTTACTGTCTTTACAGGCAAATGAATTTAGTTCTCTCTTTTGAGACTGAGATTTAGCTTACTGTCTTTACAGTTAACCACTGCTGGACTAGACACCTCACCACAGTCTGTGCATGCTTCTTGGAGTGCAAATTCATGTTCATCAGGGAAAACCTCCTTTGCTAGACATGATCTAATGCAGTCTAAATTTGATCTAATCCTTCTAATGCAGTCTAAATCTGATCTAATCCTTCTAATACAGTCTAGGCTATCAAAAAGAGCTCTAGCACAAGTCTATAAGTTGCAAATCTAGTTCTAAAACACTCTAAACTTATTCTAGATGAGATTGGCAAAATCTAGCCATGATCTAATGGCTGCAAACCTAGTTCTAAATTCCTCTAAACTTATTCTAGCAAAATCTAGTTATGATCTAATTGCTGCAAACCTCCTCTAGGAAACTCTCATCTTATTCTAGATGAGATTGGCAAGATCTAGTGAATTCTCAGTTACTCAAGCTAGTGCTAAGATGGTCTAGCCCAACTCTAAACATTGCAAATCCTGTTCTAAATCCTCTAATGAGTGCTTACTTACTCAAATATGACTATAGTTAGTGCTAAGATGGTCCACCTGTCACTGCTGCTACCACCACTGCCACCATTGCTACTTTGCTGCTGGTGCTGCATTACTGCTTTGCTGCTGATGCCACTGCCACTTTGCTGCTGATTCTGTTGTTGCTGCTGGTGCCACCCACTGCTGCTGGTTGCTGGGTTGCTGCCACCTTCTGCTGCTAGTTGCTGGGTGTTGCTGCCACCTTCTGCTGCTTGCTGCTGCCACTGCTGAGTGCTGCTGCAACTAGATGCCACCACAGCCACAGCCACTGTCAGACTTCCAAGAAAGTCCAATGTGGGATCACATGATCCCATGTTGCCTTTTTTTCGAAGTCCGACACTTGCTCGTTGCCACCTCACCGTCTCTTCATCCTCTCTGCCCAACTACGATATTTGGTTGCGCTCGCTCCCCACCAAATCTGAGGAACCGCTTGAGGGCGACCGTGGCACCCGGCGGCGGCAGCGACCAGCAAGTAACGGCGGTGATTACAACCAGCAGCGGCGGTTGCAGCAACCAGAAATGGTGGCAGTGGTGGCGGCAATCAGCAACGGCAATCAGCAACGGCGGCGATAGCAGCTGCAACTAGCAGCGACAACGAGCAAAGCGGCAGCGGCAGCGATGACCAGCAAGCAGCAGCAATGACAGCGACAGCAACGGTGGCAGCAACAGTGGCGGCGGAAGTGACAGCAGCGGTGCAGCAACAGTGGCGGCGGAAGCGACAGCAGTGGTGCAGCAACAGCGGCGGCGGCAGCGGTGGCGGCAGCAGCAACAGTGGCGGTGGCGACATCAAAAGCAACAGCGGCAGGGGCAACAGCAGCAGCAACGGCGGCAAAAGCGACGGCAGCGGCGGCGGCGGCAACGAGTGATGGTGGCAGCGACAGCGGCAGGAGCAATAGCAAAGGCGACAGTGGCAGCGGCGGCAAAGGCGGCAGAGGCAACAGCGGCAAAGGCAAAGGCAACAGCGGCGGTGACGAACAACAGTGGCAGCGACGGCGGCAGGAGCAATAGCAAAGGCGGTGGTGGAAGGCTACAGCGACAGCGGCGGTGGCGGCAAAGGCTACAGCAACGGCGGCGGCGGCGGCAAAGGCTACAGCAACGGCAGCGGCGGTGGCAACGAGCAGTGGTGGCGGCGACGAGCAACAGCGGCGGCGACGACGGCAGGAGCAATAGCAAAGGCGGTGGCGGCAAAGGCGACAGTGACGGTGGCAGAGGCAACAGCGGCAAAGGCAAAGGCAACAGCGGCAGTGGTGATGGCAGCAGTGGTGGCGACAGCAGTGGTGGCAGCGACAAGCAACAGCAGTGGCAACGAGCCGTGGCGGCGGCGACGAGCAAAAGCGGTAGCGACGAGTAACAAGTGGTGGCCACGAGCCGTGGTGGCAGCAATGAGCAACAAGCGGTGGCGGCAGCAACGAGCAACAAGCGGTGGCGGCAGCAACAAGCAACAAGCAGTGGCGGCAGTGACAAGCAACAAGCGGCGGCCACAAGCAGTGGCAGCAGCGACAAGCAACAAGTGGCAGCAACGAGCAGTGGCAGCAGCAATGGCAACGGCAAAGGCAAAGGTGACAGTGGCAGCGGCAGCAGCAATAGGTCCTAACTTTCTCCAAATGTGTAATAAGCTAGAGGAATTTATATTATATTTGTTTAAAATTTCTCTAATTGTGTGATAATCCTTGAACAAACTAGTCCTAAATTTCTCTAATTGTGTGATAGGCTTGAACAAATTAGATCTAATTTCCTCTAATTCAGAAAGGGGTAATGTGGGATTCTCTAGATTATACAAAATTAGAACAAATTTCTCTAGTCCTCTCTATGCCTCTCTAGATCTCTCTAGGTCTCACTAAATTTTGCATTTTTAGGGACAATTAGATCTAATTTTCACATATTAGAAGAATTTAGTATCAGCCTAGATCTCAATTAGCAAAGTAGGTATTTCCTGATGTTTGACCACAGTGTGTTCCATTTTCTTTATTTCCCCTCCCCATTTGAAAGTGACCTTCATCCTGACCACCCCTCCATTGAATTGATACAGGTTGCAGGGTTGGCCAGGAATGGCTCATGTATGATGCCGCAGTGGCCCCTGCAGCATTACAAAATTTATTGTAGACTTCTTGTCCATTTTCACTACAAAGCCCGGGCCTGAGCCCGAGCCCTCAACCAGGGCCCGGCTCACAATTTATCCAAGCTGAGCCCAAGCCTGGGCTTTTGAGCCAAGCCAGGCCCTGTACATCACTACATACATGTCAATTGCAAGATGTTACAGTAATTATTGTGCCCTGGCAGATAAACAAATAAGCCACTACTGTGTCCACTTCCATCTCATGCCTATCCCACACATGTTGCGAAAAATTGTGGGTATGGACTCGGAGAAAACACATAAGCCGGAGTTGAATGCTGAAGATATAATGCAAGGTAAATGCAAGCACCCCATCTGTACCGCTGTAAATTTGACATGAATACGCTGCAGGCTTTGAACAAATTTCCAATCACTTGCAGAAAGTGAATCCAAAACAGACACTCCAGATCGTATGCTCTGGAGGTGCTTGCTCTGTCATCATCCTTAGGAACCGTTCAACGACCAAAGACATCGATTTCTTTGCCCCCACTGCCGAAATTATCGAGGCGGTAATGGAAGCCAAAGCAAATGCATCAAGCAAGATCAAAACCATGTGGCTGGCAGACTGGATCAATGCGGAAATGTTGGCTTTCGTTTCGGACAGGCCTGGCTGCGAAGGACTTTACCAGGATTCGATTGATGGTGGAGATGTCTTATTCAAATCAGATTCGCTCGTGGCATATTCTGCAGATTGGAGGTACCAGCTCGTTGGCAAGATAGTGCACGCTTACCAGATGTCACAAATTGCTGGAGCACGTCAAGCCCAGGAAAGGACAGGCAAGGACCTCTCGGATGCTGTCTCGATCATGCATCTCTTGGTTTCCAGAAGAGGTGGGCAAGCGTTGCCAATGGCGGAAGTCAGTACTTGGTACAGTGACGGACCTACCTTGGAGGATGTGGAGATAGCATATGTTAACGCAGAGTATCAAAGACTGCATGGAACTGCAGGTATTGTGTAAATCGTATACAAGCCAGAACTACTACACATAGTACCTATACATTGTACAACTGGACAAAATTTGCAAAAATGTTCCGCTTGGCAAATGGCCCAGGGTGATTGCCGGCCTCCATACCACCACCAGGAACGAGTTCCAGAGTCTGCGGCAGCGGTCCAACACAACTACACCACTCAGGGGACTCCTCGAGCGGAGGGTTTTGATCTTGGCGGAAGTCCTTTATGAGCCACGGTTTGTTGTTGGTGA
Organism: Clavaria fumosa; assembly: GCA_951802425.1. Lineage (NCBI taxonomy): Eukaryota > Fungi > Basidiomycota > Agaricomycetes > Agaricales > Clavariaceae > Clavaria > Clavaria fumosa. The sequence goes on along the minus strand of OX637797.1, from coordinate 3,935,054 downwards.
TGCCCCGCCGCAGCCCCAACCTAATTTTGTGGTTGAAGGATGCTGCCAACGCATCGACCAAACTGGCGAGGATCGCACGGCGAACCGCATCGGGATCTTTGGGATCCGGTATGTCCGCTACACGCCAACCAGGCTGGTGATGGAACCAGTACTGAGATTCCTCCATCATTTCATTCTCGTTCCCCGTGACTGTGCACTCGTACAGGCGATACAAAGAACGCAGAGGGGTGTCGCGCATGGCAAATAGTTTGATTTGTCTGAGGGGAGTGTAATTCACCTCAGTGGATTTTCGCTTGTCGATAATATCGTGATTATCCAGCAACTCTTGGACAGATAACGGGGAAGGGACGGTAAACATCCACGGAAAAGGCCAGAGAAGATGAAGCATAGCACGGAATGGGCGAGGACAACTGGTCTACGTGGTAAAGAACGATGGTTTTCTGGCGCAATGAGCTTGTTACTCACCCAGAAATGCAAATAATTGCGCTGGTAAGTTGATGCCAACGCACCGTGATGGTGCGATAATACCAACTTCTTACGAGAATTAGCTTGCGCTGGATAGACGGACGGCTGTAGAAGGCTTCGTTTCGCCGCCATCCAGACGATATGGGAGGAGGTTCGCTGACTAGAGGGCGCATGGTATTGTCCTGTTCGGGGGAGTTGGATCGGCAATCCGTTGAAGTGAGAGATGCTGGCGGTAGGCACAAAGGGCCAGACGGCTCACTGTTATTAGGATGCCATGCTACGTCTGCTATGGTCTGAGATGCGCGGTCAGCAGGAGACGCGCGAAGGTTTTGACTTTTTGCCCCCAATGAATTTCCTTTTCAAGGTAATTTTGGCACTGCGCCCCGGCATCTCTCGGCATGCTTTTCCAACTGTTTCCCTTGTATCTATAATAAATAATATTTGTGCTTGTGGCCAAAATGCAAACCCAATACTATGTTGGAAAGAGTGGTTAATGGGACTGAGGACAAGCTGTAAAGACTAAAAGGAGTGTATTTTTTAATTTTTTATTCCCATTTACTGTATACTCATTCTGGGGCATTGCCCTATGCTAGAGTACACTACTGGTGTCCTACTCTTTGTATCCCCTCTGTTCCTGCTTCTACATACATTAGCAAAACCTGTTTTTGGATTGTAGAAGCCATAGAAGGCCATAGACACCATAGAATTGGATGATCTATGCAGGCCTCTGCAGCTCTTCATAGACCAAGGTGCATCTATGCAGTACTATGTAGATGAGGCCTTTCTGTGCTATGTACTACTAGTAGAGCTGACCACTGCCATCATTGTCACAGTGGTGGTCACCACCATTGTCGTCACTGCCCACTGCCGCTGCCACCGTTGTTGTCACTGCCTGCCACCACTGCTGCCACCCTCATCATCACTGCCCGCTGCCACCCTCGTCATCACCGCCCGCTGCCGCCACCACCGAGGGAGGGGAGAGGGAGACACTGCCGCCGCCACCACTGAAAGAGAGGGAGAGAGGGAGGAGAGGGAGAGAGGGAGGAGAGGGAGGAGGAGAGAGAGGGGGGGTGCAGGTGCCATTGCCGCCGCCCTCGTCATCACTTTCTGTCGCTGCTGCCGCTGCTGCCTAAACACTGGTTGTCACATGGCCCATGTCACATTGTTGAACTTGGACATCACACGTCACTCTCGGCACCTTGTCCGAAAAGGCAAGGCAAGTCAAAGACCTCACCCTCACTCCACTCTCTCTCTTTCCTCCCTCTCTCCCCCTCTCCCTCTCCCTCTCCTTCAGTGGCAGCGGCGGTGGTGGTACCCGCACCCCCCCTCTCTCTCCTCCTCCCTCTCCTCCCTCTCTCCCTCTCCTCCCTCTCTCCCTCTGTTGGAAATCAAGTGGAGTACGAAAAGTTTATTTTACTTTTTCAGCCATGCACATCGCACTATGCTGCTCAGTACGGATTACCAACTGAGCAGTGAGTAAAACTTTTATACTATCCTTTCACAATCTTACCATTGACATGGACACCCATAGAAATACTATGATATAGGTACTTAGCTGTGATGATCAGTACGGATTACCGACTGGGCAAAATACTATGATATAGGTGTCATGGCGACATCACGTGACCTGCAAAGGTTGCGGACACGTGACCCACTGGAGCCATGGACACGTGATCAGTCACATGACTGGTAAGTCATGAGAACTCATGTGACTGAAACTGACAGTATGGCCCAAATGTGTGATGGCACATCAAGTGGGATGCCATCACCCTGTCAACGGTTTGACACCTGACATTGCCCATCAAGCGACTATACCCATCACGACCTTGTCCTTTCCTGTAGTCCCCTCTTACCACTATCCCGTCCCCCTGACACCCTTATTGCCCTCCCCATGCCGGCTTCTTATCTCCTTGGCGCCCTTGTCCTTTCCTTACCGCTATCCTGTTCCCCCGCCGACTGACACTTCCCTTCCTGGGACCACAACAACCCCATGATCATCACCCAGATACCTTCATTCCCTTCTGACCGTCCCTTCCATTGTACATTTTCCCTTACTACCTTGTACTTAGCCATTCCTATGGTCCCGGACTCCAGTATATATATGAGTAGACATATGGCATGTATTCCCTAGACTTTGATATTCTCAGACATTGCCTCTTTCTACCTCCTCATTGAGCCTTTACGTCCCCTATCCACGTGGCCTTCACGACCTTGTCACGACCTCACCGCGACCTTTGAGCTCCAGATTTAGGATCGACTGTGACATAATATCAAAGTCTGCACCCATCTCTCGTCCCAACTTGACATCTGCGATGTCCCGACATCGACAAATGAGGTAGAGTACGCATCCACGCAGTAGCTTCTGGGCGCCGATGAATAGCCTGTCGAGGGGTGGACGTCCTAGTATCATGTCCCCCATCAGATCTATGGCAGCATTGGCCTTTCCACAAGCACTTTTTCGGTCAGTGAGTCGCCACAGTGTGTCTGGGGGTTCTTGTCCAGTGTGTCCCTTTCAATTATGACCTGGCATCTCCAGTCTTGGGATCTCGCCAGGACCTCTTCATGCCCTGGAGTGAGGGCTGCTCGCACCACCACTGCGTAAGATCGGGGGGAGGGGGTGCCTGTGTGTTGGGCGTCGGCTGGGAGGTTGTCGTCTCTTGTGGTGGGGTTGCGGCTCTCTTGTGTAGCATTGCATGTGGCCGTCTCCGCCTGTTGTGTTACTGTCTTTTTCAGGTAAGTTGGCGGAGTTCAAAATTTTGACTAAAAAGGTAATCCCACCAAAAAAATTGCGTAGCTCGCTGAATACTGAACAGAATGCCTTCGGTGGTACACCATAGTGATCCTATGAATTAGTAGTATATGCCTATCATAGACCGAGAGTAAAAAGATGTAAAAAGAAATTTCCAATTTTTGACTTGTGAGCGCATGAGCAGTCGGTGTGTATCGGAGTTGAACTTGCTGTTCAACATCGCCTCTCATGGCGCGAGGGAGCAAGATCCCTGCCGCTGTGCATTGGACCATCATCCGGCTCTCCTCCTTGCTCAAACCTGTAGACATTGCCATGTATACAGGCACCTCACAACGCACTGTCGAACGAGTACTCTCCTTCTTCAATGTGCATGGAACCATCGATCATAAGGAGGAAGAGCGTAAGAGGAGGCGCAGATACCTACATGATCTGGATGTTGAGGTATGTGAATGGCAGCTTCTGATCAATTCTCTCACCCTTCTTTGCCCAGTTTCTGTTAGGAGCAGTCAAGCAGACCCCGGATTTGTACTTAGACGAGCTTCAAGAGATGCTTGCAGCCTCCTGCGGTCAGACAGTCTCACGTTCAACAGTGTGGCGGATGCTTCGTAGGGGAGGCTTTACACTCAAGAAAGTCAGTTAACAAATTGAAACTGATCTAAATCATTGATGCTGGTTCTTGCAGGTGACCCGGACAGCAGCGGAACGTTCAGCTGAGAAACGGCTCGAATACCTTGATAGAATCAGCAAGTATGATGCTAATCAGCTAGTTTTTGTGGACGAGAGCTCGGTCGATCGCAGGACAACATATCGTGGACGTGCTTGGTCGATTCGAGGAACTCAAGCACAACGCAAAGCATTTTTTATCCGTGGCCGGCGGTAAGCCTGGTAATGATTCGTTATACTACTGCTAATATCTTTCCAGTTTTTCTGTGCTCCCTGCTATTTCCTTGGATAATGGCATCCTGCACTGCGAGATCGTGGAAGGGTCATTCTGCACAGCTACATTCTCAAGATTTATCGAAAATCTCCTCGACGTCATGCAACCCTACCCTGCGCCAAATTCTGTGATTGTCTTGGACAACTGCCACATCCATAAACACCCCAACATCCAGCAGCTGATCAAGGCAAGGTGTGTGGCTGGTGTTGCACTCGCTTCATGTACTTATGGACATTCCAGAGGCATACGCTGCGAGTTCCTTCCCCCATACTCCCCTGACTACAATCCCATCGAACTCGCCTTCTCCCGCATGAAGTACCATCTCCGCCGAGAAGGAGACTACACCCGAATGGCAATGACTCAGATGCCCGACGAGGAGATTTATCAGTGTCTTTTCAAAGCCGTCTATTCAACCTCAGCTCTGGACATTTATGGTTGGTATCACCACTGCGGCTATGTCTAATACTTGAATGTCCATGTACTTGATATCTGTTTGTAAGGTACTGTAGTTGTGTCGAATTCAAATGTGAATTGAAGATGTTTTGCGCACGGGATGGACTTGTCACGTGGCCCGTGCTTTTTGCAATTGCGTCCCCCCACAACACTCAACAAATGCCCAACCAAGGAAGAAAACGCAAGAAAGCTGCAGCCAAGGTACCCCAGCAGCAAACCGGTCAGCTCTAGTGTTTATTTCCACACATTTCAATGATAAAATAATACTTTTTTCTTGTTTCTCAGATGCACCTGGCACTCTCCAGCCAGCATTGCCTGTGCAATTGCCCACTAGGGCTACCTGTGCACGTTGCAAAGGTCGAAAAGTCAAATGCGAATACGTAGATGGGTCTGAAAAATGCCAGAAATGTGTTATCGCCGGACTCGAGAAATCCTGTGTGCCTGCTCAAGTCTCAACCCGATCGCGAGTGAGGAATACGAGTCGAGAACCCAGCAAGAAGCAACGAACGCCTTCCCGAGCCAGTTCTGCCCCTGCGGCACACTCAGAACCACAACTAGGCTGCGATCTTCCCAGCCATCCTCCAAGTCAGCCCCTTGCGGCAATCCCACAGAAACGCGGTCGATCTCAGAGTACTGCTCCCAACTCTGATCGCTTGAAGCCCCAACATCACCAAGGCAGCATTCGGGATGCTAGAGACATGGCATCTGACAGAAGAGTGGCTCACCTACCGGTTATTATCGAAGATGAGGACGAGAATGCCTCGGAGGCTACTGAGGAGGATTTGCCTGAAGAAACTGTGCAATCGTTCACTCGTTTCCTGTCTATAGATGAAGAAGAAGACTCACATCAGTCCAGCAATGATAGTATTGATGAAGATGAATCAGATTTCGATGATGAAGTCCTCCAACACCGTGCAAAGACCCTCCGCATGCAGGAAGTAGTACAGCCGGCAAGGAGGAAGCCTGGCCCCAAGCCCTCAAGAGCCCAGAGTGTCGAAGTTGACCATCCTGACCCCACAACATGCGGTGAGTCTCCCGTCTTGTTTCTGAAGACAAATGCCCATGATCTCTTTCAGATTTCACTATTGCCGCTGCTGTGAAAGGCCGTGACGGGAGCAATCTCCCATTCTCGATCTCGTCTTTGGTCCTGTTGGACAGTCTCTTAATCCTTGTTGCTGAGAAGCTTCGATGCTTCCCTGGGCTTCTCCAGTTGCGATATCGTCTTGATACTGACAAGCCGAAGGCGAATGCGACATCAATTCAAACCAATGACGAACTCAAGATCTTCAAAGACCGGATGAGGCTGCTGATTGTGCCTCAGAAGCTCACCAATGGAAAAATTTCGACTCGTGCACTCAGACCCATAACTGTATATTTTGAAGACAGTTCTCCTGATACTGTGACTTGTGAACCGATAGATTTGAGCAAGACTACTAGTAAGAAGGTATGTTTCTATTCCCCTTATACCTTTTCGACTGACAATAATTTTGACAGAGCAAATCCTCGACTGCTCACTCTACTGCAGTCACAGATGACTCACAGAACCTGCAAGATTCTCAGCGTGGTGAGCGGCTCAGAGTTATTGCCGAACTACAGCAACACTGGAGGTGCGAGAATCATTCAAAAGGGCAAGACGCATACTGCTGGCAATCACAAGGTGTCTGTTACACGCTTACTCATAGTCAGATTTGCTTTTGGGCCATTGAAATTGTATGTCCATTTATTTGCTGAGTCTTGAATGTCTTCTCACATGCCATCTAGCTTGAGAAGCGCACTACTGTGGATACGAAGCCTGCCAACCTCTATCTACATGATGCTCGCCCACATGCACGAGCGCCAGTCTCTGCGGCAGCACCTGATTTTGGGCGTAGCAGTCAACATGGATGCTGCGGTCACAGCTGCCATTACGTTCCACAACCTCCGGCTCCCTGCCACCACCTCGCACATCAGCCTCCTGTGCCATCTGGTCCACCGCATGCTGATCGAAGCTCGCATCCGATCGAAATACCCGACATTATTACCTGGTGCCGATACCTTGACGCACATGCCGGCTGGAACAAGGATGGGATTAAATTTGCACTGTATGGTCTGGTACTGAAGGAGAAGGGTTTTATCCGCATTTCACAGCTCACCTTACAGTTCTTTTCATTGACAGACATGCACTAATGGTTGGGTGTGCCGGTTGGCACAGTCATGCTTATTCTTCAGTATGCCGAAGAAGATATGGCAGATATCAAGGCTGGGAGGCTGATTATTCCTAGCCTAGCCATTCAGTAGTTTACTTTTGTGTCCTCACTCCTGTCGTTGCTTGAGTTATGCGATCAGTGTCATTTGTCTTGCTCATGCACTCACAAGTCAAAAATTGGAAATTTCTTTTTACATCTTTTTACTCTCGGTCTATGATAGGTATATACTACTAATTCATAGGATCACTACGGTGTACCACCGAAGGCATTCTGTTCAGTATTCAGCGAGCTACGCAATTTTTTTGGTGGGATTACCTTTTTAGTCAAAATTTTGAACTCCGCCAACTTACCTGAAAAAGACAGTAACTCGGTAACGGCTGCGTTCAGTTGGATGTGTATGTTCTGTAGGGCGTGAGTCTCCCCTCTGAGTTCCTCCAGGGCCTCGGCGTTGGCCTGTGTTTTGACAAGGAGTTGGGCGACAGCCTGTCTGGTTTCATCCACTGCTCCACCTAGTCTGTCGATGGTGGGGGCGATTGCATCATTGACCATGTCAGCGAGTGATTCATGTTCTTGGGGGAGTTCTATCGCGCCTAGGAGTACTGCGGTGGCATTGATCCCGTCGAGCGCCTGTTTGGGGATGCATGCTACATTGTTTGCGATTCTCATCAGGGCCATAGCCAGGGTTGTTGTGTTGATGGTGCCATTCGGTGGGAGCCAGCCTTCCTTTTCCATCACGGCCCTGGCTTCAGTTTGGTCCCTGTTGTTGTTGCGTCTGGCATCGGGCTGGCTGGGTGCTGGGGTCTGGTTGGGCCGAGAGGCGCCCGTCTGTGTTGTCTGGCGCCCCCCCAGTGCGTCTGCTCGGGGTCCAGGACCTCCGTTATTTGCTGACATCCGCCTTTCTTTTCCTGGATCTTAAGGGTGTCGGGGTGTCAGGGTGGTAATGTAGTTACAGTAGAGTACAGTGAGTAGTATTGGCAGGGCTACTAGGCGGCTGGTGTGGTTTTTATGTTCTTTTTTGCAGATGTTGATGTGGTTGCCAAGAAAGGAAGTTATATAGGTCTTCTTATCTTCAAAGGCCCTGGCAAATTTGTACACTGAGGGTTTGTGCATATCATTGTAAAAATGTGCAACAGCAACAATTTCTTGAGCAGTTTCATGCTATATTCAGGTTTGCAAGCCTACAAGCAATGAGGTAAAATTGCAGCACAAGATGTCATTGAGTGTATCTTACCTTGGCCAAGGCGTTCAACTGTTTAGAGACTTCTGCATCAACCAAGGTGGACACCTTCCTCCTCTTCCCAGGGTGAACTTGAGCTACAGAAGACTTTTTGCACATAGTGACATGTAATGCTGATGGCATGTGACTTCGAAATACCTCTTGTGTCTTTGAAGCAATTGACATTATGTGTTGGAATCATCATTCTCTTACTTCTACCTATATCCTGCATATTGCCTCATCACAATCCATGACCAAGTGGAGAGCCCCTGCTTATGTTGAGCTTCTCAAGTCCTCTCATGAATCCCTCCCCCTCCCCAAACAATATGTGAACAAGGAGCACCGACATGTACTGACCATGGTACATCACAACCACTCGCTGCCAGTCCTACTCAGCAGCATGAAAGGACTACTTGCCATCGCGAAATTCCTACGCCTCTCCGGCGCCTTTATGGCCACCAGACCTGCACTAGACTAAGAAAGTCCAACCACCAAACCCCCCAATATGCCTCCCAACCTCACCCAACCCTCCTACCTAATCATCTTATGTACCATCATGTACAACTGCATCTTTGTCATAGCCACATGTTGCAGGATACAAATGCTGATTCAAACAAACAAAAAAAGTGTAATCACATGATATGTGATCCAGCCATGTGACCACCTCAATTGGATTACATGATTAGTTTGAACAATCACATGATTACAGGTTTAAAAACTTTTCAACTCTGATGCTGTCAACTTTCATCACTCTTTCCTTAACCACTACCATTGCCACATCCCCAACTCACCATGCTATCACCATTGCCCTTCCTTTGACTCATTGCACTCTTTATGTAATGCCACCACCATTGTGTGTGGTGTGAAGGTGTGAATTTTTTTTGATCACATCTCTTCCACTGACATTGCCAGGCCTCAAATCCATTCCCTGGGCAGCCTTAGTAGGCAAATGACTGGATGCATACAGTCATTTGCCTACCAAGGTTGCCCTCATGGAGTGTGGGTGCCTTGGTGCATTCATGCTCAGGACCCTTGGCAGTCTTATTGATCTGGGGCAGTGTTAGGGATGGGAGTAATCCCATAGTCAGAGTGCAGAGTATCTGGTGCATAGTCTACAATCATCTACCATTGTGGCTAGTCATCAGTAGAACCTCTTGGAACACAGTTCTATGTTCTAAGATAAGTGCTTTGGGAGAAGCATTAGCAATGGTGCTTCATTGAAAAAGCACATTACCTGCCACATCCCTCTGTATTGCCTATCGGATCACTCTTATGTCACCAGAGTGATTCTGTGGTTCTAGGTAATCTCTGACAAGTCCCATTGACAGAATAATTCCTTACTCTTATTGTGAATAAGAGTAAATATGCAAACATTACAGTTGACTATGCACATCTCATTGCATAATTGCATAGGCATATGAAGGATATATTGTAAGGATGTCATGTTTGTACTTTCAGGGTTTCAGTATGTATGCCCCTCAAAGTAGAGACATTGCATGTAGCATTTTTATAGTCAAGTCATTATATCCACCTATGAGACTGTTCTATTGTACTATGTAGCATATAGGTGTATGCCTGCATTTATTGTCTACATGCCTACAAGGTTTCATGGGAAAGCAATAGGAACTGGCTGAGATATTTTTAAAGGAATTATTGTATATATTGCACCAAAAATACGAACAGTTATAGTATGCCAAGTTCCTATTCAACTATTCTGCATATAATATCAAACTATGGCTATATTCTATCTCTACCTATGTGCAAAGTTTCATGAGGATAGGTTGAGAACTCATGGAGTTATTCACAGTTTGGTAAAACTTGTTGACAGTCAAAGTGCTGTACTTGCCTAGTTGGGACAGTCATCCAAAGTCTTGGTCATCCATCCATCCTAAAGGGGGACGAGTTTCACAGAGAAACCATATATAGAAATTATTACTTAAGCAGGAGTGCTTAGATAATTGTTTATCCTTGTTAAATCCCAAGGGCAAAGCCCTCCAGAGCCAAAACACCTTTTAGGTGGCCAGAGAGCAAGCCAGAGTGACAAAATTGCCTAATTAGAAAGGCTAGAGCGGAGTTTGAACTTTAACATCAAACCTTCGGTTTTGAACTGTCTTTCAAAACTTTTTTGGCATCTTGCACCTAATAGTTTCTGAGATCCTAAGCACCTAATAGAATTGAAGAATATTGCACCTTAGGATCACCTGAAAAGGGGGCATTGGTGAAAATTGGGGAATAGGTCATGTGACCTAGTTGATGGGGCCTATGGCTTTACCTGGCAGCTAAGGGTTGAAATTCCTACAATCCGATGGCATTCTTGTTTTACAGAAATGGTGTAGGAATTAGGGTTAGGAAGAAGCTTTGGGCAAGTATTATAGATCAACAGGTGCATAGGAATATTCTCTATTAGGTGCACAAAACTCCATGCCAATATCTTAGGTATTAGGCTTGCTATGAATATCTCTTTAGATTTTCCTCCAATGCACTGTTGGTGGGATATTGACCCTATAAGATATGTAGAAATGGGCCTATTGGTGGTTTTGTGGTGGTGGCACCTAATTGAAAATGGTTCAGGCACCTGATTCCAACCCATGTTTGGAGTGGATATTGCCTAGATCTCAATAGCTAAGATATAACAATCTGACCTAGCTAGATCTCAAGCCTTAGGCTAGAACATCAGATATATTAGTCTAGGGGCATCAGCAAAACAGATTGGACAGGGGCTAGGTATGGACTGGTTTTAAGTGGTTTATAACACCTATAGGTAGTATAAAGAAGTATACTGTACCATTTCGACCACATGTTCATCATGCATCATGCAGACCTCTGAACTGAACGCAAACTGCATGACTGTCATGCCATATTTTCATAGATGAACTTGGAGGTGTGACTAATTTCAATGAGCCTCAAAGTTGTTGTTGTACCTACTGCATTTCAATTTATGCCTTTGCCCTCTCCCCCCTTCTTGTATTTCAAGTTGTTTAACAATTGCTGCAATACTCAATGGCTGAGCCTCCTATACCTCCTCTGCCACATCCTCTGCAAGCACAACAACACTTCAGGCAAAGCTTGAACTTGTTTCAACTTTGGTCATGCATCATGTTGAGCACTGAACTCTGAGTGGATGCATGACCACCTGTTTATGTAAGTGTGGCGTGAACATGTGTACATACCTAGTCCCTGTCCAATCTGTTTTGCTGATGAGCCAGGTCTGGACCACCTATACAGACATGCTAGATTTAGGGACCTGGCTAGACATGCTAGATTTGTGGACCTGGCTAGACATGCTACATCTATGGACCTGGGTAGACATGCTAGGTCTATAGCCCTGGATATACATAATAGATCAATGGACCTAGCTAGAAGTTCTTGGTCTGGGCTGACTATTTAGATGCTCTATTTCAATCTACCCTACCTAGGAGCCCTTGACCACAGGAGATGGCCTTTATCTCCCTTGGACCAGATCCTTATCTGGTCAGGTATTGAGCAACTAACTAGGACATATAGATATGTATAGAAAGGGTTTGGGGCCAGTTGAGCTGAGTAGGTTTGGGTAGATCTAGGGGTCCCCCTTTTGCTGATGGCCATATCGACATCGCCCCGCGCATTTGAACCTACAAATCACTTAGGCCGTACCTGTAATCAGTGTTGAGATGACTCGCCTTTCCGTTGAGCCTGGGATTCCCATTCAGCCACCAGGCAGGCTCACCAATAAATTCTGAATCTGAACGGTATGCAAGACAGCCAAGACTACAGACAAATGCAGGATGTGTTGTGGTAATGACTAAGCAGTGGGCGTTGACCGAGAAAGAAAAACCCATGGCCCCTGGCCAATTAATCGACAGAGTGTTCCTCACCGCTGATTTCCTCGCCGCTGCTTTCCTCGTCACTGCATTTCATGCCACTACCTCCCTCACCACGGTGCTCGGATGTCGGTGACGTAAAACGGAGCCTCTGTTTGGGCGTGTAGTCGTCAGTATCCGATTTTCTCTTTCGGCCCGAGGGAGTCTTGTAAGCCAACGGATTCCGGAAGGACTTGTCATCTCGAGGCCACGCCTCACGGTTCGCCAAAGCTTCCGCGAAGGTCTCCAACATCCAGTCAGAACTCTCCAGTGCCGCTAATTTGCGTTCATACTGCGCCGCCCTTATCCTATGAAACACAGCAAGCTCGTCATCACGCTCGGGCTGCATCTTGTGAGATGCAGCAAGCCCGCCATCAGAAGGACGTTTCTCGTAGCGAACGGCACAGGTTTCGGTAAGATCTTCCAGCAGGTTCCTCAGTATCGGCTGGTGGAATCCGATTTCCGGAATCAGACCTCCAACCAGGTAGTACTGCTTGGAAAGCCCTCCTCGGGCAGAACCGTTGTCTTCCTCGTAAGAATGGTCAAACATGCTACCCAGAAGATCGGTTAAGGCCTTGGAACTCAAGTCATGAGGTGTGAATCGTAACGCAACCCAGCTGAGCACGTGAAGGAATGACTCCAGATCGTCCGCGAGAGTGTGCACTACTGGTGTTGTACTCAAGAGCAACCTAGCGGCCATAAACTGCCAAGTCCCCTGAAAGTGCACGAGGCAACTGCTTAGCATCCAAAAATATGCAAAGGGAAAAGGAGATTTACCGAGCGTTCCCCTTGTCGGGCACCTTTTGCGAGGTCCTCAGTGTGTTTAGACAAGTCCCAGTCTATCAGCATTCCATGTCCATCGTTGGTGATCAATATATTGCCGACGCTGATGTCACGATGCAGAATTTTCGCTTTTTCGAATGCTTCCTTGTGAGCTACAAGGAGAAGGCGTGATATCAGGATAAGATCGTAATCGGTGGAATATTAAAGCGAACGCGCCTTGCATCGCATCTTTCATAGCATTGACTAGTTCCCAAGTTGAATCAAACGACGTAAGGTCACGGCCAACTTCTCCTAGCACCATTCGATAGTGCTGATGGGGTCGCAGTGGCTTAGCGAGCGGTCGAGCCCACGAGGCAGAAACAAAGTCTTGCGAGCGGGTTCGTTGGTGGGGAACATCATCCCCTCGTACGAATGTGGGAATATTCGACAAATTAGCTTTGTGAAGAGTGCGGTAAATCGTGCCTTCCTTCATCATATCAGGAAGATCTATTCTCCATGTATCCTTCAAAAATACGACGCGTTCCGTGTCCGGGTCAACGACGACGAATGTTCGAGTGGCTCGTCCGGTCGGGGAGGCGTTGCCATTGAATGTTGGCTTGCTTCCAATATAATAAGAAACAGTGTCGTCGATTTCGTCATAAACTCCAAACTTTACAAGGCGGGCACATTCTTCAAGCTTGAGCAGTTTCCTAGCCAAAATAACCTCCTTCTCCGAAGGCTTAGATACGGAACAATCCACTCCCCGGACACTGGGATCTGAATGATTGTACCGCCAGTAAAATTGCGCCAAATGCCTTCCTGTATAGTCGAACGCTTTGGAGACGACGGCTCCTGATCGATCCCAGCGTAGAAGTCTCGCATATTTGCCACAGATCAGGACGGAAAAGATGTGTGAGCGGAACTGAGTCGCAAGCTGAGCGACGGCGTAAGACGTGATTTGGCCTTTGGTGTCTTTGCTCGCCTCAGTATCGTGTTCTATTGACTCGAACGTGTCGCGAAATGCATCGTCTCTTTGGTCAAATTTGACCTCTGTGTGAATTTCCATCAGAGAGAAGTCCGTCACTTGATCCCTACCGCTGTTCTTGGTGTAGGCGGTCATGTCGGGTTTAAGCAGGTTTTGATTCAGGATGCTAGATTCGAGGCCGCCATAGTTATGCGTGTCGACGAGTTCGAGGTTGGGACAGAATGGTTTCAACGCGTTTATCTAACGACGAAGGCCGTTAGTTAAAATGGATAGCGAACGTATTGTTGAAATGAATTGAAATGAACCAATGGTGTATACATCGCTTTTTCGGACACCTGCTTTGTCACGCGTTGAAAAGCTACTTCATTCTCCTTCGCCCAGGGCATAGTTGGGAAATTGCCAGAGGGTAGGAATTTGTTTAGGAATTTGGTAACAGGCATGGGACCAACGAATTTCCCTTCCATCTCTGCGCCCAGTCGTCGCATCCGGAAATCCCTTTCATGGTGAAGTGACGTGTAGGGGTCCGTCCTAGATGCCCTCTTGCTAATCGGAGTATCTTGGAGAGCAGCTGAAGGAATGGCAGATGGTGGCGGGGTAGTATCACGAGAACTGGAAGCAGATGAGGAGGCCAAAGGGCCTTTTGGGGACATGATGGCGGTTTCTTTTCACCTAGGTATTGGGTGAACCGTAGTCAGTCCGTAGTCAGTGGACGTGGAGGCGATGTTATCCGACAATAACAACAGACAATAACAACATACAACTTGTCCCCATTTAGTGGCTCCTGCGCCGCCGCATCGCCAAGGCGTACGGCCTTGACTCCGAGGAGGGCTCCGGCATCCGCTTCTACATGTTTGCTCGCCTCGGTGCGGCCGTTGCCTTGGAGCTGTCTGCGTCCGCTGTGCCCTCCGGCGCCCTCGCCAGTGCAGGCAACATGAAGAAGATTAAGGAGGGGAGGGAGATGAAAGGTCCTGTTACGACCTCATCCGCTTGCATAAGCACTATCCCCGCCCCGGACTCCGAACTCCGTACCAACTCCGATCCGCTCCGCCGTAACCCCGTACGCCCCACTCCGAATCTTCATCGGACCTTACTCCGCCGACCTCCGGACCATTCGGACTTCGTTCTAGAACCTTCTCCCTCCATCCCCTCATTCTGTTCACTACTGAGAGGATACCCTTGACCCATAGGAGTCGCTTTTGTTGTTGTTTCTTTGTTCCAAGAAAATTGCACAGGCACAAGTGATGAAACTCTCCTAGTAATTTGATAAGTACATTGTTTCACATTACTCCTATACTCTGTCCTTGCAGTATAAGTTTCCACCTGTATCTCCCTGCTCCTCAGTTCGAATATTAACGTCTCTTGATCCTAAAAACATCTCTGAGCTTTCGTCCTCATCGTCCTCGACGTTCTCCACGTCATCTGATCAACTCCGACCAACTCCGACGGACTCCGATCAACTTCGGAGTTTTGACTTGTGTTCTGTTCCTCCCCTTAGGTATTGTTCTTGTTTGATAAATAGGGACACGTATATACGCGGTGGCACAACACATACGTTGAGGCCGCAGTCCCATAAGTCTCTCTTCCTTGTGTTTACTTCTCCATTTCTCCGATATCGGACTCCGACCGGACTCCGATAAAATATCTCCGCTCCGCTCCGCTAACCCCTCCGCCGCTAACCTTGTTAGGACCTTGACAGTATATTCGAACTTCAAACCTCGTATATACAAACTTAATAACGCCTACTACACGTTCCGGTGCTCGACCTCCACCTCCTGTTGCCGACGACGTCGACATTCCAGAACCGGCCGACATTACTCCGACTCCGAGTGTGTCCGGACCTCCGGACCACGATGAAGAGTCAGATCCCGCGGTCACTGATGACGACGACGAGCTAAATGAACCTCTGACACCTCGAGCAGAGTGCGAACCAACTCCGGCACGCCTTCTTCAGCAAATTATAAACGCCAACAAGCGCCCGGATACGGTAAAACCACGCGACCCCGACACATTCGATGGCTCGGATGCTAAGAAGTTGAAAAGCTTCTTGGTCCAATGCCAGTTAAACTTCCTTGATCGCCCAAGAGCGTTCAAGTCCGATTCTCATAAGGTACGCTATGTCCTTTCCTTTCTCCGAGGCTTCGCCTTGGAATGGTTCGAACCAATGATCCTGGATGGTGAAGACCATCCGGTTCTTTCGAACTATAAGATGTTCGTTACTCAACTTACAGAGAACTTTGGTCCTTACGATGCGGTCCGCGAGGCGGAGTTCGAACTCGAACGCCTCCGGATGCGCGAGGACCAGAAGTTGACGAAATATACCATTTCGTTCAACAGATTCGCATCCATTGTCCATTGGGACGAGTACGCGTTGCAGCGGCAGTTCTACAAAGGACTTGCTAGCCGCATCAAAGACGAACTGGCCCGCGTTAACCGCGCGGACACGCTCCGCGGACTCCGCGAGCAAGCCAGTGCGATCGATGGCCGTTATTGGGCTCGTCAGCAGGAGATCTCCCGGGACTCCGTTAAAGCTCCGACGCCTAACAACACCATAAAAAAGGAGACTTCGGATATTCCCAAGTCCCCGAGCACTTCCGGCGCTATTACCAAGTCCGAGAAACCCTCGGATAAGCGTCCGGTGAACTCCGGTTCGACTTCTGGGAACTCCGTTCCAAAGGTCGCTGAGGGCTCCGCTAACTCCGGTAGCTCCAGCGACACAAAGAAGGCCCATCTGGGTCAGGATGGAAAACTGACTCCAGAGGAACACCAACGGCGTTTCGATAATAATCTGTGCCTCTTCTGTGGAATAGCCCCGCACGACCCATCGTGACCCCCACGCAACCTTTCGCAACCTTGCCGTGACCTGGCATGACCTTTCCATGACTGCTGGATGTGGCTATGGGCCGTGGATGTGCCCCTGCTGATGAGAGACATTGTTTCTGATGCCACCAGACTGGCCATACTGTTCGATTCTGCACCCTGCCTGATATCTGTCTGCAGGTCCCAAGGGCCCAAACCCATGCAGCACCATGTGCCCCCCAAATGGTGGAGGGATATAAGAAAGAGATTGCGCGGCTCCAAGCCTGCATAGAGTTGTATGAGAGAGAGAGGAGGACTCCTGCTGGGGAGAAGAAGTGTGCCAGCCCCCTTTCTGTCCCTGTGCCTGCTGCAAGTATACCCGATATACTATCTTGCAGCCGAGACATACCTGAATTGGGGCTGAGGTGAAGGAGGAAGTGAGACTGGCAGCACCTAACCAGAGTGCAGCCAGAAGTTAGGAAACATGTGCCACAAGAGCTAGCCATCCAGGTGCACTTGGAGGCTCTCACCACTGGCAAGGGGACCATGATGAAGGCCCTTGTCGACTCAGGGTGCACCAACTGCTTCATGGATTTGGAGCGGGTGAAAGGAGTGGGACTGGAGCCATCTCTCCTGCTAAACCCAATCACCATGTATAATGTGGATGGGACACAGAACAAGAATGGAAAGGTCCGGTATGGGATAGAGGTGCTGGTGAGGGTTGGTGACCACCAGGAGCAGATCCACTTTCTGCTGGGAAAGACCCAGTCCCACAAGGTCATCCTTGGGCATGACTGGCTCAAGCAGCATAACCCAGACATTGACTGGCAGAAGGCAGAGCTGAGCCTTACCCGCTGCCCCCCACAGTGTTCCCCATCCCCTCATGCCCCTGCACCCACGAAAACGAGTACCCTCGCATCTGCAAGTATTTCGGACACCCGTTTTCCCAACTCTGGCCCTACCCCTGATTGGCCCAGCCGCTACCCTTTGGTGTTTAGTGAAGTGAAGTGGGATGAACTTCCCCACTCCCAACCGGACTTTGATATTAAGATTGAGTTCAAAAAGGACCCTGAGCACCTCTCGTCCAAGCTGTATTCTTTGACACAGCAGGAGATGGTGGAGATGAACCATTGGGTAGACGAGCAGCTTGCTTCTGGACGAATCCAGCCCTCAAAATCCCCGTATGCCAGCCCCTTCTTCTTCAAACATGAGAAGGACAAGCTGCGGCTGATCATTGACTACTTGAGGCTGAATGCACACCTGATCAAGGACAAGTACCCCCTTCCCCGCATCTGAGACACAGTGGATGTGCTTAAAGGAGCATCAATCTACTCTAAGATTGATGCAAAGGGAGGTTTCCCATCTATGCAGGTCTGGCCTGAGCACCAGCACTGCTGTGCCTTCCTGACACCCCGTGGACTCTTCGAACCAGCTGTCATGTGGTTTGGACTGCAGAATGTGCCTGCCACCTTCCAGCGCTTCATGAATCATGTGTTGAGGGAGGAGATTGCAGGAGGACATGTCCAGGCCTATGTGGATGATGTGATTGTGTTTGCAGAGGATTTGGCAACACACCAGTATTGGATGGATTGGGTCTTGAGGAAGTTTGGAGAGAATGGGTTGTGTCTCAAACTCAGTAAACGCGAGTTTGAGAAGAGTGAGATCATCTTCCTGGGGATGAAGATCTCTCACAACTGGCTAGAGCATGACCCAGCAAAGGGTGCAGCAGCACTTCAGGTAACCCCCGCATGAGGGCTATTAGCCTTATTAAATTATAGGTGGAATTAGGGCTAATAGCCCCCTTTGGTACAGTGTGTTGTGTGCTTGGGAAAGTGCACTGGATGCATGGGATAGTTCTTAAAAGTGCACCAAAGTGATGAACTGCACAGTGCACCATCCCAAGTGCCAGGCCCTGTCACAGGGTGTCTGGGGGTCCCTGTCCAATTTTACCCTGGCAGTTCACCCAGCACCAGGATTAGTGACAGACATAGCCCTGCCCATTTATTCCCAGGCCTTGAGCCAAGCCAAGGCCATGGCTTATACATTGCCCACCTGTGCAGCCTAGCACCCCACTACTCTACCTGATACCCTCTGCACACTGCCCACACTTCCTGGTGCTGCCTGGCACTGCCTGGCACCCCTGCTTGCAGCCAACACAATATGGCTCCACATGCTTGCCACCCATGCTGCCCCATGCTCTGCCACCCTTTCAGGAGCTTCCAATTAGTGTTACAACAGCTTGGCTTCAATCTCCAATCCAAAAACTGTGAGTGCTTGCCTTAGTTGCAAACAGCTAAACAGGCCCATGGCCATGCCTAATGTTCAGCTTTTGCATTACACCATTAAGGTCTATGAACCATTGTGGTGCAGGTTCTGGTCTAGCTACTAGCCATCCAATGGCTTGCTGCTTAGCTGCTCAAAAGTGGTTGATTAGCTAAGCCATGGCAAAATTCCAATACTGCCTGGTGTTGGCTGCACACTACTATCACTGCCTAGTGACAGTCTGTGCTGTCAGAATAGTGGCTGGAGTCTACAGTACTCATGTGATATAAAATCCCTGGCCTGGGCTGAGGTACTAATTGTGTGATGAAAGTCTCCTTTGTGACTTTCTCACTGTCCTTAGTGACACCACACTAATGGTGCAGTGACAGTGTCCTTTATAGCACTTCCACTGTACTAGCAGTGCAATGAAAACATTGGAACAACATGTTTTTTTTTGTAATGTTCTGATTATCCCATTGACAGTGTCCTTTGTGACACTGTCACTGTACCAATGGTATGTTTTGTCTCCCAACCCTCATATCCCACTTTATTTTACTGATATACATGTATAGTAGCAGGATTTTTTTCTTGAATAAAAAAATATGATCAGCCCTGCTCCACCAACCTGCAGCCTCCATGTTACTCATCATCCACCTCTTACCATGCAAGGCAATTGTGACTTCTCTTACTAAACACATGTCACCAAATAAAATACAACTACCTTACACTATTGTTCTCATGCTGTTATTCAGCTCAGTTCTTGGGAAGCCAAACCACAGCAAATATGAAAGGTTACTTGGGGCTGAAAGATGCCAACAACTAATAGTGTGACAATTATACTTTCTTTGTGATACTTACACTGTCATTTGTGACACTTACACTGTCCTTGTGACACTTACACTGTCCTTGTGACACTTACACTGTCCTTTGTGACACTCACACTGTCCCTTGTGACACTCACACTGTCCTTTGTGACACTTACACTGTCCCTTGTGATGCTTACACTGTCCCTTGTGATACTCACACTGTCCTTTGGGACACTAACACTCTCCCTTGTGATACTCACACTGTCCTTTGGGACACTTACACTATCCCTTGTGATACTCACACTGTCCTTTGTGATACTTACACTGTCCCTTGTGATACTCACACTGTCCTTTGGGACACTTACATTGTCCCTTGTGATACTTACACTGTCCTCTGTGACACTGTCATTTGTGACACTTTGACTGTCCATTGTGATACTCACACTGTCCTTGGTGACAGTTACCCTGCACTAATGGTGCAGTGACATGGTATAGACTTGTGCTATCAGGGATTCAAACTCAAGGCCAAAATGGAACTAGGAAGGGTCAAACCTGTATCTACCATGTTAATAATTACACTATAGACCCCTGTTTAAGCCATGTTTATATAATATAGGGCTGTTACTACCATTGTCCCCAGGGTATGCAGGTTATAATCAACCTTGGGATGGAATTGCACTACACACTCTTTACCCACTTAGAACCAGCCCACCTTGGCAGGGATGCACAGGTGCTCTCATAATGTTGTACCTTGCCTAATCCAGAAAATTGCCTGAGATCAGGACTTACATTGCCTTAAGAAAGTACCCTGGTCAGCCTCACCCTCACACCCTCCTCTTTATTCAATTTCACCCTTACCTTCTCTCATCTCACCCACCTCACTGAAGAACACTGTGCACTGTCACAGCAGTTTCCTGGGCATATGCATTTCCCAATTTGGAATTGATTTGTAACTAGTGCAAAGTGTGCTGTCATGTTCATGACTAGGGTGTCATGGGTCCAGGCTCAGGGACCCAACTTGGCCGGCTTGATCCCAAGATCAAGATGGCCAAGACCAGCAAGACAACTTAGCCAGCTTGATGTGGAATCTTGATATAAGATAGTCAAGCTATTCAAGGTAATATAGATATAGTCAAGCTCATTCCCCTTCCTGATGTTAGTGGAGACACACGCTTTCGGGGAGACGGACGATCATGTCTTCGGGAGTCAGATTCTGGTGCAAGTGGGAGCACCCGGCCTTGTTGTGATCGGTGTCCTTGCGGATGTCCTGTGTGTCTTTAGGGTTGCAATCCAAGATGTGCCACCCGGCCGCCCCAGTAATGTCCGTGATTGCATCTGGGTGGCCCCACTGGACGAGAGTCGGTATAACCATCTGGGTGAACGACAAAGACAGACTGAAGTTACTCACAATCCTCACAGAGCCAGAGGAACCGGCGTTGGGCCCATGGGATGAGGTTAGGAGATCGTAGAAACACTCTCCATTGAAGCAAGGCGTAGTCCAGTCATTTGTTTGAGCCGAGGCGCTGGCGACGAAGAGCGCGGTAGCAAGCAAAATCAGGTGAATCAGATACTCCTTTGGTCGTCACAGACGATCACGTCAGGGCTAGTGAAAGACAAGGGCGGACCGAGGAACGAAGAGGGAGTACAGGAAGTCTCGACCAGGAGACTCGAGTATGGACGTTGAGCAGAGTGGCACGGGTAAGTGCCTCAGTCAAATATACCACCTCGAGTGATGGGTCGTCATACCACTTCGCCAAGGGCGCGACGAGGTGTTCGGATCAGGTTGGGCAACAGCCGAAGGCCAGAAGATGGCGCGTCCGAGAGACTCGAGGAGCAGGCAATTCATCCAGGTCAATTTCGCGAACTACTGTCGTTGGACACAGTCGATGTGAGGAGACGACCTCGGGTAAGGCTACACACAAGAGTCACGCAGCCACTTCTGGATCAACAGCAAGATTGTCTGGTAATAAATGTCTTCAGCTTTCATTTAGATTTTGGATATTGTTGGGAGACTGACAGCCATCAGCGTACTCCTTCCTCGTCGTAGTTGACAATTCAGGACTATCGGAGCGACTCGTTCCGAACAACGACCTCGATGAGGTCACTCAAGTCTGCGAAGTCGGGAGCTCGCTCGGCGGTGATTGGGACTCGCTTATAGAAGCGAGACACTGAGATCCCACCATAATCTAGAGCAGTGAAAAAGTCATTGTTTCAATGACATGACATACGATGGAATGAGAAACTCAAACCCTTCATGTTCCTCAGCGAGAACCTCTCTTGCCACAAGCAATACGGAGCGCCGTTGATGTAAACGATCGGCTCTTCCCGAAGCGTAATCCAGATGATGCGGTCCACACCAAGGTGTGCTTGTTTTACCCGCTCGACGACTTCATCGATGGCTTCAACCGATGGCTGTCCGAGTGCATAGATATTCAAATTAGGTATTGCTGAAATCGATGAGGCTGTCTGTGATGGGTTTGTTGCAGGTGGGACAGCGGGTACACTCTGCAAGAAGACGGGGTGCTGGGACAAGCCTTTAGCATGCGTGCGGATAAGAATGATCATGCTTGCAGTGGCAGTGGAGGCATTCAACAGGTCTAGCAGAAGAAATCAGATTAAATTTCGAAATAGACGACGAAAATTAGCTTACCCTTTCTTGAATTTACGCTTGAACTCCTTGGCGAAATGGTTCACAAGGCGATTGTCGAAATCTTCTCCACCCAATTGCGTGTCACCGGCGGTAGCCTTGACCTCGAAGATACCCTCCTCAATGGTCAAGAGAGAAACACCGAAGGTACCTCCTCCAAGATCGAGGATGAGGACATTTTTCTCGCTGACCATTTTCTTGTCAAGACCGTAGGCGATGGCCGTGGCAGTCGGCTCATTGATGATACGTAGGACATTGAGACCAGAGATGGTTCCAGCATCCTTGATGGCCTGACGCTGCGAGTCGTTGAAGTAGGCAGGGACGGTGATGGTACGGAGGCGGGTGGGCATGTTGTGGGTGGTGAGCGTGAGACGTGTGGTGGTGCTGCTGGTGTTGGGGTGTTGCTAATGTTGAGGGTGCTGGTGCTGAGGGTGCTGATGTTGTAGGTGCAGGTGGTGCTGCTGCCAGTGGGGCGGCTGGTGGAGTGGATGGATGAGTGTTTCTGCAGAGACGACGGGAAACTGGGGCTTACGTATTGTGCGGGTTCATCGCAACCTGATTGTTGGCGGCGTCGCCGATCAGATGCTCAGTGTCCGAGAAGGATACGTACGAAGGCGTTGTGCAGTTACCCTGGTCGTTGGCGATGATTTCGAACAGTCATTCTGCCACACGCCGACACAGCTGTATAAAACGCTCAAGACGAGGAAGACCAACGCGCACACGTACTCACGAGTAGGTTGTGCCCAAATCAATGCCTTGATCGAGGAAGCACGATCGAGGTGATCTCGCTACTGTATGGCTCATAAGAGTACGCGAGACATATGAGAGAGTAAGAATGCAGCAAAGAGTGGGCCAGGTTAGAGTATGAGACAGATGAGTGAGAGAAAGAATGACTCAGGGTTATGTCTGACCTAGACCATTTAGTCCAGCGGGTTGAACGCTCCACGTGAGCGCATTGAGGCCGGTTCACTCAAGTCGCGAGTTTGAACCTGTGCCAGGTACCAGCTTTCCCATGGGATTTACATACCCACCTGTTGTGTCATTGGTCATGATTAGGAGTGGGGGAGACCTTGAAGGGTTTATGCTCTCGGACTTGTACCAACTGAAAGTGATTTATGATACAACCTTGGCTGTTCTGTTAATATAAGACTGGCCAATGCATTTTTGATACATTCCATCATTTTAATTGTACTTTCTGCTGTGATTAATCATGGATGACAGAGAGGATGGGACTCATTGGTGAACTTTCCAATGTGTTAGGCATGGATGATTCATCCAAGTGTAGGAAATCAACATGTTTGTGATATGTTATGGCAGACTGTCAATCACTTATTGCACTACTATTCATGCTTTGCAGTGGAGGGTTAAGTGCTTCACTATTTGGATCTGATGCCAGACAACAGGCGATTCAAGTGATTTAATGCAACATTTTATGGCAATTGCCATAAGTGCATGATGCATGGGAGATGGCAAGCTACCATTACCAAAACTAATGCATTACATGAAGGCAGGGATGCATCACCTAGGGATGCCACGGTTCGGTTCTGAACTTTGGTTCGAACCTGAACTGGACTGGACCGAACCGAAAATGAGGTTCAGGTTCAGCCAAGTGGGTGAACCGAACCAAAATTGAGGTTCAGAAGTCCAAATTTGGGTGAACCATTACCTTATTTGGTAAAAGTCCGGTCCAACGAACCGGACTTGGACCGAACTCAGGTTCAAGGTTCGGAATTTGGCCTGAACTGGACCTAAAGTCCAGTTCGGGGTTCGAAAAAATTGGCCCTGAACCGGACTTAACCGGACCGTGGCATCCCTAGCATCACCCCAGCACAGATAATGCATGATGGAGAAAGGAGAGATGCATCACCCCATCCACCCTCATGCATCACCCTCACCATCATGCATCCTGCTCGCTGACACCTGCTGCCTGCCCTGCTGCCGCCACCTGCTGCCCACCCTGCTGCCGCCACCCGCCTCTGCTGCTACCTGCCACCCGCCCTTCTGCTGCTGACCCCCTGCCCGCCCTTCTGCTGCCACCTGCCACCCACCCTTCTGCCACCGCCTGCCACCCGATCCCCACCCCGCTGCTGCCGCTGCCATTCCCCGCACTACTGCTATGCCCTGCCCCTGCTGCCCCTGCTCCCTGCCCTGCTGCCACCAGCCACCTGCCCTCCTGCCACCACCTGCCACCTGCTCCCCACCCCACTGCTCCTGCCCTGCTGTTGCTGCCACTCCCTGCCCAGCTGCTACCAATGGCCCCAGTCCCCACCATTGGTCTGTGACCATGGTTGGGGTGCTTGGGCCATTGCTACAGGGAGGAGGGCACACCTGGCAGGCAGCCTATCATGACTGCTGCCCTCATCACACCCATTGCACCTGTCGCCCCTGTCACCCCCGTCACCCCCATCACCCCCATCAGCCCTGTTGCTGTCATTGTCGTTGTTGCCCCTCCCGCTGCCATCCTTGTTGTGCCGCTGCTGAAGAGAGGGAGAGAGGGAGGGGAGAAAGAGAGGGGGGAGAGAGGGTGAAAGAAAGAGAAAAAAAAAAGAGGGAGGAACATGTGCCAGCAGTTGTTGTCATCGCCATTGTTGCCCCTGTTGCCCCTGTCAGCCCCATCGCCATTGTCATCATTGTTGCCCCTCCCGCTGCTGCTGAAGAGAGGGAGAGAGGGAGAGAAAGAGAGGGGGGAGGGGGGAGGGTGAAAGAAAGAGAAAAAAGAAAGAGGGAGGAACATGCACCAGCAGTTGTTGTTGTCACCGTCGTTGCCTGGGGGAAGAGCCCTAGCCACCACTGTCATCATCATTGTTGCCACTGGCCGCTGGAGCTGCCATTGTTGTCGTTATTGCTGCTGGCTGCTGGAGCCGCCACCATCATTGTTGTTGCTGCTGGCCACTGGAGCCACCACTGTTGTTGTCATTTACTGCTGTCATAGTTGCCATCACTGTCTGCTGTGGCCATTATTGCCATCGTTGTCTGCCACAGGTGTCGTCGATGTTGTTGTCAGCTGCTAAATGGTGGATTAGTGAGGGGAGAAGGGGGATGGGGATAATGATGCACTGTTGTGGGCACAAGCATGGTGTGGCTGGTCAAGGCAGTCATCTAGTCACACATGTAACTGTAAAGCAAGAAACTGATTCAATCATCATCACACTTTTTAGACAGCATTCTACATTGTAAATTTAACATAGGATTGTTGAGCATGTGGACTCAATCCTTCCCAATTATTTTCAGAATTTATTATATTCAGACTAGGATGCAGGGACAGTTTTTCTGTCAGTAGGACAGATACTGTGGCTGTGACTTATGGGTCTCAATGAGGTGCAGGCAATGACGGCAACAACGACGACCGCTGGTGCGTGTTCCTCCCTCTTTCTTTTTTCACCCACCCCCTCTCTCTCCCCTCCCTCTCTCCCTCTCTTCAGCAGTGGCACGATGATGCGGCGGCAGGAGGGGCAACAACGATGACAACGGCGACAGCTAGCTTCCAACAAGGCAGCCAGCGAGCCGTCCCCGACCAGACCGCTGGGCCGCTCTACAATGGCTTCCACCCTTATCACAGGCCTAATCGACCTCAATCGCGCCTCCCCGAACCTGACCGCCGCTCTTCCGCCTCCATTGGGCACCAAGGGTTACCCCGCCCGTCCTGACGCGTCCGGTTCCTCCTCCTCGCTCCACTCCGCCTCCAGCCACAACCACAGCCCACCCCGTTCGAGGACTAACAGCAACCAGAGCGCACACAGCGTGAACGGGCACTCGCCCTCGCCCTCGGGCCGCAGCCACACGAACGGCGGTGGCGGTAGCAACACCTCGGGCACGTCCTTGCGGAGCCGACCTAGCGCGGCCCCACCGCTTCTCGGAAACGGTGCGCATGGCCGGACAAGCAGCTCGTCATCGTCGGCGGCAGGCCCGTCGTCTTCGAGCTCGACCGCTGCCGCCACGTCACGACACAATCGAAACCAATCCTCGACGTCCTCCGTGGTGTCGACCGCCTCCCGTGCGACCACGACCACGTCGACGACGGCCGGCATGGGCGCGTCATCATCGTCCTCTGCCGGCCCACGCCCCGTGCGACCGTCCCCGCTCTCGCAGGGACCTCTTTCACGGTGGCCGAGAAGCGCATGTGGGCTGATGGAGGCGATTGGTGCGATGGGTGCGAGGGGTGCGACGAGGGTGGCGGCCATGATAGGCTGCCTGCCAGGTGCGCCCTCCTCCCTGTAGCAATGGCCCAAGCCCCCAACCGTGGTCACAGACCAATGGAGGGGACTGGGGCCATTGGTAGCAGCTGGGCAGGGAGTGGCAGCAATGGCAGGGCAGGAGCAGCGGGGTGGGGAGCGGGTGGCAGGCAGTGGCAGAAGGGCGGGCGGTGTGTGGCGGCAAAATGGCGGGCAGCGGGTGGTGGCAGCAGGGCAGGCGGCGGGTGGCGGCAGCAGGGCGGGCGGCGGGTGGCGGCAGCAGGGCGGGCGGCACGCGGCAGCAGCAGCGGCTGGGGATGATGGCGGTGGCAGCAGTGGCAGCGCAGCATGCAGTAGCAATGGCCCAAGCCCCCGGCAGTGATCGGAGACCAATGGCAGGGACTGGGGCCATTGGGCAGGGAGCAGCTGGGTGCCAGATGGCATATGCAGGCATGGATGGAGCGCAGGGTGTGCCAGGAGGTGTGGATGGAATGCAGGGTGTGCTAGGTGGTGTGTGCAGGGCGCAGGGGTGCACCAAGCGGCAGAGGATGCACCAGGATAGTAGCAGGGCGGAGAGCGGGTGGGCGAGGAGCGGGTCAGGCGTGGCAGGGTGGGGAACAAGCGGGTCAGGTGCAGCGGCAGGGCGGGGAGTGGCGGCAGGGTGGGGAGTGGTGGCAGGGTGGGGAGTGGCAGCAGGGCAGGAGCAGGTCAGGTGTGGCAGGGTGGGGAATGAGTGGTCAGCTGCAGCAGCAGGGTGGGGGGCGGAGGTGATGCAACATGGCAGGGGATGAGGGGATGGAGGTGATGCAACATGGCAGGGGATGGTGACTTGCCATTGAGGTTGCATCACGCACTTATGGTAATTGCAATAAAATGTTGCATTACAATGCTCACATCTGGTGCAGACAAATTTGGTGGTGGGCCTGGGGCATGTGTTGGGAGGAAATAGAGGGATGAGGTCAAACAGCTGCTTGATGAGCTGCATCTCTGCCTCATGTGGCATGACTGTGGAGGCTGCCATGGGCACCATGTCAAGGATGTCCATGCAGCACCTGGAGGCCATGCAGCACCTTCAGCCACATGTGTACATTGTCAGTTTTGTCAGCATTGCTGGCACTCCTGCCTCTTCTCATTAGGGTTGTCCACACTGTTGGAGATGGCACTGGCAATTGGCAGGCATCAGTGGCCAGGCATGCAGTGCACTGCTGCCATTGTTGCCCACAAAGAGGACAGCATTGTGGCTTTCACCCTTTACTCCCTGAACCTGACATGCACCTTTGCACCCATGCTCATCCATCATCACATGCCATTGCCTTGGCCACCCTCCCTGTACTCTAGCTCACCACAGCTTCTTGAGGACTCACCTGTGCATATCAAAGAGGTTCCTCCTTTCCCTTTCCCAGGACAAACATCTCAGAAACATGCATGGCCAAATACCTCTTCTTGTGTGGAGACCTTGTGTCCTCCTTCCTCACACAGGTGGCACAGGTATCATAGTGTTGTACCAGGCTGTGTATGGAGGTGCCAGGTGGTGTGGCAGAGTGCAAAGTGGTGTGGGCAGTAACCAGGGGGGAGTCAGGTGGTGTTAACAGTGAGGAGTGCCAGGTGGCATTGGCAGCAAGCAGGTAGTGCCAGGCAGCATGGTTAGCATGCAGGCAATGCCAGATGGTGGGGTGGGGTGCAAGGTGGTGTGGGTGGCAGGGTAAGACATGAGAAAATGAAGATTAGACTAACATCAAAGGATAGGAAGGGAGGACACCAGACACATGAGGTGAGCAATCTGATGCATTATTTAGGCTAATTACCATTAGTTGGTTATGCATGGAAGACGGTAAGTTGCCATGCCACTGCACTGCATCACCCTTGCCTCCCCAGCTCCCGTCGCATTGCATCACCGCCTCCCCAGCTCCTGTCACGTTGCATCATCCCTGCCTCCCAGCTGCTGCCACCTGCCGCCCGCCCTGCTGCCGCCACCCACCGCCCGCCCTGCTGCCACCACCCACTGCCCGCCCTTCTGCTGCTACATGCTGCCTGCCCTGCTGCCACCACCCACCGCCTGCCCTGCTGTCGCCACCTGCCTCTGCCCTTCTGCCACCACCTGCCTCTGCCCTTCTGCTGCCACCTGCTGCCCGCCCTTCTGCCGCCACCTGCCACCCACCCTTCTGCCACCACCCGCCGCCTGCCCTTCTGCTGCTACGTGCCACCTGCCCTGCTGCTGCCACCTGCCTCTGCCCTGCTGCCGCCACCTGCTGCCCGCCCTGCTGCCGCCACCCGCTGCCCACCCTTCTGCTGCTACGTGCCGCCTGCCCTGCTGCTGCCACCTGCCTCTGCCCTTCTGCTGCCACCTGCTGCCTGCCCTTCTGCCACCACCCACCACCCGCCCTGCTGCCGCCACCCACCTCCCACTCCCCACCCTGCTGCTCCTTGCTGCCACTCCCTGCCCAGCTGCTACCAATGGCCCCAGCCCCCACATTGGTCTGTGACCACAGTTGAGGGCTTGGGCCATTGCTACAGGGAGGAGGGCGCACCTGGCAGGCAGCCTATCGTGATCGCCGCTCTTGTCGCACCCGTCACCCCCATCGCCCCTGTCAGCTCTGTCGCACCTGTTACCCCTGTCGCCATTGTCATCATTGTTGCCCCTCCCGCTGCCATCATCGTCGTGCCAGTGCCACTGCTGAAGAGAGGGAGAGAGGGAGGGGGGAAAGAGAGGGGGGAGGGTAAAAGAAAGAGAAAAAAGAAAGAGGGAGGAACATGCACCAGCGGTTGTTGTTGCCTGGGGGAAGAGCCACCGCTGTTGTTGTCGTCTACTGCTGTCGTAGTCGCCATCGCTGTCTGCTGTGGCCATTATTGCCATTGTTGTCTGCCGCAGGTGTCGTCGATGTCGTTGTCAGCTGCTAAATGGTGGATTAGTGAGGGGAGAAGGGGGATGGGGATAATGACACACCGTTGCTGGCACAAGCATGGTGTGGTGGGTCAAGGCAGTCACCTAGTCACACATGTACCTGTAAAGTGAGAAACTGATTCAATCATCATCACACTTTTTAGACAGCATTGTACACTGTAAATTTAACATAGGATTGTTGAGCATGTGGACTCAATCCTTCCCAATTATTTTCAGAATTTATTATACTCAGACTAAGATGCAGGGACAGTTTTTCTGTCAGTAGGACAGATACTGTGGCTGTGACTTATGGGTCTCAATGAGGTGCAGGTGACAACGGCAATGATGACAACTGCTGGTGTGTGTTCCTCCTTCTTTCTTTTTTCTCTTTCTTTCACCCTCCCCCCTCTCTCTTTCACCTCCCTCTCTCCCTCTCTTCAGCAGTGGCCCAACGACAATGGTGGCAGGAGGGGCAACAATGATGACGATGGCAACGGGGGCGACAGGGGCAATGGGTGTGACATGGCTGATGGGGTGACGGGGGCAGCCCCAGCCCCAGCCGCAGTGCCGCTGCCTGTACGTGAAGCAGCCAGCACGAGCGCCAGACCCACCACATCCCGCATGTCTGGTGGCCTGATCACCCCGTTGTCCCACAGCTGCGCCATCAAGTAGTATGCGGTCGACTGCGCCTCAATCATCTCCTTCAGCGCAGCGTGGCAGCCACAATAGGCTGCCTGCCAGGTGCGCCCTCCCTCCCTGTAGCAATGGCCCAAGCCCCCAACTGTGGTCACAGACCAATGGTGGGGACTGGGGCCATTGGTAGCAGCTGGGCAGAGGTGGCAGCAACGGCAGGGCAGGAGCAGTGGGGTGGGGAGCAGGTGGCGGGTGGCGGAAGAAGGGCGGGTGGCAGGTGGCAGCAGAAGGGCAGAGGCAGGTGGCAGCAGCAGGGCGGGCGGCGGGTGGCAGCAGCAGGGCGGGCGGTGGGTAGCGGCAGCAGGGCAAGCAGCACGTAGGTGACGTAGCAGCAGAAGGGCAGGCAGTGGGTGGCAGCAGCAGGGCGGGCGGCAGGCGGCAGGTGGCAGCAGCAGGGTGGGCGGCAGGTGGCAGCAGCAGGGTGGGCAGTGGGTGGCAGCAGCAGGTGGCAGCAGCAGGGTGGGCGGCAGGTGGCAGCAGCAGGGTGGGCAGTGGGTGGCAGCAGCAGGGCAGAGGCAGGTGGCGGCAGCAGGGCAGGCGGCACGTAGCAGCAGAAGGGTGGGCGGCGGGTCACTGTGGCGGCAGCAGGGCAGGCGGCACGTAGCAGCAGAAGGGCGGGCGGTGGGTGGCGGCAGCAGGGCGGGTGGCAGGCATCAGCGAGTGGGATGCATGATGTGTGGTGGCATCATGCATCATCTCCCTCTGGGTGATGATGCATCCTCACCATTTGCAAACTTACCATCATCTATGCATCACACACTTACTGTAATTACCATAGATTAATGCATTAATTTACTTGAATCGCCTGCACCAGAAGAGGGAAGGGTAGGACAATGGAGGAAAGTCTAACCAGACTAACCTAATTAACACAAAGGAAGGGAGGACAGAAGAAAAGGAAGGTAGGACACCAGGAAAGGAAGGTAGGAAGGTAGGACATGACATAAGCAAGGTAGGACACCAGGAAAGGAAGGTAGGAAGGTAGGACATGACATAAGCAAGGTAGGACAGCAGAAAAGGAAGGTAGGACATGACATAAGCAAGGTAGGACACCAAGAAAGGAAGGTAGGACATGACATAAGCAAGGTAGGACACCAAGAAAGGAAGGTAGGACATGACATAAGCAAGGTAGGACAGCAGAAAAGGAAGGTAGGACATGACATAAGCAGGGTAGGACACCAGGAAAGGAAGGTAGGACATGACATAAGCAAGGTAGGACACCAAGAAAGGAAGGTAGGACATGACATAAGCAAGGAAGGACAGCAGAAAAGGAAGGTAGGACATGACATAAGCAGGGTAGGACACCAGGAAAGGAAGGTAGGACATGACATAAGCAATAGTGTTGCCACGGTTCGGTTAATTTCGGTTAACTGAACTCAAACCGATGCTTTTAAGACGTCAATAAATTCTGTAAAATTATGGAAATATTCCTGGAGTTTTCTACATATATTTTAAACCTACTCTAATTTTTCTGCGATTTTACAGATTTTATTTGAGATCGGTTTGAGATCGGTTAACCGAAATTAACCGAACTGTGGCAACACTAATAAGCAAGGTAGGACACCAAGAAAGGAAGGTAGGACATGACATAAGCAAGGTAGGACACCAAGAAAGGAAGGTAGGACATGACATAAGCAAGGTAGGACAGCAGAAAAGGAAGGTAGGACATGACATAAGCAGGGTAGGACACCAGGAAAGGAAGGTAGGACATGACATAAGCAAGGTAGGACACCAAGAAAGGAAGGTAGGACATGACATAAGCAAGGAAGGACAGCAGAAAAGGAAGGTAGGACATGACATAAGCAGGGTAGGACACCAGGAAAGGAAGGTAGGACATGACATAAGCAAGGTAGGACATGACATACAGTGACCCAAAAAACTGTTGCAATGTTTTGGCACTTTGAGTTAAATGAGGTGTAGCACATGCAATAAATTTGCTAAAATCACAGAAATATTTGACATGATAGCCCTCCCTCTTGGCTATCTAATGGTACTTTTGTCATATCTTTACCCTTCTTATTTAGTAAGATATCACATGACCATTCTTGGAGACTCATTGCAACAGTTTTTTGGCTGGCTGTTATAGTGCAGAAGTCAAGACATTCTAGTACTTTGTGTACCCCCATTTGGCCTTCAACACTGCTTCAACCCTCCTAGGCATGCTTTCTACCAATTCCTGGCACACTGAAGATTCTATCTTCTCCCACTCCACCTGGACCCTCTCCCACAATTCCAATACCCCTTTTGGTGCTGTTTCATACCCCTGGAGCCTCCTTTTCAGGTGTGCCCATAGGTGTTCAATAGGGTTGAGGTCAGGAGACTATGCTGGCCATGTCAGGACCTCCATCCCATTCTCCTGGAACCAGGCCTTGGCCTTCTTGCACTTATGCTTGGGGTCATTATCCTGCTGGAAAATAATGTCAACTGGCTTCTTCTTAAAATACCTGATGCTGGACTGCAGCTCATCCTCCAAAATCTTGACATAAAGGTCCCCATCCATCCTTCCATCAATCCTGCATGCATACCCAACTCCACTCCACATCATACATCCCCATACCATCAGAGATCCCCCCCCAAACTTCACAGTCCCACTCACAGTCCTCTGACAAGGACCTTGTCCAGCCTTCTTCCAGACCCAACTCCTGCCATCTGAGCCCAAGTGATTAATCTTGGTCTCATCTGACCATACCACTCTCTTCCAGTCCTCCACAGTCCAGTCCTTGTGAGCAATTGCAAAGTCCAACCTCTCTCTGCAATGACACTTTGAGAGGAGGGGCTTTTGCTGCTTCACTGCAGACTTCAGTCCAGCCTTTTTGAGGTGTAGGCAGACTGTCTCAGCACAGAGGGACTGGTTGGAAATGTCAGAGAGGGCTCTGGTTACCTGGACAATAGTGAGGGCTTGATTGGAAATGGGAGAGAGTACTTTGCCTACCTGGACAGCAGTGTCTGCCTTCCCAGAGGTTAGAAGCTGAATAGCATGGCAAACATAGGTGGGAGTAAGCTTGGCAGGTCAACCTCCAATGGCTTTGGCAAGGTGAGAGTGATGTTTAGAGCGAAGCCTAGAGATAGTGCTGGTGTGGACACCAGTGACAGCAGAGATGTGATGAGCAGAGTGGCCTGCATCCAGGAGAGAGGATGTGTTTAGAGGTAGCAGGGGACAAGGAGCACATCTTGGATGTTGGGGGTATTTCATGCCCAGAGAACCTGAACCCGAACCCATCAGACGCCGTCATCGTCACCACAGGGCTCTGGTCGTCCTGCATGTCACTTCCCGCACCATGCTCGCATCGTCGGTCCCCCTGTCCTGGTGTCAGACTTAGTCTCATGGTTCACACAACTTAATGTAAGGTCGATGATGACAATACTAACATAAGGGGAAAAGGGTACAAGTAGGAAAAAGATGTAGTATATATAGCAGGAACCCCGGGAGTTGCCGGCGTTCCCATGCTCGGACCCTGTGAGTCACGTGATGTGTCCAGGCCGGGTCACGTGACTTCCGCATTATGTAATCCACCACCTGTCCGGGTCATGTGACTTTCCCGCGACCTTCCCACTTCCCTTTCACAGTCCCAACCTGATCTTTCTTATGTGCTTATGTAAGTGATCCTGACATCACCCCCCTCTTAAGGCTGGGCGTCCCAACCTGCTAACTTTGCCTTGTCGGGGTGTTGCTGGAAGAAGTCTCAGAGCAACAGTGTGACGTTAGTGAGGTTGTGACGAGGTTCCCAAGTGTTCTCCTCCACAGGGTACCCCAACCATTTTACTAAGTACTTCACCCCATGTCCCACCTTCTTGACATCAAGGATGGCCTCAACCTCATACTCCAAGTGGTCATCGTCAATCGTGGGAGGGGGGGCGGAGGTAGACTTTGAGAAGGAAAAGAGGGTGCAATATACAGGGTGAGTAGCAGCTCATTGAAGACCTGATGAATGCGCCATGCTCGGGGGAGCTTGAGCTGGTACGCTGCTGGTCCAACCTTTTCCTCAACCATGAAGGGTCCAGCCCGCTTGTTGTCAAGCTTCTTGGAGGGTCGATCCATTTTTAGGTTCTGTGTGTCCAACCAGACTAGGTCTCCCTTCGAGTATTCCCGACTCGGCCGCTTTCCTTTATCATAACTGGCCTTCATCGCATCTGCTGCTTTCCCCATCGCTTCCCTGGCTGCTCTCTGAGACTCTGTGAGCTTAGCCATCCACTCATCTACTGCAGGGTTCACCTCTGAGGGTGGCCGAATTCCACCATTCCATGGGTGCTGGCCATATTCTAGGTAGAAGGGTGTGAATCCAGTGGCTGAATGTCCGTGGTTATTGAGCGCAAACTCAGCAGTAGACAGCCATTCTGCCCAATCATCCTGTAGGTGGTCCACATAGGCCCGGAGATACACCTCAACCTCCTGGTTGACCCGTTCCATCTGTCCATCTGTCTGGGGGTGGAAAGCCGTACTTGGGTTTGCCTTAACCCCAATCATCCCATAAAACTCCTTCATAAACTTAGACACAAACTGGGTGCCCCAGTCACTCACAACCTTCTGTGGAACTCCATGGTCACAGAAGACCCAGTCTCGGAGGATGCGAGCAGCACCAAGTCCAGTGAGGTCAAGCCCAATAGCCTCAATGAGGGTCCGCTTTGTGAACTTGTCTACAATGACCAGGATGGTGTTGTGCCCACGGGAGAGGGGGAAAGGGCCCACAATGTCCCAAGAGATCACTGCCCAAGGCCCTTCAGGCACTGGGTGAGGGTGGAGCAGAGCGGCACGCCTAGTGCGGTCAGGCTTCACTTTCTGGCACATCTGACACCCTCCCGCATATCGATCCAAGTCCTTCACCATCCCCACCCACCAGTAGGACCTCAGCAATGCTGCCCTCAGCTTCCGGGGGCCTGGGTGACCAGCAATGGGAAGGTCATGCTCGAAGGTGAGCACTGCCTCATGTGCCCCTAGGGGCACCCAGGTGATTTTGGCCTTCTGCCAGAGTCCCATTCGATCTCTTGTCCACTCATCATCCAGCTCTTCTGGCTTCTGCACATGTACCGCGCTATTTTTCTGGAGTAGTGTCTCCATTTCCGATGTGAATGATGTGCAGGTTTCCACTTCTGGGAAGACTTGTACTGGTGCATCTTCCTCCGCCATTTCTCCATAGTCTGGCCTCTGTGAGAGTGCGTCTGCCTTTGTGTTTGATTTTCCCATGCGGTACTTGATCTCGAAGTCAAAGCACTGGAGCTCGCCAACCCAATGGACCTGCCTTGGCTTCAGCTTCTGGGGTTTTTGGAAGTACTGAAGGTTTGCATGGTCTGTCCAGATCTCAATCGTCTCTTCCACTCCGATGAGGTATGCCTGCCACTCCCGAAGTGCCCAGATTACTGCCAAGAACTCTTTGTCATACACATCGTAATTCTTCTCAGCTGCAGAGAGGGCTTGGGAGATGTAGTCCACCACTTTCCAGGTCCCATCCATCTGCTGCTGTGAGAGCACTCCTCCAGTCGCTAGGTTACTCGCGTCCGTCTCTACCTTCCATCTCCCTTTGTCTTGTGGTAGAGCCAAGACAGGTGCTGATACGAGTGCTAGCCAGAGATCCTGGAAGGCTGATTCTTCCTCTGCTTCCCACTTCCATGGAACTTTCCCTGTCAACCGGAACAATGGTTTGGCATGGGCTGAGAGGTTCAGGATGTGGCGACGGAGGTAGTTTAACATCCCATTAAACCTTTGCACCTCCTTCACATTCCTGGGTCGTGGCCAGTTCCACACTGCTTCACCCTTCACCGGATCGTGTTCCAAGCGGTTGTGAGAGATCTTCATCCCAAGGAAGATGATCTCACTTTTTTCAAACTCGCATTTACTGAGTCTGAGGCACAACCCATTCTTTCCAAACTTCTCCAAAACTCGATTCATCCAGTACCGGTGGGTAGCCAAGTCCTCTGCGAACACTATGACATCATCAACATAGGCCCGGACATGTCCTCCTGCAATCTCCTCTCTCAGCACATGGTTCATGAAGCGCTGAAAGGTTGCAGGCGCATTCTGCAGCCCAAACCACATGACAGCTGGTTCGAAGAGTCCGCGAGGTGTCAGGAAAGCGCAGCGGTGCTGGTGTTCTGGCCAACTCTGCATCGAGGGGAAGCCACCTTTTGCATCTATCTTGGAGTAGATGGACACTCCTTTCAGCACATCCACTGTGTCTCTGATGCGTGGGAGGGGGTACTTGTCCTTGATCAGATGCTCGTTTAGCCTCGAGTAGTCAATAATCGGCTGCAGCTTGTCCTTCTTGTGTTTGAAGAAGAAAGGGCTTGCATACGGGGATTTAGAGGGTCGGATACGTCCAGATGCTAACTGCTCATCCACCCATCGGTTCATCTCCACCATCTCTGCCCGTGTTAGTGAGTACAGCTTAGTGGAGAGGTGCCCAGGATCAGTTTTGAACTCGATTTTAATGTCAAAATCCGGGCGGGAGCGGGGGAGCTCATCCCACTTTGCTTCACTGAAGACTGTGGGGTGGAGGCTGGACCAATCAGGAGTGGGGCCATCATTAGGAAAACAGGTGTCCAGAATACTGGCGGAAGCCAGGGTACTTGTTTTCGGGGGTGCAGGGGCTCGTTTAGGAGTTGGGCGGCTGTGTGGGGAAGAGGCACAGGCATGGGGGCAGCGAGTGAGCCTTACTTCAGCTTTCACCCAGTCGATCTCTGGGTTATGATGCTTTAACCAATCGTGCCCAAGGATCGCCACGTGCGACTGGGTCTTCCCTAGCAGGAAGTGGATCCGTTCCCGGTGATCGCCAACTGTCACAAGCAGCTCTATCCCATACCGGATCTTGCCATACCTGTTCTGTGTCCCATCCACATTGTACATGGTGATCTGGTTCAACAGGGGGGATGGCTCTAATCCCATTTTCCTAGCCCACTCCAAGTCCATAAAGCAGTTGGTGCAGCCTGAGTTGACAAGGGCTTTTGTGGTTGCCCCCCTGCCAGTGCTGAGAGCTTCCAGGTGCACCCGGATAGAGAGCTCTCGGGGGGTGTGTATCAGGGAGTCTTTCAGCACCTCCACAAGGCGCTTAATCGGCTCTGCTTTCCTGCTAGCCACCCCTTCCTTTTGCAGTATTTCATTATCAGCGGTTTCTGTTTCCACTTTGTCCTTCTCCTCAGCCTCAATTTGGGTATGTCTCCACTGCAAGATTGTATATTTGGGTATACTCACTGCAGACACAGGGACGGAAGGGGGGCTGGGGTGACTACTCTTGAGACACCAGTTCGGACTCACTGGGCCTTGTCTCCAAAATCTGGCTCCTCAGTCGGAGCCCTCTTCTCTCTTTCCAACAATGCCACACGGTCTAAGAGCAATGCGATCTGATTCTTGTAGTCCTCGGCACTTCGTGCCTGGCTTTCCACGGCGCGGACCTGCGGCCTCGGGATCTGTGGGCATGTGTCTGGGAGGAGGCAGTCTCTCACCATGTGGCCAGCTTGGCCACATTGGAAACAGGCGCATCCTACTCCAGGGGCACGGGCACGATCGACCAACCTGGCGTCACCAGCACTGGCGGGACGCGGCATGACGGGAGGGGCAGGGGTGCGGGCCTGTGGCTGGGCCAGGAAGGGGCGAGGGGCTGGGGTGAAGCGAGTGGGTTGGGGGAGAGGTCGGCTGGCTATGGGCAGGGCCGGGCGGACGGAATTCTGCTGCGCGATGACTCCATCAAGGCGGCGCTGCTGGGCATCAAGCTTTTCTGCTAGTGCCTTCCACTCCACATAGGTCTCAGGCATCGATGAGACACTATAGATTTTCCCCACCAATCTCCTACTCAGGTTCAACTCTAGCCAGTGAACCAAGATATCCGAATCAGCTACTTCAGCCATTCCTGCTTGGTGGAACAGTGTCTCGAACTTTGCAAAGAATTCTGGGGCTGTCGCAGAGGCCTGTTTCAGCCTCGCAATGTCTGCGAGGGCGGTCACACGGTCATTCAGGTCATCAAATGCCCATTTCATCTCCTCCACGAAGTCTACCCAGGATCCAGCTTCATCATTTCCCAGGATCTGTTCTCCCTTCATATTTGCCCACTCAGCGGCAAACCCATCCCCAGCAATCTTGCTGAGGGTGTAGAGGACCTTTGCCAGGTCCGTGGCATAGATAGTCGGGTTCGCCATAAACTGGAGGCGAAGCGAATGGAGGAATGTGCGGAAATTCTTTTTCTGCCCATCGAAGGGGGCAACAGATAAGTCAAGCCTCATTGGTTGGGCTGCAGGCAGGGCGACATGGTCAGCCATCACAGACCCTGGTGGTGGTGATGGGGTTTCAGGGACGTCAGTAACGGGGGAATCGGGGGGGAGCTGGGCTCGACCCAGTCTTGGACGCAGACACTGTAAATAAAATTCCGGGCCTTGGGCACTCAGGATTTCTTCGATCTCTTAGCAGTCCTGTCCTCTCAGGCTGCTCTCTATGTATCTAGGTACTTATAGAACTCTTATTCTATAAAACTTGTTGCTAGCGTGGGGTCCAAATGGTGTCCCAGGTGGTCACTCCACAACTCCTAGTGAGTTGCCCGTGTGCCCTTCTGACAATGGTCACAGAGCAAGGGCCCTGTCCATTGGACCAGGAAACTACAGAAAGACTATGTAGAGGGCCTTTTCGTGCCCTGTACACTATGCAATTCACTGGTACGTAGCTGTAAAACAAAGTTCTGGGCCTTTGGCACTCGGTATCACTAGGGGAGGGTCACAGTAGACTTCCTCTGGGTCTGGTGTTACGGCTCACTGCTGAGTCAGTCCTGGGCAGGCTAGCTGGGCAGGATGGATGCAGGGAGAGTAAATTGCGAGAATAACAAGTCTGGGGGATACAGGATGTGTATCTACTGGTATATATACTAAGTCACAGTAATAAGGTAACTACGTAGGTACAAGGGAATGGGGGAAGAGTGGCGACGGTAGGGAAGAGGAAGGCGCGTCAAGGGAACGATCACGTGGTCGCGAGGGCGGGGTTGGCGGGGCGATGGGATATTAAAGGGGGGATAAGGGTGCTAGGGGAATGGGATAGCGGTAGCGAGGGGAGGGAACAATGAAAGGACCGGATTAGGCTTAACGCTGATGGAGTCAAGGCGACAGGTGTCGGGTGGGGACAGGATGATGGCATCCCGCACAGACGTCCCATCACGAATATGGGCCGTCTTCTCAGTAAGGGTCACGTGACTGGGCGCGTGTAGGTCACGTGATCGTTAATGGTCTATGGGCGCTAGAGCCAGGTTGTGGGTGTCATGTGAAGGTCGTGGTGCGTCACGTGCTTACATACCATAACATAACCTCCCTTCTAAGATTGCGCTTTCTGAGCAATCTCAAAGTCACGTATGGCCTCCTGTGCATCCTTGAGGTTTCTGACAGGTTCCCAGGTATTGTCCTCCAGGGGATAACCCATCCACCGCACCAGGTACTGCACTTGTCTTCCGCACTTTCGTTTTGCATGGATGAACTCTACTTCGTACTGAGGTTCCCCATTGATTTCCATACTTTCGGGGCATTCAGGGTGGTCGGGGCCAGGGGTGGATAGGGAAAGAAGTGATTCGTTGAAGACCAGGTGTATACGCCAATGTCGCAGTAGTTCGAGCTCGTAGGCGGCGGCGCCTCGTTTCACAACCACTTTGAAAGGTCCAACTCGCCATGGCATCAGCTTCTTACGGAGGTCTTCCAGTACCAGGTTGCAGCTCTCTAACCAGACTAGGGTCCCTTCTTTCCAATCGGTAGTATATCCTCCTCGTTTCTCCATAGTCCTGTTGGATTGATCAACCAGCTTCTTCATTTTCTCCCGCATTTCATAGGCCTTTTCCAAGAAGTTATCAGCGGTGGGGTTGTTGGACTCGGTGAGGCGGAGATCAGGAAGGGCGACAGGGTGTCAGGCGTAATCAAGCAGGAAGGGAGATATGTCGGAGCTTCCATAGGATCGGTTGTTGAGGGCGAACTCCGTGATAGGGAGCCAGGAGGCCCAACTCTCGGGCATCTCACTACAGACGTGTTTTAGCAGAGTGAATACCTCTTGGTTGGCCCTTTCCGTGAGGCCGTCAGTCTGGGGGTGATATGCCGTACTAGGGTTAGTTCCTACTCCCAACTGTCCATACACGTTTTTGAGGAACTTGGCCACGAAGTTTGATCCTTGGTCACTCGTGACTTTGGACGGGAGTCCATGGCTAGCATAGATGCGGTGTAGGAATATTCGAGCTGCTCCTTCGCTCGTTAGGTCCATGTTAATTGGTTCCAGCAGGGATGATCTGGTGGCACGGTCGCAGATGACCAGGACTCCATCGTACCCTTCAGAGGGATTTAGCAGACCTACGATGTCCCAGCTGATCTCGTCCCATGGTTGGAGGGGAGCGGGGAAAGGATGGAGGGCTGGCTTGTTGCCGGTATGGTTGATCTTGTTTCGCTGGCAGTGCCAACATCGCTGTAGGCGGGCTCGTATATCGCTGTCGAGTCCGGGCCAATCAAAATTTCGGCGAACATTTTCGCTGGTTTTCCAGATTCCTGGGTGGCCGGCTGAGGGAGCATCGTGGTGGAGGGCTAGGACATCCTCTACTAGGTCTGGGGGGACCCAGATCTTATTCCGGTAGTACTTAACCCCATCAGCTTCCTGGATGATGGCCGGTCCATGGGCTATCTGGCTCTGGGCTTCCTTGATGCGATCTAGGAGGCTCAGTTCTGCCACGGACTTGAACAGGATGTCGGGGAGTAGGGGGACGAGTATAGGGGTTGTGGCGTCATCATGGTCGGGTCGTCGCAACAGCGCGTCAGCAGCTGTATTGGTCTTGCCTGGCTGGTGTTTGATCTCGAAGTTATACAGGGCCAGGAGGGCTCTCCAATGGTTTTGTCGTCCATTGAGGGGGTTGGGTTTGCGGAAGTACGTGAGGTTGGCATGGTCGGTCCAAATTTCGAAGGGCTCGGAGGTCGCGATGAGGTACTGCGGCCAGGTTTCGAGGGCTTGGACAATGGCCAGTAGTTCTTTGTCGTAGGTGTCATAGTTTTTCTCGGCGTCTTTAAGTGCTTTAGAGAAACAATCAATCATTGCCCAACTACTATCCTCTTGTTGTTGATAGAGGATGCCCCCTATTGCGACGTTGGAGGCGTCTGTCTCGATTTTCCAGTTTCCCTTGTCCCTGGGAACTGCCGTTCGTCGCCCGTCAAGCAGCTGCTGAATAAGTCGATTGAAGGCACCCTTTTCGTCAGGGCCCCATTGCCAGTCTTTATTCCCTGTGAGTTGGTGGAGGGGGATGGCGGTCGTAGCGAAGTCCGGGATATGTCTCCTAAAATAATTTAGGAACCCAAGAAATTTCTGGACATCCCTTTTACTTCTTGGGACAGGCCACTCTCAGATTCCCGCACACAGGCGCTCGGATTTCTCGATATGTCCGTGTCGGATATAATGCCCCAGGAATTCCACCTCACTCTTCTGGAACTGGCATTTCTCCAGCCTTAGGCAGAGCGAGTTTTCCTCGAGCCTTTGGAGGACGGCACGGGTGAGTCGTTGATGTGTCTCCAGGTCCAGGGTGTGTATAAGAATGTCGTCAATATAAACGTGGACATGCCCAGTGGCTATTTCTTCTTGGAGAATAGCGTTCATGAATCTTTGAAAATGGGCTGGGGCATTAGTCAGTCCGAAACCCATGACAGTGTATTCGAATTGGCCTTCTGGGCAGATGAACACCATCATCCACTCATCTCCTTCACAGATCTTGACGTTGTTAAATCCGCGCACAACGTCCATCTTGGTAAAGAAGATTTTTCCTTTAAGAGCATCAAGGATATCGCGTATGAGGGGAAGGGGGTGCGCGTCCTTCTTTGTCACAGCATTGAGCTCCCGATAGTCAATGATGGGTCATAACTTCTTTCCTTCCTGCTTGAAGAAGAGAGGCGAGGCCCAAGGGGAATTTGAAGGTCGTATGCGTCCACTCTTTAGGTTCTCCTCGATCCAGGACTTCAGTTCAGGGTAGTACGCACGTGGCACCAAGTAGATCTTCGACTGTTTAGGGACGGCTCCCTCCTTTAGCTTGATAGGATGGTCTATGGCGCCTCTCAAGGGTGGTAGTTTTGTGAATTCTTCGAGGGAGAAGACTTTAGGGAATTCTTTGTGGTATGGCAGTACGGCGGTTTCCACGAAGGTTCCTTTCGCAAATACTGTTTGTGGCCACAGGAATTCGATCGATCGTTCGACCCAGTCGATCTTGGGATTGTTCTTTTGCAGCCAGTCATCCCCTAGGTAGAGGTGGGGGGGGTGAAATTGTCCGACTAGGAGGGTCACTTTCTGGCGGAAGCCCTGCCTGATGGAAATGATCAGGTCAGCAGTTTTAGTTACCATTCCCAGGGCATTGGGGGTTCTGTCAGCGTTGATTGAGTAGAGGGGTTGGGGGAGGTCCTGTAACCTTACTCCTAGGCTCTGGGCATATTTCTTGTCGATAGCAGAGGCTGAGCATCCCAAATCCACAAGGGCGTATCCCAGTTTTCTCCTTCCATTACTGGGGTTCTCCATTGTAATGGGTATTTCCATACAAGGCTTTTCGGGGTTGGCCTTGGTTTTCTCTTTCCTCAGGTTCAGTCTGGGGGATGGAGAAGGGGTCACCAGGACCTGTTTATTCACGGCGGGGGTACAAGGGGGTACATAACTTTTTACCGGCGAAGAGTCTGAACTCAATCTTCACCGTTTGCAAAATCTGCGATTTCTTTTTCTCTGAGCACGACCAGGTCCTTCCACCTCGCGATCTCCGCCTGCGCTTCTTCCAGTTCATCACCCGATGTGGTCATGGGTGTTGTGGCGCTTGGGGCGATCGGGACAGGGAGGGTGATGACTCCTCGGACCTGCTGGGTGCGACACGTGGGCGGGAGAGGGCAGTTCTTTGAGATATGGCCGAAGCCGCGACAGTTGTAGCATTGTACTTCGGCAGGCTTGGGTCGCGAACGGTCGACGATCATCGTGTCGGGGTGGGGAGTAGTCGCGGGTACGGCAGGGGTGCGGGTCTGGGAGGTTGCGGGTCGGCTAGGCGGGACTGGAGTGCGAGCCTTGCACAAGGATTTGAACTCTTGCCACAGGTCGTCCATCCTGATGGCTTTGTTCCTCCAGCCAACATAGGTTGCAGGGAGTTCGTCGCTATTGTAAATTTTCTTGACCAGGGGCTGGTTGAGACCGTTCTTGAGGTACTCAATGAGTACTGACTCGTGGTGGGTGATGGAGAGGTGGGCCTGGCGATAGAGACGGTCAAAATCGGTGAAGAATTCGCGGGCGGTCTTTCCGCTTTGGCGGAGTTTCTGGAGGTTGGCGAGGGCCCTCATTTCCTCGGTCGTATCGAGGAATTCGTCATCTAGGTCTTGGATGAAGTTAGTCCAAGTACCTGTGGTGTCTCTTTCTATGATGCGGTCTACGCGGGCATTAGCCCATAGTTCCGCGTATCCGAGACACATCTTGTTGAGCACGAAATAGATCTTCTTTTCGTTTGATTCAAAATGTTCTGGCTCACAGGCAAAGAGAAGGGTGAATTGGCATTTGAAGGTGCGGTAGGTCGCCTGGGTCCCATCGAAGTCTCTGATGGTAAGGCCACTACTCGCTGTCGCTGTCGAGGTCGTACAGTTTGATTGATGAGACGGAGCTTGGGCTTGGGGATTGGACATCTTCGGGGTTAACGAACGGGTCGACAGGCTCGGGCTGTGGTATCTGGATGGTGGCTCAGTAACGGGCGGCGAGTTCTCTGGCGGTGAGAAGGTCGGGGATGTTGGTTGGGGTGACGGTGGTCGTGGGAATGTCAATGGGGATCTGGGAGCGTCGAATAGGAACGGGGGGATAGGGGACGTTGGCGCGAGGTTTCCAGTCCACAATGGATCTGGTGGTGGTATCAACGAGGTACTCGGTACAGTATCCGACGATTGAGATGAACCGCTTGGGAGGTTGTGTCTGTGTGCACTTGTTGGTGAAAGTGCGGGTGGCGGGTATGGGCGAGGGGGCACACGAAGGTGCTGCGGCTTCGGTGGAGGCCGGGGTCAGGATATTTTCGATGTCGTCGATGTTGAGGCCCTCTAGGTCCTCAGCAATGTCTTCTTCTTCTTGTCTTACCCAAAGGGCAAAGAGCCATTCGTATAGGAGTCGCAGAAGATCTCCGGCGGTGTAGTCCTCAAAGAGGTGTTGCACTCTGAGGGCTCGAGAGGTGAGTAGGCCGGTCGGTATAAATTGGCGTTCGGTTCCTCGGTAGACCACTGATCACAGGTAGTGGTGGAATTCGGGAGTGTTTGGGCAGGTGATTGCTGTTGGTGTACATATGTCGATGTACCGAAGTTGGAGCTGTCTCCACCTTTCTCTGTCGGCTGTCAGTCCAAGCGGGGCTGGCAGGTGTCATGCGTATTGGCGTCGGCAGTATTCACAGTCGACAGGGTCGTTCATTTGCATAACATAGGGCGTGTAGGAAGCCAGTGTGAAGTGAAGGGCAACCAGGTCCTAGTAGGAGGTGGTGGTGGTCAGACTTGTTATTATGTTATGGCTC
Source organism: Clavaria fumosa (assembly GCA_951802425.1). Classification (NCBI taxonomy): domain Eukaryota; kingdom Fungi; phylum Basidiomycota; class Agaricomycetes; order Agaricales; family Clavariaceae; genus Clavaria; species Clavaria fumosa. The sequence continues at coordinate 3,890,728 of OX637797.1, read as the reverse complement.
ACTGCTGAGTCAGTCCTGGGCAGGCTAGCTGGGCAGGATGGATGCAGGGAGAGTAAATTGCGAGAATAACAAGTCTGGGGGATACAGGATGTGTATCTACTGGTATATATACTAAGTCGTGGTAATAAGGTAACTACCTAGGTACAAGGGAATGGGGGAAGAGTGGCGACGGTAGGGAAGAGGAAGGCGCATCAAGGGAACGATCACGTGGTCGCGAGGGCGGGGTTGGCGGGGCGATGGGGTGTTAAAGGGGGGATAAGGGCGCTAGGGGAACAGGATAGCGGTAGCGAGGGGAGGGAACAATGAAAGGACCGGATTAGGCTTAATGCTGATGGAGTCAAGGTGACAGGTGTCGGGCGGGGACAGGATGATGGCATCCCGCACAGACGTCCCATCACAAATATGGGCCGTCTTCTCGGTAAGGGTCATGTGACTGGGCGCTTGTAGGTCACGTGATCGTTAATGGTCTACGGGCACTAGAGCCAGGTCGCGGGTGTCGTGTGAAGGTTGCGGGGCACTAAAGGTCGCAGTGCATCATGTGCTTACATACCGTAACATCTGGTCACGTGCATCTACACACAGTAAAAATTTCATGCGGTTCTGTTACACACCGCAGGCAGGGTAAAGAGAAAGAGGATGAGGGGGATAAGCTGTCACAGGGTGTGACAGTTTGAGATAGGGGTCCAGGCTAGCCAGGTTAGGACACGGGGCTAGGGCGGACAGGGGTTGATGTTAGTATTGTGTCAGACTTAGTCTCACGGTTCACACAACTTAACGTAAGGTCGATGATGAGGATACTAACATAAGGGGAAAAGGGTACAAGTAGGAAAAAGACGTAGTATATATAGCGGGAACCCCAGGAGTTGCCGGCATTCCCACACTCAGACCCCGTGAGTCATGTGATGTGTCCAGGCCGGGTCACGTGACTTCCGCATTATGTAATCCACCACCCATCCGGGTCACGTGACTTTCCCGTGACCTTCCCGCTTCCCTTTCGCAGTCCCAACCTGACCTTTCTTATGTGCTTATGTAAGCGATCCTGACACCCGGCCACGCAGGCCGCTGCTGGAACACTAGGAATGCCGCTGCCGGGTGCCCTCTCGCGCCCCAGGAGCGCTGCGACTGCGACTGCGACTGCATCTCCAGGACAATGGATGCAGGTCTGGGTAGGGCAGGGGTGCGTGGGCTGCCAGGGGGGACGGGAGATGCTCGGGAGCTTGTCGTGGCAGCCGTCGTCATCGTCATTGCTGTTGAGATTGGTTAGGATTGTGTTTTCGACCTCGGGAGCGGAGTGGGAGGAGCTTGCAGCTGGTGTTGTGGGTGCAGGGAGAGCAGAGTCTGCCATTGGTGTTGCGGGCGCGGGGTTGGCGGACGCGGGGTTGGCAGGCGTAGGGTTGGCAGGCGCGGGGTTGGCAGGCGTAGGGTTGGCAGTTGGCAGGCTGTGTGAAGGGGCGACGGGTGCTGTGGTTATCTCCGCACTGTGCCGAGCCATGACTAAGCAGTTGGAGATAAGAACTCCCTTATATGCCTTAGTCCGACATGCACCCTCTCTCCGCCATCCCACGACACCTGTGGTGTCGTGGTCACAACATGTCTGACATTTCAATGTCAGTACTCTCTCAACCTCAACCATTACTGTACCTCCCTTACCTAACACCCCAGGTCCGATGGGTCGCCCCCCATGCCCCCATCATCCCTTTTGGACCCCTCCAGCCCACCGCGGTCCATGCACTCAATGTGCTCAAATTTGTCGTATGGTAGGTATAAAAATTTTATTAAAATTTTATTATTGATTATTATTTACAGAAGCTCGCTTCATCCAACTTGAAACTGCCATCTCAGAAATGAGAAAAGAAAACAAAGAATTACAAAAGGAAAATAAACAGATATTGGACAAGCTGAATGAAATCCTGGGGAAGTTGTAACTACAGTAGCTTCATTTGATTTGTACTACAACCTATGACATTGACATGTATACTGATGTGACGGATGCTGCGGCTCAATTGGTTCTGTGCAGATAACTTTCGTGCGCATCAACCCCCCATGGCTGGTTGTGTTCCGCTCTCCCTCGCTATTCTCGACCCGCTGCCCTTCGCCGCCTTCGAACCGCTGCCCCTCGTTAGCTTTGACTTGCTCCCGCTCACTGGCCGCGACATGCCGTCACTGCCTAACTGAGAACCAAATCCGCAGTCAAATGAGCCAGGTGGTTGCCGTGAATGCAAGGCGGCACGAGTCTGGCCCCCTCCCAGCGCGGTCATTTCGACATTCAGGCTTGGAAGGAGAGATATCGGGTCTCGACGAGGGCGAAGGTAAGCGCGCCAGCATCTTCATTTGTATCTGCGTCTGAGAGCCGAGCTGATCTCTTTTCACTCGAATAACCTGAGTTGCCCGCCCACGGACACAAATCCGGCTGAAGATACGCTTGTCCACTTGGCAGAGACCAACAACAGGCAAGTTAAGGTGAGAGTTATCGCAAGAGTCATCTAGCCCAGCTGATTGGCGATTGTTTACAGAGGCTAGGCGGCAACGAAGTGTTTCCAACCATCCGGTCGTGTCAAGTCGGCCGGACTAGTCGTCATGCCGCCGCGGTGGAAAAATAGAAAGCAGACTACCTTGGATGAGTGGTTGAATGCGATTGCGAGAACATATTGTCGACCGTGCGAGGAAGCAAACATACAGCGAGCGTATGTTCCAGCTTGCACCACCATGGCTGGCCAGGTATCTTTGATTTCAACGGGTATGCGGATATCTCGCCAGGAAACACTCTTGTCGCCAGCGATTTCTTCGTCGCAACCAACAACATCCGGTTTGAGTGCCCAGGAACCTTCAATGCCATCTTTCACGGGTCGGTCGTATGTAGAAAAGCGCAAAGATCCATAGTAGGAGCCCGCATGTGGTGTCAACTCTTCTCGCGCAATTGCGAGAGCTCCGTCTATCCGTCTGTTCCTACCAGGCTACCACAAGCGACGAAGCTGCGGCAGGCGGGGGTGTTCGCACGAGTGGACGACTCCAATGCAACGATTGCTTGACACCCTCCTAAGATCAAACGGGATAGCCGCGGTGACCTTGTTGAAGAGAACGGTCTCTCGCTCAAAAGCTTTGCCGCTCTCCTCAAAACTCTTGACAAGGCCTGCGACGCGCTCGGGCTATGCATGTCCCAGGAGGTCGACGCGCTTCGATGGCCTTTGCGCTCGTCGCGCCATGTCTCGCCCACAAAGACGCCGCAGCCTCCCTCCAAGACCGTCACCGCGCCCCGAACAGAAAATCTGCCAGACGGGTGAATTCCCTCAACCGAGACGGTTCCGTCCAGTTTTCCTTGACCAGAAACAATGGTTCTTACATGACTCTCGCCTCGAAGGCATTTGGAGAGAAGCGGAGGCCTTCAAACAAAAAATGATGCGACTGTATGGTCATTCGCTACAGAAAAGGAGCCAAGCATCCTCCAGGTAATTTCATTCACGTAAACTTTGTCTACTGGTTGCAGGTTGTTTTCTTAGCATAATTATAAGGATTCAAATGCAGAGTAACCAGAGAGCTGCAAACGTTAACAGTTCATGACTGATCGCCTTCCACGCTTCCTCCGTCAGCGGTGCGGAACGACTCGATGCTTCCAACGTGAACTGGATCAAGTGACGAGTCTGCGTTGCCTTCTCGACCCGCGTCCTGCAATGAGTTTTCCCCACTAGGGATACTTGCGTTAAGCGACAACGACGATTCGCTTCCAGGGAAGTCATGATCATGCCTCAAAGCTGTGACGGGCGTGTCAGCGGACACTGGTGGTGGGGACAATGCCGTCGTATCGACTGGTAACGAATGAGATCTTTTCTCGGATTCGACAGTGATCGGCGACGGAGTTGGAGCTGAAGCGATGGGGACTGACAGTCTGGGGACTTTCTTCCCGAAGAACGAGCCAATCCCGGCACCCCAGCTCGCCAGCTTGGCCTTGGTATCGCCGGCAGTGGGTCCAGGTCCGTTCGTGCCCGACGACATCGTACTTGCCACGCTCGCCGGCCTCGCCGTTCTTCTCTCGGCCTGAGAGTCAAGTTCCGTCAGAAGCTCCCACTCGTTCAGCCTCCCTGGTACGTGTTCGGTTTCCCCTCTCTTGGGGGTATGCAGATCCACTTATTCACTCACTTGCCCCAGACAAACAATCAGTTGATCCTGCTCAAGCGATCATTTGTACTCACTCTGCGGCACCGAATTGTAAAAGGGCATTGGTACCGAGACCATAGGTATACCGGCGGAGAAACTCATATCGCACGTCAGTGTAGTGATTGGCCGCCTTGAGCCTCGCGACTGCCGCTTGGAGCTCTACACCCTTCTTCAACGTCGGGTATCGTGCACCGTGACGCTGGAGCTGAACACGTGTCAATCAAACAAAGAATGGAGCCCAGAGTATACGAGAGACAGATGTACAATATTGACCTATTTGAACCGAATCGACACATCAAGCAAGTGGGGCGACTGTAAATCTCACCGACCTGGACCACCTCACAAGGATGCGGGACGGGGGCGTAGCACGCAACGGGGTAGTAGGGAGACTGCTGTCCCCATCGCCGTTCTATGCAAGGACTAGCGGGCTGTTCCAGTGGAGGTACCACGAGTCCAGATGAGAAGAGTAGCGAGATTATTCACAGGAGAGCGACGGTGACACAAACGCTGTGCAGTGGCCCCTGCGACCTTGGCAGCGAGCAATGGGTTCTGCTTTAACGATTGAGGTATATTTTCATGCAGCATGATGAGAAGGGTGATGGTGGTGACCCGCAAGCCCGCAGCTTGATAGACTCAAGCTCAAATGCACCTTGCACGTGCAATGGATGAATCGGATGCACATGCGAATGATGACATAATGGAAATGATGACTTTGATATCAGGCCTGGCCAGGCACGGATCGCACCTGATATGTGGACATGTCCGTATATAGAAATGTCAACTAACAGACGGTATTCGCGCGTTTCCTCTCACTTGTCGATAAACCTGTCGTTAATTCCTGTAGCCTTGCTATGATACGGGAGGGTTCGGTCACAAGAGTGTGACAAGAACGCGTTGTCTTGGCCAACGAAGGCCTCACGTGACTACCTCTACCTCTCGCAATCCATCGTGTCTCGCAGTCCCAGATGACATCATACCCCCCTCCTGCTACATATATAATCGTCCTTGCCCTCCTTCCCCTCTCCTTCCCCTCCCCATTCCTCCTCACACCTGTCTCACCACCTCTCCTCGCGTTATGGTTATCACGACTCGCAGCGCTGTGGCTCCCCGTGACTCCGCCCCTCAGGGGGACCCCCTTCGGGACTCCGGGGTGCTTGACCTGCCTCCATCCAGGTCTGATTCCCCACCGGAGGGTGGAGGAGTATCGGTTCCGGCTCTGCACACGCACGTCCGGCATCTACAGGGTCCAGCCGCGTCGACGCCCGCCAGCTTCGGCGGGGCAATGCAAGGGAGGACTAGGGCGGCCTCCGGCTCCCCTCCGCCTCCAGCAGGGAGGGATCCCGGAAGGAAGAAGGTCCGCCTTGTTCTTTCGTCTCCGGATGCACCTCCGGGCTTGGAAACACCCTCCAGTGAAGCTCGGGGGGGTTACCCGAATCGAGTTGCCGCTCCCCCTTCCGCCGGGCTCGCCTCGCAGGAACCTGGGCCCCATGCCCCGGCGGGCGCTCCGCCTTCCTCCCCGCGGGGTCGAACTCCTGCTTCAGCGGTTGCACCGCCCTCTACTCCGCCCCGCCGGGCCCCAGCGGGCTCGCCTGCCCCCAGGACCGGACAGCCGCCGTCCTCGCCTGCCCCCAGGGCTGGACAGCCGCCGTCCTCGCCTGCTCGACCAGGCCTGGGTCCAGGAGCTCCAGCGAGCCCTGGGAATACTGCTAGCACCGGCGTGCCACCTGTGCCCGCGGCTCAGGGACTGTCGCGCGATCCTGCGGGTCCGCCAGTCGGGTCGGGAGACACGGGTAGTCACTCGGACCCCGGCGTCACCCTTGACCAAGTTCTCGGGCATCCCGTCTTTGCCGAGGCTGTGAGGCTGACGGTCCAGCGCCTCGGTCAGGCCCACGCTCATCTGCCCCCGTCTCAATCTCAAGCCACACACGGCTCCACCGCATCGCATGCGCGTGTACCGGCCCCTGCGGCGCCGCAGGCTCTGCCCCCGTTCGTGGGTAAGAGTTCTCCTCTCTCGAGCTTCCAGCTCCGCTGACGGTGTGCTCCGGCCGTCGCTTCTCATGATCTCTCATCCATTGCTGGCCGCAGCCCCGCACCCTGGCCTTCCGCTGCCGGGGACGGCCGCTATCCCCCGCCACACTCTCCCAGCGGGAGTCACCAGCGTCCAACTCGACGCCCACGCTGTTGCGGACCACCCGGGCATCGTCGGGATCCTCGAGGAGGGGTGGACATCACACATCCCCCTTTCAGCCCTCACGAATGAAGCTTGCCGGGCCGCACTGTTTGTCGACTACTCCGGAGCGGGCCCCCTCTCGAAGAGACCCCAACTGGCGTCCGACTCGGCTGCCGAGCCAGGGATGTCCCTTGGGGATTGGGTCGAGTCCTGGCCACGTTTCTGTTCCTATGTCGCCAGACATCTCGCCTCACCGGACCGCCTCGCGATCTCAGAGGCGTTCCGCACACACTTCGCTGGGATCCAGGCTAGGATTGACTTCAAACCAAAATTCATCTTATATCTGGAATATGACATACACATTCGGACTCTCTGGGTCTCCCGGCCGGGAACCTTCTCCCCTGCGACGTTCCACGACGGAGTCTGGTCTCACATCGTGGACCGCTCGAGGGACTGTGCAGTGTCGGATGCAATCAGAGACGCGCGGGCGTCTCTGGTCGGTCAGTCCCAGCCCCCTCCCGGCCAAGGCTCCTTTCGCGGTCGCGGATCGTACCCCCGCCCGGCGCCCCGCTCGGGCGTCTGCTATGTGTGCGGTGGTGGCCACCCAGGAAGGGCCTGCCAGAGTACCACGAATGGCTTCATGTCGAAGATGCCAGCCGGATGGAAGGGCCCTAATGGCCAGTCAATTTGCTTTCGTTTCAATGGCGCAAGCGGAAACTGCAGCTTCGCATCCTGCACTTTCTCTCACGTCTGTTCCAGGTGTGGCGCTGCGGGTCACAGTGCCCAGAACCACCCCTGATGCTAGTCTTTACCCAATCGTGACCCCACTCCGCTGGCAGGAGTGGGAGTCCGCGCTACGTGAGGCTGGTGTCCTCGAGCGCTTCTCGGACGTTCCCTCAGGTATACGTTATGGCTTCAGTCTCGGTGTCTCCTCTGCAATAACAAGTACTTTCTCGCCACCAAACCACAAGTCCGCTTTAGACAATAGAGATTTCGTTACAGCTCAAATTAATAAAGAGGTGGCCCTCGGGCGCTACTCAGAGCCCCTCGAGCCCGCTGTGTTCTTTGCAAAGTATGGTCCATATAGGACCTCACCCCTCGGTGTGGTCTCGACTTCAAAACTCCGTCTTATTCAAGACCATTCATTCCCACGCTCAGCTTCAGCAATAAACTCTATAAACTCCGAGATTGACACTTCACTTTTCCAATGCGACTGGGGCTCCTTCCTTGATTGTTTCTCAGCTGTCCTAGATGCCCACCCAGGCACACAGGTCACTGTCTTCGATGTCGATTCTGCCCACCGCTGGATGCCCATCCGCCCAAGGGACCGTCTGCATGTGTGTGTTGCCTGGCAGGGATTGGTCTACATGGACCATTGCTGCTGCTTCGGTTGCGCGAGTTCCAGCGGTATCTTCGGGCGGTGCGCAGATGCCATAAAAGAAATCTTCCTCTCACGCGGTGTCAACCTTGTCCTGAAATGGGCGGACGATTTCACGTTCTGGCGGCGACCCTGCGCAGACTCCGCTTCTCCGCCGTGGTTTTACCCGTTTGATGAATCGCTCATCTGGGAAACGGCAACAGAACTAGGCTGGCCTTGGTCCCCCGAGAAGTGCACACCCTTCGCTCATCGCTTCCGCTACATAGGGTTCGACTGGGACCTTCTTGAAAAAACCATCTGCATTCCAGACTCAAAGAGGTTGAAGTTCTTAGAAAAACTGGCTGCCTGGAGGCCAGGCCGCTCCGTCGACAACCAATCTTGTCTCTCACTCATTGGCTCGCTGAACCACTGCTCGGTGGTCATCCCATCGAGCCGTGCACACCTCCCATCGCTGCATGCGTTCGCTGCGCATTTTGCCCGCCTGAAATCCCGCTTCATCCGCCTGTTCCCGCCTTGTGACGTCCTGAATGATCTGTGTTGGTGGACAGAGCGCCTTTCGATACCTGGCTGCGGCATTCAGATCAAGGCACATGGGCCAGCACACGATGTCCCCTTCTTTGTCGACGCCTCGACAATCTGGGGGATCGGGCTCATTTATGGGGGCGGACATCAGCAAAAAAGTTCAGTGGCTGTAGCCACCAGCCAAGATATATAGCCATTTTTTCACAATATTGCTGGATGGAATTTCAGTAGTTCATGGTAGCAAATAGTAGATCTGCACACTGTACTATATAGTGCATGGTAGTGTGGGTAGACTCAGTGCCAGGTCTGTAGTCCATGTAGCCACAGCATCTACTCTGTAGGAATCTCTAGTCACCAGCCATACTACACTGAACTACATAGCAGACCTGCCATGTTACATAGAGCCACATAGCAGACCTGCTATGTTACATAAAGCTACATAGTAGACCTGCTATTTTACATCAAGCTACATAGCAGACTTACTATGTTACATAGATCTCTATGTTCAAATTCATTACAATGAGCTCTACTAAGTCTACAGTAGTACTGGTAGCACTGGTAGCACTGGTAGCACTGGTAGCACATAGATTTTTTCTTGATGGCCAGGAGCCACTGGAGGGGTTTAAATGGGTACTGTCAGCACAGGGGCAGCAGCAGCTCTTTGATATAGAATAATGGGCTAAAGTGAATGTATTTGCTCAGCTGTAAGATGGACTGCCAGTGAGCTGTGCTGATCACCTAAAAACTGTATTCCACTCTATGTGATCAGCAAAGTGTGCAAATGAAATTGTAAGTACTCACAGTTCAGTCATAAGATGGACTGAGCTGTGAGGCTGTGCCATGTCTCATATAATCATCCACAAATGGAAACTACTTTGATTACCAATATTTGACATTGAAATGGATGGGAATTTGTTACAATGGCAGCCAGAACAACTGATTATAGCATTATCATCATGATGTTTTCTTGATGCCAGGGTGTCTAGCCTTGGGAGAGTTGTGGCATTCATTGAGGTTATATACAGTACAATATATCATACTGGATCACCACATACTGTATCAGGTCCCATAATGTATCAGTTTTGACCTGGAACAGACTTGGGCCAGGGGATATCCACATTTTTGTGAATAATGAATATTGTATCAGGCTGATGGTCTGTTTATACATTATGGAATTCAAACAGGTTTCAGCAATAGATCAAGGATTCTACTATTGGAGCAATAGTATCAGAAAGCTTGGATGACCTCTGAGCTTTTTGAAGAGTATGTTAAATTATGTCTTGGACACTTAATAGGCTAATCTCAGCACAGATGGCTCATGACACTTGATCTGAGGATGTGCACACAAAACTGCAAAGTCTGCTTGGCTGTCAATAACTTCTCTGGCCCCAACTTCACTTATAAGCTGACAAATGTTCAGGTTGAATATTTATGACTTCCTTTGTCCAGCCCTTGGATGCAGGTGTGATTCAGTGCTTCAAGGTGCATTACCAATGTGCATTCTGTCATTGAGCTCTGGAACTAGACTCTGCTGGAGAGCACAACATCTACAAAATCAATCTATGAGAGCTATGGTCATGGCCAAGGAGGCCTGGGATTCTGCTACTGCTGAAACAATTCAGAACTGCTGGAACCATATGGCAATACAATGTGCCCCAATCATGCTCAGAATTCCTGCTGCACCCCTCAAAAATCCTAAAACCACAGATGCTTGGGACATCATACAGCAGTTTGCAATAACCAACATCTTGCTACCCCATGAAAATGTGCTTGAGGGCCTCCTCGGTGATAGCTATGAGGACAAGTTGTGGTGGCCTGCACTGGCTGCTGTTATGGCTGCAGAAAATGATGCTAGCATTGCCCTAGATGCAATCAATGAGACACCTCAAACCCAGACCCAAATCCAATGCCCACCCTACTCACAACAGCAACAGAGTGCACCAGACTCAAAGCTGAGCTACTTGCCTCTGTCAATGAGCTCAAAAAACATAATTGTATCTTTGGCCTGAGTCTCTCACTTGACAAAATGCTCAATCTGGCTGAAGAACAAGAAGTGGAGGATTTTTCACACCTGACTGTCCTTGATGACAAAGAAATAGTGGCCAAGGTTCACCAAGAAGAGGCTCTATCCCAAGGGGAGGTCATTCAGGTGGACTCTGACCCAGAGAGTGACACTGACAAGATGACAAGCCTGAGTGCATGGAAAATCCAATAGATGTGTACAGAGCTGTAAAAGGCTTGTCTGGGAGTGATGTGGTGGGTTCTATGGAGGTGGTGAGGATGTTGCAACAGTACCAGGCCCAGTTGCTGCAGAAGGAGCTACAAACTATGAAGCAGGTGACACTGAGCAGTCTCTGGAGCAAAAGCAACAGGGCTCAGGATGTCACACTGTAGCAGGGTCACAGCATCACAAAATGTGATGCCACACCTTATCATATACCATGGCATACCATATTGCCCTGGGGCTTGGCCAAATCATATACATTACGATATATTGTACTGTACTGGCAAAGACAAAGGTTACTTGAGCAAGGGTGAGGCACATTTCTAACTTTGGCAACTCCATGGTCAGCAGGAATGGGTATCAGCAGCTGTGTTAAAAGGATCACTTAATGAAATATATGATTTGAAATCACTTTATATTTGAACCTTGCAAGTTGCTAGTCTGCACTAGGTGTCACAAGTGTCACCAAGATGTCTGTCAACCATAGTTGAACCTTGCTTAGTGCTAGGGTATCAAAGGCAGGGTATACATTATAACTACAAGGGGACCAATTAATGAACAGAGTAGTGGTCTTGCATTTTCAAAGGGAGTCAGAACAATCAAACATGACAAACCATAGATGAGAACAACCAGGTGCATCCTATACTATAAATGACACTGTAGGCACTGCCCAATGATTCTAAGTACACTCATAGGCATCAAATATGAAGAGGTCAAGGTACTTGTTGAGATAGAACTTTTTGGTAAGATCCAGAACATCACCTTTGATCCAGGAGTTCTGCACTAGGCCTGCTCCATATTTAGGGGACAAATGGCACCCTTGCAATATCTGAGTGATACTGATTACTGCAGATCTTGGGTGACCACCCTGAGTTGATGGGGTGATAAGATGCATGCCAGTGGTGGGATCAAGGGCTGACAGGGGTCGGTACAAGTGTACATAAGCCAGTGGATGTGGGAAAGCACCAAGATGTAAGGGAAGTTTGAATATCACCCTTACTCGGGCCACACAAAGATCTTATAATAAATACACAAGTTAACTCCTGTTCATGTAACAAGGCCATGAAGTTTACATACCTTTTAACCCAATTTCTTGTTGATGACTCTCATTTACAATGAGCACTGTGTCAAAATGTGCCTTTTTCTGTCCTTTCCTCACTCTATTTCTAGAGTGTGCTGATATTGCAGGTGAGTGGTGAAGCTGCCTCAGATGCTGAGAAGGCTGTGGAGCCAATGAAGCCACCCTGAACTTGTATAGGCCATGTGTACTGATGGTGGAGTGTGAGGGCACTGCACGAATCCGATATTCCCCTTTTGAACTTCCAGTATGAGGCTGTGGGGATTGGTGAACTGTTGCACACTTGTACACATCAAATCGGTCATGACTGTTTGACCTGGCATAAGAATTTGGAAATGTTTTTTGCAGGAAAATATTGAGTGCTGAGACAAAATCATGTGCCCCATAAGAAAATGCCAGGGTTTTGACTGAGGTGGTATGGAATGGGGCATTTTTGGCAATTGTGTATTGGGGAGTATTAGTCTTAGAATCAGACTCAGTGCCTGCATCATCATCTTGCCAGTCTTCATCATTGAAGGTGCTTGGAAGCAGGCCAAGCCAGATTAGAAATGCTTTATGAACAGCCATTGCCTCTCGGCGCTGAAGCCAGAGGGTCATTTGGGCAATGTAGTCATGCCTATTTGTTGCCTTGTAGCCAAGCTTTGCATAATCAATATGAAATCGTTCAGGAGATTCAGAGTTATAGCCATCAGCACTCCCAAGCCTGGTGATTGTACTGACATAATGCAATAGGGCATGCAATTTTGGAAAGTTGAAGTGCTTGCGTATGTCAAGCTCAATGAATTCATCCTTGTGATCATGGAACTCATTGAGGGCTTGCTGCATCTTGGCCAGGGTATCAGAAGTGTGAGACTGGTACTGGGCATACTGAATAAAATCAAGAAGGCCTTTTGCAGCAGCCAAGACCCTATGGTTCACTGCACCAGCAATCACTGAGATAAAAACTCTCTCTGCCTGCTTAGCCATGGTGCCTGTCCACTGTGACACTCTAGAAATGCCTTGCCCAAAATGCTGTAGCCCAGGAAAATCAGCCATTGCCCTGAAACGATTATCCATAGTCTTGGTGCCTATAATTTCCTCACACCACTTCAAAAGGTGATCCTTGAATACTCCTTTGTGCAATTGGTGTAGAATATCAGGAGAAATGCATTGGAATATATCACAGTGGGGCATACCAGCCCAAAATGGTGAAAAAACTTCACGAAGGCCCCAGTCCACAAACTCTCCAGGTCCATCTCCATTCTGCTGTTTGTGCAAAACTGCTTCAGTGGCTGACTGCTTTCGTAATGGAGAAGGAGTGTTTTTGCCTCTATTTGTGGCAGAAACAGTGCAGATTGGACACCGATTTTCCTGGCAACATACTACAAGACATTGCTCAGGATGATCAGCAATGTATGCAGCTAGTATAGGGAAAACATGGCGGACATGTGAGTCAGCACATGTCATTTTGACTCCTGATACTCCAGCACCCTTCAATGGTTCCAATAGCTTTTTCATACATGCATGAAATAATTGATATTTGCCCAGAGGTCGCTTGGACTCAGTGAAGCAATCCAGCTTTGCAATTGGCAGGTAAGCCAGGAGCACTGTGGCATAAGAAGAGGTCTGGCGGCGCACAGACTTGGAGATGTTTCCAATTGTCAAATAGACAGGATATGCTTGCTTGTCACCCCCAAAATTTGAAAGTGTAGTTTTGTCACTTGCAAGAATTATGGGTGATACTACACCACCAGCCATGATTTTGCCCTGGATCTCCCACCACCAATCACCAGTCCACATCTCATCATAGATGCGGATTTTGCCTTCACTATCAGCATACACATGTTCTGGAACATATGAGATTGAACCATGGAACATTGGATTGCCAATGAGTTCAGCAACACAATGTACTGGGTTCCGCATCCACAGCCCCACATCTTCTGTGTATGGCCTTCCTGCTTCATCTAGAGCATCACCAATGACAGTGATCTGCTCAAAGATCCACTTTAGATGTGATGGCATTGAGTCAATTGCTTTGAAGAATTGATGGGCACTTGTGAAGGAAAGGCCTAACTTGTTTTCTGTCTAAAGGGATATTAGGCTCATAAACAATGATATTGAAATGCATACACATACAATAGGGAGATCAAGAAATTCCTCCATGCCAGTCTTGTTTATTCGCTTCATCATCCACTCAGCAAGGCCTTGTTCATCCTGGTCCATGAAGGGGGACCAAGGACTTTGACCTTGAGCTGCACAGTTGTTTTTCATTTGCTGGAACCTTGATTCTCCAATTCCCAGCACTGTGGCAACTTCAGCTGGGTATGAAAGGGCATATCTCCCAGGTCCTGTCTTCTCTGCTTCAACATTAACTCGGGCTCTCTTTGATTGATGCTCTGGTGAGTCAGTCAAAATGTCTGGAGACCTTGGGTGGCATGATGGAATATCAAAGAATGCATCATCATGATTGTGGGTGGGAACATCATCCACAACGGGGTGAGGATCTCTCTCATCCAAATGTTGTGATGAGTCACCACCACTTGGCATATTCCTACTGAGCTCTTCATCCCACATCTTCTTGCATGCTTTTGCTTTTGTAACATGAAGCTTGAGTGACCTTGAACTCAGAAACACTCTGCCACAATAACATCGAAGTCTAGACATGGACATGGACATGGACATGGACAAAAAACACTGCAAGGCTCAGGTGGTGGCTTGGGCACAGCAGGCACAGAGGCTAGTGAAGCACAGGTCTGGAAGGGCCAAAATATCGAGCAGCTGGGGTTCCGATGTAACTTCCTTGGGGGGTCACAGAAATGGCAGTTTTAACAATGCTGGTTCAAATATTAGGCTCAGCAGGCAGGGAAATTTCAAGATAAATTACATACCACAGATGCCCTTGGATATCTAACACAGATAGGCTGTCGAAGGTGGTGTCCAAGCTAATCTCAAGCCAATAAGCCTGGCAAATGTGATGATCGAGAACTACTTACACAAATGTATCAGATCTCTGTGATCAATGTTGTCAAGCGGATAGATGGTGCAGAGCTACGGGCCTTTGCAAGGCAGATTATGGTGAATTGGCTTGTCTGAGCCACTAATCTGGATGAATCTCAACCTCATGAGTATTGTAAATGTGATGACGGAGACCCACTCACCACAGATCTCTGTGATCAATTTTGTCAAGCAGATAGGTGGTCCGAAGCTTCAGGCCTTCTGAAGAGGAGGTCAGAGGGACCCTTTAGGAAATAAGCTGATATTCACAAAAGGTCCCAGGACGAGGATTCTGACAACACCGAGCAAAGGTGGGTGGATGGGTAAAGTTTGCAAGGCAGATTCCAGTGAATCAGCTTGTCTGAGCTGCCAAACTGAATAAATCTCATGCTCATGAGCATTGAAAATGTGGCCTACTCACTGCGGATGTCTCAGATCTCTGTGATCAAGTACGTGACACAATGCTATTGACCTTTGCAACGCAGATTGTTTGTGAATTGGCTCATCCAAGCCACCAATCTAGATAAATATCAATCTCATAGGCATTGTAAATGTGATGATCACAATGGAGAACCACTTACCACAGGTGTCTCATCTGTGATCAACTTGGATGTTGTCAAGCAGTGTAGCGGGACACGGACTCGGAGTAGAGTCAGATCACGTGCCAGCATGTTGTCGCTCCTCGCTTGTTCGCTGGTGCTTCACTTGCTCTTGCTCATCTCAGGAATCTTGACCAAGGACTGCTGGTGAGTTCTTTTATCTTAAGAGAGGAACTATGCAGATGATCTGACATGCAGCAGCTCACCAAAGCCGCCAAAAGCATGCACTTCCTGACTGCTGCGCTTTCATTGGGCTGCGTATGGGAGCAGCACCAGCTTTGGCCCCTGGTGCGGGCACTGCTTTCACCTTGCGCTCATGAACACATTCCTGCTGACCCTGTTGATGCCCCCTGCAGCTGGTGTGGGCACTGCTTGCACCTTGTGCTCGTGAACACATTTTTGTTGACCCTGCTGTTGCGGCTGGTGCAGGTACTTTCACTCATGCACCCTGTGGCTGGTATGAGCTCATTGTGAAGATCATAGACTTATGTCCTCTCTTGTGGGAAGGATGATGTGATGCCAGAAACAAAGCTCAATCCACGTGTGCCGCCACTTTTTTCTGTTCTGTTTTTTGCTTTGTTTTGTTCCCGCTAGTCTGCAGACCGCTGGCAATATGTCGTCATTATCAATATGCTGTCACTGTCAAAATGCTGTCACTGTCAATATTCCCCCATCTAGCTTAGCATGGTTTGTACCAGTAACTGACTTGTCAATATTGCCCAACAGAACGCGATTTGTTGACGTGTTGTCTTGCAGCCTTTGTTGATTGAGTTTTGGAGTATAAAAGGTAGAGTACTTGCTGCGTTCTTGAGTAGCAGCACTCTCCCCTGCTACTGATTGCTCCTGAATTTTCCAGAATGCCTGATCTTCGCCGTGAACGTCGCCCTACAGAGAGGGCTCAAGCACAGTGTATGTACCTTTCCTAGGTTATTCGTATCCTCATTGTTGCATTGCAGTCCGTGATATACAAGCGAAACTGAGCCGCAAGGCAGCCTCCGAGGCAAAGGCTAAAGCTTGTGGGGCTAAGAAGCAACAAGCTGCTGAGCGTGCGGCGGAGAAGCGCCATCATGATCAAGAAAACTGTGGTGCGTCTAGCCACACAACACAACTTTTCAAGCGAACTCTGATTCCTGACTTGGATAGCACCTAACACTATGGTGAGCGGCAAGGATATGTCTGCATCTACCCTTTCAAAGGATCTTGAGGTATGTATAGCTATCCATCCTGTTCTTTGACCGTCTAATGCTCAGACTCGCAATATAATGGGTTCCATGAAGTTGGTTCCTCGTAATGGGGTTGTTCCGCCTGCTCCTCCCATGCGTATTCGTGCTTTAGGTTGGCTGAATGAGCCCATCAAAGTTGCCCCTCTTGTAAAACATAATGAGAAAAAGGTAAGCTTCTATCATCCTCCCTGCGACTTAAATCTCATCTATTTCATATCAGGGTAATCGCCTTACGCAGGAGGCTGCTGCCGAACTTCTGCAGATGCGCAAGAAGCTCTCTGAGCCTACAGCAAGCCCCAGCCCCAGCCCGCATTCTTTGTGCAATCAATCTGATAATGAGCCATCCGATCGCGAACCTGATGATTACGACTATAACTCTGATTATGCCTGTGGCCAGAATCCTAATTTCTCACCGCCTCAGTGGCCACTCGAGTACAGCCTCTCACCCCTCTGTGTTCAAGGTGATGCCAATTCGGATACTCCAGATGGGTCACCAGCTTCAGCAAAGCGTCCGCGCTCCGACTCAAATGGTTTGCTGTCCCTCATCGAGCACCCTCCAAAAGCACAACTTCGTCAGGCTCATGGCAGCCGACCTAAAGCATCGAACTACAATGTTGAGGTCCAAGAAGCCATAATGGCTGCGATCAGAGCCTATCGTCTTGATCTTTGTACAAAGGATCCCTACCCTGACCCGATGACGGAGATTGTATGGGCAAAGGCGGCCTGGGCCAAAGGTTGTGAAGAGAGTGAGGTAAGCCTTGCTCATGATCCGTCCATACTCAAATTGGTATGTTTCAATCTTTCTCTCATACCGTTGCTGATTGTTTTCAGATCACCACCCGTGGCTCACACCTGCGAGGAGAGATCAAGACAAGGGCAAGAGCAACAATTACCACCCTTTATTCGTTCCAAGCTACCAAAAGGCCAAAGCGCATTGCGCAACAGCGCAAGCTCGTTGAAGACTTGAAGAAGGACTTTGCTTTTGTATATCGTGTGCGTTTCCACTTACTAATTATTGACTTCAACCTGATTGTTTTGCTAGAGAACCGGCTGCAATGGAAAGCCAAAGTCCGGCTTTTTGAAAAATCGTGCAATTCAAGATATTATCAACCAAGTTTGGTTCAAGGCCACGAAAGCGGATGCCATTGTACTCAAAGAGAAGTACAAAGTTTTCCCAGTTGTTGCTCTTGCACTTGTTTTGACTGCGGTGCGTTTGAAAGTTCTCTTGTCTCACTTTTCTAACTGTCTATATCAGATAGAATGTGCGATTGATGAGTGGAATAGTGGGACTCATGCCGCTGTCAACTTCTGGGCCTCGGAATACAAGCCCATTTTCCAAGGTCATTTAGCAATGTTGAGTAATTTTGCCGCAGAAACTCGCATACAGAAGATCTTGCCCACACTTCAAGCACATATCTTTGATGCTGGATGGTAAGTGCCCTGCCTTTACCTCTTGCTACTCATTATGACTTGCAATAGTGAATTTGCAGGGGTAGAAACAGAGGAAGACCCATGCAAACTTGCTCTATCAGCTGAGGCAATTAATGCGGCTATCCGTGAGTTTGAGGAAGGGAGTGATGAGGAGGAGGAGGAGGGCTCAGACGAGGCTGACTAGATATTATCTGCAGTTTTGACTGTTTTATACCCCTTTGTTTTGTACTGTACATATTGCACTGCGAGTCCACTTTCACATATCCCCACTGTGGCTTATGTAAGCATTCCACTTAAGATCATGTGATCCTATGTTGAAGTTTCATGTCGACTCAGACTCATCTCTTGCCCACACACAATTCGTTGCTCATCTTCTGTCCTCTCTGCTTGGTTCTTTTTCTTTTTTTCTTCACATTATACCCAAACTGCTGCTGGCCGTTGCGGACGCGCAGGGAGGAAGGTTGCACCGCCAACCACAGGCGTTGCGCTAGTGGTTGGGTCTCGGTATAACATGTTTTTCCTTGCTTTTTTTTTGAGCTACATCTCCATCACACTGCACAACTACAGTGACCCTGTGATACACGGCTTCCAGGGCATACACCAGCCTGTGATCTACACCGAAGGACGTCGGTGAGTCCGATGAACGGCGTACACTCTGCTTTCTGCGCAGGATCGATGGTGTTCGTATGGGCTCGACAATCTGCACATGTCGTTCGCCAAGAGGCAAATGACGTTGACCGTTGCTAGCTTTGGCACGGATCTGTCCGTTTTCGAAATGGTGTAGACCTAAAGGCTCCCAGCTTGCTTTCTTGGGCTGCCATTCGCATTTTCTTTATTTTGCTGAAGCCAGCAATCTTCACGTCCTTCCTCTGTATCAGGCCGAACGGAGTTGTCTGCGATCCCGACCATCGATCCTCGCTTTGAGGGAAGCGCCTCTCGAGTTCGAGCAGGTGCTGGTGACTTACCTGCGCGGCGGGCGCATCGGCCCCTGCCGCCTGACTATCAGCGTCGCGGGCGAGCGTAGGGATGCGATTGATTATTATACTGAGAAGCTCAAGTACACCGAGGCGGGCGTCCACAAGTACCGTGCGCAGATCGACATGCGCAAGGCGGAGAATTACAGCTTCGCGAGCATAGCCGCTGTCCCGTATGCGCATATTGTCGCGCGCCTCCTGAGGCAAGAATCCGATGGGCATCAACATCGAGCTCGCGCCGAACCCGAAGGATATCGTGCGTTTTCCGCTGCCCTCGGTTCTTTTTTTCCATGTCTGACATTGTGGTTTAGATATGGGCAAACATGGCCAAGTCCGACTCTGGCTAAGAAGATAATCAGCTTTATATGGCTCGCGGTGGTGTGCTTCATTAACACCGTCCCACTTGCCATCATCTCTGTCCTTGCCAATCTTGCTTCTGTGCGTGTCAATGTTTCACGGCTCCGTGCCTATCTCAGCGACTAAATATAAATGCCATTATAAATACCCAATAGCTCACTGCCGCTGTACCCGCATTGGATAGATGGTCCAAGGCCTCGCCATTGAGTTTCGCGATTGTTTCCGGGGTGCTCCCGCCAGCTGTGCGAGCGCTGTTCGGATGGGTGTTGCCTATGATTATGCGCTGGCTTAGTCAGTACGTGGCACTGCTTTTTCTTCGTTTTCGCCAAGAGATGCTGATGTTTGCCTAATTTTGCGGCAACAACATATTGCATCTGCGGACTGTTGATGTGTTCTCGCGCCCGAGAAGGTCGTGCCAATCCAGGCGCAGCAGCTTGTGAAAGTGAAGATGTTTGCGATTGCGATGCCGACGGCGTGGTAGCAGCCCCCCGGAAGACGTTCGTGCCTCGGTCCGCTCGTTTGTTCGTTTGTTGGTAGACTGTAGTGGCGGTGGTGCTGGTTTTTTTTTGTTTTGGTGTTTCTTCCTCTTCCTCTTCCTCGATCCCGTCCTTTTTTTTTAGGCTGTTGCTGCTCTCGCTGGGCTCTCTTTCCTTTGACGATCCTACGAACTGCGAGAGGAGAACGGGGAGAAGAAGAAGAAAGGTTACACACACCGCACCGCACCGCACTGCACTGCAACTGCAAACCGATTCGTGTCCCACTTTCATTGCCTTATCTGTGTACAGACCCAACCCGTCCATCCATCCATCCGTCTCCTAGCACTCCCCTATTTACTCGAACGAGCCATGGCTCTTCCTCGACTCTCCTTGCACTGTTTCTTCAATGCACCGACCCCGCACCGACCTCGCACCTCGCACGGGCGCGGCCCGACCACGCCAAGTGATACTGCACAATGCGCAACGCATACCCACTGTCCACAGAGGCCGCGGACGCGCCCGGTCCCCCCCGCATCGTCCGCAACACCAGAAAGAAAAAAAAAGCATCACATGCATGCATTTTTTTCCCGGATTGTTTTTTGGACACTTCCTCCTTTTTTCGGCTGCGTTTCTTTTTTCTTTCTTGCGCTGCGCGGGTGCGTTGCGGGTTCTTTTTTAGTGTAGTGTGGTGGCGGTGGTGGTGTTGGGGTTGCGGGTTGGTGCGGAACGGTGCGGTTCTAGCACGTCGTGACGTCGCAACGGCGCGGCGCGGCGGATTCGGGTCCCCTCGGTCCTTAGTCGTCGACATCGTCGATCCCTCGGTTCTTCGCCGGCTCCTCTCGTCTCCTTTCCCTCCCCTTTCCCCTCCCTCATACACGTCTTTCGGCTCGACGGCACCAGACCGGTCCACGCAGCACCACCGACCCACGAAAGCGACCCCGCGCACGAGCCCGACCCCGACCCCGACACCTCCAGCGACACCCCCGCCGTCGTTTCGCCCCTTCTTCCTTCCTTCATGATCTGAAAGATGTATTGGTCGATGATGGGGTCATCGCATGGCAGATTGTTGAGAATGTCCCAAATTGGTGAGAGAGGTGAGTCTGGAAGTGTGGATTGCTGAGACTTAGATGTCGAATCGATTGTCGTCGGGCTCCTTATCTCTGATCCTTCGTCTGATGCGGAAGAACGCACGGCAATCTTGCAAGGAGACGGTGCCTGCAGGGTAATAATTGGTGGAGGTGGTACTGTCCTCACGTTTAGCTCATCTGCCCAATCGGTGTTCGTTCTTACTGCTTGTTGAGGCGTTGGGGCTGTCACCCGAGGCGGGAGATCTACCAGCTGTCTTGCTCTTGACTGAGTGTCTACTGGTGCGATGCGCTTCGCAGTCTTGGCTGTTCTTGCGTCCTGACAACTTCGTCTCCGTTCGCGCAGGAACTGTAGAACCTTCTCCTCGTCTTCCATTTTCCCGGCGCGGTACTGGATAAGTAGGTGCATGGACTGTCTCTACTACTGCAGCGGCAGCAATGATATGCAGCAGGACTAGCGGGGCAGTCGTGGCAACGACATTCGGTGATAGTTAATGTAGATGACAAAGTTGGGATAGTAGCTCCAATAGAATCTGTAGATCATGATGCCTGATTTATAGGATAATGTAGGACTACAGCAGCTGCAAACAAGCTATCGTAGCTATGGCCTAGCTACTGTAGTCCTACCATAGCTATGGCTAAGCTACAGTAGTCCTACCATAGCTATGGCTAAGCTACAGTAGTTCTACCATATCTACAGCTAAGCTATGTAGTTCTACCATAGCTACAGCCAAGCTACTAGTCCTACCATAGCCACAGCCAAGCTACGGTAGTCCTACCATAGCTACAGCCAAGCTACTGTAGCTTGGCTGTAACTACTATGTGCTATGGCATCCTATAGATCTGGCATCTTGATCTATGGAGTCTATATATATTGGAGCTAGCTACAGCCCTACCACAACTATGTTGTCTACATCAGCCAATATAGCATATCCTTTTTTTGCTGATGGATGGCTCGCTTGGCCACTGCTGGAGGGTTGGAAAACGGACAGCCGCGATATTGGTTGGGCGGAGATGGTGGCCCTCGAGTTGGCGGTGCTAGCTGCGGTCCAGATGGGCATCAGGAAAGCTACACTCATCATCCGCTCCGACAACCGCGGCGTTGTGCTCGCGTTCACCGCGGGTCGGTCCCGTGGGGCCCGCCAAAATGCCGTGCTCAGACGCATCCTTCTAATTCTGCACGAACACGACTTGTGGCTACAAGTGTCATGGATCCCGTCCGCACACAATCTGGCTGACGGTCCATCCCGTGGCCATCGGCCCGCCTTCCCCCGCCTCCCCTTCCCGCCCAAAGTGCCCGCCTGCCTGCGGCCGTTCGTGGGGCTTGCCGTTGATTTCTAGGGGACCGTGGCTTGGTCTTTCTCTTCGCCTGAATTGTCCTCTGTGTTTAAAGTAGGTGGGGCGCCGCCTCCGAATGGTTCAACATCCTTCGTTGCACATAAACATCACGCACCTTATCAGCGCCCATCTATTCGTCTCCTCATTCCTTTCATATGTCAGCCTCTGTTGACACCCTTTCTTTCCGCACGTAATCATCTGGCTTTTATCTCTGCATTCCCTCAGTTCTTCCATATGTCAGCCTCCATCTCGCCTGACGTATCAGTCTCACCTGTTGTATTGTACCGCATTTCGAGCTAGATAGGAGAAATGTCAGCCTCCATCTCGCCTGACGTATCAGTCTCACCTGTTGTATCGTACCGCATTGCAAGCTAGATAGGAGAAACTTCTCATCCAATGCCACTATCAAACTCTGAATCATTGATCGCGACATCCCTCGCCGCCATCATGGTAGGTCGCATCGAAGCCATGTTCCCTGTTCCCAACAACGGCCTTGCTGGGCGCCTGGATGCACCTGATGATGCATCGGTATCTCTGGCGGGGGCTCAAACAGATGCGTCGGTATCTCTGGTGGGGGCTCCAACAGCTGTCGCGATCTCGCCTCCAGATTCGGAGCTGGATGCAGTTTCAAACACTCTTGCCGCCTCCTGGGCAGAGTCGACACGGCGTAACTACAACAGAGGCATCACCGCTTACCTAGTTTGGTGTGGAACAAGGAACATCCCTGTGCAGGACCGTCTGCCGGCCTCCAAATCACTCCTCTGTGAATTCGGGGCTTCCTTCGCAGGCCGCTACTCTGGTTCAGCAGCGCGGAATATCTTGTCCGGGGTGCGGGCCTGGCACATTTTCTCTAATGCCCCTTGGATGGGGGGCGTGCGTCTCCAACAAGTCCTTCGTGGCATCGAAAACCTGCGACCCGCAACCTCGATCAAACCCTTGCGTCGGCCGGTGTCAATCAATAACCTTCTTACTCTGCGCGCGTCTTGTGACGTCTCAAACCCGCTGGACGCAGCCTGCTTCGCTGCGGCGACGACCGCTTTCTGGTGTCAGAACCGGCTGGGAGAGCTGCTGCCCAACACGCAACGCCCGCATATACCGCTCAAAGTTCCTGCACGCTCCGACCTGGGAGCCGTCATGACGGCGAAAGGTTCACGCAGCCTGCGCCTTCCCTGGACGAAGACGACCGGGTCGCGAGGAGCCTCTGTGATCCTATGCTTCCAATCAGGACCTTCGGACCCAATCTCGTCGATGGAAAACCACCTGCGGATAAACGACGTCCCACTCGATCTCCCACTCTTCTCCTACAACTCTGGCGGAGTGTGGACAGCGCTCTCAAAAAAGATGCTGCTCAACTGGTGCAACGGAATCTGGTTTGCGAACGGCGAACCACACGTCCTCTCTGGCCACAGCTTTCGTATTGGCGGAACGACCGAACTTCTACTACGAGGGATCCCACCAGATGTTGTCAGAACTTTGGGTCGTTGGGAGTCCGACTCGTTTCTCGCCTATTGGCGCGACGTGGAATCCCTGGCTCAAATCCATTTGGAAGGTTCTAGATCGGCCCCGGGAATCTCGGGAATCTGACTTGCCTCGCCGTCGAGCGGTCCTCTGGGTTGGGGGTGCCGTCTCCGCTCCCGCACGTCATCGCCCGCCGGCTCACATTCGGGTGGTACTGTCGCTCCCCCCGGCACTCCCAGCCTGGCTCACACGAGTGCCTCCACTTGTCTGACCCAAGCTCTCCCATACCTAGTCTCCAGCTTACCACTGTATAGTTCACATTACATAAGCCTGCTCTCACCTATTGCATCCACTTACATAAGCCCCTCCCCTGCCTCAGCCTGAGTGCAGAGCCAAGACGGGAGGGTTCGGTCACAAGAGTGTGACAAGAACGTGTTGTCTTGGCCAACGAAGGCCTCACGTGACTACCTCTACCTCTCGCGATCCATCGCGTCTCGCAGTCCCAGATGACATCATACCCCCCTCCTGCTACAGTAGACTTTATCATAACGTATATCGTCGGGACCCTCAAAAGTCTATACATTATAAGACCGTATCCAGTAACGTGGAATGTGACATGTTGTGACCTGGCAAAAACGTGACATTACTAATCATTCCCCCAGCACTCAAACAGCATCCTCTGCCGCGCTGTGGCTCCTGCTGTCTCAACTGCCCACGAAAGCGTCGCAAGTTCCGAACTAGATTGACTGAGCAGTCAACATCAACCAGGAGGCAAGCAGCCTCAAGCTGCCTGCAAAGCTCCAGCATCGTTGCCATAGTCGGCTCTTTTTCCTCGTCTTCAGAGTCAGAGCTGATCTCAACCACCTGTGCCTTAGCCTCTTCTCGAAGCACCTCTGCAACAATCTCAGGATCCCCTCCTCTAAATTCATAAGCTGAGTCCTCAACTTCCTGGATAGGATTGACGAGTTCTTCGGTTGTTAGCAAAGGGCCCTGAGGGCCAGGATTCTCTCGTGGCTTCCGCTTCAGCGGATCCATAGGCGTAAGACAATGCCCTCCTCCTTTTTTTTCTTCTTTTCAGTGTCGAATTTGTCCTCGACATCCCAAATTAGTAGTCTCGCAGTGTGCATGGGCCAAAAACCGCCCGCCTTACTGTATATTTCTACTGAAACTGTATACAATATATGATATACGAAAAATAGGGCCATTTGGCATGGTCCCATGTTGGGACCACCGAAAATGTATACAATATGACACCTTATACGTTCTCATACCATACGTTATGATAAAGTCTACTGTACATATATAATCGTCCTTGCCCTCCTTCCCCTCTCCTGAACCTCCCCATTCCTCCTCACACCTGTCTCACCACCTCTCCTCGCGTTACCCACCCTCCGCTCCCTGTAGGTTTACTGATTGGTGGCTGGATTCATCGTTGCCGGGTGGTACTGTCGCTCCCCCCGGCACTCCCAGCCTGGCTCACACGAGTGCCTCCACTTGTCTGACCCAAGCTCTCCCATACCTAGTCTCCAGCTTACCACTGTATAGTTCACATTACATAAGCCTGCTCTCACCTATTGCATCCACTTACATAAGCCCCTCCCCTGCCTCAGCCTGAGTGCAGAGCCAAGACCTTGTACGCCGCCATGCGCCTTTCCCGCGGTCACCCGCACAGACCATACCGCCCTTCCCACGGGATGCTGCCTTGCGCACAGTTGATGACCGCTCACCGAACTTCGTCTCAATTCCTGTAACCGCTCCCTCGATTGACCAACACGTAAACATGAGTCTCACAG
Source organism: Clavaria fumosa (assembly GCA_951802425.1). NCBI lineage: Eukaryota > Fungi > Basidiomycota > Agaricomycetes > Agaricales > Clavariaceae > Clavaria > Clavaria fumosa. The sequence goes on along the minus strand of OX637797.1, from coordinate 3,865,497 downwards.
ATGCTCAGCCATTCCACACCCGTTCAATGACTCCAACAAAGGCATTGGATCCCAAACGTTTGGCAGTCTCCACTAACACTGCTTCGCAATCTCCAGGTCGCCAGAAACCGATGACTGGTGCACAACAGATCGACTCCATTACACAAGCACGACTCACAGGTGGCAGCCCAAGGTCGCGCCCTACAGGCACTCTCGCGCCCTCAGCCGCAGTTCGTCCTATTCGGCTGTCTCTGTAACTTCCTCGGTCACTGCTACAGCCCGCCGCTACGCACACGGGCACTCTCGCTCCCAATCCGTCGCGAGTGCTCTTACCTATGTCCGCCTAGGCTCCGTCTGTTCCGACGCGCCATCCATGCCCTCCACCATGGCAGACGGGATGGCTTTCCTCCGGCGCACCGTCTCCGAAGCTCCCCTTCAGGAGCCGCCACCGCTGCCCGTCACACGCCCGAAGACCTCCGCGCAGTACCACCTCCGCAATACCAAGGTGACGATCGACTTCAGCCTACCCACGGGTTCCCCAACAGGCATGCTCCCAATGAGTTGGTCTACACACAATATCGTGGCGTTTGCCTGCGGGAACCGCGTGCACTACAAGAGCGTCGGCGGCACGGCTGGCGCGCTTGCGAGGGGCGACGACATTATTGGGCAGCTCTGCCGTGTGTCTGACATGCGCGGCGACTTGCGTGCCATTGAGTGCGCCGGCACGGACGCGCCCCATCTCGTTGCCCTCGGCACCAGTACCGGTTACGTCCAGATCTGGGACCTCACCGTGCGACGAGTTGGACCACAAAGGGCGTCTCGACCATCAAGTGGAACGGCTCCGTTCTAACTGTCGGACTTGTGAAGGGTACCATACAGCACTTTGACATACGCATCAAAGAAATGTCTAAGTTGAAGGAACAACCAAGGAAGGTGACCCGTCATCAGACCAGGATCTCTAGCCTTGCTTGGAACTGTGAAGGCAAGCTGTTGGCGAGCGGCGACGAGAGTGGAATGATCCACTGCTGGGACGCGAGGTCTAGCGTTCCGCTGGACGTAGGCGAAATGGTCCAGAGGCGCAAGAAATGCAGCACGGTGGCATTATTACGGTTAGAAATCACTGATTCAGAATGAGGTGCTCTCACACATGATTGTTTTAGGCCCTTGCGTGGTGTCCATGGAAACCCAACTTCTGGGGACTCAGCCACGCATGGGACAGGCACTGTCCGCTTGTGGGACGTCAATCCGAGTTCCTCTTATCAAGGCACTTCTGCACCAGAAAAGCTTCAGCCCAGGGCGCAGGTAACCTCCTTGCACTTCTCTCCTCGATGCAAGGAACTCCTCAGCACGCGCGGCTCGGGCTCAATGCCCGAAATCATGGAGGACCACGAGGACCGGCGTACCTTTCGCGCCTTCCTCATCACCCTCGTCCTCATCGGCGTCTTCGTTGTCTCCTGCGGGCCCAAACAAGGGCATGGCCAACTCAATTGCATTGCACACTGTCCCGTCGCTGCAGCATGTTGTGACAGTCGCCGATCGACTCGGACGGTGATAGCGGCATACTCCTGAGCGAATGAGGAGAGCGTCGGCCGCTCACCACCTTCATACTTTGACCGGTGGTGTGGCTGGCACGACATCGTGAGACCGAGACATGGCAGAAACCAGAGGACGCGTTCAAGACATGGCAGAATCAGAAAAGTAGACGAAAATACAAATAGACAAAGTAACTAAACACACGGTACGGCAAGCGGGCGTACATGAGAGGGCAAGGGGTTGCTGACAATAAGGTGGCACTATTAACAGAAAATCTAAGGTAGTCGCCAATACTAATCATGATGCGAGACAAGAAGTGAGGTCAGGACCGGCGGGCGCGAGACAACAAAAGGGGCCAAGACCGATTCGCAAACACGACTTGGGCACGAACCGACGAGCTAACGATTGGCAGCATGTCCTACGAACGGGCATAGACAGGCGGGGATCCTCGGCGGGAAAGGGAGTCATTGGCCCAGAAGGAAGCAAACCGCGTGAGGGGCGGCCCCTCAGTGCGCATTGCGCACTGATAATAGCGTCTGGCCCAACCTCGTCTATCCGCGCTTGAACTGGCTGCCCAGGATCGAACAGCAACACGAAAATCGCGGCGTTGGAGGGAACGACGGGATTGATTAGCAAGAGGTAAACGTGGGTATTGCCATACTCCTTTCTATTCACTCACGCGCTTTTGGTTAATCCCTAACGTCACGATCAGCGGAAGGATATCCTAAGCAAATATAGAAAGGTTTCATCAGCTACAGAAAGCCAGTCTGAGCGTCACGGCACAAACCTGCGCTTTTGGCGCCCCTCAGGTTCATGGGTATCACAGAGTGGAGCCTGCTCGTCTCATCCACCGTTCGCGACTTCCCCATGCCCGATGATTGCATGAGCAAGGTAGTTTGCGTAAGTACTCTTGGTGCTCACGAAATGATTTCTGATATGACTCCACAGCTCGACAGAAGCATCTCCGACGTATTGGCAAGTCCAAGAATACTCGGAAGCTTTGAGATTATCGTAAGCGGTGTAGAAAGTTGACGCTCCGTATTCATACGTACCAAGGCTCTGCACACGGACTGATGGATCTTTGTATTCGGCTTGTGAATAAGATGTTACGACCATCATTGTTGAACATGAATATACTATCCTCTAAGATAAGGGAAGAACACAGAGTTCGAATGAAAAATGGCGAGGAAAATTCGAGAATGAATCAACACACGCTGTTGGATTGGGACCAGAGATGCTATCCAGGGGTGAGGCCTGTGAGGAGTGGTCTCATATTCTGTGCGTGCTTTTCACGGGTATATACAGCCAGTCTCACCATCTCTGTCCAAAGCTGTACAAGTATCAAAATCCGCTCTGTTTAGTCAATAGGTTTCCAATTTCGTCGTGTTTGGCATGTGCTTTTGATGTTTTTCTTCTTTCACTTCGTTCGTTAGCCACCGATTCCCCTCCGCGAATCTCTCATTGCTCTTGCAGTCTCGCTTCATCTCGATAGCTAGCAGGCTGCACAGTGCTTCGCTTGGAGCATGTAACCACAGTAACTTCAGTGACTTTTAGATCATCAAATGTGATGGCATACAACTAGGAGATGAGAGGTAATATGAAATGGAATCCGTAAGAGCAATCCATTATTTTCCAGGGAGTGATCTTGAGAGATATTGAGAGCCATGCGAGGCACATTGAGGCGCCTCAATCGCCGTGGGGAATGGTGTCAATCTCGTGAATGACGGCGGTCTCTCCTCGATGGCGAATACGAATGCGTTCGCGAATGCGTTCGATGATGATCACGTTCTCTGGAGCAACAATGTCTGCCATCACGATCTCTCAAGTATGGACGATGGCTATATCCGGCGTCATTTTCTCCCGAGTGTGGATGTCGGGCATGTCCGGCATCACGTTCTGTCGGAGAACGCGAGCGTCGATCCGCTGATTGCCTTCTCTCTGATATGGGTGGAACAACCACTATATGAGGCATCGTAGGTGAACGGGAACGACTTCGAGAAGATCAATGCAGGCGGAGTCGGGATTGACTCCGTGACCCCGATCGTGGCGATGATGGCGACCTGGTTCTGGCAACTATAGTTTGTGGAGGAGCGCCAGGCACACCGAAACCAGGCTGGTGATGGTAATCAAGCTACAAACTTACGTAATCGTCTTGCCTTTTTAGTTGTGCCCTTGACGCTGCCACAGCTCAGTCCGTACTACGACTGAGCTGTGAGTGATTTTGATTTTCACCTATGATCTCACATTTTCTGATATCCAAATGTAGAACGGAGATCCCTTAGGTAGTTTGAAACACAGTCCGTACTACGACTGAGCTAACGGAGATCCCTTAGCCTTAATTTCTTTAGATTATGAGATCCGGTGCACAAAATGACATGCCCAACCCAAACTCGTCAAACAGTGCTATCGCCGTCCCTCGACTTCGTGACGATGGAGCGAATTGGCCCGACTACCAGTCGAAGGCCAGGACAGCTATGGGTGCGAGAGGGTTAATACGACACGTCGATGGAACTGCGAGAAAACCAGTGCCTTACCCTGAAGTAAACGGGGTCCCGATGAAAAAGCCGGGTCTTGAGGCTACTGATGACGATCTGGAAGAAAAAGAGAAGAGGCTAGATGAGTACGAGCAAAAGGAATATGGTGCGCAGCATGTCATGCTCACCACAATATCTGCTCGCCTCGCTACCCTCATCAAATCTATGAGCGCGTCCGACATGTGGACAGCGATCCGTAACGACGCTACGAAGAAGAGTCAGTTACACAAAGTGGATACCCGCCGCAGGCTCCAGTCGATGCTCTGCGACGAGGAAGGAGACATCAAGGCGCACCTCAACGCCATGACAAAACTCCGCGATGAGCTAGAAGGGATAGGCGCATCAGTTACGGATGAAGACTTCGGGACGATGCTACTTACCTCACTCCCACACAGCTACCGCTCGCTCCTCCACACAATAACCCATGCCGCTAGCCTCTCTGGCACGATAATAAATCCAAACGACCTCATGAGGATCGTTCTCGAGGAGGCTCGCCAGCGCGAGCTCTCTGAAAACACGCCTAAGTCAGGCGATGCTGCCCTTAACGTCACTAAAGGAAAGGGACATAAAGGGAAAGGAAACGATAACTCACCCAAAAACCCGTGCGCGACTTGTAAGTGCACGAACCATAAGACCGAGGATTGCTTCTCTAAAGGAGGGGCAAAGGAAGGCCAAGCACCTTGGCAGAAAAAGACAGATAAGGCGAATACGGCGGCTACGTCAACTCCCAAGCAGAAAGATAGCGAGGATTACCTCGCATTCACCTGCCTTGGCGACTGTCCGACTGCTGCTGCCGCTTCTGCCAGCGTCAAGCGACCGCACGAGGTTATCCTCGACAGCGGAGCAACCGCACACTTCTGCCCGGATAAGTCAATGTTTCACACTTACTCGCCCACTGCCCACAAAGCGGTGACGGCTGCCGATGGCCGCGTCCTTAGCTCGATTGGCCGTGGCGACGTACTCCTCGATGTCCCTAATGGAACGGGGGTTAGTAAGTTCAGACTCAAAAACGTCGCGCACGCACCGAGCATGGCGTTCACGCTTATATCCATCGGAAAACTCGACGATGCCGGGTGTACCGCTGAGTTCACAGCGAATTTGTGCCTTGTAAGCGACTCGGCAGGCAAAGTAATTGCTCGCATTCCGAAAACAAATGGCCTGTATCGCATATCAGCCCCGTCAGTTGCGACAGACACTGCTCACGTAGCAATAAACCCTCAGAAACTCACCTTGTACCAAGCACATCGCGTCTTCAGCCATGTGAACTATGCAGCGGTCAGACACGCAATCTCTACCAAGAAAGTTACTGGGATCGAGATAGAGGACACAACTGACGCACCTTTTTGCGATGCCTGTGCTCAGGCCAAGCCCAATCGCCTCCCGTTCCCGGAAAAGGCGTCAAACAGAGCGGAAACGTACGGCGAACGCATCCACACGGATGTATGGGGCCCAACACCCACCGCGTCGATTGGCGGGAACCGCTACACTGTCGATTTCGTTGACGATGCGACCAGGTGGACCGAGGTTGTTGCTATACAAAGAAAGTCTCAAGCGTTCAGCGCTTACAAAAGGCTTGAAGCCGAAATAAACACTCACGAGAATACGAAGGTGAAGTACCTTCGTTCTGACCGTGGCGGAGAGTTTCTTGGCGACGCGTTCTCGGACCACCTAGCAGAAAAGGGAACAAAACGGGAACTCACCGTCCACGACACGCACGAGCAAGTCGGCGTTGTGGAGCGCTGGAACAGAACGAAAGCTGAGTTAGCCCGAGCGATGCTCATCGATTCAAAGCTTCCCAAGAACCTCTGGGCAGCAGCTATGAGTCACGCAGCATGGATAAAGAACCGTGCACCTACCCGCGCACTCAACAGTGATACGCCGTACCAAGCCAGGTACAGCAAACACCCAGACTTCTCCAAGGCAGTCCCATTCGGAACTCGCGCCTGGGTAAAAATTGTCGATGCCGGAAAGCTTGACACGCGTGCACGATTCGGCTACTTTGTCGGTTTTGATTCCACAAGCACTGGGTACCGCATTTATTTCCCTGATAAAAAGCAGATTAGAGTCGAGCGTGAAGTCGTCTTCAACCGCGATAACGACGCCGACCCCGTGGTTTGGACAGCCGAGACACTGGCTGAAGGGGAGAGACGTAAACTCATTCAGCGTCCTGCTCCAACCCTAGACGACAACCCCGACGACGTACCTCACATAGACGAAAACAACGAATCTACTACCCTCCTTCAAGATCCTGACCTTGAAGAGACAATCGTCGAAGACGATCTTGATCGTCCACGCCGAGCACGCCCGCAGCCTGGATATTACAGGGTTCTAGCAGGCCAAGCGCCCTGAAAACAAAACGTCAACATCGCGATTCTTACCCATGATGATGAACAGGATGACTTACCCATGTTTGCGCTCTACGCAGGTGCTATCGGCAGCGAGCCACGCACACTCGCACAGGCCCTCACCAGGCCCGACGCAAGCCAATGGAAAGAGGCATATCAGGTCGAGCTAAACCAACTTATAAAGCTACGCACCTGGGACATTGTCGACTGGCCCCGCGACAAACTCGTCATTCCCTGCGGCTACGTCTTCAAGATAAAACTTGGCCCGACTGGCGAGGTCTTGAAATACAAAGCGAGAGTCGTCGCAGGCGGCCACAGGCAGAAGAAAGGCGTAAACTACGATGAAACGTTCGCGGCAGCAGCAAAAATTGCGTCGATTCGTGTTCTCTTAGCCCTGGCGGCTCAGCGAGACTGGGAAATCGATCAAATTGATGTGGTGAGCGCTTACTTGAATGCCGATCTCCAAGACGAAGTCTACATGGAGGCTCCTGATGGCGTACTCGCTGAAGGGGAGAAAGGGAAGGTGTGTCATTTGCGAAAGGGACTCTATGGCCTGAAGCAAGCAGGAAGGCGGTGGTACGAGCGCATGGCCCACACGTTCAAAAGTTTGGGATTCAACATCTCCAAACTCGACCAATCAGTCTTTATCAGGACAAGAGGAAACGAAACTGTGCACATACCTGTGTCAACTGATGACATGATCGTGATGGGGAACTCCAGGGCTGCGGTGGATACGGTAAAATCGGAACTTCGGGAATCGTTTGAGATAACAGATCAAGGGGAGCTCACATGGCTCCTTGGATTCGAGGTGCGCCGAGACAGAGCCGCGAGGACCGTAAGCATCAATCAAAGAGCGTATATTGACGCACTCGCCCGACGTTTTGGACTTGAGAATGCCCGTCCCGTGCACATCCCGATGGATCCCGCACTCCTGCTTTCAAAGGAGCAATGCCCTCAAGAAGCAATAGACGTACCGTACCAGGAGGCATGCGGCGGGGTACTATGGCCCGCAGTCATAACTCGTCCCGACATCCAACTGGCCGTCAGCATCCTCTCCCAGTTCACGCAGAACCCAGCGCGCGAGCACTGGGAAGCTCTAAAACGAGTTGTCAGCTATCTGAACACAACGAAAGACATGTGGCTTACCCTAGGCGGTGCGAAATCCCGCCCACAGATTTACTCGGACGCAGACTGGGCCTCGCAGGCCGACCGTCACTCGATATCGGGTTTCGTTGCTCGAGTTGGACGTGGCGCGGTGACTTGGTCGTCGAAGCGCCAGACGTTGGTTGCGCAGTCGAGCACAGAGGCGGAATACATAGCAGCCGCCCATGCCGCACGAGAGATCTGTTGGTTACGGAGTTTCTTGGACGAGTTAGATGCGGCAGAGCCCGGACCAACTGTATTGTTGTTGGACAACCAATCAACGATAGCGATCATCAAAAACAACAAGTTTCACGCGCAGACCAAACATATCGACATACGGTATCACTTTATTCGCGAAGCTGTCGAGCAAGGTTCGATCGCCGTCAGCTACGTACCGACCAGCGAAAACGTGGCCGACGGATTTACAAAGCCGCTGGCGCGCCCGGCATTTGAGATATTCGTGCGCGAGCTTGCACTGTTCTCCGCTTGAAGGGGAGTGATGGTAATCAAGCTACAAACTTACGTAATCGTCTTGCCTTTTTAGTTGTGCCCTTGACGCTGCCACAGCTCAGTCCGTACTACGACTGAGCTGTGAGTGATTTTGATTTTCACCTATGATCTCACATTTTCTGATATCCAAATGTAGAACGGAGATCCCTTAGGTAGTTTGAAACACAGTCCGTACTACGACTGAGCTAACGGAGATCCCTTAGCCTTAATTTCTTTAGCTGGGGCAGAAAGGGGGTGGGAAAGGTAGTGGAATATTTGGTCTGGAGTAAGCAATTTGCTCGCGTGGGGGACCATAGGCATTCGCCTTGACTGGAGACGGAGTTGGAATTTTAGTAGGCTCCCCATCGCCGAAAGGGGAATGGGAGTTGGACTGGTCACCGAGGATAGGGTCAATGGAGGTCGCAGATTGAATCCCGATGCAGTAGATGGAATGGATGTGGACGCTTGTCCGGACACGGAACGCGCCGCAGATTCTGCCATTAAGAAGCAAGAGGATTTTACCTTGATGGCCTTGAAAGCGGACCCCGAGCTCGGTAATGCTTTGAGACGACTCGTTCTGGCCAGATGCAGCAGCTTCCAGGTCGTCGAGCGCGCCTTGTGTATCTGAATTAAATTCCAAGTCGTCAGCCGCGCTCTGCTGATCCTGTTCTTGGTCATCCATCTCATTGAGGAGGTGGTCCCAATGGGTGTTGGCTAGCGTTCCAACGCCTCGTTGCGTCTTCGGTTGACGGAAACTCCAACAACCTTCGTCTTTCAGACGTTCAATACGCTCAATAGTACGCATCAGCCTAAGTTCCCGGATGGCAATCTAACAATTTGGCGATCAGGAAACCGAGAGGAAGCCGAAGAATCCGAGACCACACTCACTCATTCTGCATGTCGAATCTATTCAGAAAAAGCTACAGGTCGTCTTTGCCTTCGTCCTCGCCCTTAATTGTATCAGAGGCTTGGCTTTGCCACAGAGATGTGCTCCAAACGTCTCTTCTACGGGCTGTTGGCATTGCGGAAAGCCAAACAATAAGCTGGCTGGGCTGGCGAGCCTCGAACTTGCTTTCGTATTAGTTTTTTTGTTTGTTTGAATGGATTATGTGCGATTTTTGCTCGAATTGTTGGCAAACAAGTCGAGAGGCGAAACGGACGTAAGTGCGGGGTTCTTCCTGTGCTCTCGTCTTCGGGCTCGTCCAGCTACTTCACGTGATAAATGCCCATTCGCATGATAAGGCGGCCGGCAGGCGCGATGAGCAATAAACAACTTTCATCCCGCAGCTATGAAGCTGTTGTCCATCGTATGAGTCGTTGCGGCATCCTGCGACCGGGAGTCGGATCGGCAGGATAGGGATGAGCCGTCACACAAACGCCACAAGGCTTCCCAGGATCAATGGTTTTGTGGTGGGTGTTGACCCTTGTAGGGACATTATCAGCACAGGAGTAAAAATAAAGGGATACAGCAAACCTGGAATAGCGGTTGTGAACGCATTGCTCTCACCATTTGCTCTGTCGTCATTTGGACACCTGAAGGGACGGGGAAATATATGTTTTGTGGAGGGCGCGACAGGGCATTGCCACCGGGCTGATTCCCTGAAACCAAAACCGTTGCTTGTTGCTGAGCGAAGGGAGGGCGAGAAGGATGGTTTGGGGCTACTGAAGCACCCGAGCTATGAGGGGGAGAGACTTGTTGCAGACCAGGAGAAGAACTAGAACCTCGCGGCACATATGGGGGGGAAAGATGGACTTAGAAATGCCGCTAAGATTGCCGATTGGAGTCTGTCCAGGTTGCACTTGTGGCTGACCCTGTAAATGTGCTTGACTTTGTGCGTGCGCGGCCATTGCTTGCGCTTGCGCTTGAGCATGTGCTTGTGCTTGCACTTGAGAAGCTTGAACCTGAGCCATCGCACGCACTTGAGCTTGAAGGATTTGCTGCCGTTGCAAACGAGCGTTTCCTGCAGCGATAGGTGCCGTAGGGGCCTGAGGCGTTGGAATTCGTTGCTGCTGTGATATGTTGACCTGGCTCCGGATTTGCGGGACCACTTGAGCAGCTGGAAGTGATGCTCCTGTTGGTCTGGGTGCACCATTTTGCTGCTGGTGTGAGAGCATGTGGGACTGCCAGACGAGGTCAGTAGCATATTCATATGTGCAGAAAGCGAGCGTCCGAACATTGGTTGCGTTTGCTGAGCGCTGAGCCTGCTCCTGCATATGTCGAGTCCTTGCTAGCATATACGCTTGATGGTCCTTTTCTGCCTTCATTCGACTAAGATCGGCGGGCGTGAGCTTGCTCGGCTTCATGTATTGAGTGTGAGTGTCATGAATAGCGGACGGCTTTCGCTGACTCGCTGTTCGGATACCGGTCAGTAGCAGAACCAAGGGGACAAAGGGCTCTATATTCACACACGGGTTTTTGAGTTGCTTCCCTCTTCTTGACAGCTTTGCGAATGGCCTCCTGCATGAGGTTACGACGACGACGTTTCCGAGCATCGGCGGCCGATGTGGCCGCAGACGATGGCATCGCATTATTAGCAAGCGACCGCTTAACGCCTCGCGTTGTCATTTGGCCGACGGACAGTAGGGTTGGGGTCACGGGTGACGATAGAGCCCCTTCCCCAGAAGGGCCACCCACATTTCGACTCTCGGATGCCCATTGAGCGAACCAGCGGTCCTTGCAATCCTTCGCTGTCCTTTTGTCTGCAGGTCTGTCTGGCCCTCGCCAGGAGGCTCACGCGCACTGGATTGTGGGCAAGCGAATGAAGTAGGAACGTAACAGAAATCACGTGCAAATCTAAAATGGCTTGAACTTCAAATCATAATTCGGGCCCTATCAAGATCGAGCGAGCAAGCAGACTTCATACGTTAGCGGCTGCGAGAACCCAGTGTTGGGACCATCTACAGATAGCTGGGGTGCGAGTTAAGAAATGTTTGATAGACAGATTGTGAATCATTGTGAGGGGGGGAGGCCACGTAGAGAAACAGGTCGGGGCTTGAGAAATAGGACGGCGGGGAGTGTGGAGGGTTTGTATCTAGGAAGGACATGAGTGAGCAGAAGACAAAGCTGAGATTTGTATGACATACCAGAATGTGTGGGGAGAGGACTGCGGTGCCAACTAGGTGGACAGATGTGCTCAGCAAGAGAAATACCATGTGGGGGAAGAGAAGGCTCTTGCTCCATGAAGGCATGCGACGACGGATCCTGGGCGGACTCGGCCATCCTGTAGTTTGCCGAGTCGGGCGTGCGTGGCAGCAGGCCAAACTGGAGCGCCATCCAGGGAGTAGGACCAGGGAGATGGGACGTCGGGCCCACGCCACTGCTACCAGAGTAGGTCGGGCCGCTGCTGCCAGAGTGGGCAGGGGAGGCTCGTGTTTGGCAGTGCACCTCCTCTTCAGACCTGCGAGCCACCGCTGACGTCCCTGCCGCTGACGAGCCGGCTTCGCGAGACGGTTGCTCGGGCAGCGACGGAGCAGTTGGTGGGAGCGGCGAAGTGAGGGAGAGCCCGTTCGCAGCGGCCTCAATGGCGCGGATCTTCTGTTCTTTCGAGGCCTGCGAGGAGATAGTCGGGTGCCGGCCGCCGCCGCCACCCGCTTTGTGGCGCGGCAGTTCCGCAGATGATGTGGAACTCGAATTTTGTAGAGCTACCTTGACGCGTCGGCCCACGAGAGGTTGAACGGAGGACCTTGAGCAGGCTGAGCGACTTCTTGGACTTTTTGCCATCCCCCGATTACGCCTTGTCCCTCCCGGGGGGCGAGGACGAGGACGATAGCGGGTACGGATCCGTGTGGTCGCCGCTGCCGCTAGGCGGCGATGGGAGCAGGTTCGTTAGCAGCGACATCGTGTAGAAGTACTGCAGCAGCGATGGCGTCACGGCGTACGACTCGCCCATCTTAAACGCTCGCGTGGTTATGTGGGAATCCGGTTTCTTGTCCACCGAAGCAGAGGCAGCGAGCGATAGCGCCGTTTCTCCTCCTCCTTCTGCTGATGCGTTGACACCGTTACAAGGAGCGGAGGAGACAGCAGAATCCCCATCGCCAGCTTCGCCTTCTCAAGGAGGAAGGTCATCCGTGGGCGTGTGCGCCTGTAAACGTACCGTTTCTGCTTCTTCGCCGGGGAGGGCGTAGTAAACTCATCGTCCACATTGGAAAGCTCTGGTCTACGTTTAGGAGTGAGATTGGATGACGCGTCTGGCAGATTTTCTGTTCGGGGCGCGGTGTCCGTCTTGGACGGAGATGGCTGCGGCGTCTTTGTGGGCGAGACAGAGCGCGACGAGCGCAAAGGCCATCGAAGCGCGTCGACCTCCTGGGACATGCGTAGCCCGAGCGCGTCGCAGGCCTTGTCAAGAGTTTTGAGGAGAGCGGCAAAGCTTTTGAGCGAGAGACCGTTCTCTTCGACAAGGTCATCGAGGCTATCCCATCCCGTTCGATCTTAGGAGGGTGTCAAGCTATTGGCACAGGGAAAATCAATGCTTGGTTTGTTGTGATAAACATACCCTGAGCCGTGTGCATGTCCAGGAGAAAATAGCGCATTTGATGAGGGTTGTTTGAACCTCGTACCGCCGCTGCAGTCTATCCACCTCCAGGATGGTCCCTTCAGCCTCAGCCATCCATCCAAGCAGCTTCTGTGGTTCTGAGCTTCGCTGCCGTGATATTCGCCTGTCGCTCATCTTCGTTTGGGAGTCGAATGGCATAATAGCCATGCCTCAGGGGATGCTTCTCTCCTTCAAGGACTCTTTTCCATTTCTGTCTGAGTTGCGCAGAGTTCGCGAGCATGTCAGGTTTGGTAAGAACACCTACATCAAGCAATTGCCAGCGAACAAATCTCTCAAAGGCATGGTACACGGACCGATTATTCGTTCTCCCTCGCGATCGTATTCTTTGGCTAGCCTGGTGGCCTATTGATTCTCCATATCATCTGAGAAAAGGGACCGCTGGATCATCGATTAATTGCGAGGAGACTGGAATCGGATGCACCCGTCTGTATGACGTCGTCTTCCTCATTCTGGATTAACCCTGAGAAAGATGAGCCATGTCAGATGCCACAACGAGATGTTTGAACACCAAATACTAACCAGGAAGATCAATGAAAGACAAATCCGTGGCATCTGGATCGAAGATATGGATTACGACTGCATTTCTGGAGAACTTCAATATGTCAAGGTCTGTCTTGGAAATTTCCCCAAGCTCTTCGAGGCTTTTGTCCTGGAATTGCGCTGGCTTGATGTGAGGGCTGAGGATGGCGAGCTGCGCCCGTCGAATCCAAAGCTCGATGCTGTCCTTATCCATGCAAATGGCACTGACACACAGGCCTGGTGACTTCCGTCGGACGCGTGGTCGAATCGCAGGGAAATATTGCATGACCAGATACTCGCATCGCCCAACAGATAATAATGAGTAGACAGCGGCCGAGCTAGCCCCCGACCCACTTGACGAGCCGCGCAGTCTGGAAGATCTCCTCGTCCTGCTAGTAAGGCCGAGCTCACAGAGGAGGCCGAAGTGCAAGGGAAAGCGCTGGAGCGTCAATTGGCCGAGACGCTCGAAGCACTGTCTCAGGCGGTGGCGCAAAACGACGAGCTTGGGTGACAATAAGAGAGGACGAAGGGGGAGATGGCGGAGATGAAGGCTGTGTGGGATGAGAAGTCGGGGTGGCAGACGAACGAGGCGATCCTGAACGCGACGATCGGGTCGCACCTGCGGTCAAAGGAGTCGTTAGAGCGGGACGTGGCGTTTTTCCAGGAGCAGAACGGGGCAGCGTCGACGTTCACGCCTGAGCTGCAGGAGGCGAATGCGGGGTTGGAGCAGCGGGCGTCGATCGCGACGGGGCAGGCGAAGGCGGGCGTTGTGGCTGTGCGGGCGCTGTACGAGTTGCAGGTGGCGACGTTGAATGGGGAGGTGATGCGGTGGCGTGGCCTGTGCCATGTGCTGCTGGGGAAGGATGCGCGCATGAACGACGACATGTGGAGACACACTGCAGAGGCCCCGGAGTTGCGAGTGCAGGTGCAGAAGCTGACGCAGCAGGTTAGACAGGCGACAGAAGAACTGGAGACAATGGAGGAGGGGAACGAGGAGTGGGAGGGGAGGGTGCGCAGGCTGGAGGCAGAGAAGCAGGAGTGGATATTCGTGATATGTAAGAATCGTCCACACAGCGCATGCGATCCTGCAAGCAAATCAGCAAATTGTTGGGACAGGGCACAAATCCGTGCTGACCTTCACTGACCAATTATCTTTGAACATGTGCATTGGGGCGCTTGTAGTTATACTCAAGAGCCAGAGTACTTGAGATCGGCGTCGCGAAGTTCACGTGGAGTTCACGGGGCGGGCGGGCGGGCGGGCGAGCGGCGGAGTCGGGACAGAGAGCGGCAGAGGCAGCAGAGGGCGGGGAGAGCGGACAGGTTAGAGTACGAGACATATGAGAGAGAAAGAATGCAGCAAAGAGTGGGGCCGGGTTAGAGTACGAGACAGATGAGTGAGAGAAAGAATGACTCAGGGTTATGTCTGACCTAGACCATTTAGTCCAGCGGGTTGAACGCTCCACGTGAGCGCATTGAGGCCGGTTCACTCAAGTCGCGAGTTCGAACCCGTGCCAGGTACCAGCTTTCCCATGGGATTTACGTACCCACCTGTTGTGTCATTGGTCATGATTAAGGGGGAGGTCTTTGAAGGGTTTATTCTCTTGGACACACAGGTACCTACTGAAAGTGATTTATGATACAACCTTGGCTGTTCTGTTAATATGAGACTGGCCAATGCATTTTTGATACATTGCATCATTTTAATTGTACTTTCTGCTGTGATTAATCATGGAGGATGGGACTCATTGGTGAACTTTCCAATGTGTTAGGCATGGATGATTCATCCAAGTGTAGGAAATCAACATGTTTGTGATATGTTATGGCAGACTGTCAATCACTTATTGCACTACTATTCATGCTTTGCAGTGGAGGGTTAAGTGCTTCACTATTTGGATCTGATGCCAGACAAATTTGGTGGTGGGCCTGGGGCATGTGTTGGGAGGAAATAGAGGGATGAGGTCAAACAGCTGCTTGATGAGCTGCATCTCTGCCTCATGTGGCATGACTGTGGAGGCTGCCATGGGCACCATGTCAAGGATGTCCATGCAGCACCTGGAGGCCATGCAGCACCTTCAGCCACATGTGTACATTGTCAGTTTTGTCAGCATTGCTGGCACTCCTGCCTCTTCTCATTAGGGTTGTCCACACTGTTGGAGATGGCACTGGCAATTGGCAGGCATCAGTGGCCAGGCATGCAGTGCACTGCTGCCATTGTTGCCCACAAAGAGGACAGCATTGTGGCTTTCACCCTTTACTCCCTGAACCTGACATGCACCTTTTCACCCATGCTCATCCATCATCACATGCCATTGCCTTGGCCACCCTCCCTGTACTCTAGCTCACCACAGCTTCTTGAGGACTCACCTGTGCATATCAAAGAGGTTCCTCCTTTCCCTTTCCCAGGACAAACATCTCAGAAACATGCATGGCCAAATACCTCTTGTTGTGTGGAGACCTTGTGTCCTCCTTCCTCACACAGGTGGCACAGGTATCATAGTGTTGTACCAGGCTGTGTATGGAGGTGCCAGGTGGTGTGGCAGAGTGCAAAGTGGTGTGGGCAGTAACCAGGGGGGAGCCAGGTGGTGTTAACAGTGAGGAGGGTGTCAGCAGTGCCAGGTGGCATTGGCAGCAAGCAGGTAGTGCCAGGCAGCATGGTTAGCATGCAGGCAATGCCAGATGGTGGGGTGAGGTGCAAGGTGGTGTGGGTGGCAGGGTAAGACATGAGAAAATGAAGATTAGACTAACATCAAAGGATAGGAAGGGAGGACACCAGACACATGAGGTGAGCAATCTGATGCATTATTTAGGCTAATTACCATTAGTTGGTTATGCATGGAAGATGGTAAGTTGCCATGCCACTGCATTGCATCACCCTCGCCTCCCCAGCTCCCGTCACATTGCATCACCGCCTCCCCAGCTCCTGTCATGTTGCATCATCCCTGCCTCCCAGCTGCCACCTGCCCTGCTGCTGCCACCCGCCACCTGCCCTGCTGCCGCCACCCGCCCTTCTGCTGCTACGTGCTGCCTGCCCTGCTGCCACCACCCGCCGCCTGCCCTGCTGTCACCACCTGCCTCTGCCCTTCTGCCGCCACCTGCCTCTGCCCTTCTGCTGCCACCTGCTGCCCGCCCTTCTGCCGCCACCCGCCACCCACCCTGCTGCCGCCATCTGCCTCCCGCTCCCCACCCCGCTGCTCCTTGCTGCCACTCCCTGCCCAGCTGCTACCAATGGCCCCACCCCCCACATTGGTCTGTGACCACAGTTGAGGGCTTGGGCCATTGCTACAGGGAGGAGGGCGCACCTGGCAGGCAGCCTATTGTGATCGCCGCTCTCGTCGCACCCATCACCCCCATTGCCCCCGTCAGCCCTGTCGCACCTGTTACCCCTGTCGCCCCTGTCGCCCCCATCACCCCCGTCGCCATCGCCCCTGTCAGCCCTGTCGCTGTTGTCATCGTTGTTGCCCCTCCCGCTGCCATCATCGTCGTGCCGGTGCCACTGCTGAAGAGAGGGAGGGAGGGAGGGGGGAAAGAGAGGGGGGAGGGTAAAAGAAAGAGAAAAAAGAAAGAGGGAGGAACATGCACCAGCGGTTGTTGTTGCCTGGGGGAAGAGCTGCCGCTGTTGTTGTCGTCTACTGCTGTCATAGTCGCCATTGCTGTCTGCTGTGGCCATTATTGCCATCGTTGTCTGCCACAGGTGTCGTCGATGTCGTTGTCAGCTGCTAAATGGTGGATTAGTGAGGGGAGAAGGGGGATGGGGATAATGACACACCATTGCTGGCACAAGCATGGTGTGGTGGGTCAAGGCAGTCACCTAGTCACACATGTACCTGTAAAGTGAGAAACTGATTCAATCATCATCACACTTTTTAGACAGCATTCTACACTGTAAATTTAACATAGGATTGTTGAGCATGTGGACTCAATCCTTCCCAATTATTTTCAGAATTTATTATACTCAGACTAAGATGCAGGGACAGTTTTTCTGTCAGTAGGACAGATACTGTGGCTGTGACTTATGGGTCTCAATGAGGTGCAGGTGACAATGGCAATGATGACAACTGCTGGTGCGTGTTCCTCCTTCTTTCTTTTTTCTCTTTCTTTCACCCTCCCCCCTCTCTCTTTCACCTCCCTCTCTCCCTCTCTTCAGCAGTGGCCCAATGACAATGGTGGCGGGAGGGGCAACAACAACGACAATGGCAACGGGGGCAACAGGGGCAATGGGTGTGATGTGGCTGATGGGGCGATGGGAGCAGCCCCAGCCCCAGCCCCAGCACTGCTGCCTGTACACAAAGCAGCCAGCACAAGCACCAGACCCACCACATCCCACATGTCTGGTGGCCTGATCACCCCATCGTCCCACAGCTGCACCATCAAGTAGTACGTGGTCGACTGCGCCTCAATCATCTCCTTCAGCGCAGCATGGCGGCCACGATAGGCTGCCTGCCAGGTGCGCCCTCCCTCCCTGTAGCAGTGGCCCAAGCCCCCAACTGTGGTCACAGACCAATGGTGGGGACTGGGGCCATTGGGAGCAGCTGGGCAGAGGTGGCAGCAACAGCAGGGCAGGAGCAGTGGGGTGGGGAGGGGGCGGCGGGTGGCAGGTGGTGGAAGAAGGGTGGGCAGCAGGTGGCAGCAGAAGGGCAGAGGCAGGTGGCAGCAGCAGGGCGGGCAGTGGGTAGTGGCAGCAGGGCAAGCAGCACATAGGTGATGTAGCAGCAGAAGGGCCGGCAGTGGGAGGCAGCAGCAGGGCAGGCAGTGGGCAGCAGGTGGCAGCAGAAGGGCAGAGGCAGGTGGCAGCAGCAGGGCGGGCAGCAGGTAGCGGCAGCAGGGCAGGCAGCACGTAGGTGACGTAGCAGCAGAAGGGCGGGCGGCAGGTGGCAGCAGCAGGGTGGGTGGCAGGTGGCAGCAGCAGGGCAGGCAGTGGGTGGCAGCAGCAGGGCAGAGGCAGGTGGCGGCAGCAGGGCAGGCGACATGTAGCAGCAGAAGGGTGGGCGGCGGGTCACCGTGG
The DNA here is from genome assembly GCA_951802425.1 of Clavaria fumosa. Lineage (NCBI taxonomy): Eukaryota > Fungi > Basidiomycota > Agaricomycetes > Agaricales > Clavariaceae > Clavaria > Clavaria fumosa. Next base: position 3,847,400 of record OX637797.1, on the reverse strand, counting down.
TGGCAGCAGGGCAGGCAGCATGTAGCAGCAGAGGGGCGGGCGGCAGGCATCAGCGAGTGGGATGCATGATGTGTGGTGGCATCATGCATCATCTCCCTCTGGGTGATGATGCATCCTCACCATTTGCAAACTTACCATCATCTATGCATCACACACTTACTGTAATTACCATAGATCAATGCATTAATTTACTTGAATTGCCTGCACCAGAAGAGGGAAGGGTAGGACAATGGAAGAAAGTCTAACCAGACTAACCTAATTAACACAAAGGAAGGGAGGACAGAAGAAAAGGAAGGTAGGACACCAGGAAAGGAAGGTAGGAAGGGAGGACATGACATAAGCAAGGTAGGACAGCAGAAAAGGAAGGTAGGACATGACATAAGCAAGGTAGGACAGCAGAAAAGGAAGGTAGGACATGACATAAGCAGGGTAGGACAGCAGAAAAGGAAGGTAGGACATGACATAAGCAAGGTAGGACAGCAGAAAAGGAAGGTAGGACATGACATAAGCAAGGTAGGACATGACATAAGCAGGGTAGGACACCAGAAAAGGAAGGTAGGACATGACATAAGCAAGGTAGGACACTAGAAAAGGAAGGTAGGACAGAGACAGTTCCATATTAGGAAGGTAGGTCAGACAAGATTTCCTTATAAGGAAGGTAGGACAGACAAGATTTCCTTATAAGGAAGGTAGGACAGACAGAATTTCCTTTTTAGGAAGGTAGGACAGACAAGATTTCCCTCATTGAGAAGGTAGGGCAGACAAGATTTCCTTTTAAGGAAGGTAGGACAGACAGCACAGCCGTAAATCCAGACAGGATCGCAGGAAGTAGAATATTAACTAGTCAACTTTGTGTGTCATTTGGGCATGGCAGTCCTGGACACCCACCTTGAGGCACACATCCAGTCAACTTACTTTGTACATTATGAGAGATGTGGGTGTCCTGGTCCTCCTGGCATGGCTTACCTGTATCTGTATGATATCCCAGCCTGCATCACATTGGATCTTGGTAGGTATGTAGGACCTAGGTTTGGCATGTTAAGAGTGAGTAGCACAGGTGGTGTAAGTAGGATGGAGGGTGGACAGTGTGAGTGGAGTGAGTGGGTGGCACAGGCAAGGTGAGCAAGGCAAGTGGCACAAGTGAGGAGGTGCAAGTGAGGCAAGCCATGTGGTGTAGCACCAATGAGGTGAGTGGGTAGGCAGTGCAAGCAGGGTGGATGGCACAATTGGGGGTGAGCAGCATGGGTGGCACCATTGGGACAAGTTTGGTGGACAGTGCATATTATCAGTCAATGATAAGTTAATATTTCCTTGTATTATTCATGACATGTCTGCTTGAGTAATGTATGTGTTTACTGTGCTCATGCTTGTCATACCTGGCACTGCTCATGTTCATCAGTCATTGCTTATGTGTGCCATACAGTGCCTAGGCTATGTCCATGCTGCTCATAGCAACCCACCTCCAGACCCTGTTCTTTTTTCCCTTCCCCAGGTAGTCCAGCACAATGCAGTTCTGCCTCCACCCCTTCATTGCCATGTGCTATCCACTCTATGCTGCTTGTCTTGTTCTTGGGTCTATGTTAATCACCAGACTCCTAGACAGAAGAACAAGACAAGCAGCATAGAGTGGATAGCACATGGCAAGGAAGGGGTGGAGGCAGAACTGCATTGTGCTGGACTACCTGGGGAAGGGAAAAAAGAACAGGGTCTGGAGGTGGGTTGCTATGAGCAGCATGGACATAGCCTAGGCACTGTATGGCACACATAAGCAATGACTGATGAACATGAGCAGTGCCAGGTATGACAAGCATGAGCACAGTAAACACATACATTACTCAAGCAGACATGTCATGAATAATACAAGGAAATATTAACTTATCATTGACTGATAATATGCACTGTCCACCAAACTTGTCCCAATGGTGCCACCCATGCTGCTCACCCCCAATTGTGCCATCCACCCTGCTTGCACTGCCTACCCACTCACCTCATTGGTGCTACACCACATGGCTTGCCTCACTTGCACCTCCTCACTTGTGCCACTTGCCTTACTCACCTTGCCTGTGCCACCCACTCACTCCACCCACACTGTCCACCCTCCATCCTACTTACACCACCTGTGCTACTCACTCTTAGCATGCCAAACCTAGGTCCTACATACCTACCAAGATCCAATGTGATGCAGGCTGGGATATCATACAGATACAGGTAAGCCATGCCAGGAGGACCAGGACACCCACATCTCTCATAATGTACAAAGTAAGTTGACTGGATGTGTGCCTCAAGGTGGGTGTCCAGGACTGCCATGCCCAAATGACACACAAAGTTGACTAGATGTGAATGTCAAAGTGGGTGTCCTGGATGCCCCATCTCACAAAGTCAGTTAAGTGATGAGTTGAGTTTGTGTCAAAGCTTGAAAGCATGTGTGTGGCCCACAGCTATCAACACATGGGGGAGAATGGGGGAGACACAATTGCTGAATGAAGAGACTGGGGAAGAGACAGGAGAGCAGACAATCATACAAGGGCAATGGTATGCTGGTACATGGGTGACTATCTGATGGTGCTTTAGGGACAACAGGGAGCACCTCAGATGGAGGAGGGCTTGAATGGATGCTAGATGGAATGGAAGAAGAAGGCCCTTAGTTGGTAGTAGAGACAGGAAGGCATAACAATGTCATCCATGTGGACAAGAAATACTGATGAAATGTGGAAACAAAATTCCCAGTCTCTGTGCTTGCTTGTCCCCACTCATCTCAGACCTCCATTGTCCACAGGCAGCAAGTCACCCTACCCCTCAATGTAAGTACCTGTCTATCATGTTCACCTTGCTTGTACTGCACTAGTAATCATGCTTGTGCCATCCATGTCACTCTCACCACTTCCATCATCCACCCCACTTGCCTCACTTGCACTGCCTACCCTGCTTAACCCACTTGTGACATCCACCCTGCCCATCCCACTTGCACTGCTGACTGCTAACCATGATTGCCCCACTCACCTGCTCACACTGCCTATCTGACTCAATCCAATTGCACAGCCTGCCCCACTGACCTGCTTGCCCTGCTTCTACTGCTTTGTTGTCTGACAATATGTGGATGCCATTGACTGACTATTTGCACATATCATTGGTCAATTATATGCATATATTGTCCATGATATAAGCATATTGCCAGTCAATGATATATTCATATCATTGGTCAACAATATGGGCATGTTGTTGATTGAGGGTTGAGTTTCCTTGATCAATTATATGAACAAACCAAAATATGCACAAACAGCTAACTGTCAATATCCCAGCAAATGGAACAGGGCCTGAACAGCCAGTAGCTCTGTGACATCAATGCACAGCAAGAAACAGGTACCTGTTTGCTCACCTTCCATCCTGTTCTCCAGCTCTTTATGTACCCATGAATTTGTGCCTGCAAAGATCTCATGGGATTAGTGAATGCAACAGTGCACACTTACTGAGTAGAGAAGAGACAGAACTATACAAGCAGGACATCGAAGACTACAGGATGAGCAAAGGAGAGGTGCACACACTGCTTGTCAACAATGCAGATCTGTCTGCCCCAGGCATGAATGCACCTGAGCCATGCAGGGCCTATGCCAATGACAATGTGTGCATCAAGATTGCCAAGTCACAAGCAGCAAACCAAGAGACCAGCACATTGTCCCAACCCAACTCATTCTTCACCTGCCATCGTCAAAACTCCTAGACCCACAAACACTTTCCATGGTCCTCCGCACACTGATGACACTTGCCAGCAGGACTGCACTCACACTGCCAGCCCTTTGCAATGCAATTGTCACAATCCTGTGACTCAACAATTAGAAAAAATGATTGGAATGAGAAATACCATTATGCACCTCTCTCTCCATCCCATTCCACTCCTTATTTTCTTTCACTGATCCAATTTTTTCCACGCCTTTAAGAACTCTGTGGGCAATGGATCGACTACACCTGTGATGTTGTCCCTTGCCTTGCTAGGGCTTGCAACATTACCTGCTGCCTTGCTGTAGCCTGCAACATTGGCAACTGACTTGCTAGGGCCCACGACCTTGCCTCAAAGGCTTGCGCATCATGCTTGTTCCACCCTTTGACGAGCTAGGGAGTCTTCCAGGATCCTCTGGTCAAGGCCAGCTTCTTTTTCTTCAAAAATGTGCATTTCGTGCTCAAGCTTGGTTTCTTGGTGTTTGAGGATGTTGGATGCAACCATGGTGGTTTGACTTAGAGAAAATTTTCAGGTGTTGTGACCTGATCAACAAACAACACACTGACTAATTTGTCACATGATCTCCACTCTTGCAGGGCTTGAGGCTTGAAGGAGGGGTAATGCCAGGATCCACCCATTTTTCCCTATCTATTCCACCTCTACCAACACCTCTGGACCTCCTGACACCCACTCACCACCTTGCACACTTCTGAAACCTGCTGTCTTTTTCCAGAGCCCTCCTGGACTTCCCCTGCCTTCATACAATACTTGTGACCACAACACCATACTCATGGAACTCCTTGCAAACTCACCCTATGCATATCCACCATTTGAACCCCCAATATTGACACACAACATGCAGTTACACAAGCTCTTCATCAGCACATGACTCACCATGTGGCACCACCAGCATTACTGGCATCACTGGTGCTACCAGTGTCACCAGTGCCACCAGTGCTATCAGCACCACTGGTGCTATGACACCACCAATGCTACCAGCATTACTTGCATTACTGGCATTACTCACATGACCCTCTGCCCTAGGTCACCTGTGTCACCCATGTGACTGCTCCTATGACCTCACAATCTTAACACTCAAACATGCCACCAACAGTCAGCTGTGTATTTACTTCAAATATGTTTCCCTCCTTGCCCACAGTAATCTATAACTACAACATTTATGATCTGAGGATCCCCCCGTAGTTATATGATTATTTAACTCAAACACAAATACTGAGACGATATCTCGGGGTCTTGACGGGCACCACAGGTGCTACATATATATGTAACAAGGTTGCTACAGCAAAGCTCCAGGGTCCTCTCTGGTGAGTCAAGCCTTTCCCAGGTCAGTGCGGGACTATCTTGCCCTCATCCAACCACCATCATGATGCGAAACAAGAATCAAATCTACATGGCCTTGTATGCCCGTACCGGGCCGCAGGGCCACATCCACCACGTCACTCTTCTGGTCTCACCCAAAAAACCTGATGTGGATGCCCAAAACATGTGGCAGCTCCATGCCATGAACAGACCAAATCCTGTGTTTGCCACAAGTCAGGAGTGGCAATACCAAGCGGTGATGGTCTCCGGTCGTACAGCCCGTTTGATTGCACTAGTTCTGCTTGGAAAAACAGAGCGGAGTGGCGAGGACATAGGGGAAATATTGAAGGCTGTAGAGCTCACTCAGGATGATCCGTCTTGGACCTGCAAAGAATGGGTCTTTGGTGCTATCGAGGTAAATCAGTCATGCCATCTTTATATGCAAATCAACGCAAATTGAATGTTGAAACCTAGATTCTTATTGCCCAGGGACTCATTGACTGGCCTCCTATCCCCCTCGAGGAGCTTTATAATATCGCTTCAACGCTTGCCGATGAATTCAAGAAAACCCCAGTGGAGGGGCATGAGAATGACCCAGTCTCAACTATTGGTAATAGCGGGATGGTGATCGCCTCTGAGGTGAAGTGAATTGTAGAATGGATGATGAGGTTAGTGATTATGCTGTAACACTATATTCCTTTTGACTTCTTCAAATCTAGACAATGAGCGTTAGGGCTTTTCTGGAGGTCATTGGCCTTGTTGACAGATGTTCAAATATATGCAACCACTCTTTCATTTCAGAGACGAGTGTATACAGAACCAAGAATGTTTTCAATCTCCAATTCATCAGCATAAATGTCCACCATGATCTCGTCCCGTACTTCAGACCACATCAGTGATGATCGATAGTTGCTCACTGACCACCGTGTATACTCCCAGTACTCGGGATACCATCCCGCGCACTCCCAATCGATGATCCCTAAAATTTCTCCATTTCTGGCCAAAATATTTCTCGGCGAAATGTCTGAATGACTAAAAACAGTCCGATACTGCTTTTTAGCCATATTATTGAGATGCGGCCAACATTGTTGATGCTCCTCGAGTGTGCGGATGCAATCGTGGCCAAGATAGGTGTGAAATTTACCAACAGAGGCAAATGGACCAATAGGATGATTGTCCATGCACAGCCGACTGTCGAAAATGCCAGTTCCATCCGCAGCTTGGATGTGACCCGGATAGGAAGGCTCCAGAGCTCGCATCTGAGTGATATAATCCTTCAGCTGTACAAAGATCTGTTTCTTCTGCATATCAGTTAGCTTGCACCAGGTGTGGGTCAACTCGGGAGCACTGATATAGTCCATCACGATATATGTTTGACTGCCGATGATGAAGACATCATGCACATGAGGAAGGGGGATATGTGTATGGCTTGCAATGAATTCCATATTCGCAGCCTCAGCAAAGCGAGTGGCAGGGGTGAATTTCACCACAGTTCGAGGCCCAAACTGACAAATTCCAGTGGAACCAAATTTCTGGTATAGATGAGATCCGAGACAAGTGCACAAGCAAATGAGATTGTGTTCAGAGCATGTGACAATGCGCAGATGGAGGGTGTTATTTAAAGAGCTCGCTGCATGACCAAAATCATGATGGTGTGGCGTATTAAAGGAGGAACACATACAATTGTGTCACTGTGTGATGTAGATCAAGTGAAAATCACCAGATAAAAAACCCAAAATGTAGATGAATCATTCCATTTTACAGGGTGAAAATCATCCACTCAAGGTGGAAATCACGAAGTTATCTGATGGTGATTATGTACACTTTTATGACCGAATTCACCTGCTCCCTATCAATCATTTATCCCCATATCTCAGGGTCATTTTGCACCAGATTGGAAGGGATGGATTTCACCTCCAAATTTCGTGGTTTTCACTTAATTAAAAATTGCATTGGTAGTGATTTTCACTACACAATCAAGTGCTTAGACATCGAACCAGTTCTGAAAATCCAATGAATTTTACTATGATATCAAGTGAATTTGCACTGATACAGGTGGGAATTTCTGCAATGCTTTCAGGTACATTTACACGGGTGCAGAAGGTGTAAAACCACTAAATCAGGTGAATTTGTGTCCTTTGTGATGCTCTCGACTTTACCCTCTCAATACCTCATGCAGTATGCTCGATGATTACCAGCGCGCAGTGACCTCCACATATTAACCCTCAGCACTCCGCACGTCGGGTTCGCATCTTGACAAATACGATGAATCGAGGAGGCGACAAAGCACCAGGATAGCCAAACCTCTGCTCCATCCCTGAGTCTGTAGCATCATCTTGAGGGGGCCTCCACCGGCGTCAGAATTGTGCTGTAGACAGCCGTAAGCACAGACGCGTGGACCGTCTTCACGATCGCAGAAAAACGGTGCAGATGCGGGTTGGAATGGAGCGCGAAGACGCCTCGGGGCGGCGTCGAGGGGGCGCGGTAGACCCTCCACGAGCGCAGTGCTGAGGCTGTCGTAAGACCACGGGCGGCGTACGGCATGTGGAAGGCGATCGAGGTCGAGGCGCTGTAGCGGTATTAGTAATTCATGAACGTGAGGAGGGACTTATTATTGGGGAAAGTAATTGGAAGGTTGGAAGTGTACTGACCCTAGGGAATGGATGCTTTGTACCATGAGAGTCGATACATGAAGGGCGCTCGGCCTTGGGGAGGGCAGGCGGGCCGAGGAAGTGGGGGCATGCGGCGCTGGGGTCGTCGTGCCGCGCAAAGTAGGGGTGGGCACAGCCGATGTCCGGCGGGGTGGGTTCCCGTTCCCCCTTGACATTGTATGTGGTCCCGATGGGCGCGTCGGCGACACCCTCGCCGCCCGGGTCGCCTGGCGCGAAGGGAGTGTCGCTATACAGGGACTGCCATAGGCGCTGCGTGTGAGCGCGGTCGGGTGAGGGGGATTTGCGCATCACTTACATATTTCGATATAATCTTCTCCAGGGCCGCGGCTAGCAATTTCCACTCGAAGACTTTGAGGTCCTTCTCGATGTTGCGGGGCCGCGGGTCCGGAAAATCCATGATGCGCTGGAAGAACGACTCGAAGCCGGGACGGTTCTTCGACACGGTGATGGGCTTGAGGCCCTCGAGATTGCGGCGAATCCTGTTCCTTTCCTCTACCTCGAAATGCGAGTCCACTAGCTTCTCCAGCAGATATATGATGTCGACAGAGGTGACGAAAAACTGATATGCTTCCGCTCTATGGATACAAGAGACTACAATGTCAGAGCTAGAGTATGCTTCTTGCGTGATAGCCTCACAGGAAACCCTCAAGTTGTGGCCGTGTAGTTCCTTGTGAAACCTGACCAGACGACGGCCTAGTTTGAACTCGGAATCTTCCCAGTTATAGCAGATGCGGTCGAGAGAATTCAACAGCTCCAGGGTCGCTCTCTGCACATATCCATTCCCAAAACCTTCCAGATGACTTGTCCGCATTAGAGAATTGGACGTCTTGCAGACTGGCACGGGTCGTTTTTGACGGGCTTTCGAAGACAGAGCGTGGTCCGCCGGCCCAAGGGGCGGGGTTGAGAGGACATCGACCGGAGAGTTCTGGGGTGAAGAATCTGGCGACGTAGGTTCAAGTTTGACTTCCTCAGCTTCCTCTTTGCAGGGAATGGACCCAAATTCGGAGGGGCAGTTGTAATCTCTGCGACCTGGCGAGCGAAGTAAGTCCTGTTAGGAAACTAAGCAGTTAGGTAACTAAGCAGTTAGGTAACTAAGTGGGTAGACAACTCAGTGACTAAGTTGGGGATAACGGAACAAAGTCACGAGGCGGCCAACTGACATACCTTCAAATAAAGCTTCGCACATTTTATAGTGCCCATATTTCTGCTCTGTCCAGGAGCGCAACGAGGTGCATCCCAACCATGGATCCTTCAGATCCGATGACCCCCACCCACCCAGCTCCCGAGGCACAGACTGTAGAGAATAACGATGAGCAGTTCGCCGAAGCACTGCGACACATACTAATGAATGTAAGTTACATATGCGATTCGTGCACGAACAAGCACTCTTACCATTTCCTAGGTACCTCACATATCCGCGCACCAAAAACTACACCAGGCATATGAACTATGCCAATCCCTGCGGATTCTTACGTGTTTCGCCGAGGCGCAGTATGATCAAGCCCAGAAAATAGCCAGTATTTGCCAACGTCAGCTGCACGATGCTAGGCAAAACATGCATTTGGCTCACCGACGCGCGGATATACTACTACGAGTTGCTGGATGTGGAGTTTTGACAGGAGAGATGTAAGTAGTTCTGCGGCGTTCAATCCACGGATGTGTTGATGGAATCGCCTGCGCAGACGTCACGGTGATGAGCCATGTGAAATAGGACTCTTCAGTTGCTGAAGGGATAACATGTAAAATTTTTGCTCAACTCGCTTCCGCAGTGTCAAATATATGCTGCATTCGAACTTCATTGACTGTCCTGAGTCTTCGCATTGAAAAAGCATTGATACCCAACGACGTGGAATAAGAATGGAGCACCAGTACATGCACGATTGGACATTGCAGGCGTCGGATCGTGCTGGGAGCGAAAAGGGCTCCAATTAAACATGGGCAACATAAGATAGTCGTGGAGCAAGAGAAAGCTGCCAGATACGCAAGTTCGCGCAGACAAACGTCGTCATATTGACGAATTAGATTCCGTACATTCGAAGGAAGACAGTGAGAATGAGAATGAAGGAGGAGGCGAGGATGACTGAGAACCTGCGTACCATAGTCACTCTCGATACGCGTAGATTGCCATGTGCCTGCGTTAATGATAACTTTTGTCCACATATCTGCGACTACTCGGTCCTAGGGATGGAAGGGGGTGGTTCAGTATGGCTTGCGAGCGGCAGCGCGGACATGGACTATACCTGACACGCTCACGCATTGCTCTTAGCGCATCCTCGTTTGCATCCTCGTTTGCATCCTCGTTTGCTGATTTTCTTCCACTTGGATGGTTTACTGGGGTGCGGGCTTGCCACGCGTGCCCTTTCACGAGTGGGACACTTTGATTTTAAAATATTTACAACTACATAATGTAATAACGAATGACGAGTACGACGAGAACGACGAGAGCGAGTACGAGAAAGGAATGGGGGGAAAAGAGAAAAATTCAAACTCCGATCGCAGGGACTGTATATACTCGGAACCCCGGAAGTTACCGAAGTCGCACGAGCACATGATGTTACCAGTGAAAATCACCCAATCCTAATATGGTGTTTGTAAACCAGAGTGAAAATCATCTGATGCAGATGGTGATCAGTTTCCCTCCGTCTTTGCATAGTGAAAATCCCCTGATTCCGGTGGTGCAGCAAAATCACCTGCAACCTGTTTTGCACTGAGTTTTAGGTGAAAATCATAAATCACGTAATATGTTGGTGATTTCCACTAGCCCATGGGCACACAGTGGTGTGATGACTGCTGAAGTTCAGCTTCAGCCCCCTCCAAATCTTGCTTCCCAGTTGCCGCTGCAAGTTCAACCAAATCAAGGTGTGGTGACAGAGCTACGAACAAAGTACACCAAATGCTGGCAGTTACTGACCGTACAATGCACCATTAGAACCTTCGAGGTGGCGAGAATCGTTCTCGTTCTCGTTCAACATGTTTGTTTGGATGGGAGTGTTGATACGTGTTGTCCCGCTGCGGCCCTTTCTCATTCCTTCTCCCTTACATGCCACTGAAATCTTTGCCTCCGTCGACTCGTCCAGCGGATTCTGGACGGCCGATTCGGCCTCTGTCGTCATCAACGGGACCACCACCGCCCAGACCGGCAACACGGCAACTGTCAGCACCTCGGTCTGTCTCTTGGAAGACAATGTCATGAGCACGATCTACACGCTCATCCCCGCGCGACGCGAGGCTGAACGAGAAGCACATCTGGCTCTATCCGGACGCTGCCCCCATCCCCACCGTCCAGCTCGCCGTTGGCTCGGGCATGTTCCCCATCATGCCTGACAACCTTGCATACGAGCCCACCGGCGGTGGGATGATCTTTGGCGGGATCCAGAGCAGCGGAACGACCACGGTTGACGTGTTTGGTGACGTGTTCCTGAAGGTCTTCCTTGTTCCATGTGCACGTGGACAGCTCAAAAAAATGCTAGCACGATTCTGCAGAACGTCTACGCCATCTTCGACCAACGCGTCCTCCGCCTCGACGATCGTACCGAAACGTCAGATTCCAATTCCAGCGGAAACCCATCTCCCAGTCTCGCACCCGCGCGCCCCACCTGACGCCGCACATGCGATCAAGTGCATGGTCCGCGAGACGCTTGCGACGCGGCGCTTCCCAAAGAGCATTTGCGGATGCGCGCGAGTGCGAGCTTGTTGCACAGCACACGACCAACGGCGAAGGCGTCGACGTCAGGGCGGGGGCGGTCTCCACCCTGTGCCTCCCAACAGATTACAAGGGTGTATATAAGCCGTGCTTCGACGGACTGCAAGCCACGGCTGAAGACGGTATCGGCGGTGACGGTGAGGGAGGTGACGACGACAACGACATGGAGGATGAGCATGGTGGTCACGGCGGATAATACAATGCGATGGAGCGACAGGTCCGGCAGGGTATAACAGCAAGGATACGGTGAGCCGCTTCCCTCTTTCTATTTATTGTTTTTATTGCTAAGCAACACCGCAGCACGGCCCACGCTCACTTACAGCCGCGATCCATAGGACTATGACCCGCGGGTCGAGTTTCGACCTTGTGCACTCTAAGTGCCCGCACCACCGCAGCACTGCCCACACTCCACGGGGGTGCATACGAGCCATGCTCCGAGGGACTGCGAGCCGCGGCTCATCTTATTTCCCCTAACAATATTTCCAAGTCTGCAACACCTCGGCGTGCACGCGGTCAAGTCTGCCCCCCCCCCCCCCCCCCCCCCAATATCCTCATGCCATTCGTGCTCCCCTTCCCCTCTCACGCACCTCGATCTCTCCGGCATACGCACGACGCCCGCGCTGCTCGCCGCCCTCGGTGCATCGCCCTCTGTGCGCCTGCGCGCGCTCTCGCGCTGCGTTGCACTCACTAGCACAAGCGTGCGCAACCTCCTCGTGGGCTCCCCCGTCGCTGCGGGCATCGCAAAGCTCTCGCTCTATGGCAACCTCACATACCCATCCCCGCTCGACGCGGCTGTCCTGCGCGTCTTGCTTACCACTGCGCCATGTCTGAACAGCGGCGCAATGCGCTACCCTGATCTCTCCAGCGCACCTCTCACCGCGGATATGCTCCGCGATAACATGCCCTCCCAACCACACCTCTGCTCCCTCGGACTTTCTTACATCCCGGACCTCCCGTTTGCCCCCATCGTCGCGTTTGTCAAGGCAAGGCCCCACTCCTCGAGGTCCTCACGCTAGTTTCGACCTCCACGGAGCTCGCTTGCCGGACACACGCCGGCGGAGGCGGCCTGGCCGCCGCCCGCCGCTCGCGCTACGCTCACAGCTCATCGACCAGCTGCACAGGGGCTCCCACGGGCCCGCCGACGCGCCTGCGCGTCCTCGAGCTACTCGGGTGCGGCGCGGGTGCGTGGTGCATCGTGCGCAGCAAGGGCGCGTGGGTGGTACGTCGATGCCGCGAGCGGGTGGGTCGACGGTGTCATCCGGCGCGATCTCGATCGCGCGCACCCGCTCCGCGTTTCGGAGCAATTGGCGGATGCGAATGGGAACGTGAGCAGTGGAATCGGGTGACATGCGCGGAAGATGGAGGTGGGTGAGACCTTTTTTCTTTGTTTTCCTTTGTCATTGACGCTCGACGTTTCCTAGGTCCTGCACGGGCATGGCATGCTCGGACGGACTGCACATGTCCAACGACAGCGACGGCGAGCCGTTCAGCGTCGTCAGGCCCACGATCGGGCTCCCGCTCGACGAAATCCTCAGCACGGCCAACTCGGGCCACACTCCCGACTCCTGGTCCTCTGCCTCCAGCTCCAGCGGGAACAGCTCCGATCAGCAAAAACGCTCCAGCTCTCTCTTCTCCCACACGACCACGACGTTCCCATGCTTTCCGGCGATCCGATCGCCCCTGCCAATGCGTCGACTCCCAGTCCTAACGACTATCACGGCACCAGTGCCCCCGGCTCGAGCCCGCGCGACATCGATAGCGGTGACTACTGGGACGACCTGACGGCCAGCCCCTCCCTCCACCACATTCTCTCCATCGCCCACCAACACTTCCAACAACGCCTCCTGCGACAACAACGCCAGTCCCCCTGCAATTGCAGCGCGCGCTCACCATGCGGACGCATCCCCTCAGTACGCGCTCCTTCGGGCCTGGAGCAACCGTCGCCAACGCTGTTGTCGCGCCAAAAAGTCATCGGCCAGCAAATGCCGTGTTGCATACAGCTAGGCGCACGAGTACGACTTCATCATGAGCCTGCCTCAGGCATACGAGACGATGGTCGGCGAGAACGCGACACTAATGTCGGGGGGCCAGGCGCAGCGGCTGCAAATAGCGCTAGCGCTCTCGCGGCCGTCCAAGATACTGATTCTGGACGGATTTACCTCCGCGCCAGACCCGACGAACCAGATAGCGGTCATGGAGACGATACGGAGCGCACGGAAGGGACGCACGACGACTATGGTGAGTCACAAGCTGCAGGTGATGCAGATCTGCGACCACATATTGCTCGTCCATGAGGGCGGCATCGGGGAGAGCGGTTCTGACGACGAGTTGATGGCGCTGAACGGACAATTTACTAGTCTTGCGCGAGGCGGGGAGTGAGCTGGAGAATGAAGGCGCAAACAAACAAAAAAACATTCGTTTTCTGGTCGCTTAACTGACGATCGGAACGCGTTCCCGTCGCGGTATTACTTTCTCGATCTGTCAGTCCGCACTCTTTTTGATCCAGGTGACCGTTATGCTCTCGTTGTTTGCAATTGTCTCACGAAATGCCAGCCCTTCTATTGCCTCCCTTTCGAACAGTCAGTACTGACTGTACCAAGCTAGAAGATGTCGATTCTCGTACGGGTGATGAATTCAAGACCAAGCCGATTGATAAAGTCTATCTCGCCCTGTGCCTTTTGGCACGGCCCACGCTCACCCACAGCCGCGGTCCACAGAACTAGCCCGGTCTGCCCGGTGATGTTTAACCGCATCTGCAACGCCTCCCCCTCCGCTTTCGCTGCATCCACCGCAATTGGTACGCATTCCGTTCAGGCATATGGATTCGATCGATCCCTCCCAGCCGATTCTCAGCCTGCCCCCTGCGTACCACGGCGCCTCCGATCGCTTCCAGCCGCTGCACTTGTTCTTCTGCCACCCTCACGTCCATATCCGCCCTCGCCTACCTCGCTCACCGCTCGCAATTGCTAACCCACATAGCGACCCCATATACCGTGCCCGCCGCACCACCTGTGCGCGCACGCTCGCACGCTGCCCGGCAAGGCGCATCGAGCCGCCCAGCGCACCGTTTCTTGAACGTGCCACTTCATCTTAGCAACGGCTGAAGTGCTTCGCTACTTATCAGGGAACGTGGCAATTTATGGCAGCTCGGTTGCTAATGAGCCCGACACTGCTGGTCCACGAGCTTACAGACGATCTGGAATCGTTTCTGCACGTGCTGAGTTGGGTGGCCCTGTGATACATGCCTCATGAATTGACCGCCGACGACCTGACCAAAACCATGAATGACATTCGAAGACTCCTGGAAGGTTGAGCAGGGTAATAAGGGAGGAGTAAACAAGGTAGCCGGCCTTGTCGCTGGCCGGATTTTGACAAGTGGATTTGTCAATGACAAAATACACGCTCTCCTGAAGACGCTGACCACGACTTTCGCCGTTCGCTATCAGAAGCCCCCAACTGAGGAAGAACTCGACGAGTATCAGGAGTCACAGCAGCCTCAGAATCAGGGAAACCCCCTCCTTGCTTCTATTGCGTTTAAATCGTACGCTGGAAGGTATAACGCAACCAGAAGAATCTGGAGACCTCCGATTGGGCCCTGGAGACATTCAGAGCAGCACTCGTGAATCGCGATGCATGGCCATCTTCGGATGCAAGTCAACCGAACGCGCAGGCCCACATGCCCTATCCGAGCCTGAAGAGGAAGTCCGAAGCGTCTGAGGGGCCACGGAAGCGGTCTGCTCGATGAAACAGTGGTGACAACATTGACAAGATAAAATAGACATCACTTGCATTGTTTCCCCTGCATGTACAGTAGCTACCCACTCCCAATTCCCTTCAATGTGTACACGGATTGCCGACTGTAAGCCCGATGAGGTCCTTAACTAATAATTGTACTGCCAGTCTCCCCTGATATCGGAATGAAGTCCGCTTGGAAATGACAAGACTGGAACTTCATGCCGTGACGTTTGCCAAATGTCGATTTCCAAGCACCATTGCGGCAGACATAAATCAACATCCACCCGACTCAGCCTGCCAGCACTCCCATAAGATACCCTCTGCGCATTGTTGCCCAGAACTGGGGCCAATTCTGGCGAACAGGGAACATAGGTGCTGGGCGCTGAGGCAATGATCAGAGCCCTTGACTTTTGACGGGTCAGTGCCGATCGCGACACAGGTTCATCCTGATGACATCACGAGCGGCTTAAATTTGATAATCGAGACTCTAAATCTGTACGACTATGTGTGCATTTCTTGTGTCCGCCACTGATGGGTGACCCATCCCTGAGGGCAGGACCCTTGGAAGTCGCAGGAGGGGGAGCACCCTCCTATCTGTCGTACCAGACATTGCCGCTGACAATGGCAAGAGTGGGTGCACCTCCTCCCATTAGGGAGTTTATAGAGACCGGGGAGCCATTGCTCCCCCAGGAGCTGTGGCTCTCCATTGTAGGGGAGAAGGGGGAAATTCCCCCTATGAATCCAAAAGGCAACAGAGGCGCAGTGTCAGACCTGCGCTGCTGGGCCACCGACATAAGGATGGGTGGCCATCTGGCACACCATAATGTCATGCGCACTGTCTCAGGCCCGAATGTGGTGCCCGTTCCTAGCTATGGCCATAGCCCTCTTTGTGTCAAAGGTAGGGATGCCACGGTCCGGTTAAGTCCGGTTCAGGGCTGAATTTTTCGAACCCAGAACCGGACTTTAGGTCCAGTTCAGGCCAAATTCCGAACCTTAAAC
The DNA here is from genome assembly GCA_951802425.1 of Clavaria fumosa. Lineage (NCBI taxonomy): Eukaryota > Fungi > Basidiomycota > Agaricomycetes > Agaricales > Clavariaceae > Clavaria > Clavaria fumosa. The sequence goes on along the minus strand of OX637797.1, from coordinate 3,831,256 downwards.
CTGAGTTCAGTCCAAGTCCGGTTCGTTGGACCGGACTTTTACTAAATAAGGTAATGGTTCGCCCAAATTTGGGCTTCTGAACCGAAATTTTGGTTCGGTTCACCCACTTGGCTGAACCTGAACCTCATTTTCGGTTCGGTCCAGTCCAGTTCAGGTTCGAACCAAAGTTCAGAACTGAACCATGGCATCCCTAGTCAAAGGGGACCTACACACAGGCCATCAAAGGGAGAGTCCTCCCTGTACAACATTCCAGGCTCTGGAACACCAAAATAATGCCAACCATCGCACAGGCGTTTGCAGACTCTGGAGTCTCTGTTGAGGAAATGGAGCTCTGGGACAAATTTGTACTCGTGTGGGCACACAAGTACATGCGAAGGGGGAATGCCCCCTTAGACAATGACATCCAGCTGGTGCTGGGTGAACGGGAGAAGCCTCCCATACCTCCCTGGACATATGCACTGCTAGAGTGCATAGGGCACGGGGCGCGTCCATGCCATCTATGATTGAGCAAGAAGACAGGAGATGAATGGAGGGGCAATGTGCCCCTGGAAGACAGTGGAAGCACATCCACTGTTAGAAACCCCCTAGGGCTGCCTCCTATGCAAGGTCATCCTGCTGCTGACTAAGAGGTCACCCTGCCTCTTATGGGAGGCCACCCTGCCTCCTATGCAAGGTCACCCTGCTGCTGACTAAGAGGTCACCCTTCCTTCTATGGGAGGCCACCCTGCCTCCTATGCAAGGTCATCCTGCCTCCTATGGAAGGTCACCCTGCTGACTAAGAGGTCACCCTGCCTCCTATGGGAGGCACCTTGTTAGTCTGCAGACACCCCATTATTCAGTTAGTGTTACCCACCAATCACACCCACCAATCACAGTAAACATTCCCTGGGAAATCCATCATGGGTTGCCAGGGTGACCAACCAATAGCAACATGTAACCTAACATACCCTATCATCACCCTCCTAACTCACCATCACTTTGCAGGCACAATCAGAGTGGCCACCCTGGTCACCCTGGCATTCCATAATAGATTTCTGATGCAATACTACCAACACTAAAAATTTACAAAAAACATTGAAACACAATTAAAAACCCTTCAACAACACCTCCCAAACCTTGTGTATGCACTCTAAAATCATTAAAAACTATTAAAAACCATTAAACAACACTAAAAATTTACAAAAAACATTAAAAAACAATAAAAAACCCTTCAACAACACCTCAGATCATCGACCCATGTGCATCCCCTGCTGATCATCCTTCACCCATATTGTATATTCACATGAATCTGCAACCCACCTTAAGAAATGCAATTTTCTTTCCACATTTCATCAGTATTTCTTGTCCACATGGATGACACTGCTATGCCTTCCTGTCTCCACTACCAACTAAGGGCCTTCTTCCTCCATTCCATCTAGCATCCATTCAAGCCCTCATCCATCTGAGTTTGCTTATTTGGATCCTCCTCTGAAGGAGGGGGTACTGGTGCAGCCAATTTTGTGTCTGTGTCCACATCCTGCTGGGCCCTGCCCTGGTCCTCCAGGCAGGGTGTCACACAGGGTGTCTTAGGATGGCCCTGGGGCCTCCAAGATACCTACAGCTCCGGAAAGACCCTTGCCTTCTATTCCCCAACATTCTCTCCTCCTTCCTCTCAGTCATGCCCTCCAGTTCTCTCTGCCATGCCAGCCCCTGGCAAGATCCTGTGTCCAGTTGAGTACCACCTTTGTCTATTTGCTGGGTCCAGGTTCAGATGGTCCAGTGAACCCAGAGGTAGATACAGGTGGCTCTGGACCTCAACCCTCCATGGTCTGAGTCCGATGCATGGTGCTGGGCCCCACTCTCATTCCTGTCAGGTGCTTGGGCACCCATTTTGCCAATCCTCTTGGCCAGCAGGCACTGCGTGAACCTGCTGTTGTTCCTCTTGGCCAGCAGGCCCTGCCCCCACATGCGGGGGATGCTGCACCCCACTCTAGGGTCTTGTGCCTGCTGCAGCTGTGGTCCTTCAGCTCTGCATGCAGATGCTGCTCCCCACTCTGTGGGATCGTGCCCAGCCTCGGCTGTGGCCCCTCAAGTCCTGTGCTGGGATCTCTCACATTGCATGTGTCCCCACCAACCCTGTTGGCCAGCAGGCATTGCATATGCCCACCATTGGTCCTCCAGGCCAGCAGGCTCTGCTCCCATGCATGGATGTCACCTCCCACTATGGGACTTGTGCCTGGCCACAACTGCAGTCTTTCAGCTCCTGTGCTCAAGTGCTGCCCCCCCCCCACCACTCTGTGGGTCCAGCTATGGATCTGTGGCCTAGCACCCAGCCTGGCTGTGGCCCCTCAGATCCTGTGCCTGGGTCTCTACATCATATACATGACTCCATCTGACCCTCTTGGCTGGACTTGTGCAGCTGTTGCTACACTCCTTCAGCTGATGTTCCCCATGTTGGGGGCTTATCTCAGCTCCACAGACTTGTGCCCAGTGTCAGCTGCAGCCCCTTGAGTCCTCTGCCCAGCTGCAGCCATAGGTTGCCCCCTCAGCTCGCCTCTCCCTTGGCTCCCCTCTCCCTTGGCTCCCATGTGCAGATGCCACTCTCTCTGTGGTCTTGCACCTGGCTGGGGCTGCGATCCCTCTGGACTTGTGTTCAGCTGCAGCTGTGGTCCCTCACCCAAGCTGGATGCTGCTTTCTCTCTGTGTGAGCATCTGTGGCTGTGATATTGTGCCTGGCTGCAGCCACAGTCCCTGGCTCCTGTGTGGGGATGCCATGGTGCACTTGAGGCTTTTTCCCTCTCTGTGGACTCACATGCAGCTGTGGCTGGGTCCCTGAAATCCTGCATTCAGATGCTGCTCCTCAGCCCCAGAACATGGCCACTGCTCCTCACTTTGCCCTTCTGCAGCTGTGGCCCCTCAACTCCTGCACATGAATGGTCCCATGTAATTCAATAAATATCATTGCTAATTTAACCTGTCCCTCAGGCCCCTCACATGGGTGCTGCTTCCCCATTTCCAGCCCCAGTGTCATCGTCATCAACATGTTTGCACCCATGGATACATGAGTACAGATTTTTTTGAGTACAAGTACAGATATGCCCAAAAGTATCCATGGATTACCCATGCAGATCCCTAATCTCATATGCATCTGATAAGCATACATACTGGGCAAGTGGGCATGCATATAATACTCACATATCATTTGTATATGATATAGACATGTTACAGAATGTACACATATTGTATGCATCCAATATGCATACATTCTGGGCAATTGTGCATGCATATCATACACAAATGATATCACCTTGCTCCTGCAAGGACTCTCCTGCACACATTATGTAATTAATATGTGTTGTTCATGTATGCATATCATATGCATATCATATGCATACATTCTGGGTGAGTGGGCATGCATATACATCATTGGAGTATATGATATATGCATGCCCACTCACCCAGAATGTACACATATTGTATGCATACAATATGCATGCATTCCAGGTGAGTGGGCATGCATATACATCATTTGTATATGGTATATATGTGCCCACTCACCCAGAATGCATGCATATGATATGTGTATGATATGTGTGTATTCCTGGTGAGTGGGCATGCATATATATCATTTGTATATGATATATGCATGCCCACTCAACCTATGATATACACATGCCCACTCACCCAGAATGTACGCATATCGTACGCATATGATATGCGTACATTCCTGGCAAGTGGGCATGCATATATATCATTTGTATATGATGTACACATGCCCACTCACCCAGAATGCACGCATATCATATGCATATGATATGCGTGCATTCCTAGTGAGTGGGCATGCATATACATCATTTGTATATGATATATGCATGCTCACTCACCCAGAATGTACGCATATCGTTTGTGTACAATATCCACACTCTTCCCAGAAGCATGCATTGTATGCAAACAATAGCGTACTTCTGGGCAAAGCATACATCACACACTCTGCTCAGAATCACGCATATCGTACGCATACGATATGCATACTTCTGGGCAGAGGACATGCACACACACTCTGCTCAGAAGTACATATATCGTTTGCATACGATATGTGTACTTCTGGGTAAAGGACATGTGCACACTGCCTGTCACGGTCCTAACAAGGTTAGCGGCGAAGGGGTTAGCGGAGTAGAGCGGAGATATTCTATCGGAGTAGAGCGGAGATATTCTATCGGAGTCTGGTCGGAGTCCGATATCGGTGAAACGGAGAAGTAAACAAGAGGAAGGAGACTTATGGGACTGCGGCCTCAACGTATGTGTTGTGCCACCACGTATATACTTGTCCCTATTTACCAAACAAGAACAATACCTAAGAGAGAATCAGAACATAAGTCAAACTCCGAAGTGATTGGAGTCCGTCGGAGTGGGTCGGAGTTGGTCGGATGACGTGGAGAATGTCGAGGATGATGAGGACGAAAGCTTAAAGATGTTTTTGGAATCAAGAGACGTTATATTCGAACTGAGGAGCAGGGAGATACAGGTGAAACTTATACTGCAAGGACAGAGTATAGGAGTAATGTGAAACAATGTACATATCAAATTACTAGGAGAGTTTCACCACTTGTGCCTGTGCAATTTTCATGGAACAAAGAAACAACAACAAAAAAGCGACTCCCATGGGTCAAGGGTATCCTCTCAATGGTAAACAGAACAAGGGGATGGAGGGAGAAGGTTCTGGAACGAAGTCCAAACGGTCCGAAGGCCGGCAGAGTAAAGTCTGATGAAGGTGCGGAGCGGAGCGCACGGAGTTACGGCAGAGCAGATTGGAGTTGGTAAGGAGCTCGGAGTCCGGAGCGGGGGTCATGCTTATGCAAGCGGATGGGGTCGTAACACTCACCCAGAATGTACGCATATCGTACGCATTCAATATGCATGCATTCCTGGTGAGTGGGCATGCATATACATCATTTGTATATCATATACACATGCCCACTCACCCAGAATGTACACATATCGTACGCGTACGATATGTGTACATTCCTGGCAAGTGGGCATGCATATATATCATTTGTATATGATGTACACATGCCCACTCACCCAGAATGCACGCATATCATACGCATACGATATGCATGCATTCCTGGTGAGTGGGGATGCATATACATCATTTGTATATGATATATGCATGCCCACTCACCCAGAATGTCCGCATATTGTACGCATACAATATGCGTACATTCCTGGCAAGTGGGCATGCATATATATCATTTGTATATGATGTACACATGCCCACTCACCCAGAATGTATGCATATCGTACGTGTATGATATGCGTACATTCCTGGCAAGTGGGCATGCATATATATCATTTGTACATGATGTACACATGCCCACTCACCCAGAATGTCCGCATATCATATGCATATGCTATGGTGTGTGCGCATATGCTTTGCCCAGAAGTACGCTATTGTTCACTGTTACGTGTGTGCTCGGAGGGTCAGGGTGAAGTCCGGTCGGAGTTCGGATTTCGGGTCCGGGAGGTCCGGAGGTCCGGAGTTGGACTTCGGGGTTCGGGTGGGACTTTGGCGAACGTATTGAAACGACGCCCTTACTGAGTCCTGGGTGTCCCATATTTCGGAGTTACGGGATTCGGGACTTCGGGTCCAGTGCTCGGGCGAGATGTCCAGGATGGACTTCATCATATTCGAGGTGAGGGACGGATGGGAGGGTGGAGATGGAGTTCGGATGGAGTTCGGGTTTAACGAGTGACTAAGTAGAGGAGACGGAGGCCAGGAAGGAGGAGGGATACAGAGTTCCGGAGTTTGCAGATGATTTCTGGAGGTCGGACAGATGGTGTGGGCTGTCGGGACAGATTCCGGGTGTCGGGTGGAAGTCAGGAGTTGGTCAGGAGTTAGCACAACTGGTATAGGAGGCAGAGGGCAGGGGTCGGATTAGACATGATACAAGTTACAAGGTGGTGGGCAGAAAGGACGGAGGTGCGGAGATAGACGGAGGGACAGGAGACAGGGAGTCGGACAGGAGTACGGAGGTGCGGAGATATACGAGGGATGGGGGGACGGAGGTGTGGGGGAGTTCGGGGGTATATGGGACGGGTGTACGTGGGTATACGAGGGTGTACGAGGGCGGTATCCGGACTGCAGAATACTCTATGCAGTAGGTAGGTATATATACTACGAGTCCGGGGCGTTTCCAGCAACCTGGAGTTTTGATGGTAGTTACGGAGAATGGCCTGGAGATACATCGCAGGACTTACTACGGAACAACGGGATAGCAACGGGGATCAGTTTCCTGATCCCGGAGTCAGATACTGCTACCATCAGGATGGTAACTATGCAGCCTAGCAACTGCACGGATTGTCCAGTTTCCATGCTCGGAGTTCGTTGCTGGTGGAGTAACCACGGATGTTGGTTCACAACTGTCGGGAAGTCGGATTCAGGAATCGGAGATCGGGATCAGGAATCGGGAATCGGGATCGGGATCGGGACAGCCTCTTGGGGAACTATCCCCGGGTGTGGGTTTGGTGCCTGCCCCACATGTGGGGCAGGTACCCTCAGATGCTGAGGCACCAGAGCAGGAGTTTGGAGGTCCGGGTCCGGAGACCGGAGGTCGGAGGTCGGATCCGGGGATCGGAGGTTGGTGGTCGGGGCCGGAGATAGAAAGTCCAGGACCGGGGATCGTGTTTCCGGTCCGGACTGGAAGGGAGCGGCACGGACATGACATTCACATACAATATGCATACTTCTGGGAAGTGTGGATATTGTACATGAATGATATGCATACACACTTTCCAAGAAGTACGCATATCCTCTGCCCAGAAGTATGCATATTGTTCATGTATGATATGTGTACACACTCTGCCCAGAAGTATGCATATCCTTTGTGTACAATATGCGTACACACTCTGCCCAGAAGTACACATATCATTTGTGTATGATATGTGTACTTCTGGGACAGCCAACATATCCATATCATTCATGAGACCAAGACTTATTTATGTGTGGGAAATAGCTCAAATCCTTAGACTGTACTCAGACCTAACCTAACCCTAATTATGAAAATCTACTACAATTAGTATAAGTATGGACTCTGCTAGTCAGTAACACCTCAGGTTGTTACTTCCCTTCCAATATCATCCTTCTGCTTCCATTTGGCCAAGCCTCAACCTTGCTCCCTCGAATATCCTCAAGTCAGAGGACTGTTTGTGACAGAACCCTACTCTCAGTCACCTTCACCCCTCACCTTCACCTTCATGAACACTCTTACTCATCCTCACCCACCCCATTTACTCTGTCACTCTCACAATCATCTTCACTCTCACCCTTGCTCACACATCTGCTTCATCTGGCCCATACAGTACCTTCACCATTACATAACCAAACTCACCCACTCTACCCTTTACATTAAATCATGTAATTTCATATGAATATTACTGAGGACACTGCTCAGAGGTATGCATCTACTCACAAAGTCTGATGAAAATATATGAAGTGTTCACTGAGATATAGCCAATGTGCCATGCTCATTTAATATCAAGAATAATGGGGATCTTTGGAACAGATGGAAAGTGGGATGTGGTTTCCATACAAAAGATGATGGAAAAAATGTGAACTAGGCACATGAATATTTTGGTGATTATTGGAAATTATTTAATAGAAGTTGGCCAATGCTGCATGTCAGGATCCATTACATAAGCCGCCGTCACTGAGCCCACAACGTGCTAGGATCTAGCTACGGGGACGCAAGTAGGGGATCACGTGACCACCCGCGACCTTAAGCGCCCACCTGCGACCTCAACTCCATACTCGCAGCCCCCCAGGCGCCTATAAGCCCGCTACCAGCACCCATCACGTGCCCCCACCCACATTCCTTGCAATTTCCCACGCTTTGCAATTCGTGATGGAGGCGGATCAGCAAAAATGCCTCTGACGTCCCCCATCAATCAATCTAACCTAAACGGGCCTAATTGAGGTCTCCCCTTGGGCAGCCAAGACCGCGCCAAGCATTCCCTCTGTCGTCCTCCCCACATCCGTACCTTGCTGCTACCTTCCTTATTTGGCATCCCCTTTTCCCTACATTGCCTCCCCTATGACGCATGACTCAGAGCACGTAGCCTCATTCCTCTTACTTATGACTCACCTCCTACACAGCCCCCTTCCCCCAGTATATATAATACTTTTGTAGTGAGTGTAGACCCTCACGTTGAAATCAAGCTTCTTTCCCCTTCTCGCTTCTGTGAGGGACTCAGACTGACACAATTTCAATGTCCACCCCTTGCTACCTCGACCCTGTCAACCCCCGGTCGGCCTAGCTTTCTCTGTACCCCCTGCCCGTCATGTGCAACAGAACGACAAGAGAATCATCCTGGCGTACCTGACACATAACGAGGACATAACGGACGAGTGGCTCACCACGGTCCTGGACTTTGGAGAAAACGAATATTGGGCGAGGTACTTTACAGGAACAGAGCAGACGAGAGCAGAGGTTGAGAGAGGCCTTAGCAGTTGCATTACCAGACTCCGCGACCTCAGGCACAAGATCGCCCGCACACAGCACCATCGACGTTAACCTCGACGACCTCGAGGACTACGTGAACAGCAACAACGATGAGTTGACGAACGAACCCGCGTACGTTTCCGTGGAGATCCAGACAGAACTTACCCTCCTCGGAGTCGAACAGTTCATTGTCCACGAATACTGACCCCTTGCTTTCATCCCCTGTCCTATCAACCCCATCCCCCCCAGCACCGCCAGTTCATACCGAACCCCCCGTAGACTTCGCAAGTTTAGACGAGTGCCTAGCCCGGCAAGCACTGTCGCCACCACCACCACCACGATCACCTGCGACTCCAGAGCCGGAACCGCAACCATAACCCGCAAATCCATCGCCGCCAGAACCCTCGCCGCCGCCCTCGCCCGCACCCGAAATGGCAGACGCCGTCCCCACAGCCCCAATGCCGAGGCTGGACCTAGCCGTTCCATCTTTTGATGGAAATAAGAAGAACTTCCGGACCTTCCTCAGGTCCCTCCGACTTCAGTTCCTGGGAAACCAGGGGCTCTATGCCAGTGACTTGAACAAGATCCTATTTGCGCTGAGTAAGATTACTGGAGAAGGGTTCGCAGCGGAATGGGCGAACATGCGGGGTGACGAGATCCTGAATGCTGGAGTGGCAGGAACTTGGGAAGATTTCGTTGTGGACCTGCGAAGGGCCTTCGATGACCCTAACATCACCACGACTGCTCTAAACGACATCGCCAAGCTGAAACAGGGCGCACTGGAAGCTGCGGAGTTCTTTGCGTTGTTCGAGACCCTCATGCGTAAAGCGGAGTTGGACCCGGTCGACGATTCTGATGTACTTATCCACTGGCTGGAATCAAACCTCAACTGGAGACTCACCACGCGCGTGTACAATGTGAACCTGTTATGGATCTGGTACTGGATGCAGTCAGAAATGAGTCACTGAGAGTCAGGATGACTCAGACAGGTCCTCAATTCCTTATGCAGTTGGTCTACAGGACTAGTAGATCCTCCAGTTCCATACCTTCCTGCTAACAGTATTGAAACCAACACTGCTAGCAAGGCATTGCTTTGGGCAGATATTATTATTAGTTAGTAACCTAAGTCACAACATCCCATGGGCTTAGCCATTGACCTCCATAGTCTGCCTCAACCTGGTATCACTCCACAGGTTGATACTATGGCTCAATGACTGACCACTCCATAGGTATTGCACACTTAAGCCAAATTAATGTAGATAGGTCAAAATAGATCAGTGAATAGGTAGCTAACCAGACACAGGAGAAACAAGCTGAAGAGTTCATGAGATTCTCCTGGTCTTGTAGACCATTCTACCTCTATAAACCACTGCCTAATTCTCAGTACTTGGCTAGCTATTCACTACTTACTCTGATGAACACAGTAGTACTATGTACAGTACAGTACCTTGTACATCATACTAAAATATTCATAACTGGCTCAATACTTACTGCGCCGAGGGGAGCCGGCACAGGGCGGCTCGTTCGAAGCCTGGGTACCTTTGGGTACCCAGATCACTTGACCAGACTAAGTCCTTAGTCAGCAGATACTACATTTAGTTTAACTAGACCCTGTCCTTAGTTTTACTAAATATGTCCTTAGCCCCGTGGGGAGCTAGACTCAGGCTTAGTCCTTTTGCAGGATGGTTCAATCGATGAGTGGGTACGTAATGATGCCTGGAACGCGAAGTTCCGCCGGCTATTTATACTCAAATTCGGGTACCTACTACATTTGGAAGAATACAGCATAGCTCCTTAATTAGTAGTCCTAACATACCGTTTAAGGACTCTAAATTAAGGAGAATTCAGTGGCTTTACATATCAGGTAAGATCATAATTTTATCTTATCTCCTCATTGAGATATTTCATCTCGAACATTCCAGTATATCTAAAAATAATCATATTGAGTCATACTGACTCAATGCCAGGGGCCCAAACGTCGGGGATTGTGGGGAAGGACCCCACAATCGCCCCCGATCGCTTCTGCGACGCTCCGCGGCATTCCCGGCCTCGATCGCATCGTCTTTTCGTCCATACCTTCTTTGCTTCCTCTTATCTTCCCCATACTAGCCATAACTAAGTGCATCTAGACTTATTTAGTATGTGTTTCACCCCTAGACTATGCTATGTATGTACTAGCAAGGTCCTGACATAAGGGAAGAGGTAGGGAGGGCTGAGGGATTGTGCACGAAAGTTCACGAGTGCACAATCCCTTGATATGGATGAGTAGTCCATATTTGGTAGTGTGGCATCGTCGGCCATCGCTCCCAACCTGCCACTGTGGGAACTGAGCCAGTCCATCGGTCCTTGATCACTTGATCGAGGTCCGATCGTGATCAGGACTGTCCCCACAGTGTTACTATACTGGCAGACTTGTACCTTCGAGTCGCAGCGCTGTATCTAAACCGCAAACGCTCCCTCCCTTTCGCAAACTTGCAGAAAGGAGCCTGTAGACCACTCCCACACTTCTGTCTGTTTAGATTTTCCTATTTCCTAGCCATCCAAACGCTATTTGTCTTTTATGTAGAAGAAGCCACTAGATCAATATTATTTACTCTAAGGAACTAATAACCGTTATTTCCTTTCGCAAATTTGGAATTAAGGGTTGTCAAGGCATAGGAATCGAACGGTATCAACCGCATCTTTGTGCGGTTCCTGGTTCTTGCTCTAGAGCCCCATCTTTCTCTGAGTATAGAATGATTGCAGTTCTTACTCTGGATGGCTAACCAAAATTAGTTGTTTCCATGGCTATTGGTACATAGGCACATGTAGATAAGGCCATAGGCTTGTTAGGCTAATGAGACGCATATTTGTGGAGCTTCCAGACAAGGAGAAAGGCTAAACATAGTAAGGTAAGTACTTGACACCCTAACAGAACCCTATGCCAACCACCTACGCCCAGTGGAAAGGACTAGTGGAGACACTGGATGCCCAACAGAGGAGGCTCGACGCCATTATACGAGAGCAAAACGCCAGCCGCCCCGCCCCTACCCAATTCCAACAGTCGCGACCACTCCCTACGCCTCCGCGCTACCCGAACCCGAACCCACTGCGACCCGCACCTCGCTTCCCCTCCGTTCCGCAGCAGCAGTAACGCGCCCCTGCTCCTCAGATCATGCCCCGTCCCGCTGGTGCCGGCGACAGGATGATCGTGGACCAGACGCGGGCCCCTGCGGCTGAACGTCGATGCTTCCGCTGTGGCCAGGTGGGTCACATCGCCCGAAACTGCCACCTCCCAGACTCGCGACCCTATGTCCTGAGGCCGCAGGTTCGTGCGATGGTCCCTGGCCCAGTAGAGGTGGAAGAGTATGAGAACGAACTCGCGCTACTCCGCGACAGGCTCGCGATATACGAGAGAGAGAGACAGATGGCTGGTGCCCCACAGGCCCAGCAACAACAACTACAACAACAGCTTCTGCCGGCTCCCACCCAGGAGCAGGGTTTTGGAGAAGAGACGCAGTGAGTCCGAACTCGCACCTCTATAATAGTACAAGCAATGTTCCCGCCCCCACCCCTGTACCCGTAGCAAGTATACCCAAATACACGATCTTGCAATGGAGACATGCTCGGAGCACGAACAAACTTGAGGACAACAGAACGAAAAAGGTCGCGGAAGAGAAACCAAAGAGGCAGAAGAGAGAGTTGACCTTACCGGCGCACTTCGAGACTCTGACTATGGCTGAATGGGGAGGCGTTAAGGTCTTAATCGACTCAGGTTGTACCAATTGTTTTATGGACCTGGCCTGGTGTAAGGAACTTGGACTGGAACCCGTTCCACTACAAAACCCGATCAAGGTGTATAATGTGGACGGCTCGGCAAACAAGAACGGACCGATCCGCTATGGTATCAATCTCTTGCTAACAATAGGGGACCACCAGGAGCGAATACACTTCTTGCTCGGAGCCGCCAAATCGCACAAGATCATCTTGGGACATGACTGGCTGTCCAAACACAACCCTGAGATCGATTGGCCACTAGGCAAGGTTTCCTTCAAGCGCTGCCCCACAAGTTGTCACTTTGACCCACACCTCGCGAGTCCTTGGGCCTATCCTAAAGGTAGCATATGGGACAATGCGCTACAAACGACTATGGACATTCGCTTTTCGGACTCTGGGGATATGCCCGACTGGCCGTTGCTGTACCCAACGGTCTTCAGCGAAGCAAAATGGGATGAATTGCCCCAGCCGCAACCTGATTTTGACATCAAGATCGAGTTCCGTGAGGACCCAGGCCACTTATCCTCCAAACTATACTCGCTGACGAGAGAAGAGACGATTGAGATGAACAGGTGGATTGACGAACAGCTCGCATCAGGTAGGATAAGACCTTCCAGATCGCCCTATGCCAGCCCGTTCTTTTTCAAGCGAGAAAAGGACAAACTCCGACCGATCATCGACTATTCGTGCCTCAATTCATTCCTCATCAAAGATAAGTTCCCACTGCCACGCATCCGCGACTGTGTAGACAAGCTGCGTGGAGCCAGGATCTTCTCCAAGATCGATGCGAAAGGGGGATTTCCGTCTATGAGGTTGTGGGAGGGGCACCAGGAGAGGTGTGCGTTCTTAACGTTGCGAGGTTTGTTTGAACCTACAGTAATGTGGTTCGGACTCCAGAATGCCCCCGCGACCTTCCAGAGATTCATGAACCACATTCTGAGAGAGGAGATTGCTGGCGGACACATCCTTGCATACATCGATGACGTCATCATCTTCGCGGATGACCTCGCAACCCACCGTTACTGGATGAACCGAGTCCTGCAGAGATTCCGCGAGAATGGGCTGTGCCTCCGGCTAAGCAAGTGTGAGTTCGAGAAGGCTGAGGTGTTCTACCTTGGGCTCAGACTCTCGCACAATCGCCTCGAGCATGACCCGGCCAAGGCAGAAGCTATCCGAAGCTGGCCAGTCCCCCGAAACGTCAAAGAACTCCAACGCTTCCTGGGAATGGTCAACCACTTGCGGAGATTCATCCCCAACCTGTCCACGCGAGCCAAACCCCTGTTCAAGCTCACCAGCAATGTCCCCTGGTGTTGGCAGAGCAAACAGGCCACGGCTTTCCTGGATGTGAAAGGAGCGCTCATCTCAGCCTCGGTCCTCGCCCTACCCCAGGACTCGGGCAGGTGGAAGGTAGAAACGGACACAAGTAACCTCGCGACGGGTGGTGTTCTTTCACAGCAACAGCCTGATGGAACCTGGAGACCAGTCGACTACATCTCCGAGGCCCTCACAGCTGCCGAGAAAAATTATGATGTCTACGATAAAGAACTCCTCGCGGTCATCAGGGCTTTAAGAGAGTGGAGAGCGTATCTCGTAGGAGTGGATGAGACCTTCGAGATTTGGATGGACCACGCCAACCTGCAGTACTTCAGAAAGCCCCAAAAACTGAAGCCTCGACAGGTACGCTGGTATGGAGAACTCCAAAGTTTCGACTTCGAGATCAAGTATCGGACAGGCAAAAGCAACACAAAGCCGATACCCTCTCGCGAAGGCCAGACTATGGAGACGCTGCCGAGGAAGATGCCCCCGTCCAGATGCTCCCCGCCGACATGGACGTGCGCACCAGCTTTACCTCGGAAATGGAGACGCTCCTCCAGAAAAAGAGCGCGGAACATGTCACAAAGCCCACAGAGATTGATGACAGTTGGACGCGAGACCACCTTGGGCTTTGGTGGAGAAACAACACTGTGTGGATACCCGCAAGCGTTCGCGAGGTGGTGCTCAACTACGAACACGATCTCCCCATTGCAGGACACCCCGGAATAAAGAAAATGAAAGCCGCAATGGTCAAGGCCTACTGGTGGCCCGAGATGGTGAAGGATGTGGAGAAGTACGTGTCTGGGTGCGAAGGTTGTCAGAGGACCAAGCCCGATCGAACCAAATGCGCCGTGCCTCTACACCCACACCCAGCCCCAAATGGCCCATGGTGGGCGATCAGCTGGGACATAGTAGGACCGTTACCGCAATCCCGCGGGTTTGACTCCATCCTTGTGATTGTCGACAAATTCACCAAGCGCACTCTCATCGAAGCGATCGGTTTCGACCTGACGAGCCTGGGAGCAGCAAGAATCCTCCGCGACCGAGTATTCCGGAACCACGGAATCCCCCAGAAGGTCATCAGCGATCGTGGCCCGCAGTTCGTCTCTCGATTCATGAAGGAATTCTACCGGATGATTGGGATAAAGGCTAACCCAAGCACCGCCTTCCATCCCCAAACTGACGGACAAACAGAACGGGTAAATCAGGAGATCAAAACCTACCTGCGGGGATACGTCAACCATCTCCAGGATGATTGGGCGGAGTGGTTGAGCACAGCGGAATTCGCGTTAAATAACCGGGAACACTCCGCGACTGGCTACACGCCCTTCTTCCTGGACTACGGCCGACACCCCTGGAATGGAGGTATACACCCGCGGACAGAGGTGAACCCAGCTGCTGATGAGTGGATGGCGAAGTTGGAAGAGTCACGTCGGGCTGCCAAAGAAGCCATGGAGAAAGCCATGTTGGCAATGAAGAAAAGCTACGATAGTGGAAAGCGACCCAGCTGCGAGTATGGGAAGGGAGACTTAGTTTGGCTCGACACGCGAAACCTGAAAATGGACCGCCCAAACAAGAAACTCGACAACAAATGCACTGGACCTTTCGCTATCATAGAAAAGGTGGGGCCGGCTGGGTATCGCCTCAAACTGCCCCCAGCCTGGCGAATCCATAACGTATTTAATGAGTTGCTCCTCACCCCGTTCATCCCTCCTTCTTTTGCTTCTCAAGCCCGACCACCTCTGCCCCCCCCGACCATCGACGACGACCATTTGGAGTATGAGGTCGAAGAGATCCTGGATGTGAAGAAAGTAGGACGAGGAGTGAAGTACCTGGTAAAGTGGCTAGGCTACCCCATCGAAGAGAATACCTGGGAACCCCGCCAAAACCTTACCAACACCGCAGTTCTTCTCCGCGACTTCTTCCTCAAGCACCCGGACAAGGCGCGATTGGCCGGTTGAGACGCCCAGCCTTGAGGAGGGGGCCATGTCAGGATCCATTACGTAAGCCGCCGTCACTGAGCCCACAATGCGCTAGGATCTAGCTACGGGGACGTAAGTAGGGGATCACGTGACCACCCGCGACCTCAACTCCATACTCGCGGCCCCCCAGGCGCCTATAAGCCCGCTACCAGCACCCATCACATGCCCCCACCCACATTCCTTGCAATTTCCCACGCTTTGCAATTCGTGAGGGAGGCGGATCAGCAAAAATGCCTCTGACATCCCCCATCAATCAATCTAACCTAAACAGGCCTAATTGAGGTCTCCCCTCGGGCAGCCAAGACCGCGCCAAGCATTCCCTCTGTTGTCCTCCCCACATCCGTACCTTGCCGCTACCTTCCTTATTCGGCATCCCCTTTTCCCTACATTGCCTCCCCTATGACGCACGACTCAGAGCGTGTAGCCTCGTTCCTCTTACTTATGACTCACCTCCTACACAGCCCCCTTCCCCCAGTATATATAATACTTTTGTAGTGAGTGTAGACCCTCACGTTGAAATTGAGCTTCTTTCCCCTTCTCGCTTCTGTGAGGGACTCGGACTGACACTGCATTGGCCAAGTGTTGTGGGTAAGGGTCAGCAGAAAGTGGAGCATTGGCCACTTGGTAGTGAATGGTATGGGGGGTTAGAGGGGGTATAGGGAAAGGGTGTGGGTGCTTTACATAAGTGTTTTAGTGTCCAGGTCCAAAGATCCCGGGAAAATGAGTTTTTTGGGCATTTTCAGGGGATCTTTGAAAGTAGAAGCTTAGGGGATTAGGTAAGTGGCTATAAACCATTGATATACTATAGAGAATGTCTCCTCAAAGTTTCATAGGCCTCCCATGCCTACGTATTGTACAATATGCTATTCTTTGTAATGATACACTAGGAAGAGGCCAAAATGAAAACCAGGGGATCTTTTGAAGTAGCAAGTGGGGTGAGACATGATCCATACAAAAGTTGTATTGTTTTACCTATAGAACATGTCTACAAGGTTCCTATAACACATTTTGCAGTTTTTTATCATGTGGCCAAACTTGCATTGGCCATTTGTTTTACAGCTAGCCTGCATCACATTGGATCTTGGTAGGTATGTAGGACCTAGGTTTGGCATGTTAAGAGTGAGTAGCACAGGTGGTGTAAGTAGGATGGAGGGTGGACAGTGTGAGTGGAGTGAGTGGGTGGCACAGGCAAGGTGTGTAAAGCAGGTGGCACAAGTGAGGAGGTGCAAGTGAGGCAAGCCATGTGGTGTAGCACCAATGAGGTGAGTGGGCAGGCAGTGCAAGCAGGGTGGATGGCACAATTGGGGTGAGCAGCATGGGTGGCACCATTGGGACAAGTTTGGTGGACAGTGCATATTATCAGTCAATGATAAGTTAATAATTCCTTGTATTATTCATGACATGTCTGCTTGAGTAATGTATGTGTTTACTGTGCTCATGCTTGTCATACCTGGCACTGCTCATGTTCATCAGTCATTGCTTATGTGTGCCATACAGTGCCTAGGCTATGTCCATGCTGCTCATAGCAACCCACCTCCAGACCCTGTTCTTTTTTCTCTTCCCCAGGTAGTCCAGCACAATGCAGTTCTGCCTCCACCCCTTCCTTGCCATGTGCTATCCACTCTATGCTGCTTGTCTTGTTCTTCTGTCTAGGAGTCTTGTGATTAACATAGACCCAAGAACAAGACAAGCAGCATAAAGTGGATAGCACATGGCAAGGAAGGGGTGGAGGCAGAACTGCATTGTGCTGGACTACCTGGGGAAGAGAAAAAAGAACAGGGTCTGGAGGTGGGTTGCTATGAGCAGCATGGACATAGCCTAGGCACTGTATGGCACACATAAGCAATGACTGATGAACATGAGCAGTGCCAGGTATGACAAGCATGAGCACAGTAAACACATACATTACTCAAGCAGACATGTCATGAATAATACAAGGAATTATTAACTTATCATTGACTGATAATATGCACTGTCCACCAAACTTGTCCCAATGGTGCCACCCATGCTGCTCACCCCAATTGTGCCATCCACCCTGCTTGCACTGCCTGCCCACTCACCTCATTGGTGCTACACCACATGGCTTGCCTCACTTGCACCTCCTCACTTGTGCCACCTGCTTTACACACCTTGCCTGTGCCACCCACTCACTCCACTCACACTGTCCACCCTCCATCCTACTTACACCACCTGTGCTACTCACTCTTAACATGCCAAACCTAGGTCCTACATACCTACCAAGATCCAATGTGATGCAGGCTGGGACATCATACAGATACAGGTAAGCCATGCTAGGAGGACCAGGACACCCACATCTCTCATAATGTACACAAAGTAAGTTGACTGGATGTGTGCCTCAAGGTGGGTGTCCAGGACTGCCATGCCCAAATGACACACAAAGTTGACTAGATGTGAATGTCAAAGTGGGTGTCCTGGATGCCCCATCTCACAAAGTCAGTTAAGTGATGAGTTGAGTTTGTGTCAAAGCTTGAAAGCATGTGTGTGGCCCACAGCTATCAACACATGGGGGAGAATGGGGGAGACACAATTGCTGAATGAAGAGACTGGGGAAGAGACAGGAGAGCAGACAATCATACAAGGGCAATGGTATGCTGGTACATGGGTGACTATCTGATGGTGCTATAGGGGCAACAGGGAGCACCTCAGATGGAGGAGGGCTTGAATGGATGCTAGATGGAATGGAAGAAGAAGGCCCTTAGTTGGTAGTAGAGACAGGAAGGCATAACAATGTCATCCATGTGGACAAGAAATACTGATGAAATGTGGAAACGAAATTCCCAGTCTCTGTGCTTGCTTGTCCCCACTCATCTCAGACCTCCATTGTCCACAGGCAGCAAGTCACCCTACCCCTCAAGTAAGTACCTGTCAGTCAGTTGCCAATGTTGCAGGTTACAGCAAGGCAGCAGGTAATGTTGCAAGCCCTAGCAAGGCAAGGGACAACATCACAGGTGTAGTAGATCCATTGCCCACAGAGTTCTTGAAGGCATGGAAAAACATTGGATCAGTGAAAGAAAATAAGGAGTGGAATGGGATGGAGTGAGAGGTGCATAATGGTATTTCTCATTCCAATCATTTTTTCTAATTGTTGAGTCACAGGATTGTGACAATTGCATTGCAAAGGGCTGGCAGTGTGAGCACAGTCCTGCTGGCAAGTGTCATCAGTTTGTGGAGGACCATGGAAAGTGTTTGTGGGTCTAGGAGTTTTGACGATGGCAGGTGAAGAATGAGTTGGGTTGGGACAATGTGCTGGTCTCTTGGTTTGCTGCTTGTGACTTGGCAATCTTGATGCACACATTGTCATTGGCATAGGCCCTGCATGGCTCAGGTGCATGCATGCCTGGGGCAGACAGATCTGCATTGTTGACAAGCAGTGTGTGCACCTCTCCTTTGCTCATCCTGTAGTCTTTGATGCCCTGCTTGTATAGTTCTGTCTCTTCTCTACTCAGTAAGTGTGCACTGTTGCATTCACTAATCCCATGAGATCTTTGCAGGCACAAATTCATGGGTACATAAAGAGCTGGAGAACAGGATGGAAAGTGAGCAAACAGGTACCTGTTTCTTGCTGTGCATTGATGTCACAGAGCTACTGGCTGTTCAGGCCCTGTTCCATTTGCTGGGATATTGACAGTTAGCTGTTTGTGCATATTTTGGTTTGTTCATATAATTGATCAAGGAAACTCAACCCTCAATCAACAACATGCCCATATTGTTGACCAATGATATGAATATATCATTGACTGGCAATATGCTTATATCATGGACAATATATGCATATAATTGACCAATGATATGTGCAAATAGTCAGTCAATGGCATCCACATATTGTCAGACAACAAGGCAGTAGAAGCAGGGCAAGCAGGTCAGTGGGGCAGGCTGTGCAATTGGATCGAGTCAGATAGGCAGTGCAAGCAGGGTGAGCAGGTGAGTGGGCAATCATGGTTAGCAGTCAGAAGCGCAAGTGGGATGGGCAGGGTGGATGTCACAAGTGGGTTGAGCAGGGTAGGCAGTGCAAGTGAGGCAAGTGGGGTGGATGATGGAAGTGGTGAGAGTGACATGTATGGCACAAGCATGATTACTAGTGCAGTACAAGCAAGGTGAACATAATATGCTAGGGCCCATGACCTTGCCTCGAAGGTGCGTGCATCATGCTTGTTCCACCCTTTGATGAGCTAGGGAGTCTTCCAGGATCCTCTGGTCGAGGCCAGCTTCTTTTTCTTCAAAAATGCGCATTTCGTGCTCAAGCTCAGTTTCTTGGTGTTTGAGGATGTTGGAATCAGCCATGGTGGTTTGACTTAGAGAAAAATTTCAGGTGTTGTGACCTGATCAACAAACAGCACACTGACTAATTTGTCACATGATCTCCACTCTTGCAGGGCTTGAGGCTTGAAGGGGGGGTAATGCCAGGATCCACCCATTTTTCCCTATCTATTCCACCTCTACCAACACCTCTGGACCTCCTGACACCCACTCACCACCTCGCAGACCACCCTGCACACTTCTGAAACCTGCTGTCTTTTTCCAGAGCCCTCCTGGACTTCCCCTGCCTTCATACAATACTTGCGACCACAACACCATACTCATGGAACTCCTTGCAAACTCACCCTATGCATATCCACCATTTGAACCCCCGATATTGACACACAACATGCAGTTACACAATCTCTTCATCAGCACATGACTCACCATGTGGCAACATGTGGCACCACTGGCATTACTGGCATCACTGGTGCTACCAGTGTCACCAGCACCACCAGTGCTATCAGCACCACTGGTGCTATGACACCACCAATGCTACCAGCATTACTTGCATTACTGGCATTACTCACATGACCCTCTGCCCTAGGTCACCTGTGTCACCCATGTGACTGCTCCTATGACCTCACAATCTTAACACTCAAACATGCCACCAACAGTCAGCTGTGTATTTACTTCAAATATGTTTCCCTCCTTGCCCACAGTAATCTATAACTACAACATTTATGATCTGAGGATCCCCCCATAGTTATAGTTACTTATATGATTATTTAAATAGGTCATGACCCATGACTCACTATGGACCCAATAGAAGGTTGTTATCACCATCTGGTCAGATGATTTATGAGTTTCACCCAAAAATCAGTGCAAAACAGGTGATGGGTGATTTCTAATCACCATGAAAATCAAGGGATATTTACTAGATAAGATTGAGTTATATAATACACCCTCAATTTGGGTGATATTAAACTGGAGGATTTTAGGTTGTGCAAAACACTCTTGAAATCAAGGGATATTCAACATAATGAGATTGAGTTATATACAGTAATACACCCCCCAGTATGGGTGATATTCAACTAGAAGATATTGGGTAGTACAAAACACTCTTTACATCAAGGGATATTCAACAGGATGAGATTGAGTTATATAATACACCCCCCAATTTGGGTGATATTAAGCTGGAGGATATTGGGTGATACAATACACCCCATTAATTTGAGTGATATTAAATTGAAGGATATTGAGTGATATAATACATCTCAATTTGAGTGATATTGAACTGGAAAATATTGAGTGATACAATACACCCATTTAATTTGAGTGATATTGAACTGAAGGATATTGAGTGATACAATGCACCCCTTAATTTAAGTGATATTAAACTGGAAGATATTGAGTGATTAAACTGGAAGATATTGAGTGATTAAACTGGAAGATATTGAGTGATTAAACTGGAGGACTTTGAGTGATACAATACACCCCTCAATCTAAGTGATATTAAACTGGAGGATATTGAGTGATACACCTCCCAATTTGAGTGACATTAAGCCATGAAATCTTATTGTCTAGATGGGGACTGTAGTGTAATGGGTAACACAGCAGTTGTGGGTTGAGTCCAATTCCATGAGTGCTTGGGTTCAACTCCCACTGAGTGCATAATTTACAGGCTAAAAAATCACTTGGAGATAGAGTTAAAATCACTGAAAGTATGTAAAATCCACCTAAAATATCAAGTTGAAATGTGCTTGTTAGCAGTGACATTCACCTGGAGAGCAGCAGGTGTGTTTGGTCATATATGTGCCAAAAATAACCCATTTCATTTACCTGATTATCAACCAATACAGTTTTGAGATATCATCAATAAATTAATTTTGTACAATTTCTTATGGTGAAAGATAGTGAAAAACACCTAAGATTATGGCTAAGATGACCCAAAAACTAACATGAAATTCACCTATTAGATCAGCTTAAAAGGCACCAATGATAGAGTGAAATCCATCTATTAGAGATCAGTTTAAAATACACTTGTATTGTAGTGATATTCACCCAAAAAACAGTGGGTGAATTCGGACATAAAAGTAGTGAAAATCACCCATTCTTTGTACCCAATAAACACTTGATTATCAACTAGTCATGGTGATTTTCACTTAGGAAACCATAGATATTCACCACATTTCAGGGTTCTTTGTGTGGTGATTTTCACCCAACTTGGGGCCTACAGTGACTGGTCATGCTTGCAACCTTACTTATGCTTTCCTAACCCCTTGCAACCTTAGTAGAACATGCGCACAGTCACTTTACAACTAGTTAAACCCCATACTACTATAGTCTTGTTGCCTGGAGACCTCTATACTTTTCCTAAATAGTTACACTCTCTGCATGTACATATATAAGTCTCACATGTACTTATGATACTCCAGACTTGATATTGATGCACTTTGGTTTAAGCTTGAGGCTAGTATGCCCTTTGAGCTTGGAACCACCACGATTGATAGGTCTTGTCTAACTTGGTGACCTCAACAACACCAAGACATACTCTGCTTTCTTCTAACTCATCCTCTGCGCTCATATAAACTTGCATGCCTGAGTATTTTTCTTTACTTGTCTTGGTACTAATTCCTTGAACCCTATAGGTTCCCCCATCAGTCAGCAAAGTCATCACCTTCACTGACCTACTTCTCAACACCATCACGACCACTTGTGACCTTCTCAGCAACATCTTTTCTTCTTTAACTCATCCATTTCTCCTTCTATGCTTTGTCTGTCAACTTTGTGACCTTCTCAGCAACTTCCTCTCTCTCTCAACTTGTCTTTTCTTATTTCTACACATCATCAAACATTTCCACAACCTTCCAGGACTAAGTATTCTTGATTATACTCAACAGTAGATTGGTCTTAGTGAGTTTACAGGACCAGTCACCAACAAATTGAGCTTTGGTACTATTTATGAGATGGGACAGGCCCTAACAATTGGAAGTGACCATAGTGGTTGGACTTAGAGAGAAATTTCAAGTGTCATGACCTGATCAACAAACAGTGTGCTGACTAATCCATCATGTGATCTCCACTCTTGCAGGGCTTGAGGCTTGAAGGGGGGGCAATGTTGGGACCAACCCCATTTTTCCCTACCCAATTTGACCCTATCAGCACCTAAAAGCCTCCCAACACCCTTCCATAACCTTGTGGACCATCCCACATGCCTCTGACACTTGCTGTCACCTCCCAGAACCTTCCCTGACTGCCCATGTCATCCCACAATACTCACAACCACAACACATGCTTGTGCAGCCTCCCTCCATCTCAACCTACACAGATCCACAACCTGAACCCCACATCAACACACAACATGCAGTTGTACTTCTGTAGAGTATTTGGCAGTCTGGATACTTCATACCCATACCCCCCCATACTCTGTAAATCCCACTCCCCCTTAGTGAATGGCATGGGTTACCCATGGGTAAATTTGACTGTACCCATACCCACACCTGACAGTACCCTTACCCATGGGTATGGGTCCACTAAACTGCCAGGTACAGGCATGGGTTTGTACCTCTTGTACCCACTCTCTCACCAAGGGACTCTAAGTCCAACCCAACTGTCATGACCCTCTCATTTTCCCCAAACATACCGTGTATAGCACCATCCATGAGCCTTCTGACATCCTCCCATGACCCTATGCATCCACCCTCAAACCTTCTAAACCTTCCCAAGCTGTCTACAAACCCTCCTGACCTTCTGTCACCATTTATACATTATCAGACCCTATCATGCCTCACACATCCCCTCACTACATGCCCTACCAATGCACCAGACCTCCACACTCCTCTAGTTACACTTGGCACACTCATACTTCTGATGCATGTGACTTGCCAACTAGCACCACCCACACCACCTCTCTTCTCTTCTATACTTTGTCTTATGTCTTTGTGACTTTCTGGGACTAAATATTATTGATTATACTCAACAGTTGATTGACCTTAGTGAGTTCAAATGAGCAGTCACCAACAAATTGACTATCAATGATATTTATGAGACAGGATGAGCCCTAACACCAACCCTCCATCCAGACTTTATTCTGCCCAACCACCCAACACAACACTTAACATCCACCATTTGCCTAACCTTCACAGACCATGACACTTGTCTGGTGACTCCAAAATACTCTGCTTTCCTTTTAAATTGTCCTCTGTACTTGCATATCATGCAGATATGGTAATAAGTGCTCAACTAGGAAATGCAGTGGGATTGTATGATTCAATAATTAAAATGACATGAGCCCAATACAAAAGTTGCTTAGATATGGTTGAAGGTTGTCATTAAATATTTTTCAAAATTCTGGGAATATTTTTAAATGACCCACCAAGGCAGCATTGGTAGGAATATTGTACCTTAAGGATCTTGGTAAAGTGGCCTATTGGCCAGAATCTAAAAGCAGTCCAAAAACCCTTTAAATATTTTTAGGGTTAGGGCACCTATTTCACATGGAGTTCTAGCTGTTTTGAGTGTGATATACCTAAAGCCTCTCAAGATCCTGGGTGCCTAAAATACAGTGGCAAGATCTTGGAGAAGGGTCAGAGGAAAGTGGAGCATTGGATACCTGGCAGTAGATGGTCCATAGGGGGTGTTGGGAAAGGGTGTGGGTGCTTTACATGATTGATTTGGTGACCAGGTCCAAAGGTCCCAGGACAATGGTGTTTTTTACTGACAATGTGCACATGTCATTGATCATTGAACACAGAATGTGCATAGATGATACCCATATTATTGTTCAATGACATGTGCACATCATCAATGATTGGTCAATTGTATGGGAATGTATACCATTGGTCAATGCCTAGGTCATTTACCCACATTGAGTGCATATCGTTGATCAGCAATATGCGCACATTGTGTGTAAATGATATGCCCAGGTCATCTATCACAATGGGCGCATATTGTGTGAAAATGATATGCCCAGGTCAGCTATGCACGTTGTGCGCATATTGTTGATCAATGATATGCACACATGGTGTGTAAATGATATGACCATGCAATTGACATATGGGAATATCATGTATTCACAATGTGTGCATATCGTTGATCAACGATATGTGCAAATTGTGTGTTAATGATGTGCCCAGTCATTTACTGACAATGTGTGCATATCATTGATCAACAATATGTGCACATGGTGTGTAGATGATATGGGCAAATGATATTTGAATATATACACAGAAAGAGACTGAGGTACAGATTTATATAAGCACACATCTGATATTAAATGGTCAAGCTTTGCATAAGCCTAAGCCTGACCTATTAAGCTAATACCTACTACAATGGGTCCAGATACACCCCACACCAGTATTACCCCCACTGTCCCCACTCATGACTAATTACTCTGGAGTGCTTCCAGTGCTCCCATTTCCAATACCCAGTGTTAACCCACCACCTTTGTCATATGGGTCACAACATCCACTGCTGCCAACCCCAAATTTTCTGCTGCAGTTGCTGCCATGACCCTTTGAGATGCCAGGGATTCCACAAGGAATTTCCACTAGCAGCACCCCATGGTGCCCATCAGGAATCCACCTGCTGGTCTGCCACACTACATCTACTACCCAAAGTCCACAGCCCCAAACCAATGTCTTCACAGGTAAGGACCCCACATGCTAACAATGTTCATCTTGCACAGTGTTACATGGTTTCTGGGGAAGCCACAGAAATTCACTACTGATCATAATCATGTCCTGTTCACCACCTCATACCTCTGATACCAGGCAAATCCTTGGTGGATGCTGTACATTGTTCAGCAACTGCCACCCATGATGCTAACTAGTGTTGCCACAGCTTAGGCTAGAAGCCAGCTTGGACATGATCATGATCAGTAGTGAATTTCTGTGGCTTCACTGGAAGCACTCCAGAGTAATTAGTCATGAGTGGGGACAGTGGGGGTAATACTGGTGTGGGGTGTATCTGGACCCATGAATGGGAACTGAGGGTGGTTGAGCCAGTGGTGTAGGGCTTGGTGGCATTGTAGGTGGAGGAGGAGGATAAGGGGGTACTGGGGCCAAGGAGTTGGAGCCTCCCATCAGGGCCAAGCCTGGTCCAAGCATCCTTACTAATGAAGCAGATGCAGAGGCCAGGGTCTGGGGCAATGGGCCTTATGAAGTTGTTGATTTTGTGTTTACAGATGGTGAGGGGGAACAAATATATCATATATGTGCAATATTGTCATGGTCAAGTCACATGACCACATAAGGTCATGAACATGTGATACACTAATCATGTGACAGGTCCCAATAGGATGGCATATCAATGTTTGATATGTATGTTATAGGGCTAGTATGATATGCATGCCCACTTGCCCAGAATGTATGCATATCATGTACAAATGATCTATGTACACTCACCCAGAATCATATGCATATGATATGTGTACATTCTGTATGAGTGTACACATATATCACTTGTATATGTGTCATGAAAGCGTCGTCCGTGCTATCAGGCCAGCAAATTTCAATCTTTTAACTTAAGAAACACCATGCAAATCAGGCAAACAAGGGGCTAAACCCCAGCTATATATTTTATCGCAAGATAAGTACAATACTTATCTACATGAAAGAAAGCCAAGACCCCTCTTCATCAAGGGAGGAGCCTGAGGTGCCATACTCAGATCCCCAAGACTCCTCTTCCCACGAACCCAAGGGCAACCCTCAAGGGATGGGAAGCGAACTGACCATCCCAGATTCCTGCCTCTAAGGCAGCCTCTTGCAAATCTCGCACAGCACTGAGAGGACCTTCGTCGTCCAGAGTAGGAGATGGGAGGGAGGAATAGGCGGGGGGGAGGTCAATGGTAGGAAGGGAGGGTGACGGAGGAGGCGCCACCAACGAGGTATCCAGAGGTTGGAGATCTGGACCTGGGGACGGTAAGCCGGATGTACAGGACCAGAACCAATCTCAGCCCAATCCTGCCCACCTTGGTACCAGGTACCTTGATCACCCCAGGGGGTGGTGGCCCAGACGGTTGGCGAGGGAGGACGGGGAGGAGCCCAGTCCCAATCTATAAAGAATCAGACTTACCAAAGACAGAGAGAAGCAACTCAGCTAACTCACCATGAGGATCCTCGAGAAGGTCACAAATACGCCGGTAAGGACCTTGAGTCAAGGAGCAATCCTTGACAAGGTGGGAGGGATCCCCACAGGTGAAGCATCGGTCAAGGACCCAGTAAAGGTCCGCATCAGCAGGGACGAGTTGAACCCACCAATGGAAGGTATCGCAGGAGAGCTTAATCCCAGTGCGGGGAGCGAAGAGGGAGGAACTGTGGAAGAACTCAACGAGGTGGTGGCCTTGGAAACACATAGCAGGCAGACTCTGAAGAGATGGCGAAAGGAAGAAGACCATCCTTTTATCCAGGAACTGCCACAGGCTGATCTCGACCTCGATTGGGCAAACCCCTATCCACCAGACACGATCACCCCTAAGAAGATCTTTGATCAAAGATCAGTTTCACTTGATCACTGCATCACACTGATCGATCAAGTGATCATGACTCAGAGCAGCTTGATCACAGATCATCTGATCCTCCGATCTCATCCCCAACAAAGATCAGACGCAGCCGACTGTGATGTAATGCATCGAAGCGGGGACCCTATCTGATCACTGATGACATCATCATCACAAGGATCCCAACAAAGATCGACACTGCTCATACTCAGCATTCCAGTGCAAGCGCGCAGCTTTCCTGATCACCTATCAGATTCCGATATTTAATCAATGACTCATACATCATGTACAGCCCATAGCTAGAGTATATAAGACCTGGGACCAGCCCACATGTACCCTAGCTTCGATCTTTTCATCTATACACTTACTTGAGAGACCTCAACTAAGTCTGACAGCAAACGTCGCTGCTGAGAACTTCGCACTGGAAGGATTCGTCTTCCTGCCTTTAAGGTCGCAAGTCATCCCTCCTGAGAGTTTCACCAGCCACCCATCGATTGAGCAGAACCTCTATCGGTTCAAGTATTACCAAAGGTATACCAGGACTTGGATAAAGGACCAACTACTCCGAGCCAATCCCCAGACCTATTACCAGACACTTCGACTACTGCAGGAGTATTCCCTGCACATTGAAAGACAAGTCTGCCAGGACTATTGACTAGCATTAGAAACTGAACAGACCCTTTGCTCTACCCTTGCACACCAAAGGGGTTTTGCTGTCACAAGCCTGACAATATGATATGCATACATTGCATAATGTAAGTATCTCATATGCATCTGATAAGCATACATTCTTGGCAAGTGGGCATGCATATAATACATACATGTCATTTGTATATGATATAGACATGTTACAGAATGTACACATATTGTATGCATCCAATATGCATACATTCTGGGCAAGTGTGCATGCATATCATACAAAAATAATATCACCTTGCTCCTGCAGGGTCTCTCCTGCACAGATTATGTAATTAATATGTGTTGTTCATGTATGCATATTGGATGCATACAATATGTGTACATTCTCTAACATGTCTTTATCATATACAAATGATATGTGGGCATGCATATACATCATTGGAGTATATGATATATGCATGCCCACTCACCCAGAATGTATGCATATTGTATGCACACAATATGTGTGCATTCCTGGTGAGTGGGGATGCATATACATATGTACACATGCCCACTCACCCAGAATGCACGCATATCGTACGCATACGATATGCATGCATTCCTGGTGAGTGGGGATGCATATACATCATTTGTATATGATATATGCATGCCCACTCACCCAGAATGTACGCATATCGTACGCATTCAATATGTGTGCATTCCTGGTGAGTGGGCATGCATATACATCATTTGTATATCATATACACATGCCCACTCACCCAGAATTTACGCATATCATATGCGTACGATATGTGTACATTCCTGGCAAGTGGGCATGCATATATATCATTTGTATATGATGTACACATGCCCACTCACCCAGAATGCACGCATATCATACGCATACGATATGCATGCATTCCTGGTGAGTGGGGATGCATATACATCATTTGTATATGATATATGCATGCCCACTCACCCAGAATGTACGCATATCATATGCGTACGATATGCGTGCATTCCTGGTGAGTGGGCATGCATATACATCATTTGTATATGATATACACATGCCCACTCACCCAGAATGTACGCATATCATATGCATATGATATGGTGTGTGCGCATATGCTTTGCCCAGAAGTATGCTATTGTTCACATACAATATGCATACTTCTGGGAAGAGTGTGGATATTGTACATGAATGATATGCATACACACTTTCCAAGAAGTACGCATATCCTCTGCCCAGAAGTATGCATATTGTTCATGTATGATATGTGTACACACTCTGCCCAGAAGTATGCATATCGTTCGCATACAATATGCGTACACACTCTGCCCAGAAGTACACATATCATTTGTGTATGATATGCATACTTCTGGGACAGCCAACATATCCATATCATTTATGACCAAGACTTATTTATGTGTGGGAAATAGCTCAAATCCTTAGACTGTACTCAGACCTAACCTAACCCTAATTACGAAAATCTACTACAATACATGAAAACCACATATGATAAACACAAAAATACAAAAACATTAGAATACAAGAAGGGAAACATGGTATGGCTGGACGCAGTAAACCTGAATACAGAATGGCCATCAGAGAAACTCATGGACAAAAGAGTGGGACCCTTTGTGGTAATTGAGAAAGTTGGGGCCTCAGCCTACTGTCTGGACTTGCCCCCTACCTGGAAAATTCACCTGGTATTCAATGAAATGTTACTCACACCATACATAGAAGGGAAGTTCCCTAACCAGGAACTGGACAAGTGCCCACCACCCGAACTCATCGATGACCACTTGCAATACTGTTTCCTTCACATGAACATTCCCACACCCTGCCGACCCTGCCAGACAAAAGTACATATAAACCCTGAACCCCGCAACCTAACAAACCACAGCCCCACTACCTCCCCTCGCCATGCCAGCAGACCGCACCCCTCAGACCCCACGCCGCGGCGCAGCAGGACCGCTGTACTATGCCCGCCGAGCCGCCGGATGGCCGCAAAACCTACCGTGGCCACTGCCCCCCGAAACCACCCACCGGTACATACCAGAACCCATGCTGCCCACACTTTAAGGTCCTCCCTCCTCCCCCAACACAATGGCCCACATGTGACACATACTGGACGCTGTCCGTATTCCCCTAGCATGCCAGAATATGGGGTTGGACCCCTGCCTCTTATGTCAGATGACCCCCCAGCGCACATACTGCAGTTCTGACGAAACCGAGAAATCCTTGAGCCAGAAGACAAGGTATGGGTCTGCCAGTTCACCAAATGTCTCAGCACAAGCCTCAGCTGCATGATGTGGCAAGAATTATGAGGACTCAAATTTGATCAACAACAACGGATCTTATGCACGTCACCTGTACTTGGCGAGATCTGGGTCAACTGCCGCAACATGCAGCTCCAACTCGAAATACCCCTGCCCCCCAAACCAATCCTATGAGAAGAGTGGGCGATCCACTACCAGCAAGAGGGCCCCCCCTTTGTCATACCGGTCACTACTGACATACGGAACCCATGGATCATGCCCACCAACAACTACGACCACCCCCTCATTCCTGACACTCGTGACACCAGTGTCGACCCCCCAACCAAAATCCCACCGCCACAACCCGAACAGCCAACCAAAGTGGAATGCGAGCAATCCCAAGAAGCCTAGCTGCCCGCCGAGATGTCAGACCACTGGAGGGGGATGATGTAAAGATTCTCATGCTCCTCGCCCAGCCTCCCCTAAACCACGTGCCCACCCCCACATGCCATCGCCATCACCCTTGTACCTATCCACATGTCCCATCCTGCCCTTCTTCCACACTTCCATGCTGCACGGCCTCATGGGTGCCTCATGTACTCACAATGCCTCTACCATGCCCCTGTCGCCACTCTCACCCTATGCCCTATTAGTATAAGTACGGACTCTGCTAGTCAGTAACACCTCAGGTTGTTACTTCCCTTCCAATATCATCCTTCTGCTTCCATTTGGCCAAGCCTCAACCTTGCTCCCTCGAATATCCTGAAGTCAGAGGACTGTTTGTGACAGAACCCTACTCTCAGTCACCTTCACCCCTCACCTTCACCTTCATGAACACTCTTACTCATCCTCACCCACCCCATTTACTCTGTCACTCTCACAATCATCTTCACTCTCACCCTTGCTCACATGCTCATTTAATATCAAGAATAATGGGGATCTTTGGAACAGATGGAAAGTGGGATGTGGTTTCCATACAAAAGATGATAGCAAAAATGTGAACTAGGCACATGAATATTTTGGTGATTATTGGAAATTATTTAATAGAAGTTGGCCAATGCAGCATTGGCCAAGTGTTGTGGGTAAGGGTCAGCAGAAGGTGGAGCATTGGCCACTTGGTAGTGAATGGTATGGGGGGTTAGAGGGGGTATAGGGAAAGGGTGTGGGTGCTTTACATAAGTGTTTTAGTGTCCAGGTCCAAAGATCCCGGAAAAATGAGTTTTTTGGGCATTTTCAGGGGATCTTTGAAAGTAGAAGCTTAGGGGATCAGGTAAGTGGCCATAAACCATTGATATACTATAGAGAATGTCTCCTCAAAGTTTCATAGGCCTCCCATGCCTATGTATTGTACAATATGCTATTCTTTGTAATGATACACTAGGAAGAGGCCAAAATGAAAACCAGGGGATCTTTTGAAGTAGCAAGTGGGGTGAGACATGATCCATACAAAAGTTGTATTGTTTTACCTATAGAACATGTCTACAAGGTTCCTATAACACATTTTGCAGTTTTTTATTATGTGGCCAAACTTGCATTGGCCATTTGTTTTACAGCTAGGTTAAAAATTTGATGCAGGCCATGCATAGCGTGGTCCTGAGGGGGGTGTTTGCGATGGAGGAGTGGAGGGCGGAGGCCGCAGCGGAGCGGAAGGCCGCGGCGGAGGATCGGAAGATTCTCTGCGGGATTTTGGAGAAGTGGGGGAAGAGGATGGAGGTGGCGGAGAAGGTGGAGGCAGCGGAGGAGGTGAGGAAGGAGATGGCAGAGGTTCTGAGGGCGGAGGCGGAGGAAGCGGAGGCGGAGGACATGGTGGTGGAGGTGACGGGGAAGGAGAAGGAGAAGGAGAAGGGAAAGGCGAAGGAGGTGGGGTCGGAGAAAGAGGCGGAGGAAGAGGCGGAGGCGGAGGTGGAGGCAGGAGAAGTGGGAGCGGAGTTCGGGCTTAAGGAGCCCGAAGGAATTTTGCAGGCGTCGCCCGGCTCGCCCCCCTCCGCCTAAAAAAAATAAAAATTTTATATACTTGTATTTATTGTTTCTTTTTTCTTTTCTTTTTTATAAAATTTTTGTTTTTTATCTTTGAACTCGAGTGAAAAGTAAGCGGAGTGAAAGGAAAATAAAGTAAGACAACACGGAGAAGACGAAGAGAGGTTCGGAGTCGGACTTGGGAGAAAAAATCAAAGGTTCGGAGTTTACGGAGAAAAGGAATAAGAAGAAAGAAGGTTTTTTAGAGTTTTCGGAGTTTTCGGAGACAGGAACAGGGAGAGAGAGACAGAGAGACAGAGAGACAGAGAGACAGAAATACAGAGAGACAGAAATACAGATTTTTTTTTTTTTGGGGGTTTTTGGAGAAGACGGAGAAGCGAGAGATGGAGTAGTATAGAACAGAAAATGTACGTAAGTAGAAGCATAAGAGAGATTTCGGGGTATTGGAGTGAACGGAGAAAAGAGACGGAATTGGATTGAATGAAAAATGTACGTAAATAGAAGTATAAGAGAAATTTCAGGGAATCAGAGTGAACGGAGAAAAGTCTATAGGGTATTGAGAGGTCCAGGCTTGTTCAGATAAGCTTGGTGGAAATCCGAAACGGCCTCGGAGGCGTGGACAAGTTCCGTAGCGGGAAGCCAGGATGTTTCCTCATCGGTTCCTTCGTATCCGGACCACCGCACCAGGTATAGGAGTTTGCAGGTGCGGCATTTGTCGATCTTGGAGTCGAGCACTTCGGAGATTTCGTGCTCTAAGTCTCCATCGATCTCTACCGGAGGAGGCGGGGTGATGGTACGATTCGGAATTGTATTCGGAGTGACTGGCTCCAGCATGGAAATGTGGAAGACGGGGTGGACGGCTCGCATGGCCTCGGGGAGTCGGAGTACAAAGGAGTGCGAACCGGCCTCTCTGATGATCTCGAAAGGTCCGAGGAACTTGTCGGAGAGTTTTTTGGAGGGTCTGGTCGTACGGAAAAACTTCGCCTTTACGTATACTCGGTTTCCGACCTTAAACTCCGGTGCCGGAGTCCGACGTTTGTCCGCCGGACCCTGATAGCGACTCTGCGCTTTGGCGATTTGGTTACGGAGTTCTTGGTGCAGCTGATCCAAGTCTACAGCGAGCTCTCGGGCACAGACCGAAGTTACTTCGTGTTCGGGAAATACCGAGATATTCGGATGATAACCCTTGTTCGCGAAGAACGGAGAAACCCCAGTGGTGGCGCTCGGGGCATTGTTGTAGGCAAACTCAGCGAGGGGTAGAAGCTGCAACCAGTTGTCCTGCTGGTAATTGCAGTAACAACGGAGGTATTGTTCCAATGTCTGGTTAGTCCGCTCCGTCTGTCCGTCGCCCTCCGGATGATATCCGGAGGTGAAGTGTAAAGTCATGTCCAGGACTTTACCCAATGAGCGAAAAAAAAACGGGAAACGAACTCGGAGCCGCGATCGGAGGTGACATGCGACGGAACTCCATGTTTCGAGAAGACGTGGAATACGAATAGACGAGCCAACTCCGCGGAGTTCACTTCGTCAGTCGTCGGGATGAAGATTCCCTGCTTCGTAAACCTATCAACAACCACCAATATTGCGGTAAAACCGGAGCTCTCAGGGAGTTGCTTGATGAAATCCATCGAAATGGAATTCCATGGTTTCTCGGGTATGGGTAGCTGCTTGAGCATTCCATATGGCTTATGCCGAGGGGCTTTCGCCCTACCACAAGTCGTGCAAGACTTGCAAAAGTCCAATACGAATCCTCGGAGTTTCGGCCAGGTATAATCCCTGAAGACCAAGGCCGTAGTCTTGGTCCGACCGAAATGTCCGGCGAGTGGGTGATCATGTCTCGCGCGTAAAACGCGGAGTCAGAGGTCATTGACATCCGGTACATAAATCCGTCCGCGCTCGCGGAGAAGTCCGTCGTCGTCCATGGACCACTTAGGGTCTGCGGAGTTCGAGCAGAGGTCTTCTAGGATCGGGACAATCACAGGATCGAGCAAGAGTCCAGACCGGATGTCCTCTCGGAGTTGATGATCGTCAATCACAAACGACGCACAGAGTGCGGGTACGTAAAGCGACGAAGCTCGGAGAGACGATATCAATTGTTCGCTGGAGAACATCGGCCGGAGGTTTTGCGGATTGACGCGGGCATAGTCGCTATCCCCCTCTTTGGGATAGATGTCCCAACGTCTAGTCAACGCATCGGGTTTCATTCCGAGGCACCCGGGGTGGAATCAGATCACGAAATTGAACTGGGAAAGGAACTCTGACCACCTGGCTTGATGCCGGGTGAGCAGGCGGACCATGGAGAAGTACTCTAGGTTCTTGTGGTCGGTAACAATGTCGACCGGAATTTCAGAACCTTCGAGATAGTGCCTCCAAGCGGTAAACGCCTCAAATATAGCGAGAAGTTCCTTATCATGGGTGTCATAGTTCAGTTCGGAGACGCCTAGGGTGTGGGAATGAAAAGCAATAGGGTGGACTTCACCGTCGGAGGCGACCGTAGAAAGTATCGCAGCGACAGCGTAGTCCGAGGCGTCCGTTTCAACTATCAGCGGAGCTCCAGGTATGAAGTGCGAGAGGATCGGAGCCGTGGAGAACGCGGTTTTTAGATAGTCAAATGCGGACTGGCAATCGTCGGACCACTGCCACTCGATGTTTTTATGCGTCAAGCGGTTCTTCGGAGCGACGATCTCGGAATAGCCATGGACGAAGTGGCGGTAGAAATTGGCGAACCCGAGGAAGGACTGGATATCCTTGACCTTCCGCGGAGTCGGCCAATCCTGTATAGTTTTCACTTTAGCCGTGTCCATAGAAAGTCCGGACGGAGATAAAACAAATCCGAGATACTCCACAGTTTCAGCGTGAAATTCACACTTAGCCGGGTTCAGGAAGAGACCATGCTCCCGGAGCCTTCGGAGTACCTCTCGGACGTGCTCAACGTGTTGTTTCAGATCCTCGGAGTAAATTAGGATGTCGTCGAGGTAGACGACCATAAACGTGTCGAGAAGGTCGGAGAATATGTCGTTCATAAAGTGCTGGAATGTGGCGGGCGTGTTTGTGAGCCCGAAAGGCATCACACACCATTCAAAGGATCCGTATCGGGTGCGGAATGCGGTCTTCCATTCGTCACCCTCAGCGATACGGACCAGGTGATACGCGTGTCAGAGGTCGAGTTTTGTATAGATTCGGGCTTTTCCTGGAACGTCGAGAAGATCTTTAGTCAGCGGGAGCGGATAACGGTCTTTTTTGGTCAATTTATTGAGACCACGGAAATCAACGCATAATCGGAGCGTTCCGTTCTTCTTCCAGACAAAGAGCACAGGTGCTCCATGTGGAGAACGGCTTGGACGGATAAATCCAATGCGGAGGTGCTCGTCCAAAAACTCGCGGAGTTCGCTGAGTTCGGACTGCGACAGAGAGTAGACCGCACCTGGCGGAGGGGATTGGCCATCCAGCAGGTTGATCTTTAAATCATACGGTCGATGCGGAGCAAGGGTATCTGCCTTCTTTTTACTGAAGACATCTGGGAAGTCCCTCTACTCCTCTGGAATGGAGAGGAGGTCCTGGGGGGTGGTGTCGGGGACGTTGAACGAAGCAGAGGCCGCGTGCGCGGACTCGCTCGACAATGTCATGCCAAAGACTTGGGACCCGCAAAGTCCACAAGCCGTGACGAATGCGGCAGCATTCACAAAAGAAACTTTGGGTGTCTCCTGGAGAGATGGAGTAGACGGAAAGGTCAGAGACTGGGTCAAAGACGGAGACAGAGGCAGAGATGGAGACGGAGTCCGGGTCTGGTTCAGAGTCGCTGCAGACGACATTTGAACCGGAGCACACGGAGTGGAGACAGACAGAGGGACAGAGGTGGACAGAGGGACAGAGTGGAGAGTGCTGGCCGGTGCACCCTCTGGATCAGATTTCGGAGTTTTCTCCTCTTTCGTAGATGGTCTGGGCTTTATCTGGCCAGTAATCCAGTCAACCAGCGGGTTGTTTTGGAACAGCCAATTCATTCCCAAGATCACATCACTAGAGGGATCAAGATCGGTAACTACACACAAGACGTCGGTCGGATCCATGGCGGAGAGCCGAATGGATAACCAGACCGCTTCGGTAACCCATACGGAGGTGGTCCCGTTAATAAAAACGACCTCCCGAGGGGTCACCGGAGTTTTCGGAAGATGGAAGCAAGAAGCAAATTTGGTGTCAATGAAACAAAGTTCAGCACCGGAGTCTATCATAGCTTTGAACGGAGACGAAATAGAAGGAGAGGAGGCAAGAAGGGAAAGAGAACGATGAAAGGAAAGGGTATCGAGTATCGGTTCCGTACGATCGGAGTCGGAGCAGCCGGAGAGTCGTACTATGCTCTCTGGGCTGCTCAATCTTTTTTTGGCACGGAGTCATCTCCCTCGGAGGTGATTCGTGCAGCGCTGGCACTGGCCCGCGAGGTCCGCTTACGGCACTCGTTGGCTTTGTGGCCCGCTATTCCACAGAAGAGGCACAGATTATTATCAAAACGCCGTTGGCGTTCCTCTGGAGTCAGTTTTCCATCCTGACCCAGATGGGCCTTCTTTGTGTTGCTGGAGCTACTGGAGTTAGTGGAGCCCTCAGCAACCTTTGGAACGGAGTTCCCAGAAGTCAAACCAGAGTTCACCGGACGCTTATCCGAGGGTTTCTCGGACTTGGTATTAGCGCCGGAAGTGCTTGGGGACTTGGGAGTATCCGAAGTCTCCTTTTTTATGGTGTTGTTAGGCGTCGGAGCTTTAACGGAGTCCCGAGAGATCTCCTGCTGATGAGCCCAATAACGGCCATCGA
Organism: Clavaria fumosa; assembly: GCA_951802425.1. Taxonomy (NCBI): domain Eukaryota; kingdom Fungi; phylum Basidiomycota; class Agaricomycetes; order Agaricales; family Clavariaceae; genus Clavaria; species Clavaria fumosa. The sequence continues at coordinate 3,794,309 of OX637797.1, read as the reverse complement.
TCGCACTGGCTTGCTCACGGAGTCCGCGGAGCGTGTCCGCGCGGTTAACGCGGGCCAGTTCGTCTTTGATGCGGCTAGCAAGTCCTTTGTAGAACTGCTGCTGCACCGCGTACTCGTCCCAATGGACAATGGACGCGAATCTGTTGAACGAAATGGTATATTTCGTCAACTTCTGGTCCTCGCGCATCCAGAGGCATTCGAGTTCGAACTCCGCCTCACGGATCGCGTCGTAAGGACCAAAGTTCTCTGTAAGTTGAGCAATGAACATCTTATAGTTCGAAAGAACCGGATGGTCTTCACCATCCAGGATCATTGGTTCGAACCATTCCAAGGCGAAGCCTCGGAGAAAGGAAAGGACATAGCGTACCTTATGAGAATCGGACTTGAATGCTCTTGGGCGATCAAGGAAGTTTAACTGGCATTGGACCAAGAAGCCTTTCAACTTCTTAGCATCCGAGCCATCGAATGTGTTGGGGTCGCGTGGTTTTACCATATCCGGGCGCTTGTTGGCGTTGATAATTTGCTGAAGAAGGCGTGCCGGAGTTGGTTCGCGCTCTGCTCGAGGTGTCAGAGGTTCATTTAGCTCGTTGTCGTCGTCAGTGACCGCGGGATCTGACTCTTCGTCGTGGTCCGGAGGTCCGGACACACTCGGAGTCGGAGTATTGTCGGCCGGTTCTGGAATGTTGACGTCGTCAGCAACAGGAGGTGGAGGTCGAGCACCGGAACATGTAGTAGGCATTGTTAAGTTTGTATATATGAGGTTTGAAGTTCAAATATACTGTCACGGTCCTAACAAGGTTAGCGGCGAAGGGGTTAGTGGAGCGGAGCGGAGATATTCTATCGGAGTCCGGTCGGAGTCCGATATCGGAGAAACGGAGAAGTAAACACAAGGAAGAGAGACTTATGGGACTGCGGCCTCAACGTATGTGTTGTGCCACCGTGTATATATGTGTCCCTATTTATCAAACAAGAACAATACCTAAAGGAGGGTCAGAACACAAGTCAAAACTCCGAAGTTGATCGGAGTCCGTCAGAGTTGGTCGGAGTTGATCAGATGACGTGGAGAACATCGAGGACGATGAGGACGAAAGCTCAGGGATGTTTTTAGGATCAAGAGACATTAATATTCAAACTGAGGAGCAGGGAGATACAGGTGGAAACTTATACTGCAAGGACAGAGTATAGGAGTAATGTGAAACAATGTATTTATCAAATTACTAGGAGAGTTTCACCACTTGTGCCTGTGCAATTTTCTTGGAACAAAGAAACAACAACAAAAGCGACTCCCATGGGTCAAGGGTATCCTCTCAGTAGTGAACAGAATGAGGGGATGGAGGGAGAAGGTTCTAGAACGAAGTCCGAATGGTCCGAAGGTCGGCGGAGTAAAGTCCGATGAAGATGTGGAGCGGGGTGTACGGAGTTACGGCGGAGTGGATCGGAGTTGGTACGGAGCTCGGAGTCCGGGGCGGGGATAGTGCTTATGCAAGCGGATGGGGTCGTAACACAGTGTTGGTTCCAATACTGTTAGCAGGAAGGTATGGAACTGGAGGATCTACTAGTCCTGTAGACCAACTGCATGAGGAATTGAGGACCTGTCTGAGTCATTATGACTCTCAGTGACTCATTTCTGACTGCACCCAGTACCAGAACCATAACAGACACATTGATTCTCCAACTGCAGTCGGACTACTCTATAAATGTAGAAGTAGTTAAAGAGGCCATTGAGCCACCTTTCCCAGACAACAAGATCATCTTGTCTGTCATAGAGCTCAGGCTCTAGATATTACTTCCAATCTCTCCACAGCCTATCATCCCGAGACCGACGGACAAACCGAACGAGTCAACCAGATCTTGGAGCAATATATACGAATCTATACGAACTACCAGCAGGATGACTGGACCCACCAACTTCCACTCACCGAGTTTGTATACAACAACACCCCCCACAGCACGACTGGTGTCTCCCCGTTCTTTGCGAACAAGGGATACCACCCAAGACTCACGATTTCCCTTGAAGGGATACCCGCGCATGAAGCCCACATGGTCGCAACCGATCTCAAGATGCTCCATCAGCACTTACAAGATCAACTCAAGGTCGCGAACGAGGCCTACTCGCGCTTTGCGGACAGGAAGAGAGAGGTTACACCGAACTGGAAAGAAGGAATGAATGTGTGGTTAGACTTGCGGAATGTGAAGACGAAGAGACCGATGAAGAAATTGGACTTGAAACGAGCCGGACCTTTCCCCATACTTGCGAAAGTTTCGACTCACGCATATCGTCTCCAGTTACCGAAATCGATGCGAGAAATTCACAACATTTTCCACGTTTCGTTACTTGAGAAGGTCTACAACGACACTTTCCCCCAGCGGCAACAGCAACCCCCACCCCCTATCGAGGTTGACGGTGAACAACATTATGAAGTCGCCGACATACTAGATTCTCGAAGGAGGGGTAGGAAAGTGCTTTACCTCGTATGATGGGAAGGTTATGGACCCGAGGACGACACCTGGGAACCAATAGAATCACTTTCTGGCTCGAAGGAACTCCTCAAGGACTTCCACGCGACCTACCCGGAAAAACCTCGCATGACTTGCGCAACTCAATAATTTTCCTCGCCTCTTTCTCGTTTTTTCTTCACTTTCTCACTTCGGACTTCACAGCAATTCATATATACGCAATAAAAATACAACAAGAAAATTTCTATCTACTGGTCGCAAGCTTTTTCCTTCCTCTTTCGCGACCCTTCTGCTCCTTCCCCGCCTTCCACACTCGCGACTTCTTCTTCCTCTCCCCCCTTATCCTCCTTTCCAACCACGGGACCCTTCAACTCCACACCCCACTGGTCCACCCTCGGGAGATCCAATAGTTCCCTCCGCACGTGACGTTGCTCCTGCTCCGCCCATTTCTCCACCCATGGTGGGAGCTCTTGAGGCGGCTTCAGCAAGAGGTCTTCGTAGGCAAAGAAGACCGTTTCGAGGCCTCGTCGTCCTCGAAATCGAGCCTCGCAGAGCTCACCGACCATCGTCGCGCACCGACTGCGCAATTCTAGAAACAAACCATCAGCCCATCGTCAAGAATACGAAATCTGCGATGACTTACCTCGTTCCTGCTCCCTCGACACCAATAACTCCCCCTCCATCTTCCCTACAGTCATGAACAATCCTATAAAAAAGACACAAATTAGTTCGTTTTATACTCGTGACTGTAGAACTTACTGTGTTCCGACTCCTCCGCCTCCGTGAGCCTACGCTGAAGCTCCTCCAGCTCAATCCTTTGATCTAGATAAACAGGAGAATCAGTTAGAACGTCGCAAGGTGAAATTATGACTTACCGGCCCATTCCTTTTTCACCGTCACAATTACCCCCTTTACTTCCTCAAATCCTTCGCGAGTCTTTTCCATCGACGCCAACCACTCTACGGGCAAATTAGCTTATTTCACACTCGCGAGAGTTGACTTACCTTCTTTCTCCTTCTTCAAATCCTTTACTTCGCGATGCGAGTCCCTCAATTTGGTCTCCTGGTCTGAGGAAACAAGGAAATTACTTTGTGACATGGTAAAACAAGTGAATACTTACCTTCCCAGTCACCCTCAAGTGCCTCGAAATCCCTCTCCACCTCCACTATCCGCGCCCTCAATTTCACGATCTCCGCATCCACCTCCTCCCTCCCTTTCCCTGCCAACATGCGAATTCAATAAAAAAACACAAAAAGCCAGGGAGCATTGGACACTTACCTTTGTCACCCCTCCGCAATGCTACCAACTCGCGTTTCGCTACCGCCAGCTCTGCATCCAACTCCGTCTCCCGATGCGACTTGTATACCCACGCAATCTTCTGCATGGGTTCTGCAACTTGCTGATGGAGCGTCGCAAGCTCCCTCTCGAGATCGACCCTTGGGACCAAGGTCCCCGCGACCTTCCCTCCCTCCTCCACCAACTCCCTTGACGATGCCGGTTTCGCGACTCGCCTTTTTGTCGATGGACCGGGTGTCAGGGACCGCGACCGAGCCCTGGTTCGTTTCCCGTGAGTCGGCCGGGTAGGAGTCCCCGGGACGGACAGGGTAGCATACCCTGTCCCCACTTGACTTGCGACCTTCGGAGTCGCCACCCCAGCGTTTCCGACCCTTCGGCGCGCTTCAGCGCCTCGTTGACCCACGCATCATCCCAACCGTTTTCATTTTTGACGCGCCATCGCCGAAATTCTTGGACCCAGGAACATTTGCCGTGATCCTCCGCGCACTGGCGACACTTGCCGGCAGTGCTACACACACACTGCCAGCCCTTTGCGACACAATTGTCACAGTCCTGTGTTTTAACAATTAGAAGGGACGAGTGGAACAAGAAATACTATTACGCACCTTGCGCTCCCTCTCATTCCACTCCTTATTCTCCTTCACTGACCCGATTTTCTTCCAAGCCTTTAGAAATTCCACGGGCGACAGGTCAGCCCCACCCACGACTTCGCCCCTTATTCCGCTAGGGCCCACAACATTTTCTTCCACCCAACTTGGGCCCGCAATGTCGCTCCTCGTTTTGCTAGAGCCCGAGACCTTGCCCTTCTTCTTTTCACGCCCCGCGGTTTCTTCGCGAAGACGCGTGCATCGCTCTTGCTCGGCCTTTTGGTGGGCCAACATCTCAGCCAGCGCCTCTTTGTTGCGGCTAGCCTCACCCCTTTCGAACTCCTCGTATTCGCGCATTTCATGTTCGAGTTGGGTTCCAGTGTGTTTGAGGACATTGGAGGAGACCATGATGGTTGAACTTAGAGGAAAATTTTGAGTGTCGTGACCTGATCAACAAGCATTGTGCTGACTAACAGTCACATGACCTCCACTCTTGCAGGGCTCGAGGCTTGAAGGGGGGGTAATGTCAGGACCCATCCATTTTTCCTCAACCTAACAACTCTATCACCACTCATGGACCTCCCAACGTTCCCCTACCACCTCGCGAACCCCCCTACACTCTTCCGAAACCCGCTATCAACTTCCAAACACCTCTCAGGCCTCCATCATCTCCTCACGACACTCGCGATCATACCACCATACTCGCATCACCTCCCGCCACCTCACCTTACGCATACTCACCGCCGAACCCACTATTCGATGCTCAACACGCTCTTACACGACTCCTGCAGCGACACGTGACTTGCCGCACGGCACACCAGCGTTACTCGCGTTACCAGCGTTACTCACGTGACATACTGCCCAAAGACCACCCAAGGTCACCTGCCTCACCAGCGCCGTCCACATGACCGCTTGCCTGACCGCGCGACCTTAACGATGAAATGCGCCACCGGCGGTCAAGCTGTGTATCCTTTCAAATTATGTTCTCCCTTCTTCTTCTCAGTCATCTATAACTGCATTAGCCCTGGACCAAGCCCCTCTGCCCAGTCGTAGTTACACATACGCTTATTTAGTTAGGTTGCAACCCATGACTGGTCACATCCGCGACCTTACCTATGCTTAGTTTACCCCTCGCAATCTTAGTAGAACACACGCACGGTCACTCTACGACTAGTTATACTATAGTCTTGTCGCCTGGCACTCTCTGTACTTTCCCTTTCTTGTCATACTCCCTGCACGTACATATATATAAGGTCTTGCATGTACTTATTGTACTCTAGACTTGATATTGATGCACATTGGTTTAAGCTTGAGGCTAGTATGCCCTTTGAGCTTGGAACCATCATGATTGATAGGTCTTGTCTCTCTTGGTAACCACAAGATTGCCAAGACACACTCTACTCTGTTCTAACTCGCCCTCTGCATTCGTACAACTTGCGCGATCTAAGTATTCTTTATTATTCGTCTTGGTACTGATCTTGGAACCCTACAGGTTCACCCGTCGGTTAGCAAAGTCATCGCCTTCACCGACACATTTCTCAATACTGTCGCGACCACCGCGACCCTTCCAACATTGTCTATTTCTTTCACCTCGTCTTTTTCCTTCTCTATGCTTCGTCGGTCAACTTCACAACCCTCTCAGCGTCACCCATTTCCCCCCTCCTCGTCAATTTCCTCCTTTACACTTCGTCTACCGACTTCGCGACCTTCCTAACGACGTCTTCCTCCTTTATACTTGTCTTTCTTCGGTCTTACATCTTCTCAGACGTCTTCGTGACCTTCCGGGACCAAGCATTCTCGACTGTGCTCTACAGTTGATTTGTCTTAGCGAGTTTCCAGCATAGGTCACCAACAAGTCGATCTCCGGCACTACTATCGAGACGGGACAGGCCCTAACAACATCCAGCTACTGCTGACTATACTAGTATAGCATGACATCACACTTAATTAACTTGAGCTGTGAACTTAGTGCAGTAGTTGCTATCAAATAGTTAACTAGACATAATAGCTGTGTATTTATTGACATGAAATAAATAAGCCCAAATACAGACAAATATTTATCAAATGCCTCTATATTGAAATTCAGCTTATATAAACATCAAAATATGGCCTCAAATTAAAACATTATATAAAATTGAATGAACTTCCTGAAGCTGTGGCAGTACATTGCCATGTTTATATTATCATAATTACAAGTGCTGTGCTCAAATTAATGATTCAATTCACAAGTACTACAACTGAGTTAATTAAACCTGCTTGTAACTACTGCGCTCACAAATAGTAGACTCAAGTTGTGCATAGTGTGCAGAAATTACTTTGTAAAAGTGCACTATGGACCAAGTTAACTGGCAATATTTTATGACTGCTATTACTGTTGAATAGTATACTACATCAATCAGCAATTGCTGGATCAAGTTAACTGGAATATTTTTGCCACTGCTTTTGCTGTAGAATAGTATACTATACTAACCAGCAGCTACTGGACCAAGTTAACTAGTGTTATTTTATGACTGCTATTACTGTTGAATAGTATACTACAACAATCAGCAGCTGCTGGATCAAGTTAACTGGAAATACCCTGTAGCTGTTATTACTGTAGATTAGTATACTATGTTCACCAGCAGCTGCTGGATTAAGTTGACTTCTACTGTACTGTAATAGTATAGTCAGCATTAGCTGGATGTAAGTATACTAGTTGTTAGGGATGGGAGTAATCCCATAGTCAGAGTGCAGAGTATCTGGTGCATAGCCTACAATCATCCACCATTGTGGCTAGTCATCAGTAGAACCTCTTGGAACACAGTTCTATGTTCTAAGATAAGTGGTTTGGGAGAAGCATTAGCAATGGTGCTTCATTGACAAAGCACATTACCTGCCACATCCCTCTGTATTGCCTATAGGATCACTCTTATGTCACCAGAGTGATTCTGTGGTTCTAGGTGATCTCTGACAAGTCCCATTGACAGAATAATTCCTTACTCTTATTGTGGATAAGAGTAAATATGCAAACATTACACAAAGCTATGCAAATCTCATTGCATAACTGCATAGGCATATAAAGGATATATTGTAAGGATGTCATGTTAATACTTTCAGGGTTTCAGTATGTATGCCCCTCAAAGTGGAGACATTGCATGTAGCATCCCTATAGTCAAATCATTATATCCACCTATGAAACTGTTCTATTGTACCATGTAGCATATAGGTGTATGCCTACATTTATTGTCTATATGTGTACAAAGTTTCATGGGGAAGCAATAGGAACTGGCTGAGATATTTACAAGAGGAGTTATTGTAAATATTACAACAAAAATGCGAACTGTTATAGCATGCCAAGTTCCTATTCAACTATTCTGCATATAATATCAAACTATAGCTATATTTTATCTCTACCCATGTGCAAAGTTTCATGAAGATTGGTTGAGAACTCATGGAGTTATTCACAGTTTGGTAAAACTTGTTGACAGTCAAAGTGCTGTACTTGCCTAGTTGGGACAGTCATCCAAAGTCTTGGTCATCCATCCATCCTAAAGGGGGATGTGTTTCACAGGGAGACCATATCTAGAAATTATTACTTAAGCAGGAGTGCTTAGATAATTGTTTATCCCTGTTATATCCCAAGGGCAAAGCCCTCTAGAGCCAAAATACCTTTTAGGGATGCAGAGAGCAAGCCAGAGCGACAGAATTGCCTAATTAGGAAGGTTTAAGCGGAGTTTGAACTTTAAAATCAAACCTTCGGTTTTGAAGACTCTTTCCAGACTGACTCAGAGGCCCACACACTGATTGGGAATACCTAATAATAGTTTTACTGTATCAGGCCAATGCACAGCCTCCTCTGAGTCACTCCAGCACAGTCTAGACTGTTTTGGATAAACCCAAATGAGGGAAGTGACTCCATCTGACTCATTCTGACTCATTCTCTCAAAAACTCGAGTTGGGGAGAGGATAAAAATAGTAAATACTTATATGGCAAGAGTACATGCCTTATGCGATTATCTGAGTATTTTATTATGATTTTATATGCAATATTTGGCCATGTATCTCGAAATTACTGTATTTAGTAGATAGGCTTGAAACAATATAAATAGGCCACTGAAGGACATGTTCAGTAGCACCTACTTGACCCCAGAAACTGCCTGATCACCTTAGTAAGCTGAAGCTAAGAGCCAGCATCACTCCATAAGGAGTTATGAATATATTTGTCCCACTGATGTCTGAGTACCAGTGTGGACAAATAACTGATTATCTCATCAATGCCTTAGGCTGGTGCGATGATTTGATTATGTAAGCGTAGCCAGGCTATAGGGCTAGTGACTGAGTATCTACAGTTGCGGACAACCAAACACGACAACTTTTATTGTGAAAGAACAGAAGATTTTGCCCCCAAATGAAGGTCAGATTTGGACTCAGGGAGCCTGAAAACGTCCAAAAACACTCTCATTTGATTTTTCCCACGTGTTTTTGTTTTGCCAAAATTTTTTGGGGAAAAGTCGACTTTGCAAACCCTAAACCAGGGGTTCGCTTCAACCCTAAGTGTTCAGTACTGCGTCAATAGACATCATAGCTCGCTGAGAAACCTGTCGATGCTGCTTTTGCTTCCTAACAGCCCAGGCTGCAGCTTTTCCAGTAAGACCCAACCTGTATGCACTCATGAACCGCCATGAACGATTGACAAACCGACGTAACACCTCAACTGGGCAAGCATCAAGCTTCTCGATCGCTAGAGCTTTGGCCTCTGCAAATGTTTTTTTTGAGACTTCCCGATACCTATACTTTGACCAGCCCCAGTACTTTGACAGGTCACAATATTGCCCAAGATAAAATAGAAATATGACCCACCATCTCGATTGGATTCAACTCGCAATGAAATTTGGGGAGGAAAATACATTTGTGGCCGGCTTGCGTTATCAGGTCCTCAATCATGGAAGGTTGGTTTACGAAATCTTCTTGCTTGCTCAGAAGACGAGCCATGCAGCAATTATTGTTCTCCCATGGGCAGACCGGTGAGCATTTGGCACGCATATTTTTGGCATCAAACCCACGCTCTTCCAGAACTCGTTGCAGGCCTTTTGCAGATCCATCCGGTAGCGTCATCTTTTGAGCCTTGCCTCGGTGTTCAACATGCAGATTCGAGAGTGGTATAGTGGTATCCTTCTGTTTGCGTTGCTTTCCACCATCAGACTTATTCATGTCAAAGGCACAGAGGGCATTAGGGGCCAACGAAGCATGAGCTGAAGATTGATCAAAAATGAAGAGGCAAACGCAGTCAGGATGTGCCGCTTCAAATATTTGAATCGCATCCTTTATCTGAACGAGAAGTTGGTTGGTATCCCACCAAGGGTCGCCATTTGAACCAGGATAGATAATCTTGCGTGCATCTCGTAGAATATCACCATTTGAGTCTCGCAGCACAAGCCGTCCATCTTCATCATTGATAAAGTCTGATACGTGGATGATGCGGCCTCGCCCTTTCTTTTGCAGCACACTCTCGCCTTCACGAAGCCTTATCCCCTTTGTCAATAAACATTTCGTGCTCAAGCAATTATTCCCTACAACTCACCATGCCCTCGACTTGTTATCATTCACATGAAAACAACATTCATCATGAAAATTTGCAATGATGCGCTTTTCTCCAGGTGCGAGTATCGGCTCAACTCGTTTCAACTCAGGACCTTCAAATCGTACCATGCGGCTCTCGTAACAGGTCATGGCAGGCAGGAAGACCTCTTGGCGGTATTTTCGGACGTCCTCCCTTTCGTGCCCGTCCATATATACACCCTTTCTGAGAACCGTCGGCCGCCAGCCAAGCTTTACAAGCCATCGACGAGCTGTCCTCTCGCATAGTGGTTTCTTGAGGGTGATGTTGAGGGCAGGCAGGATAGTAGAGTTAATGGCATGCTGGAACAACCGTGGGGTGATTTGACCGCTAGGCTGCGAGGTGAGCCATTCTCTGCATGATATCTTGACTGACTTGTTGAAAAGGAGTGACCCGCCACGTCGTTCCCCGCCACGCTTCTCCTTTGGAAGTTGTTCAAAAACTTGATAGTGTCGTGCCAGCGCACGGACACGACGAGCAAGATGGCTTCCTTTGCCTTCATGCCACTGTTGCGCAATCTCTCTGCTTGCAGCAAGTGAACCGAAGCCCTTGATGCGGAGGGTTGCAAAGTTACGAATGATTAAGTATTGATTCATTTGCGATAGCGGCAAGATGCGCTTCCCACTCTTTAGCTGTTTTTTGACTTCCTCTCTCAGCTCTTCCCAGCTTCGGATCTCCGCTCCAATCGTAATGCGATCGCTAAGCTCTGCTTCCCATAATTCTTCCCCAAGCTCAATAGGATCTCCGAGCTCGTCAAAAGCGGGTTGCAGTACTTCGTTGGCTGAGGCAGGTAATATTGCCGGGTCTTCTGGTTCGGCGATTTCAGGTTCACCAAGATCATCTGGGTCAGAGAGGTCCTCTCGAGAAGCATTGGGATGATTCTCGTGATCGCGGGATATGCGGGATACAGTGAAACCCAGATTTGTGAGTGCCATTTGGTTGGATAGCAACTTCTTGTATCGGTATTGCGTGCGCTTTGATTTGCTTCCTACATCAGGGCCCTTGATGTACTCTTTTGGCCTTGCTGCACTCCAGAATCAGTGTGTAGCCGGTGAGATATGACTTCAAACACACAGTTCTCCAGCCTTCGTCTCTTCCTAAGCAGTGGCGCCGGCAGCCAGTCCTCATCCGCTGGGTCATCTCCTTGGCTTTTAGCCATGTCCACTAAATAATCACGGAGCTCCTCGTCTTCTAAACCCTCCCATTCTTGAATCTCCTCATCAGTTTCTGAATCAGAATCATCCCCAGGAATGAACCTTGCACTGTCGAAAAAGAGCTTGGGATTCCATTCGGCATCACTGTCTTGTGCTGGCTCTTCCTCGGGTGGGGATTGACTAGCAGCAAAGCGAATAGACTTGTTTCAGAGTCCCTCAGTATTTCGGGCATGTTTTTTTGGTCGCCCAGCAGGCATAGGGAAAAAATGCCTGAAAAAATCGGGATTTTAATTGGTGTATTCGGAGCTGGTTTTTAAATTTTTATGACTCGATCGTGTTCGACTGTTCAAAAGGAGCAGTTTCCACATTTTTTCAAGATTTTAGCGAATTTTTAAGGGGGTGTGCCAAATTTTCGAGGTCTAAAATTTAAATACAGCCATTGGCAAAAATCGGCTCGTAGAAATTGACTCCTTATGTCCTATTCGTGATGTTTCTGCAATAAAATACCCCGTCTATTGTGAGATCAAGGCTACAAAATTCGGTCAAGAAAGTGGTTGTGTTTGGTTGTCCGCAACTGTAGTCACGCCGAAAGCTTACATAATGCATGTGCAACGAATATTTTCGTGCTTAGGTAATTTTACTGTGTTGTAACTGATGTTTTACTTTGTATTACAGGTATTAGATATAAATGTTTTATATCTAAGGAAGTAATAGGAATTAGGTTAAGGTGTAAGAGAGTGAAAGGGAGATAGGATAGAGGGGGTATCAGAGATTTAATGTTGGAAGGATCTCCTATCCCATTGGAGAGATATGAATATTGTCATAGTACAGTATTCATATGAATAGACTTAAGTATTTAATAACTCATTATTGGTTGAATATTAAAGCAAGGTGTAAGAGGATGAAATAGTCGAGATGACTATGGGGATCCTTTGGTCAATTACCCTTGTTTGAGATATTGATGCTTGAGTCACTATAGAATATTTCTATTTGCTGCCCACATTAGCAGTGCCTTGTAGACAATATTAAGGTTATCTTAGTATCTGTTTACAGGAAGGTGTGCAACCAGAAGCTCAATTGGGACATTGAGCTTGCCTAGTAATAATATTTGAGGTTCCTATTAGGGTTAACTTCAGTTTCCCTTACTTAAATATTATTATTCACAGGCAGCAAACCTGGTTCCATAACACTAGTATAGTCAACAGTAGCTGGATGTAAGTATACTAGTATAGTCAGCAGTAGCTGGATGTAAGTATACTGCCTTCACAGCATTTGCTGACATTAGTAGGATCAGCTGTAGTGTCACAGTCCTAACAAGGTTAGCGGTGAAGGGGTTAGCGGAGTGGAGCAGAGATGTTCTATCAGAGTCAGGTCGGAGTCTGATATCAGTGAAATGGAGAAGTAAACAAGAGGAAGGAGACTTATGGGACTGCAGCCTCAACGTATGTGTTGTGCCACCATGTATATACTTGTCCCTATTTATCAAACAAGAACAATACCTAAGAGAGAATCAGAACGTAAGTCAAACTCCGAAGTGGTTGGATGACATGGAGAACATTGAGGATGATGAGGACAAAAGCTCAGAGGTGTTTTTTAGGATCAAGAGACGTTAATATTCCAACTGAGGAGCAGGGAGATACAGGTGGAAACTTATACTGCAAGGACAGAGTATAGGAGTAATGTGAAACAATGTACATATCAAATTACTAGGAGAGTTTCACCACATGTGCCTGTGCAATTTTCATGGAACAAAGAAACAACAACAAAAAAGCGACTCCCATGGGTCAAGGGTATCCTCTCAATGGTAAACAGAATGAGGGGATGGAGGGAGAAGGTTCTAGAACGAAGTCCGAATGGTCCGAAGGCCGGTGGAGTAAAGTCCGATGAAGGTGCAGAGCGGAGCGCACGGAGTTACAGCAGAGCGGATCGGGGCTGGTACAGAACTCGGAGTCCAGAGCGGGGATCGTGCTTATGCAAGCGGATGGGGTCGTAACAGTATCCCCCTCTTAGGGTCAAACCCCTGAGACCCTGTGGCCAAAGTCCGCATGAACATGTGGCTCCCATAACAAGTTAGCGTCAGAGTTTCGCAGTGTGTCAAGCGGAGTCCGAAAAAATTTTGGGGGTCAAAAGGCCGCATGCATCATACACCAATTTTTTTCTCTTCTTTAACCTGCTACCATCATCACTAGCCCCTAGCACGGGCAATCCCTATTCTTTTATTTTTTTATTTTTTTATTTTTTTATTTTTATTTTTTATTTAAAAAAACCTCAATGTCGCACAACCTGAGCACACCCGGAGCAGGGCCCAGCCAGCCTCCCTGCCCTTGACCATGCCCCGTGGTCGCCATCCCCACCCCACGCAGTCGTGCGTGGAGGATGAGGACCCCGAGATCGTGGTCCTTATGCGCCAGATCAAGGCGCAGGAGGAGGAGGAGTGGCAGAAGCAGGAGGAGGAGGAGCGGAAGAAGAGGGAGGCCACAGACAAGGTGCGGCGGGAGGAGATGGAGAGGGCAAGGGCCGTGGAGGTGAAGCGGAGGGCAGAGGAAATCGCGAAGGCACAGGGGATGGGGAGGAAGTGGACACCAGCCACGGAGTCAGACATGGAGCGCATGGACTGCGCGTGATGTGTCCAGCTCGGAATGGGGTGTGTGTGGCCGAGCAGAGGGCGGGGCACCGCGTGTGTTGCATGTGCGGCGGCGAAACAGCGGTGCGGGGGCGGAGAGGTGGAGGGGCCGGAGCGGAAGAAATTCTGCTCCGCACAGTTGAAGAAGACCGTGGTGGAGTCGGAGGAGGAGGTGAAGGAGGTGCGGGCGCCATGGGCGGATGTGGACAGGGCAGAGGTGGAGCGGACTGGGGTGGTGAAAACCATCTACAAGTTGGTGGTCCACGGGGTGTTTGAGTTGGAGGAGTGGCAGAAGGAGGCGAGGGCAGAGTGGAAGGCAGCGGCAGAGGATCGGAAGATCCTCTGGGAATTTCTGATGGGGAAGCAGGGAGCGGGGGAGGAGAAGGAGGAGGTGGAGAAGATGGTGGTGGAGGTGGCGGGTTCAGAAAAGGGGGTGGAGACGGAGGTGGAGAAGAAGGAGGCAGAGGAAGCGGGAGCAGAGAAAGAAGTGGAGGCGGAGAAAGCGGCGGAGGCAGAGGAGGGAGAAGTTGGAGGGGAGTCCAGGCTTAAGGAGCCTGAGGGAGTTTTACAAGCATCGCCTGGCTCACCCCCCTCCACCTAAAAAAAATAAAAATATATATCTACATTTTATTTATTGTTCCTTTTTATTGTTTTCTTTTTATAATTTTTTTGTTTGTTTTATCTTTGAACTTGAGTGAAAAGTAAGCAGAATGAAAGAAAATAAAGTAAGACAAGACGGAGAAGACAAAGAGAGATTCGGAGTTGGACTTGGGAGTTGGACTTGGGAGAAAAAAAATAAAAAGTTCAGAGTTTTCGGAGAAAAGGAATAAGAAGAAAGGAGGTTTTTTCAGAGTTTTCGGAGTTTTCGGAGAAAGGAACAGAGAGAGAGACGGAGAGACAGAAATACGGATTTTTTATTTATTTATTTGTGTTGGAGAAGACAGAAAAGAGAGAGACGGAGTAGTATAGAATGGAAAATGTACGTAAGTAGAAGCATAAGAGAGATTTTGGGGTATTGGAGTGAACGGAGAAAAGAGACGGAGTTGTATTGAATGAAAAATGTACATAAATAGAAGCATAAGAGAGATTTTGGGGTATCAGAGTGAACAGAGAAAAGAGACGGAGTTGTATTGAATGGAAAATGTACGTAAATAGAAGCATAAGAGAAATTTCGGGGTATTGGAGTGAACGGAGAAAGGTCTAGAGGGTATTGAGAGGTCCGGGCTTGTTCGGATAAGCTTGGTGGAAATCCGAAATGGCCTTGGAGGCATGAACAAGTTCTGTAGCAGGAAGCCAGGATGTTTCCTCATCAGTTCCTTCGTATCCGGACCACCGCACCAGGTATAGGAGTTTGCAGGTGCAGCGTTTGTTGATCTTGGAGTCGAGCACTTCAGAGATTTCATGCTCTAAGTCTCCGTCGATCTCTACTGAAGGAGGTGGGGAGATGGTACGATTTGGAATTGTATTCGGAGTGACCAACCTGTGGACTACTACTGGGTTGGGACAGACCATGGGGGTCAGTAGCTAAGGCCATAGCTTATCAATGAATAATAATATCAGCCCAAAGCAATACCTTGCTAGCAGTGTTGGTTTCAATGCTAGCTTACTAGTCCTGTGGGCTAGACTGTAAAAGGAGTTGAGGAGCTGTGTGAGACACCTGAGACCTGAGACACCTGAGACCTGAGACACCTGAGACACCTGAGACCTGAGACACATGAGACCTGAGACACATGAGACCTGAGACACCTGAGACACCTGGGACCTGGGGTACATGGGACTTGGGACACCTGAGGAATGGTGCCTGAGGCATGGCACTGGGGATACCTGAAACCTGAGACACATAGAAGACCTGGGACCTGGGGTATATGGGACCTGGGGTACAGGAGACTTGGGACACCTGAGGCATGGCACCTGGGAGACCTGGTACTTAGAATCTGAAATATTGGACTTGGCACACTTTAGCACCAAGTCCCAGGTCCCAAGGTGCTCAAGTTGTAGGTGCCCAGGTCCCAGGTGTTAGGATTGCTTATATAAGCCATCCCAAAAGGTCATGAGAAAGGTCACAGGAAAGTCATGTGATCTGGTGACTGCAGGTACAAACATGTACAAACATCATGTAACTCAAAAGTCCATGCATGGGAATGCCATCAAGTTCTGAAGCTCCACCTATTAGTACCTTTGCATTTCCATTTTGTACCTTTTTCCCCTTATGTTAGTATTGTCATCATGACCTTGCCCCTAAGTTGTGTGAGACCCAGTCTGATATAATACTAACATCCACAATGACTAATGTCTCACTCTGAGCACATCCACAGCTGCACCCGCCATCTGATGTCACTGTATTCCAGTACTTCAGGCAAATACCCAAGGATAATGACTTGAGCCTAACTGTGATTTGGGACATTGCCTGTTTCCTTGCTGCTGCTCACAAAACCATGCTTACTTCTCTCAAGAAAATGCAAAACAATCACCACCTTGATGGAGAGAAATTACTTGTGTCTTGGCACCAATCTATGGAGAAAGAAAATCCAAGGGTTTATTGTCAGAACTTTTTCTTGAACATGGTGACATGAGCCAAGAAGGTAAATCCTACCACTTTCATATATATTCCCGAAGGTAATGGCTTGCTTGCAGTTAAAAAGGCTTTGGCCCATGGATGGATCTATGAAAAAAAGCCCTAAACACCAGCCTGATGGGAGGCCGAATGACCTGCATTACAATTCAGTTCAGACAGCCAGGGACCATTACAAGAAATTTGCCATGGAGGCAACCAGCATGCTTATGGACTTTATCAAGGGTCTGTTCGCCAAGAAAAATCCTCTCTGTGTGACATATTTTGATGAGGTGCATGAGCTGGAGCAGTGCTTTTGGATTCTGTTGCATTTATTGCAAGCCCAGCCTTTGTCAATGAGGATGTGGTATGTCTTCCTGGGAACAAAGTCAAGCATCTCGTATTACCGCCCTAATCCCGAAAATAGTGAGCCATTCCCTCATGTCTGTCCTGTCTTGCCTCACTGTATTATGCAGTGCTCTCTCTGAAACTCAGAGAGGAACTGTGCCATCTTGTGCCACCCTATATTGCTCTTGGTTTTGATCAGTATGCGATAGCTGAGGAATGACCGTTAAAGGATTTTTGCCTTGGTGATTTTGAGAAGATCACTCATCTCACCCAATATGGGTGACCCTTGTATGCTGTTCTTGCTCCACATAGAAGGTTGCTCACATTCTTGTCAGATGGCGTGCAAACATGAGGGGGTCAGGGTCCCTTGAAGTCATTCACTTTGCATCTCTGAAGCTCACCAATGACAAGATGTTTGATGCAAAGGATAAAGATCACGTTTTTGCTGTACTCTTGCAGCAGTTCTGCCTTGATCTGGTATTGTCAGGCACCGAAGTGATTGGACTAGCAGACCGAAGTGTTTCCCATCATATGAGGCTCCTTAGTGGCTTCTCGGCCAACCATTCACTCTTCTTCACCCGCTCCCCATCAGAACCAGTCCTTGCCTTAGGTGCTGCTGAGATATTGTGCAATTCTGGCAATACGAAAATATTTGGCCAGGTTCTGAACATGTTGAGCAACAATTTCTTTGGTCAACAAAGGCCATTTAGGCGAACTTGCTGCCCGGGTTCTCCTTCTCACAGCCC
Source organism: Clavaria fumosa (assembly GCA_951802425.1). Lineage (NCBI taxonomy): Eukaryota > Fungi > Basidiomycota > Agaricomycetes > Agaricales > Clavariaceae > Clavaria > Clavaria fumosa. The sequence continues at coordinate 3,776,951 of OX637797.1, read as the reverse complement.
GTGATTACGCAGCCCCAATCGAGAATTTTCACCATAACCTCTTAAAACCTGTCACTGTGATACACCTTCTCAACCAACTCTTTGGCACGACAATGTGGGCTGATTCAAATAAAGTGAGCTTTGACTGCACCTTTGCGAATGCATATGTCAATTTCATGCATGCGACTGTCACAAGGGACTTGCTACCCAAGGTACCCAGTCGGTGAGCCAAGTCATTGCGTGCTTCCCAATGATACATTGACCAGTTTATCAGGAAACTGCTTGTGAACCTGTTGGCTCATGGAGTGTTCCTGCAATGCTGCCACAACCAATCCTCGATTGATTTGCTTTTTGTCACCTATTTTGGTTCTGTCTTGCCCAATGATATATTTGATCCGAATCTGCTTTCGGGGTTCATCATCCAAGTCAAGCTCAAGGTAGACCCTGCCACGAAAGCAGAAACATATGTGCGACCTGTTGCAATTCCACATGACCTCGACGAACCTCTTCCTTATCTCACACTCCTCATGGAGATTGGCAATGAATCATTATACCAAGGGACCCCACACTCGAGAATCAAGTCTACCACCTCGGACACCCCTTGTGATGGCCAATTCCAAGACCTAAGAGGTGAATGACTTGCAGCCAAGTATATCCTTGCAAAGGACTGAAAGGAGGCATCATCAACTAAGAAACGTCTTCGGGAGCAGGAGGAGGAGGTTGAAGCAAAGCGGTTTGCAATGGATTCTTGCTATGGATTTTTGATTTGTGTCAGGGGTAGCTCTCTGACTGCCTATGGCATACTAGAGACAGCAGATATAGTCAGGGAGTTTGCCACTTTGGTTGCCATCACCATGCCTTTGCCCACCCATCAAGATACTACAATTCAGCACATGCAGCCTCTAGGCCAGTTGGAAGAAAACTCACCAAATATGGCTTGGATGCAGGAGTACGTTATCAGTGATGAACAGTGACCTTGGAATATGTAAAATTGTGTTTCTACTAGTAGTGCTTTGGTCTGTTAAATGACCAGTTTTGTAGCCAGCAATTCCTTTATGGCTTTACGATAATTGTGTTTAAAATTTATGTTTCACATTGCAGATCTAACTCTTCTTTGATGTCAAAATGTGTGCTGTTCTTGTAGTTGATCTGTTATCATGCCTTGTGTCTCCTGAAATAATTAAGGAATCCAAGGAATCTTTGAATGTCCTTCTTACACTTTGGCACCAGCCTTTCTCTAATCCCAGCACATAATCTTTCCAACTTCTCTATATGCCCTTCGCAGATGTAGTGTCCCAGGAATTCTACCTCTTTCTTTTGGAATTTGCATTTTTCCAGTCTCAGACAGAGCAAGTTCTTGGCAAGCTTGCGGAGTACGGATTGCGTGATTCATTGGTGAGTCTCTAGGTCTGGTGTGTGGATGAGAATGTCATTGATGTACACATGGACGTGTCCAGTGGCGATTTTGTCCTGAAGAATGGTGTTCATAAAGCGCTGGAATGAGGTGGGAGTGTTGGTAAGTCCAAATCCCATTACCGTGTATTCGAACTGTCCTTCTGGACAGCACAAGTGAATTATCCAAGCGATCTTCCAGGGCAATTCCGGCTGTTCATGACAATCAGGCAGAGGTTTTCCAAGCAAGGCGACCTTCACATCAACTTCTATGACAACATCATTGAATTGGCGGATGAGGCCAGTTGCCAGTAGTAATCCTCTCTTATCAGGCTAATATTAATTGCATGTAGATATTCCATCAGCAGCTCAAATCTCTTGTGACTGTAGCAGCCTCAGAACCGATCCTGGCTGAAGCCACAGCCACTCTCATGCAGCATAGTCACTTCAGTTCTTGCCATGCACTGCGCCAGATCTTGCAATGGTCTGGGATGAGCAAGGGAGATCAAGGGGAACTCATTGTCACCAATATCATCATTGACACAATCGATAGTCTCTCATTCAAACACGGGCAACTCCAGTTGTTCATTGTCAAGACGACATCATTCTTTGAGGCTCTATTTGCCAAAAACCTGTACCAGGAGCATATCAAGAATGCTCTGCCATTGAGGTTGCGAGATTACAGGGATGACAAGAGCTTTGCGGAGACATTCAGAGACTCTCATATCTACCTCACCCATTTTATCAAGGTTCACGACTTCTTGGGATTGTCCGATGGCTTCATCTTGGTGTGTGTTGCCTGGGGAGTAGGAATTATCTGTGCCAACAACCAAGCCGGCATCGATATCATCCTCCCGATGCTCTACAATGACAAAAGGTTGAATAGGATGAATATTACTGCCATCCTGATACAGATCAAGAATGATGCTAAATTCTCAGTCACTCCAAAGCCATACATCTTTTCCGCTATGAGCCCCTTCACTTTGAAGTTTTTCAACAAGTCAGAGCCAAACCCTCGGCCAATAATCTGCATGGTATATGCACTTGCGGCTCGCAAATCTGTTGTTTGCATCATGCAATGTGGCAGATGAATGTCTTCATGCAAACGAATGTCTTCACAGAAAGCTCAGAGCACACTTAACCACAACTACACCTCTTTCGACATCTGGTGTGGCCATATGTCATCTGCTACTTTTAGGGCGATTCGTCCTCAGGATAACGACACATACCAAGAATTGTTACAACAGTCAAAAGAAATCACAGACATGTTTGACCCCAAACAAGATTCCTTGAAGCAAGTCACAATGTCCATGTATCCTTGTGCGACTACCAATCCTGCTCATTGGAATTCATTTTTTGATCTCGGGAGCATTGTGATGGATGCAAGTCCGCTTGACAAAGAGGTGTCTGGGTTGTCTGACCTTGATGATATGTTGGAAACAGGTTTGAGTTTTTCCTCTTTCCTCTTCTCTAATATCAAACTGAGCTTTTGAACATATAGAGAGACAGAGTTCCAATGTGACTCTGAAGGTGACATGACAATGGAATCCGATCACTGGCAATTCCACATCTAAACCCGAGTCCCCTGATGCTGATGAGCCAGGGTCTTTGAAAACTGCAAAGGCCAGAGTTGAGATAAAAGGAGGAGATCTTAAGAGAAGGAACACTTGGAAAAGGAAAGGTTAGAGCCTATTCGACGGAACCGTCCGCTTCGGCCGCACTGAGGCGACGATCCGACGATCCTAGCCGCCCCATCGCAATCTCAATTGTGGCCACCAGTGCCTCCTTCTCCCTCATAGCGTCACAAGCCATCACGAATGCAACAGTGTCACAGCACCAGCCTTTATATCTTCGTCTTCCCGCGGTGGGATTCCTCGAAGCATTCAGCTATGAATGCCTTTTCCAGCTGGTTCCAGCTTGTCGTCGCCTCGTTGAAATGCAGCTGACTGGTACGAAACCTTGCACGAGTTCCTATTCTGAGTGGTTTGTTCGTCTACCTGTCCCTTGTACTACACTGCAGTAATTGGTGTCTGCAGTTATTGGGACAGTTGAGTAATGTTTTGTTGAATCAGTATTTGTATACTACAACATGTAACTTAGCTAATGTACTGACTGCTCTGTAAAAAAGCACTATCATTAGACCTGCCTCCTGGCCCTGAGCCTATGCACCTTTACTTGGCCATCCAGTGGCAGCATGATGAAAACTATGCGCCTCGTCCCCACTTGACCAGATCCATGCCTCGTGAGCCATCAGTTTGTCTCCTGCCATCATGTATCATTTAACTGTTTGGACTTTACTAAGCATGCCCTTTTTGACTTTGTGCTTTGTGCACTTCTTTTTGCCTGTACTTCATATCTCTGACAGTGAGGAGTTCATGTTTTCTTGTTCTCCTGCATGAACTCCAGGTTCATTGCTCTTTATTCACCTTACATCAATATGATTAATGCATTCTCATTCTCCTGCATGAACTCCAGTTCTGTGGTGAAGCTGCACTGCTGTGAGATTATGACACCTGTGCTAGGCTCTCTCAAGATTAGTTGCCACAGCTCAGCTTGGCTTGGCTAACTGTCCAAGCCATTTGGCAAGGCTTGGCTTGGAGCTGAGCCCATATCTGTGAGAGTGGGTGGCATGCAAGAGGCTTGAGTGTTGCAGTGACATCATGTGACCATGCAGTAAGTGCCTGATCATCTGATTTAGGCCATGTGACCAGTACTGAGGGGATTGCCCATTTTCATGATGGGATGTCTGTGCAGGATGCCATCACCATGTCAATATTGGACACCTGTCACCAGATGCAGGCGATTCTATGCATTATGTATGCTAACTACTGTACACTGCCACTACTGTGTGCAATGCATCCCTCCACCATCCTTGTCATGCATCCTTCTTTGTGCTCATCATGCATCCCTCATTGCTTATCATGCATACCTCATTGCTCATCATGCATCCCTTGCCATCCTCATCATGCATTCCCTTGCCATCCTTGTCATGCATCCCTTTGCCACCCCTACTGCCCTTGTCATGCATCCCTCATTGTACATTCCCTCATCATGCATCCTTCATTGTGCATTCTCTCATCATGCATCCCCTCGCCATCCTCATCATGCATCCCTTTGCTGCCCTCATCATGCATTCCCTCGCCATCCTCATCATGCATCCCCTTGCTGTCTTCATCGTGCATCCCCTTGCTACCCTCATCATGCATTCCCTTGCTGCCCTCATCATACATCCCATCACTGGCCTCACCACTACCATGGCCCTTGCTGCCCTCGCCGCCCTCTCTGTGTTAGGATTGCTTACATAAACCATCCCAAAGAGGAGTTGTGGAGAAACTGGGGAGGGTTGTCAGAAGGTCACATGACCTGTGGCTGGGGTGGGATTACATAATTGTAAGATCACATGACCTGAGGCCTGGGCACATCACGTGATTCGAGCGTCCGAGCATGGGAACACTGGCAAGTGCCGAAGTGTTTGCTATAAGTACCTTTGCTTTTCCTTTTTTGTACTCTTTTCCCCTTATCTTAGTATTGTCATCATGACCTTACCCCTAAGTTGTGTGAGACCCAGTCTGATATACTAAGATCTGCCTGTCCGCCCTAGCCCCATGTCCTAACCCAGCTAGCCTGGACCCTTAATTTCAAACTGTGACACATTGTCACAGCTCAGCCCCTATCATCCTCTTCTCCTTTTCCCTTGCCCATGGTGTGTAACAGAACTGTGCAAAATTTTTACTGTGTAGATACACTGGAGGACGACTACTGTGACCCTCTCTGTGTGACACTGAGTGCCCAAGGCCCGGAACCTTATTTTACAGTGCCATAAAATGATGCTGGACCTAGCTGTTGCCCCCTTCAATGGGCAGAAAAGGAACTTTCATATGTTCCTCTGATCCCTTCACCTCCTGTTTATGGTGAACCTGACTGTCTATGCTGTGGACCTGGTGAAGGTCCTTTTTGCTCTGAGCAGAATTACTGGAGAAGGATTCACTGCAGAGTGGGTGAATATGAAGGCAGAAGAGATCCTGGGTAGTGGTGAGGCCAGAACCTGGGCAGAGTTTGTGGATGACATGAAGCAGGCATTTGATGACCCAAATGACTGTGTGACTGCCCTTGCTGATATTGCAAGGTTGAAACAGGGTGCCATGATGGCACCAGAGTTCTTTGTGAAATTTGAGACGCTGTTCCAATGGGCAGAGTTGAGTGCAGAGAAGGACTCAGGAGTCCTAATCCATTGGCTGGAGTTGAACCTGAGTAGGAGGTTGGTGGAGAGAATCTATGGTGTCTCCCCGATGCCAGAGACTTATGGAGAATGGAGGATGCTGGCAGAAAGACTTGATGCCCAGCAAAGACAACTGGATGGGATACTTGTGGAACAGATACCATGACCCATCACAACCTCTGCACAACCTTTCGTGACCCCTTCGCAACCTTTCGCAACCTCTGCGAGACCCATGGCGACCCTACCATGACCTGGCGCAACCTTTCCATGACCTCTGGATGTGGTGATGCCCGAGGATGGGCCCCTGCCAATGAGAGACGTTGTTTCCAATGTTGTTTCCAATGCCACCAGACTGGTCATGCTGTCCAATTCTGCCCCCTGCCTGATATGCATCTGCAGGTCCCAAGGGCCCAAACCCGTGCAGTACCATGCACCCCCCAAATGGTGGAGGAGTATGAGAAAGAGATTGCATGGCTCCGAGCCTGCATAGAGCTGTGTGAGAGAGAGAGAAGAACTGTGCCAGCCCCCTTTCTGTCCCTGTGCCCACTGCAAGTATACCCCAATATACTATCTTGCAGTGGAGACATACCCGAATTGGGGCTGAGGTGAAGGAGGAAGTGAGACTGGCAGAGCACCTAACTGTGGTGTGGCCGGAAGTGGGGAAACATGTGCCATGAGAGCTAGCCATCCAGGTGCACTTGGAGGCTCTTGTTAGGGCCTGTCCCGTCTTGTAAGTAATACCAAAGGTCGACTTGTTGGTGACTGGTCCTGGAAACTCACTAAGACCAATCAACTGTTGAGCACAGTTGATAATGCTTGGTCCCGGAAGATCGCGAGGATGTCTGAGAAGATGTGAGAATGAGGGGAGGCAAGTGGAGAGGAGGGAGACATCGCTGAGAAGGTTGCAAAGTTGGTAGACGAAGTGTAGAGAGGGAAAAGGACGAGTTGAGAGAAATAGGTAACACTGAGAAGGTCGCAAAGTCGACTGACGAAGCGTAAAGGAGAAATAGACAAATTGGGGGAAACAGGTATTGCTGAGGAGGTTGTGGAGTTGACCGATGAAGTGTAGAGAAAGAAATAGATGAAGAGGGGGAAATAGATGATGTTGAGAGAGTTGCAGGTAGTCATGGCAGTGTTAAGAGGTGTGTTGGTGAAGGCAATGACTTTGCCGACCAACGAGAGAACCTGTAGGGTTCGAAGAATCAGTACCAAGACGAATGAGAGAGAATACTTAGGTGTGCGAGTTTATACGAGCACAGAGAATGAGTTAGAATAAAGCAGAGTGTGTCTTGGTGTTGTTGAGGTCACCAAGTGAGACAAGACCTATCAATCATGGTGGTTCCAAGCTCAAAGGGCATGATAGCCTCAAGCTTAAACCAAAGTGTGTCAATATCAAGTCTAGAGTACTGTAAGTACATGTGAGACTTTATATATGTATGTACAGAGAGTATAATGGAAAAGGAAAAGTACAGAGGTCACCAAGCGACAGAACTATAGTAGTATGGGGTATAGCTAGTCATAAAGTGACCATGTGCATATTCTACTAAGGTTGTGGGGGTAAGGGAAACATAAGTAAGGTCATGAACCTGACCAGTCATGGGTCACGACTTAGTTAAATAATCATATGGGTAACTATAACTACAAAGAGGTGCTTTGGTCATAAGTATCATAGTTATAGATGACTGGGGAGAAGAAAGGAAGCATAATTTGAAGTAGTGCTCAACTGGCCACTGGCAGTGTGTTTCATCGTTAAGGTTGTGAGGTCCAAGAGTGGTCACATGAGTGGTGGTGGTGACGCAGGTGACCTTGGGCGGGAAGTCACGTGGGTAATGCTAGTGGCACCAGTGGTGCCGCGCAGCAAGTCATGTGCCGGCTGAGGAAGATTGCATAACTGCATGTCGCACATCGATTTGGCAGGTTCAGGTGGTAGACATGCATAGGGTAAGGTGGCGGGGGGTGACGCGAGTATAGTATGATGGTTGCGAGTGTCGTGTGAACGCAGGGGAGGTCGGGGAGGCTTCTGGAAGGGGATGGCGGGTTCCGGAAGCATGTAGAGGAGTTCGCGAGGTTGTAGAGGGATGTCGGGAGGCTCGTAGGTGCTGGTAAAGTCGGTTTGGGCAAGGGAAAAATGAATGGGTCCTGACATTACCCCCCCTTCAAGCCTCGAGCCCTGTGAGAGTGGAAGTCATGCGACAATTAGTCAGTGTGATGTTTGTTGATCAGGTCACGACACCCTTTTTTTTTTTCTAAATCCAACCACCATGGTCTCTCCCTTCGTCAAACAACATGTATCAGCTAGGGGGTCTGGATGCCGGCATCAGACAATCCAGAATTCTTTGGGCACTGTCGCTTTGATTGGATTGATGCAGTTTGTTTGGAGGTATTGTTGTACAGGGGATATGCAATATTCGGGTGCATCGGTTCACATCCGATAGTGACCAGGGAATCAATGGAATTGAGAGAAATGTCCGAGACACTGATACAAGGAATGGGATCGAGAGGGGCTAGATTTACAAAGAGAGACGATGAGGAATTCTGAATGGAAGTGGAAAAGATGGCTGGAGTCTCATATTTGGGTATAGTTTCCGTGTCCGCATTGATTGGAGGTGAGTCTGTAGGTTTGCGGATGTTCGAGGCTCCAGCCATCAAAAATCCGGATGCAGTTTCTTCAATGTTTTGCGGATCGGGATTCGCTCTTTTGTTGGCACTATAATTTGTTCCCCTGTGTTTGGATTGTTTAGAATGAGATCCTGGGCCCCATGGGGATGATCGATTGTTTGGGGGCCAGTTAGCATAAAAAATGGTTGTCTGACAAGAACCTCATAGGGCAGCATGTCTGCCACTTGCATTTGAACATGGAACATGCATGGACCGATCTGTAAAGGGAAATTTTTGATGAGTCCGAGCATCAGAGCAATGGTGCCATGAGAGGATTCCATGTGAATAATGTGTTCAGAGTGTAGTGGATTGCCGAGTTTCTCCCAAATGTCTCGCCGCATTGCTACAATGGAACTTCCCTGATCAAGAAGGCACTCCGCAGCGATTCAACCATCCAATATGCCTTCAACGATGCGGAGTGGAGCGGCATCGACTGCCACAATGAGATTGGAGGTGTCTGGGGCCGTAATGTTTGTGTAGAGCATATCCTGTACAATGGAAGCGGTGACCGGAACACGGCGGGTGGTAACCATATCCTTCATCTTTTTGTGGACATCTCTGGAAATGGCGAGTGGTTCACGAGGTGTCACATGGACCAGGATGTTGAGTGCATGATCAAAAACTTGTTGAACGGTTACCGGATTCTCAATGGGAGCTTGGTAATGATACTGGACGTCAGGTCATTCGATTCTTTCTGGCTTTGATGGATGAGCAACCTGAGTTGGCGTAATGACAATGGCAGGCAGGGGAGGTAACCTAGATGGCTGTGGATCGTTATTTTGGGGTGCGGGCGCTTTCCTTTTGCCCTTGTCTATTTTCTTTGCTACATCATTTGCGAAGGTGTGAACCATGTTTTCCAATGCAGTTCCTTCGTTATCTTCTTCGCCCAATGCATCTTCAATCTCCAGGGCATCACTGGATGAATCAATTGGCTGTGCTTCAAATACCACAGTAGTTGCCAGCTGCATATTCTGGGATTGGTAAGTGGTGTAGTACTTATCAAAGCACTCTGATAGATTGTTCCCCACAATAGTACCTGGCAAGTATCATCTGGAAGGAAGGCAAATCCTGCCTTTGGTGTTCCGCATACATTTACTGGACTTGATGTATTTGAGGGCTTTTGGACAGGCACTAACAAAATGACCTAGTTCCAAACAGAAGTTACATGTCCGATTTGTAGGGGAATTCGTGGTCGTCAGGTCATTCAATTCTTTCCAGCTTTGATGGATGAGCAACCTGAGTCGGCGTAATGACAATGGTGGGCGGGGGAGGTAACCTAGATGGCTGTGGATCGTTATTTCGGGGTGCAGGTGCTTTCCTTTTGCCCTAGCTGTAAAACAAATGGCCAATGCAAGTTCGGCCACACAATAAAAAACTGCAAAATGTGTCACAGGAACCTTGTAGACATGTTCTATAGGTAAAACAATACAACTTTTGTATGGATCATGTCTCACCCCACTTGCTACTTCAAAAGATCCCCTGGTTTTCATTTTGGCCTCTTCCTAGTGTATCATTACAAAGAATAGCATATTGTACAATACGTAGGCATGGGAGGCCTATGAAACTTTGAGGAGACATTCTCTATAGTATATCAATGGTTTATGGCCACTTACCTGATCCCCTAAGCTTCTACTTTCAAAGATCCCCTGAAAATGCCCAAAAAACTCATTTTCCCGGGATCTTTGGACCTGGACACTAAAACACTTATGTAAAGCACCCACACCCTTTCCCTATACTGTCGCGGCGACATCACGTGATCCTCAAAGGTTGCGAACACGTGACCTGTCACATGATCAGTAAGTCACGAGAGCTCACGTGACTATCACCGACAGTACGGCCCAAATATGTGATGGCACATCAAGCGGGATGCCATCACCCTGTCAACGAGCTGACACTTGACATTGTCCATCAAGCGACCGTTCCCATGCGACCTTGTTCTCTCTCGCACCCCACCCTTACCGTTATCCCGTCCCCTTGGCGTCCCCATCTCCTTCCCATGACGACTTCCTGTTCCCCTGGCGCCCTTGTACCACCATCCCGTTCCCCCGCCGACCGACGCTTCCCTTCCTGGGACTATGACGACTTCGCGATCATCGCCCGGATACCTTCATTTCTTCCCTATCGTCGTTCTCGTTGTATGCCCTCCCTTACTACCTTGTACTAATACCGTTTCTACGGTCTTGGACTCTAGTATATATATACAAGTAGGCACTTAGTATGTACTCCTTAGACTTTGATATTCTTCAGAAATCGCCTCTTTCTACCTCTTCGTTGAGCCCTTATGTCAGCTATCCATGTGACCTTCGCGACCTCGTCGTGACCTCACCGCGACCTTTGAGCTCCAGTTTTAGGATCGACCGCGACATATACCCCCTCTAACCCCCCATACCATTCACTACCAAGTGGCCAATGCTCCACTTTCTGCTACCCACAACACTTGGCCAATGCAGCATTGGCCAACTTCTGTTAAATAATTTCCAATAATCACCAAAATATTCATCTGCCTAGTTCCCATTTTTGGCATCATCTTTTGTATGGAAACCACATCCCACTTTCCATCTGTTCCAAAGATCCCCATTATTCTTGATATTAAATGAGCATGGCACATTGGCTATATCTCAGCAAACACTTCATATATTTTCATCAGACTTTGTGAGTAGATGCATACCTATGAGCAGTATCTTCAGTAATATTTATATGAATTTACATGATTTAATGTAAAGGGTAGAGTGGGTGTGCAGATGAAGCAGAAGTGTGAGCCAGGGTGAGAGTGAAGATGATTGTGAGAGTGACAGAGTAAATGGGGTGGGTGAGGGTGAGTAAGAGTGTTCATGAAGGTGAAGGTGAGGGGTGAAGGTGACTGAGAGTGGGGTTCAGGCTTCTTTTCTCATGACTGTGATGGTCCCTTGTCCTTCACAGGTGTAATACTTTCTATCCCTCAAATGAACTGGACTCAATGGTATATTGAGCTAGTAGTTCTATGTAGAGGGATCCACCCCTCTGTACAGTTGTGACACAGTATATATATGTGAGTGGCCTGTCAGGACCCATTCATTTTCCCTTACCCAAGCAGACTCTACTGACACTTATGAACCTCCCAACAGCCTTCTACAACCTTGCGAGCCCCTTTACACACTTCTGGAACCTGCAGTCCCCTTCCAGAAGCCTCTCCGACCTTCCCTGCTCTTACATGACACTCACAACCACCAGGCTGTACTTGCAATGCCCTTCCCTAACACACCTTATGCATACCTACCACCTGAACCCCATTGCACATCTGTTATGGATCTGGTACTGGGTGCAGTCAGAAATGAGTCACTGAGAATCAGGATGACTCAGACAGGTCCTCAATTCCTTATGCAGTTGGCCTACAGGACTAGTAGACCCTCCAGTTCCATACCTTCCTGCTAACAGTATTGAAACCAACACTGCTAGCAAGGCATTGCTTTGGGCAGATATTATTATTAGTTAGTAACCTAAGTCACAACATCCCATGGGCTTAGCCATTGTACAGTAGAACAGCTTGTACCCTATACCAAGATATCTGTAACTTGCTCAATACTTACCGCGCCGAGGGAGTCGGCATAGGGCGGCTCGATCAAAGCCTGGGTACCCTTGGGTACCCAGATCACTTGACCAGACTAAGTCCTTAGTCAGCAATTACTAGATTTAGTTTAACTAAATTTGTCCTTAGCTCCTTGCTGGGCTAGACATAGGCTTAATCCTCTTGGGGGATGGTGTAATCGATAAGTGGGTATGTAATGATGCCTGCAACAGAGGTTCCGTCAGCTATTTATACTCAAATTTGCATATCTACTACATTTGGAAAGATTCAACATAGCTCCTTAACTAGTAATCCTAACATACCATTTAAGGACTCTAAATTAAGGAGAATTTGGTAGGTTTACATATCAGGCAGGTGTCACAACCCAACACACCCCACTATGGGCCGCCTGATGCACCCACACACACCACGACTACTCCCGATGTAATTCTGCTGCCCGACTGCTGTCCCAAATTGACAATCAGCAATACCATGTGTGGGTCAAAATTCCAACATACTCCGCATGCTTCGCCATTGTTCAGCTGACATCAGGAAACTTGGGAAACAAGTGGAGTCAGTTTAGGACTTGCAGGGTGGTCACCAGATGAGTTAATGAAGGTCCCTTAACAATATTAGATTTGGGGATTTGGATACTGTGGCTGAAACATGTTTCTGGGCAATTCCTTGGTCTTTGTTTTATAACTTCTTCTTTGCAGATTTTCTCCTACGCTATCCTATTTTAGATACCACTTACTATATAAACCCCAAGGTTGTAGTAGTTACTACAGCATACAACATAAACTCGATTACCCGCTTATGCACAAGGATCGCTGTCGAGAGCTGCCTCAGGTACTGGACTGGGCATCACATAGTGGCCACCCTCTCATGTGGTCTCCAGGTCAAAACCCCCCCTTATGTTGTTCTGCTACCTCCCACCTCCTCCTGTTGTATCTGCGCCTCTTCCTGCCAATGCAGCTTGCATGCAGAATTCCCTCTCACCATCAGAATTACTGCTACACCCTCCCTCACTGTCATTTACACTTGTATTTTGGTGGAATTGACCTACTCTTGACAGTATGTCATATGCTGTGCCAAAGACACCCCAACCCAACCTGCCGAGGATGCGCTTGAGGTCCCATCAGGATGAAACAGTGCCACCTCAGGCCCCCTCGCCATCCATACACACCTGACCAACAACCTTCGGGTCCCCAGACCCCAGCCTCTGTGTCCACTTTGTTAGGGATGATGCTTGGACCAGGTTTGGTTTCCTCGGGGAGCTCCAACCCCTTGGTCCCAGTAACCCTGTATCCTCCTGCTCCACCCACAATGCCTCCAAGCCCTACTCCACTACCTCAACCCTCAGTCCCTGCTCTTGTGTTGAGATATACACTTACACCAGTACTACCCCCACTATCCCTACTCACAACTAACTACTCTGGAGTGCTACCAGTGCTTCCTTTTCCGATACCCAGTGTCAACCCACCATCCTCAGCATGAGGGTCATGATGTCTGCTGCTGCCAACCCCGAGCCTCCCGCCACAGTTGCCGCCATGACCTTTCGAGATTCCGGGGATTCCGCAAGGAATTCCACCGGCGGTACCTCCTGTGGTACCCATCAGAAATCTGCCCGCCGGTCTGCCATACTACATCTACTTACCTGATTCCCTAAGCTTATACTTTCAACAATCCCCTGAAAAACAAAAAAATTGTGTTTGTGTCAATGTAATAATGTAAACTTGAGTCAACAAGCAGTATGTTGTAATCCAAACCACTGAACACCATTTGGCAACCACAATGATTGTCACCACAGGCAACAGGACTGAAGGGAACATGCCACATATTTGCAAATGCTAACAATCACCTCACAACAAGTATGAGTCCTGCTTTTGATTTTGATTTGGACCTTGTAAACTTTCAGGTACTCACTGCTCAGAAGAGGCTCCATCCCAGAAGATAACTTGGGAGTGTGGGCCATCACAAGTACACCATCTGTATGCACATTATATGTCTGAACTTAGTGGATCTGGGGTTTGTTTTTCATGTAATGAAGGACTTGTTCATGCCACACTTGTGACAGCCCACTCCCCCAGGTGGATATACTGGTGATGCAGGTGACACAGGGGACACATTTTGTGCCTGGGATCTGGTTGTTGTGCCTGATATGGACACCTGGGACTTGGGACCTGGGACTTGGTGCCTGGGACCTATAGTGTGCCAAGTCCAATATTTCAGATTCTAAGTACCAGGTCTCCCAGGTGCCATGCCTCAGGTATCCCAAGTCTCCTGTACCCCAGGTCCCATATACCCCAAGTCCCAGGTCTCCCAGGTGTCTCAGGTTTCAGGTCTCCCAGGTGCCATGCCTCAGGTGTCCCAAGTCCCCTGTACCTGAGGTCCCATGTAACCCATGTCCCAGGTGTCTCAGGTGTCTCAGGTGTCTCAGGTCTCAGGTGCCCCAGGCCTCAGGTGTCCCAGGTCTCAGGTGACCCAGGGTCTCAGGCAGGTGTCCCAGGTTTCTCAGGTCCCAAGTCTTTTAGGTGCAACAGTGCTGAGCACTTCCCATCCATCCAGTCTTCCATGCTTACCTGGGACCTGCAGCAAATGGGACTTGGTACACAATGATCTGTAATAATCAAGGCCATGCCAGGAACCTGGCACATACTATTGTATTTTGTAACTCTAAATGTGTTGTAACTTGACATCACCACAGCACTGATTACTTCCACAGTGTCAAAACTTGATGACAAAGCTGCTGACAGGATAATGGCATGGGATGTTAGTGGTAGTGGGAACTACATCTTCCCACCTGTTTGAAACCTTTCTTAAAAATGATTTCTCTTAGACACAAGTGAATGAGAGAATGTTTGAGCCCATTCATCATCTCTTCCTTTCTCCATATTCATGGCATTGTGTCTCCTGCACCCTTTGTCTCATTATCATCATACCAACCCTTCCTCACTCACTCTCTTTGACCAACTTCATACATTCATTTGCCTCCCTTGTCACATCTCCTTTCCTCACTCAGCCTTAGGCAAGTGCCATTGATCCTGCAGCTCTAGTGGCAGTCAAAACCAACTGCTGCATGGAGCATGGCTGGGTGTAAACTTGACAGACATGATGAAGCCACCACCATCATGTCTGTCAAGTTTACACACTGGAACTGAATACCCAAAATGTGTAGAATGAACAAGTACACAGACATACCATACTCCCTCCCACTGTTTTGTTCCTCTCATCAGGCACTGAAGCAGCAAGGCTGACTCAGAGACAGCCATGAGCATTGGGCCAGCACCAAAATTGCAAAATGGAGCTCACCCTGGCCTTCATTAAGTGTGGAAACCAACCCTGCAACCCCACCAGTGACAGATCTGTCATCTACTTCCAGCTGTGACTGATGACTAAGTAGGTGGGGTGAGCAGGAGCTAGCATCAGCACAGACCTCATTGCAACCTGGATTTCCTGCCATCAGTTCAGAGGGCAGCTTCATGGTAAGCTCTGCAAAATTTAGGATGAGTGTATGAGAGCTTGCTGCACATAGCAGAGCTGAATACTGGTGTACCAAGTCCATGTTGACTCCCTTCTTACCCAACAACCTGTTTCTTATGAGGACTACTCCTAACACCTGGTCTTGCAGTGACTTCCACAGACTCACTCTCATCACTTGTAGACATTGTGTTGATAGGTCTGGCACAGATTCTTGGGTTGCAGGGGGCAAGGCAGGTCCACCTCTCTTCCTTTTCTGAGGCACTCATCAGATAGTGCATGTTGCAAGGCAATATAGGTATGACATTTACCTTTCCCTCCACATGTGCCTGAGCAAAGGGTAAGCGCAGATGTCATTGTAGTCTGATGGAACACACCTTTGCAGAACATTGTTCTTCTACCTGAAATGCTCAGTCACATCACTGCAGTAGTTATCAAATTGGGGAGGGGAAATGGTGTACAACATTAATGCTAGATGTTACGGGAAGCGGGGCCGAAGGCTCGGAGGTGCTTTCCGTCAGGTGATCGGGTGCCGGGATTATGTTAGTCCCGAGTGCCGGAATGAGAGGATCGAACGCCGTCTGGTCGACTGGGTCAAATTGGGAAATTACTCTGTCGCTGGGTCTTCCGGGACCTAGGAAGGAGCGAAGTAGGGTGGGTCTGGCTCTGTACTCGGAGTCGGAGGCTTCGATGACTCGTTGCCTGAGATTGGCTATTCCTCGTGCGAATGCGTGCTCGAGGGCTTGGCGGTCGGGGTGGTCGCGTCCAAGGATATCAATGCAAATAGAATGACTGAACTCAGTCAGGTGGTGTGTGAGTCATGTGATCTGCGTTCGTCGCTGAGTCAGCGTCGGGTAGATCCGTCCGGAGGTTGGCGTAGTTGCTACTTCGGGCCAGGAGGAGAGGGGGTATCTCTCGTCGGCAGTAGGGAAAGCCAGTGTGATTTCACCAAAGTACGATAAGGTGATAAGGGACAAGTGAACAACGCTGAGGGGTTTCCCATGTCACTGCACCCCTTATATACCTCAGGGGTGCTGCGGGTTCCTGCGGCGCAGTCCATTGTCCGCAGCCCAAGGATGCTATCCATCTACTGCGGCGTATTCTCCCGCAAGCCTGCTCAGTCCGCAGCTGCCTGCTACTGCTCTTCGACGCAGCTGCCCTTGTGGGGCCGCGCAGCCCGCAGCTTGCTGAATGCTGCCCTACACTCTTATCTTGGACGTCATCGCCTTTCGCTTATTGGCCCATGTGCTGCTCCGCAGTCTTCCACATGGCACGGCTTATCTCCACATGCTCCTTCACCCGTCATATGCTCCTGTGTGATGGTTCTTTCCCACCGCCTCGCTTATCTTCCAGCTCTTATCCGTCCCTTGTAGTATATAAGGGGGGCCTGTACCGCTTCTCTTCCCCATCCTTTGTTATGTGCTGGGGCCCTCACAAACTTAACTTCCTCCCCTCCTCCAATGTCTTCCAACAAGTCGCCCCCCTCGTACTCTCTTGCGCGGCCTTCCACTGGGCCGTTCAGAGGGGAGCCGACAACCTCCTCATTCTTACCATTGCTCGACGATGCTACACTTGTGGCCATCCTGGCCATTTTGCGTCGGGATGCCCTTGGGTCGTCCGCCCAGGCAACCTTATCTGTGACCTACTCGAGGACCCCCACAGTACCGTCTTTTCTTCCATTTCTCATTCACTTTGCTGATCACTTTCTTGCAGGATGGGATTGCACTCCCCCTACTCGGTGGACTTCTCCCACCTCCTACTCCGGGTGGAACTCCACTCCCCCGCCCTCATCCCCTCCGTCAGCCCCTGCGATGGCTACGGTGGCTTTACCAGACGTCGAGGGCGAGTATGTCCAGGCTGGGGAGTCTCCTTCTCAATCAGTGGACGAGGATAGGCTCTGGGTCTAGTGGCCCGAACGTCGAAGTTTCCTTTTGACATAATACATAGTTTCTGGTTTCGGATTGGTTTTTGTATTACTTAGGTGCTTCAATTCCATAAACCAATCCCCAATGGCCATCAACAGCAAGGAGCATCTCCTCGCTCTTGATTGCCATTGGTACTTTGGTTTTCCTGTCTCTAGTGTTGCGGTTGTCCTAGTCGTGTTGCCTTTGTTGTAGTTTGCCTTGGTTACATAATCGACTTTGTCATTCTTCCCATGACAGGATTCCCCCTCAAGATTCCACTGGAGCTTTGCGAGGATGGGTATGTCTTCAAGACAACCACTTGAACTGTGGATGGCGGTCATGGAAGAATGCAATGGCTTTTTCGGCGTGCATGAGGTTTCCAGGTGGCTCCCAGGTGTTGTCTGAATCTGGGTACCCCTCCCACTTCACTAGGTATTGCTTTTGATTTCGCCAAAGCCATCCGTCTAGGATCTTCTCCACTCCATACTCTTCTTCACCTTCTACTTCCACCGGTGGGGGTCATGCATTCCTATCGTCCCCTTGGTACCGCGTGAGTAGGGCTATGTGGAATGTCAGGTGGACCTTTATAGTTGGTGGTAGCTTCAGTCGGTATGCCACGTTGTTGATTTTTTCCTCTATCTCATATGGCCCCAGCCATTTGTCTGCTAGAGTTTTGCTGGGCGCTGTCATTTCCAAGTTCCTTGCATCCAGCATGACCATGTCTCCTTTGTGGTACTCTGGGGCTGGTTTGTGTCCCCGATCGTAATGTCGCTTCATCTGTTCTTTACTCATCGCCAGCGCTGCTTTAAGTTCTTGCTGCGCTTGACTGAGGTTGTCAGCGATCTCTTCGGCGTGTGGGGTTGCTACATCCTTCTCGGTGAAGGTCAGGCATGGGTGGTAGCCTCGCGTGGCGAAGAATGGTGACATCTTGGTGGACGCATTCATCGAGTTGTTGTGCACGAACTCAGCCATTGAGACATAATCCGCCCAGTCCTCCTGTCGATATTCGCAGAACAGTCAGAGGTATTGTTTTAGTTCCTGATTGGCTCTTTCCGTCTGTCCATCAGTTTGCGGGTGGTATGCCGTTGAGTAGGCCCCCTCTGTCCTTAACTTCTTGAAGATCCCTTGCATTAGATGAGACGTGAACTGGGTCCCTCTATCTGAAACCATCGCCTCTGGGACACCATGTAACTTCCAGATGTGGTTCAGGTAAAGGTCGACCGTCTCTTCTGCGGTTGGGATTTTGGGTAATGGGATGAAGTGGGCTTCCTTTGAGAACAGGTCGACAACTACCCATATTGCAGTATTCCCCCGCGATCTTGGTAGTTCGATGATGAAGTCGTTGGACACTACCCTCCACGGTCCTTCTGGTACTCCGAGTGGTTGTAGCTGCCCTGTAGGTTTCTGTGGTCTGATCTTCTTCCGCTGGCAAACATCGCACTCTCGCGTGTATTCCTTGATGTCCTGAAACATCCTGGGCCACCAATAGGTTCGCATCACTAGTTCCTGCATCCGGTGATTCCCTGGGTGTCCTGTCTCGAGTGTATCATGATGCAGTCGCAGTATTTCCCTTCGCAATCCTTTGTCTTCTGGGACATAGAGCCTTCCCCTGTTCCACAGTACTCCTTGCTCGAACTTCCAGTCTCGGGATTCCTTTCCCATGTCCTGCCTGATTTTCTGACTTTTTGCGTCCCTTTCTTCTATTCTTCTGATTCTGTCTGTAAATGGGTTTTCCTCATCTGTTTGCGTTCGCCCGGCCCCCAGTCGTAGTACCCTAACCTGTTGATTATCAATTTCTGTCGGTTTGTGATCCTCTCGTCATGAGAGTTTGTCCGGCTTCCCGGCCAGTTGTCCTGGTCGGTGCTGTATCTTGATATCGAACCGGGTGAGGAACTGGGCCCAGCGTGCCTGTCTCCTGGTCACCGTCTGGGCCTGGTTAAAATACTGGAGGTTCTGGTGATCAGAGTATATTACAACCTGATGCTTTGCCCCTTCCAAGTAGTGCCGCCAGGCTTTGAGTGCTTGTATGATCGCCAGGAGTTCTTTGTCAAACACCTGGTAATTTCACTCGGCGGGTTTCATGGCTGCTGACCAGAAGGCCACTGGCCTAATCTTCCTGTCCACTCCCCGTTGAGAGAGGATGGCTCCAGTGGCATAGTCAGAGGCATCACACTCAATGATAAACGGTTCTTCCAGGTTTGGAAACGCCAGCACTGGGGTCTTCTTGAACTCCTCCTTGAGTTGCTGCATGGCTATTCGCTGCTCCTCTCTCCATTCGTATCGTTGCCCTTTCCTTGTCAACTTGGTCATCGGGGTCACTATCTCCAAGTATCGATCTATGAATCTTCGGTAGAAATTGGCAAATCCTAAGAAGGCTTGTAGAGCTTTGACTGTCCCTGGCTCTGGCCAATCTAAGATTGCTTGGACCTTC
The DNA here is from genome assembly GCA_951802425.1 of Clavaria fumosa. Taxonomy (NCBI): domain Eukaryota; kingdom Fungi; phylum Basidiomycota; class Agaricomycetes; order Agaricales; family Clavariaceae; genus Clavaria; species Clavaria fumosa. The sequence goes on along the minus strand of OX637797.1, from coordinate 3,757,344 downwards.
CCTTCATCCATCTGGACTTGTCCATTTCCAATGCGGAATCCAAGGTACTCTACTTCCTTCTGGAGGAAGGAGCACTTCTCTGGCTTGCAGAACAGATCGTTCTCTTCTAGTCTTCTTAGTACTTCCCGTACTAGTTGGATGTGTTCCTCCCAATCTCGAGTGAAGATGAGGATGTCGTCCAGGTACACCACGACTCCGTAATCGAGGAGGTCCCACAGCAGCGCATTCATCATTCTCTGGAAGGTTGCCGGTGCATTGCACAGCCCGAACCCCATCACCTTTGGCTTGTACAACCCTCGTTTCATGATGAATGCGGCTTTGTATTCGTCTCCTTCTTTGATTCGTATGTTGTTGTACCCCCATCGCAAATCTAGGGCAGTGAACCATCTCGCAAAGGTGAGGCGATCCAGTAGTTCTTGTGTCAGTGGCACTGGGTAACGGTCTTTCACCGTAATTGCGTTCAACTTCCGATAGTTGACCACCAGTCGTAGGTCTCCGTTCTTTTTCTTAATGTAGAACACTGGTGCGGCTGCTTCGGATTTCGACTCCTGGATATACCCCTTTCTAAGGTTCTCATCAATGTATTCGTTCAACGCTGTTTCCTCCTTTGGCCCCAACGGGTAGCGCCTGGATCTGGGCAACACCGTTCCTGGTAGGAGGTTGATGGCGTGGTCCCAAGGTTTTCTTGTGTGCATTCGTTCTGATTCCTCAACCGAGAAGACCTTTCTGAAGTCTCAGAATTCCAGTGGCACTTCCGTTTCCTTGGGTCGTGCCTTCTCTTGTTCTTCGGTGATTCGCTGGGACCAGGTCGATCCCGCTGCAATTCGTAATGGGTTTGTGATCTCGGGGATGGCTACCGTTCGCTTCTGCCAATCAATCCTCGGGTTATGCCTCCGGAGCCATTCCATCCCTAGTATCATGTCGTCTTCTCCTATGTCTGCTACTAGGAATGTCTCCCAGCTTTCTTTCCCTGCGATCGTGACCTTTATTCTGGTCGAGTATCTGACCTTTCCTCCTTTGTTTGTGGTGAGGTCGATGTTGATTAGTGTAATCGGCTCCTCAAGTAGTTTCTGCCCTGTTGTCTTTGCTAGCTTCTTTGACAAGAAGTTCACGTCTGCGCCACTGTCTACTAATGCTTGTGTACTGGTTCGGGTTTCCCCTTTCCAGATTGTTATCAGAACATAAATCTGGTTTTCATAAGGGTCAGACCAAACTACAGTACATCGAGACACTTTCGAAAGGACTGAAGGGAGCGTGGCGTCCTCCTTCAGTCTTGGGCAAAATCCTGCTCCTGAGCACTACCTTCCTCATCTCCTTCTTCACTAACCGATACTTTCTTGGCATAGGTCTGGTTCGCAGTCTGCTTCTTGGGGCAATTCTTGGCCAAATGGCCAGTTTCGTGGCATGTGAAGCATCGTCCTTCTTTAAAGTGTCTGATGCATTCTTCTGGATTCATTCGCACTGCTCGGATCTGTCGCCCAGCTGGCCTTCGTACCAGACCACCCCTCTCCCTCATGCGTGTGAGGATTCTTTCTTCGAATCGTAAGGCCGCATGCAGCAGGTCGGACATGCTTTCTGGTCGTGTTATATTGACCATCGCATCTTTGATGCTTTCCTTTAGTCCAGCGTAGAACTGATGCGTCAGTGCGGCTCCATTGTAATCCATGAGTGGTGCGTCCTTCATGAAGGCTGCGTAGTAGTCAGCTACAGTGGTGGTCTGTCGGAGCTTCTCAATTCTCTGCTGTGCTTCAATCCTTGTGTCCAATGGTCCCCAGAGTTTCCTAGCCTCCCTGACTAGGGTTTCGAAGTCATCCAAAAGTGGGTCTGGGATGGCTTGCTCGAGGGACTGGAGGATCCCATAGGCCCATGGCTGGACGTTCTCTCCTTCGCAGAGTCGTAACAGGTACATTGCCTTGTTTTGGTCTGAAGCAAAGTACCCTGGGTAGCTCTGGAAGTACACCCGTAGCTGGATTGTGAATGGTCCCCAGTTCTTCCTTTGGCCGTCAAAGGGTTTGGGTGCCGGGGGTCTCGGTCCTCTCCCATCATCCCTCGAATCTGGGTCTGGGGCCGGGGTAGAGGTGGGGATTCGGGTTGTCCGGATTCTGAATGGGTCCGGATCAGGCCTCCACTCCTCTCCTGGGGACTCCATTTCTGGTCTGGGGATTTCCATACTCTGTTCTCCTACAACGGATGATGGTACCACCAGTGATCCTTCCCCTCTGGGGGTTGTCGATCCTTCAATCTCTGAGGGGCCGGCGGTCAGTCCTGCTCCCGCCGGGTCTATTCTGGCTGGTGTTGCCGGCCCTTTCTTTGTTCCTATTCCGAACTTGGCTAATGTCTCTTTACTCATGTCACTGAGTAATTCACGTCGTAGATATAGTCGAAGCTAATGTTCTGAATTCTTCCTAATTGGTCTCGTCCAATTGTCGGGCTTCCTCGTAGGCCTGTTAATCGCGCCTTTCGGCAATAGTCTTGTGGGTTGCAGTGGACGTGTGGGAGAGTTATTCCGTCTCCAAATTCTATTGCAATTCCATGTGCCTCGTCTCTCGAGGGTGGCAATGGTCGGTCTGGTCTTTCTTGGTCTGGTCTTTCTGACTCCTCGGTTGTCTCCTCTTGTTCCGTAGAGTGTTGTTCAGGTGTTACAGGAAGTGGGGCCAAAGGCTCGGAGGTGCTTTCTGTCAGGTGATCGGGTGCCGGGATTATGTTAGTCCCAAGTGCCGAAATGAGAGGATCGAACGCCGTCTGGTCGATTGGGTCAAATTGGGAAATTACTCTGTCGCTGGGTCTTCTGGGACCTAGGAAGGAGCGAAGTAGGGTGGGTCTGGCTCTGTACTCGGAGTCGGAGGCTTCGATGACTCGTTGCCTGAGATTGGCTATTCCTCGTGCGAATGCGTGCTCAAGGGCTTGGCGGTCGGGGTGGTCGCGTCCAAGGATATCGACGCAAATAGAATGACTGAACTCAGTCAGGTGGTGTGTGAGTCATGTGATCTGCGTTCGTCGCTGAGTCAGCGTCGGGTAGATCCGTCCGGAGGTTGGCGTAGTTGCTACTTCGGGCCAGGAGGAGAGGGGGTATCTCTCGTCGGCAGTAGGGAAAGCCAGTGTGATTTCACCAAAGTACGATAAGGTGATAAGGGACAAGTGAACAACGCTGAGGGGTTTCCCATGTCACTGCACCCCTTATATACCTCAGGGGTGCTGCGGGTTCCTGCGGCGCAGTCCATCGTCCGCAGCCCAAGGATGCTATCCATCTACTGCGGCATATTCTCCCGCAAGCCTGCTCAGTCCGCAGCTGCCTGCTACTGCTCTTCGACACAGCTGCCTGCTACTGCTCTTCGACGCAGCTGCCCTTGTGGGGCCACGCAGCCCGCAGCTTGCCGAATGCTGCCCTACACTCTTATCTTGGACGTCATCGTCTTTCGCTTATCGGCCCATGTGCTGCTCCGCAGTCTTCCACATGGCACGGCTTATCTCCACATGCTCCTTCACCCATCATATGCTCCTGTGTGACGGTTCTTTCCCACCGCCTCACTTATCTTCCGGCTCTTATCCGTCCCTTGTAGTATATAAGGGGGGCCTGTACCGCTTCTCTTCCCCATCCTTTGTTATGTGCTGGGGCCCTCACAAACTTAACTTCCTCCCCTCCTCCAATGTCTTCCAACAAGTCACCCCCCTCGTACTCTCTTGCGCGGCCTTCCACTGGGCCGTTCAGAGGGGAGCCGACAACCTCCTCATTCTTACCATTGCTCGACGATGCTACACTTGTGGCCATCCTGGCCATTTTGCGTCGGGATGCCCTTGGGTCGTCCGCCCAGGCAACCTTATCTGTGACCTACTCGAGGACCCCCACAGTACCGTCTTTTCTTCCATTTCTCATTCACTTTGCTGATCACTTTCTTGCAGGATGGGATTGCACTCCCCCTACTCGGTGGACTTCTCCCACCTCCTACTCTGGGTGGAACTCCACTCCCCCGCCCTCATCCCCTCCGTCAGCCCCTGCGATGGCTACGGTGGCTTTACCAGACGTCGAGGGTGAGTATGTCCAGGCTGGGGAGTCTCCTTCTCAATCGGTGGATGAGGATAGGCTCTGGGTCTAGTGGCCCGAACGTCGAAGTTTCCTTTTGACGTAATACATAGTTTCTGGTTTCGGATTGGTTTTTGTATTACTTAGGTGCTTCGATTCCATAAACCAATCCCCAATGGCCATCAACAGCGAGGAGCATCTCCTCGCTCTTGATTGCCATTGGTACTTTGGTTTTCCTGTCTCTAGTGTTGCGGTTGTCCTAGTCGTGTTGCCTTTGTTGTAGTTTGCCTTGGTTACATAATCGACTTTGTCATTCTTCCCATGACAGTTTCTCCCACCTTGTCTATTTCTCTTACTACACTTAGTTGGCCGGCTTCGCAATCTTCTCAGCGTTAACTACTCTTTGTCAGGACCCATTCATTTTTCCTTGCCCAAGCCGACTTCACCCACATCCACGAGCTTCCCGATGACCCTCTACAACCTCGCGAGTCCCTCTACACACTTCCGGGACCTGCTGTCTCCTTCCGGAAGTCTCTCCAACCTCCTCTGCGCTCACACGACACTCGCGACCACCATGCTGTACTCGCGATGCTTCCTAATACTTCACCCGGACCCACCAATCCTATGCGCGACACACCGATACACGTCTACTTCCACCAGCACGTGACTTGCCACGCGGCACCCCCGGTGCTACCACTATCAGCGCCAATACGTTACCAGCGTTACCAGCATTACCCACGTGACTACTCGCCCGTAGGTCACCTGCGTCACTAGCGTCACCCATGTGATCGCTCTTATGACCTCGCGACCTTAACACTCAAACGCGCCACCAACGGTCAGCTGTATGAACACTTCAAATATGTGTCCCTTCTTCTCCTCAGTCATCTATAATTACATTACTTATGATCTGAGAATCCCTCCGTAGTTATAGTGACGTATATACTTATTAAACTAGGTCGCGACCCGTGACAGGTCATCTTCGCGACCTTACCTATGCATACCTAACCCCTCGCGACCTTAGTAGAACACGCGCCTAGTCACTTTATGACTAAACATACCCAGTACTACCATAGTCTTGTCGCCTGGCGACCTCTGTACTTTCCCTTTTTTGTTATACTCTCTCTACGTACGTATATAAGGTCTTGCATGTACTTATGGTACTCCAGACTTGATATTGACGCACATTGGTTTAAGCTTGAGGCTAGTACACCCTTTGAGCTTGGAACCATCGCGATTGATAGGTCTTGTCTCTCTTGGTGACCACAAGATCGCCAAGACACACTCTACTCTGTTCTAACTTGCCCTCTGCGTTCATACAACTCGCGCGATCTAAGTATTCTTTATTATTCATCTTGGTGCTGATCTTGGAACCCTACAGGTTCACTCGTCGGTTAGCAAAGTCATCGCCTTCACCGACACATTTCTCAATATCGTCGCGACCACCACGACCCTTCCAACATTGTCTATTTCTTTCACCTCGTCTTTTTCCTTCTCTACGCTTCATCGGTCAACTTCGCGACCCTCTCAGCATCACCCATTTCCCCCCTCCTTGTCAATTTCCTCCTTTACGCTTCGTCTACCGACTTCGTGACCTTCCTAACAACGTCTTCCTCCTTTATACTTGTCTTTCTTCGGTCTTACATCTTCTCAGACGTCTTCATGACCTTCCGGGACCGAGCATTCTCGACTGTGCTCTACAGTTGATTGGTCTTAGCGAGTTTCCAGCATAGGTCACCAACAAGTCGATCTCCAGCACTACTATTGAGATGGGACAGGCCCTAACATAATATCAAGTCTCCCCCTCACCCCACCACTCAACACCTGGATAACACAAACCATTATGTCTTCCAGTCACACTCCTCCCCAACCAACCACTCATCACTTCCAGACACGCACAGGTAGCCGCGCAATCACTCCAATGGTCTTGGAGACTACTCGTGAGCCACCTACCACCGTACAAGAACAACCCGCATCCGTCGTTCAATCACAGCCCGAAGAACCCGCCCAAATCGCACCTAGCCACGCCTCGTCCCTGCGCGAAGAAGCCGAGACCCTTGTGGAGCAGCTCGGCTACCCGCGCTTCGACCGCCCTCGCCACCGTACTTACCAAATTCTCAACAATACTCGCCGCCAATACGAAACCGGAACTCTTGATGAAGAATTAGCGTATCTCATTGAGACGACAAATCTCTACGAGGCATTGGTATGATTAATGGATGGATTCCGAGCTAACCCACAGAACCGGTTATACGAGAGTCAGCGTCAGTATCCAGGGACTACCGACCGCAGAGTCCCGACTCCTCCCGACCTATGTGGATGCAGCCAGCCACTACTCCAAGTAGGGTGTTCCCTTGCGACCCTATAGGGACCGAAGCAATGCTTCAACCTGCCCCTCGCCTCGAGATTCTGGTCGAGCCCTTCCGTATTCCACAACCGGAAGCGCGACCAGTACCCCAGATGGAGACGTGACCAGCATCTCGCCCTCCGTCACAGACTGAAGCTCCGCAGGTCCCTCCGGTCCCCCCTATGCCCCCACACCCTGCCACCGCACTTCGAGATGAGGCACCTGGAACCCACCATCACCACTACTATTATCAGGCCCCTCCCTCTGAAGGACCATCGGCCCAAGACGCCTTCACTCGAGAATCCAAGCTCGACACCAGACGTCCCGAACCGTTCAATGGTTGTGACCAACGCAAGTGGAAACCTTTCGTCATGGAATGCCTAATGACTTTCTTTGCCAAGCCCGTAACCTTCCAAGGAGATCACAAGAGGGTTACTTTCACTGCCTCTTACCTCACGGACACCGCGCAAAGCCACTACACCTCCCTCCTTCAATTCAACACCGAACACCCGGCTCTACATTCCTGGGAAGGATTCATCTGCAAGTTTGGGGGGATGTTTGGAGTGGTCAACACACAGATTGAAGCCGACCAGAACCTTTGCTTGTTGCAGATGGGCGAAAACGAACGGTTTTCGAACCACATCATCCGTTTCAAGTCCTTCGCTTTCGAATCCAACTGGAATTCGGCCGCCTTGCAATCAGAGCTCTACCGCTCGATGTCCACACGTATTAAAGAGGCCATGAAAGTCATTCCGCGACCTACGACATATCAGGAACTTCACGATTTAGCCATGCAGAACTCAATTCCACGCTAACCCTCCTGCTCCCCGTCCCCCTGTTCAACAAGGTGGAAATCGCCCCTTGGCTCAACAAGGCGGAAATCGCAACTACCAGACGACGTTGCAACCTTATCCAGCCACTGGCAATAATCCTACAACGCTCCGACCAGCCACAGGGAATCCCGCAACTTCGCCGCGACCCGCTAATCCACCCCATCAGCCGAATCCGAATCCGAATCCGCCCTACGTCCCCCTCAGCAATGAGGAACGAGAACATCGTCATCAGGGAAATCTTTGTTTGAGATGTGGGAAACTGGGACATTACAGTGTTGCATGCCCCGATCGATGATTAGCCGGACGAGCCGTCTTCACGCTAGAGGAAGGAGAGGAAGAGATCCAGGAAGAGTACGAAGTTGAGGAAGAGGTAGAAGAGGATGTGGATGACCCGCACGAAGGGTTAAACGAGGAAGCGACTCAGGAGCTTCCAGGGGAACTCTGAGTCGCGACAATCCAACCCCCATACTCGCGCGGGCCGCGACTAGTTCCTCTTCCCCTCAATTTCCTCGCGACCTTTCTAATACTCCCATTGCTTCCCAGTCTTCCCAATCCTTCCTCATAAAGACACAAATACCAGATTTCAGCTTGATTCCCTTAAATACTCTTGTTGATTGCGGCGCATCAATGAATTTCATCGATTTCACCCTTGCGAACTCCCGTCCAAACCTCTTAATGCCACTTTCGCAACCTCTACCACTTCAATACTTCGACGGAAGTTCCTCCAGCTCCAATATAACCCACTACGTCCACGCTAATACGAAATTCCCCGATGATACTATCCAATCCATTAAGTTCCTTGTCACTAAAACTCATCCTCTCACTCCTGTGGTTCTAGGGCTCGATTGGTTGCGAATCTGGAACCCTAGGATCGATTGGACCAACCTCACTTTCAGTTTCGGACAGACAGCCCACTCCGCGACTATCCCTCTCACTCTTCTGGACGCGAAACCCCCGAGTAAACCTTCCCCTGACCTCACGAACTCGATACCGAAACCCTCTAAACCCCCACGAGTTCAATTGGTCAAGGCCACCACGCTTCGTCAATTGGAACAACAAGGAGAATTTATAGGTCTCCTATACTTCCAACCCGCGAGCAACCCCTATGACGACGAATCCATACTCACGAGTTCCGCAACCATTCAACCCCCTCCGAAACCCGAAGAAACAGTCCCGCACGAGTATCACAACTTCCTAGACATCTTTTCTGAAGATCTAGCCCGGGAATTACCTCCGCACTGCGACTATGACCACCAAATTGAACTTGAGGAAGGCGAAACACCTCCTCACGGGAAGCTGTACAACATGTCAGAAGTGGAGTTAAAAACGTTGAAAGATTATTTGGACGACATGTTGGACAAAGGCTTCATTCGGCTGTCGAAATCCCCCGCAGGTGCACTGGTACTCTTTGCGAAGAAGAAAGATGGAAGCCTTCGCCTCTGCGTCAACTATCGAGGTCTCAACAAAATCACCTGCAAAAATCGCTACCCTATTCCTTGAATTGAGACCCTCGTCGACCAATTATGCTTGGCCAAAATCTACTTGAAGATCGACCTCCGTGTTGGGTATAACAACATGAGGATAGCTGAAGGAGACGAGTGGAAAACTGCGTTCCGCACTCGCTACGGCGCGTTCGAATATCTTGTCATGCCATTTGGACTCACGAACGCACCCGCGACCTTTCAGCACCTTATGAACGATATCTTTCACGATCTGGTCGACGTCAATGTAGTAGTCTACCTCGACGAGATCTTAATCTACTCAGACAACCTCGAACAGCATCGTGACCACATCCGAGAGGTCCTACGACGTCTACGCAAGGCAGACTTACACACGTGACCCGAGAAGTGTGATTTCCACACCATGACGGTCGAATACCTTGAAGTTATAGTGTCCCCCGACGGAATTGCCATGGATCCTTCAAAAATACAGGCCATTCTAAGTTGGCCCATACCCATGAAGATCTGCGACCTTCAGAGCTTTTTAGGCTTTGCTAATTTCTATCGAAGATTCATAGATAACTATTCCAGCATTGTTATTCCACTTACGCGACTCCTCCGCAAGGATACACCTTGAAAGTGGAGCCCACGATGCCAAGAAGTCTTCGATATCCTCAAACAAGCCTTTACCGAAGCTCCCGTCCTCCGGCATTATGACCCCGATCACCCCATTACCCTCGAATGCGACGCTTCCGACTACACGATAGCGGCCATTCTCTCTCATACCGATCCCGCGACTAACGAGCTACGTCCCATCGCTTTCCACGCACGTACAATGATCACCGCAGAGCTCAACTACGACATTTATGACAAAGAGCTCCTCGCGATACACAATGCGTTAAAGCAATGGAGAGCGTACCTCGAAGGCGCGCGATACCAAATTCAGGTCTTTTCAGACCACAATAACTTACGTTATTTCACCACCACGAAGCAACTCAGCCATCAACAAGCCCGCTGGGCAGAGTACCTTTCCAGTTTCGACTATGTAATTCATTATCGAGCAGGAAAGCTAGGCGCAAAGCCAGATGCCCTCACACGACGACCCGACGTCTACCCAAAGAAATCCGACCAACCCGCAACCAATGCACAAAACAATAAGGTCGCGATACCACTGGAATTACTTCGAGCAGCCATCATCCTCAACAAAGAAGCCCTGATTTCGCGAATTCGACACACCCCTCGCGACTCCTACTTCTCCAAGAAATCAAGGGGCGCTTTGCAAGGTCGCGACAAAGCATTCTTGCTCTCGCCCGACGGTTCACTATTACTTCGAAATGGCAAAATATATGTCCCCGACCACAACTCTCTCCGATTCGATATCCTATGCTCCAACCACGACCATAAACTACAAGGACATCCAGGTATAAGGAAGACAACCCAACTAATAAATAGGTTGTTTTTCTGGCCAGGACTCCGAAAGGACGTAACCATCTACGTCCATGGTTGTCACACCTGCGCAAGGGCAAAACCCGTCCGGCACAAACCCTACGGACTCCTCAAGCCCTTGCCCATAGGCGAGCGACCTTGGTCTTCGATTTCGATGGACCATATCGAAGCCCTCCCCCTCTCCGCAACCTTTGACTCGATTCTCGTTGTCGTCTGCCGACTTATGAAACAAGCAATCTTTATCTCCACCAACACTACCGACACCGCGAAAGAGTTAGCTCAACATTTTGTCACCCACGTCTTCTCAAAGCATGGACTACCCGCGGATATAGTGTCGGATAGAGGAAGATTATTCGTTTCTAAGTTTTGGTCTTCATTATGTCAGGCTCTGGATATTACTTCCAATCTCTCCACAGCCTATCACCCCGAGACCGACGGACAAACTGAATGAGTCAACCAGATCTTGGAACAATATATACAAATCTATATGAACTACCAGCAGGACGACTGGACCCACCAACTTCCGCTCGCCAAGTTCGTATACAACAACACCCCCCACAGCGCAACTGGTGTCTCCCCATTCTTCGCGAACAAGGGATACCACCCAAGACTCACGATTTCCCTCGAAGGGATACCCGCGCATGAAGCCCACATGGTCGCGACCGATCTCAAGACACTCCATCAGCACTTACGAGATCAACTCAGGGTCGCGAACGAGGCCTACTCGCGCTTTGCAGACAGGAAGAGAGAGGTTACACCGGACTGGAAAGAAGGAACGAAGGTGTGGTTAGACTTGCGGAATGTGAAGACGAAGAGACCGATGAAGAAATTGGACTCGAAACGAGCCAGACCTTTCCCCATACTTGCGAAAGTTTTGACTCACGCATATCGTCTCCAGTTACCAAAATCGATGCGAGAAATTCATGACGTTTTCCATGTTTCATTACTCGAAAGGGTCTACGACAACCCTTTCCCCCAGCGGCAACAGCAACCCCCGCCCCCTATCAAGGTCAACGGCAAACAACATTATGAAGTTGCCAACATACTAGATTCTCGAAGGAGGGGTAGGAAAGTGCTTTACCTCGTACGATGGGAAGGTTACGGACCCGAGGATGACACCTGGGAACCAATAGAATCACTTTCCGGCTCGAAGGAACTCCTCAAGGACTTCCATGCGACCTACCCGGAAAAACCTCGTGCGACTCGCGCAACTCAATAATTTTCCTCGCCTCTTTCTCGTTTTTTCTTCACTTTCTCACTTCGGATTTCACAGCAATTCATATATACACAATAAAATACAACAAGAAAATTTTTATTTACTAGTCGCGAGCTTTCTCCTTCCCTTTTCACGACCCTTTCGCCTCGTCTACCTCCTCCACACTGGGACTCCTCTCCTCTGCCTGTCTTCCCTCCTCTTCCTCAATCAATCGTCCCTCCCCGTCCACTCGCAGGAACCTCGCAATCTCGTTTCAGACGGAATTGCTCCGCCGTCACCCAGCTATACAACTTCGACTTTTCTTGTGACTTCTCGATTCTTCTCCACAAGTTGTCGAAACTGAAGTATACCGTTTCAAGGACACGCCGCCCACGAGCACGGGCAGCGTCGCGTTCTTCCGTAACAGCCTCCAGCATGCCATGAAGAGCTACAAGAATCATCAGTAATGATACCCTGATAATTCACCAAGCCACTTACCTTGTTCCTCTCTCCTCATTGCCGCTATTTCACTCCTCAACTCCTCGAACTCCTTACGCGTCTCCTCTACCGCCGGCAACAACTCTGCGAATACGACTTAGTTATTTCGTACTCACGACCACAAAACTCACCTTTTTCCCCTTCCCGCAACTTTTTCAAGTCTCGTTGTACTTCCCTCAACTTCACCTCTTGGTCTAGACAAGATAGAAATGTCAATTCACCAACTAGAGAGATGACAAGATAATTGCTCACCCTGCCACTCCCCATGCAAAGCCTCAAACTCCCTCTCTGCTCCCTCTGCCCGTACTCTCAATTCCGCAACCGCTGGGTCCACAATCTTCGACGCAGGCACCTTCGACGATCTCTCCTTCACCCCCTCTACTTCCTTGCCCTTCCCTAAAAACTCGCGAGTTCGGTAACAAGTCACTGAACACAAAGAAAACTCACCTTTTGCGCTTTTCCGCACCTCCTCCAACTCGCGTCTTGCCGCCACCAGCTCTCCCTCTAACTCCACTTCCCTGTTAGATTTCTCCAACCACAACATCTTCCTCGAGGGCTCCACGACCTGCTGCCTCAACGTCATGAGTTCCCTCTCCAACTCCTCTCTCATCCCAGACTCTTGTGACGAGGTCGTCACCTTCGCCCGCACTGTCGTCACGACCTGCTTCAACCTCCTCACCTCCTCCTCACTCTTTTTCAGCCGCCCTTCCAACCAGCGCTCCTTCGTCGCCCTTACATCCAATCGCCCTTGAAGAATCTTGACTTCTTCCTCACAGTCCATCACCTTCCGAAGCAGCCGCCCCTTCTCTCCCAGGGTTGCCAGAACCCGCACCTTCTCCACACGAACCTTTGCGACGTTCGTTAGACGCACCGGTGTGTCTTCCTCCGTCTCCGTTTCCTCCTCCGATGGACTCCCGACTCGCCTCTTCGACGTCGAAGGACCCGGCGGCAACTGCGACCTTGCCCTCACTCGTTTTCCGCGCCCTCACTCATTTTCCGCGCCCTGCTTGCGTTGGGGTCCCCGGAATCGATAGGGCATGAAGTTTTCCCCCCACTTGGCTCGCGACCTTGGGCGCCCCTGTGCCCCCCGTTTCTGGCCCGTCGATGCGCTTCAACGCCTCGTCCACCCGGGCATCATCCCACCCAAGCTGGGCCTTGACACGCCACCGACGAAAATCTTGGACCCACGAACATTTTCCGTGGTCCTCCGCACACTGACGACACTTGCCGGCAGTACTGCATTCGCACTGTCGGCCCTTCGACACGCAATTCCCACAATCCTACAATCCAACAGTTAGAAGAATGAATAGGAACAAGAATTATTATTACACACCTCCCGTTCCCTCTCATTCCAATCCTTGTTCTCCTTAACTGACCCAATCTTCTTCCAAGCCTTTGAGAACTCCGCGGACGTCAGGTCCACTGTCTCCACGACATTCTCTTCTGCCCAACTTGGGCCCGCGACGTTGTCCCTCGTTTCGTTGGGATCCGCAACCCTACTTCTCTTCTTTTTGCGCTTCTCGACTTCTTCCCGAGAACACGCACATCGCGCCTGTTCGGCCTTTTGACGGGCCAGCGCGTCTTCCAGGATTCCCAGGTTAAGGCCGGGTTCCGTTTCATTGTATAAGCGCATTTCGCGCATGACCTTGTTTTGGTCGTTATCGGTTTCGGTTTCGTGTTGTTTGATGAAAGCGGAGACCATGGTGGTTTGACTTAGAGAAAAATTTCGGGTGTCATGACTTGATCAACAAACATCGCGCTGACTAATCATCACGTGACCTCCACTCTCGCAGGGCTCGAGGCTTGAAGGGGGGGTAATGTCAGGACCCATTCATTTTTCCTTGCCCAAGCTGACTTCACCCACATCCACGAGCTTCCCGATGACCCTCTACAACCTCACGAGTCCCTCTACACACTTCCGGGACCCGCTGTCTCCTTCCGGAAGTCTCTCCAACCTCCTCCGCAACCACCATGCTGTACTCGCGATGCTTCCTAATACTTCACCCTACACGCATACTTCACCCAGACCCACCAATCCTATGCGCGACACACCGATACACGTCTACTTCCACCAGCACGTGACTTGCCGCGTGGCACCCCCAGCGCTACCACTATCAGCGCCAATACGTTACCAGCGTTACGACCGTTACTTGTGTTACCAGCATTACCCACGTGACTACTCGCCCGTAGGTCACCTGCGTCACTAGCGTCACCCATGTGATCACTCTTATGACCTTGCGACCTTAACACTCAAACGCGCCACCAATGGTCAGCTGTATGAACACTTCAAATATGCGTCCCTTCTTCTCCTCAGTCGTCTATAATTATGTTACTTATGATCCGAGAATCCCTCCGTAGTTATAGCGACGTATATACTTATTAAACTAGGTCGCAACCTGTGACAGGTCATCTTCGCGACCTTACCTATGCATACCTAACCCCTCGCGACCTTAGTAGAACACGCGCCTAGTCACTTTATGACTAAACATACCCCATACTACCATAGTCTTGTCGCCTGGCAACCTCTGTACTTTCCCTTTTTCATTATACTCTCTCTACATATGTATATAAGGTCTTGCATGTACTTATGGTACTCCAGACTTGATATTGACACACATTGGTTTAAGCTTGAGGCTAGTATGCCCTTTGAGCTTGGAACCATCGCGATTGATAGGTCTTGTCTCTCTTGGTGACCACAAGATCGCCAAGACACACTCTACTCTGTTCTAACTTGCCCTCTGCGTTCGTACAACTCACGCGATCTAAGTATTCTTTATTATTCGTCTTGGTGCTGATCTTGGAACCCTACAGGTTCACTCGTCGGTTAGCAAAGTCATCGCCTTCACTGACACATTTCTCAATATCGTCGCGACCACCACAACCCTTCCAACATTGTCTATTTCTTTCACCTCGTCTTTTTCCTTCTCTACGCTTCGTCGGTCGACTTCGCGACCCTCTCAGCATCACCCATTTCCCCCCTCCTTGTCAATTTCCTCCTTTACACTTTGTCTACCGACTTCGCGACCTTCCTAACAACGTCTTCCTCCTTTATACTTGTCTTTCTTCGGTCTTACATCTTCTCAGACGTCTTTGTGACCTTCCGGGACTGAGCATTCTCAACTGTGCTCTACAGTTGATTGGTCTTAGCGAGTTTCCAGCATAGGTCACCAACAAGTTGATCTCTGGCACTACTATCAAGACGGGACAGGCCCTAACACTCTTCTCAACTTGCCTTTCCCCTTTTTTACACTTCATCTATCGACTTCACGACCTTCCCAGCAACGTCTTCCTTTTCTTTACTTGTTTCTCCTCATTCTTACATCTTCTCAGACGTCCTCGCAACCTTCCGGGACCAAGCATTATCGACTGTGCTCAACAGTTGATTGGTCTTAGCGAGTTTCCAGGACTGGTCACCAACAAGTCGACCTTCAGTATTATTTATGAGACAGGACAGGCCCTAACAGCAGGCGGGGTCCAAGATTTAAATGTTGGTGGGTGCTGACTCAGGTAACAGGGCAGTGGGATTTTCCTGTTACCCCGTTCTCTGTAAATTTGAGTTGGGGGAAATTTTATCAGCAGCAACAATGTTAGAAAAAGGTGACAAGGGCTCCTCAGGTGGGTTTTCCCAGTCCTGTGTAGTGGAGTTCAAAGTTCCCGACATAGCGGAATTGCTATCAGGTGCAGTGGGGTTTGACTCCAATGGTGGATTTGCAGTGGTCCCCATGGGTAGTCCTTGGCTCAGTGTCGACCAGTCCTTAGGAGCAAGCTCCTTCAGGACCCTGAGTTCATTGGTGGTTGGGTTGTGAGACCCCACAGGCCTTGTCGCATTGGTGGCCATGGCAGGCAAGGGCTTCATTGTCAGTGGTCAGGTATCAGAATTGTGGAATCACATCGAAAGGATTGGCCAATCAATGTCTGGGTTGTGTTTCTGAAGCCACAATGGTCTGAGTACAACCTTCACATCTGAATGGAGTTGGGTAACATAGAAGCGTTTGGTATGCGTTGTGCTGTCCTTGAAGTGGAATTGTTGGTCAGTCACCTGGGTGATCAGTCCTGTGACAGACCCATCAAATAACCTAAGTTGTATAGGGCAGGTTAGTGTTGAACAGAATTTCAAGGGTGCAAAGTCAGGCAAAACAAAACATTTGGTAGCTCTGCAATCTGCAAGCATGGGTACTGTTATGGAACCAGGTTTGCTACCTGTGAATAATAATATTTAAGTAAGGGAAACTAAAGTTAACCCTAATAGGAACCTCAAATATTATTACTAGGCAAGCTCAATGTCCCAATTGAGCTTCTGGTTGCACACCTTCTTGTAAACAGATACTAAGATAACCTTAATATTGTCTACAAGGCATTGCTAATGTGGGCAGCAAATAGAAATATTCTATAGTGACTCAAGCATCAATATCTCAAACAAGGGTAATTGACCAAAGGATCCCCATAGTCATCTCGACTATTTCATCCTCTTACACCTTGCTTTAATATTCAACCAATAATGAGTTATTAAATACTTAAGTCTATTCATATGAATACTGTACTATGACAATATTCATATCTCTCCAATGAGATAGGAGATCCTTCCAACATTAAATCTCTGATACCCTCTCTATCCTATCTCCCTTTCACTCTCTTACACCTTAACCTAATTCCTATTACTTCCTTAGATATAAAACATTTATATCTAATACCTGTAATACAAAGTAAAACATCAGTTACAACACAGTAAAATTACCTAAGCATGAAAATATTCGTTGCACATGCATTACGTAAGCTTTCGGCGTGACTAGATACTCAGTCACTAGCCCTATAGCCTGGCTACGCTTACATAATCAAATCATCGCACCAGCCTAAGGCATTGATGAGATAATCAGTTATTTGTCCACACTGGTATTCAGACATCAGTGGGACAAATATATTCATAACTCCTTATGGAGTGATGCTGGCTCTTAGCTTCAGCTTACTAAGGTGATCAGGCAGTTTCTGGGGTCAAGTAGGTGCTACTGAACATGTCCTTCAGTGGCCTATTTATATTGTTTCAAGCCTATCTACTAAATACAGTAATTTCGAGATACATGGCCAAATATTGCATATAAAATCATAATAAAATATTCAGATAATCGCATAAGGCATGTACTCTTGCCATATAAGTATTTACTATTTTTATCCTCTCCCCAACTCGAGTTTTTGAGAGAATGAGTCAGAATGAGTCAGATGGAGTCATTTCCCCTATTTGGGTTTATCCAAAACAGTCTAGACTGTGCTGGAGTGACTCAGAGGAGGCTGTGCATTGGCCTGATACAGTAAAACTATTATTAGGTATTCCCAATCAGTGTGTGGGCCTCTGAGTCAGTCTGGAAAGAGTCTTCAAAACCGAAGGTTTGATTTTAAAGTTCAAACTCCGCTTAAACCTTCCTAATTAGGCAATTTTGTCGCTCTGGCTTGCTCTCTGGATCCCTAAAAGGTATTTTGGCTCTAGAGGGCTTTGCCCTTTGGGATACAACAGGGATAAACAATTATCTAAGCACTCCTGCTTAAGTAATAATTTCTAGATATGGTCTCCCTGTGAAATTCATCCCCCTTTAGGATGGATGGATGACTAAGACTCTGGATGACTGTCCCAACTAGGCAGGTACAGCACTTTGACTGTCAACAAGTTATACCAAACTGTGAATAACTCCATGAGTTCTCAACCAATCCTCATGAAACTTTGCACATAGGTAGAGATAAAATATAACCATAGTTTGATACTATATGCAGAATAGTTGAACAGGAACTTGGCATGCTACAACAGTTCGCACTTTTGGTGCAATATTTACAATAATTCCTTTTCTAAATATCTCAGCCAGTTCCTGTTGCTTTCCCATGAAACTTTGTAGGCATGTAGACAATAAATGTAAGCATACACCTATATGCTACATGGTACAATAGAACAGTCTCATAGGTGGATATAATGACTTGACTATAAGAATGCTACATGCAATGTCTCTACTTTGAGGGGCATACATACTGAAACCCTGAAAGTACAAACATGACATCCTTACAATATATCCTTCATATGCCTATGCAATTATGCAATGAGATGTGCATAGTCAACTGTAATGTTTGCATATTTACTCTTATTCACAATAAGAGTAAGGAATTATTCTGTCAATGGGACTTGTCAGAGATTACCTAGAACCACAGAATCACTCTGGTGACATAAGAGTGATCCTATAGGCAATACAGAGGGATGTGGCAGGTAATGTGCTTAGTCAATGAAGCACCATTGCTAATGCTTCTCCCAAACCACTTATCTTAGAACAAAGAACTGTGTTCCAAGAGGTTCTACTGATGACCAGCCACAATGGTAGATGATTGTAGGCTATGCACCAGATACTCTGCACTCTGACTATGCTGATTTCATGCCAGTTTGGCTGGGATAATGTTCCTATCAGATTCCTAGGATTCCTATCAATTCCTAGGACTCCTATAGGACTCCTATCAGAATAGGTGGGGGAGTGTAAAGACCTCCCTTGGACAACAGAACAGCATATAAAGGGAGTTCGTCCAAGGGAGGTCTTTACACTCCCCCACCTATTCTGATAGGAGTCCTATAGGAGTCCTAGGAATTGATAGGAATCCTAGGAATCTGATAGGAACATTATCCCAGCCAAACTGGCATGAAATCAGCATTCCTATGTTCTTTTTCCTAGTTTATTCTGATAGGAATTTAGTGAGACCATCAGAATTTCCTAGGAATTTCCTTTCATAGGATTCCTATCAGACTTGTTTGGAATACCAAACTTCTCAGACAAACAAAGGCAAATAAAGAATGCTAAAAATAAAAACTTGAAATTGAGCAGCCCTGTGGCTGGTCCCTCAGGAACAGGTTACCAATCAGGCATGGCTGCTTTTGGTAAGCTGCTATGACCATGGGAAAATTTTTGCATGGCTTGCAAAATATGACTTTTTATACACCAAAAAATCAGCAAAAATCAGGAGATTCCAAATCTGGACACCCCACATTTGTATCTGCCTTGGTTCAGTGTCAATTTGCAAAATACACAGAAAATATTCATTTTACACAATTCTGCAGTACTCTGGCTTGAAAATGGATAGTAGAGGATACACACACTACCTGTAGACATATGGGAAGGGTGTGGATTAGTTTAACAACACACCCACCATCTCTGCCACCTCCCTGGAGTCCATTACTAGGAATTAGGGTGTTATTGGCCTGGGAGCATGACCATTTGTCAGATTGCAAATTCCAGCCATCAGACTACATCTTATGACATCTAATACAACCATGCAAAAGCCCATAATATTTGGTGCAGAACTACAGATTCCCCATGTCCATTTTCCCAAAGTTCTTAAAATATCTCCCCAGACAGCCCTTTATGTCAAATCACATATTCCTGTTGTCTGATAGCTGACAATGTATGCATGAAAATATGTTCAAAGTTTGGTGAAGTTAGGCCAAGTTCTCAGGAAGATAGCTCAGAATGTGTCTTTTGGAGGACAGTTTAACATGAAGGCAGAGACAAGGACATGACTTGCATAACCTTGCCTTGCACTCCAACAGACATATTCTGAGCTATCTTCCTGAGAACTTGGCCTAACTTCACCAAACTTTGAACATATTTTCATGCATACATTGTCAGCTATCAGACAACAGGAATATGTGATTTGACATAAAGGGCTGTCTGGGGAGATATTTTAAGAACTTTGGGAAAATGGACATGGGGAATCTGTAGTTCTGCACCAAATATTATGGGCTTTTGCATGGTTGTATTAGATGTCATAAGATGTAGTCTGATGGCTGGAATTTGCAATCTGACAAATGGTCATGCTCCCAGGCCAATAACACCCTAATTCCTAGTAATGGACTCCAGGGAGGTGGCAGAGATGGTGGGTGTGTTGTTAAACTAATCCACACCCTTCCCATATGTCTACAGGTAGTGTGTGTATCCTCTACTATCCATTTTCAAGCCAGAGTACTGCAGAATTGTGTAAAATGAATATTTTCTGTGTATTTTGCAAATTGACACTGAACCAAGGCAGATACAAATGTGGGGTGTCCAGATTTGGAATCTCCTGATTTTTGCTGATTTTTTGGTGTATAAAAAGTCATATTTTGCAAGCCATGCAAAAATTTTCCCATGGTCATAGCAGCTTACCAAAAGCAGCCATGCCTGATTGGTAACCTGTTCCTGAGGGACCAGCCACAGGGCTGCTCAATTTCAAGTTTTTATTTTTAGCATTCTTTATTTGCCTTTGTTTGTTCAGTCATTCCTATTTGGCAGGAGCATCTGCAATAGGCAGGGGCAGGCATGGGAAAGGACATGTATTGTAATTTATTATTGCAAGGGCCACATTGAGATAGGAGGATCACAGCTTTCACAGAGGGCTGTATTGTAATGCCTTGCAATATGCTGACAGTCATTCTTGCAATGGCCACCTATTGCAATTACAATAGTTTATTGCAAGGAATCTACATCATTGACTGCAACAACAACAACAGCAACAACAACCTGTTGTACCTGTACTTGAAATTTGGGTAGGAAATTTATCGGAAATTTATCGGAAATTCATCAGAAATTTATCAGAATGTCACTGTAACACTGATGGCCCATTCCAATCAGAATCCTATAGGATTCCAATCCATTCCTATCAGACTCTTAGGACTTTGATTCATTCCTATAGGATTCCTAGGAGTCCAATCATTCTGATCAGACTCCTATAGGAATAGGTGGGGGAGTGAAAAGTACAGGTCCAAGGTACAGGTATCAGTATTGACATTGGTATCTACAACAATATTGTGACTCAAGAATCTCCCTACATGCCTTGAGGCGCTGGAGTGTTTCCCGACATGTTGCTGGCTGAGGGCTTGGCTGTGGTCATGGTAAACATGAGGGTAGTGCAGGCAGTGGACTTGTGGTTAGTGGGGATTGATGGGTACGTATTCAAGAAATGCCCTTGACCTGCACAATACAAGCAAAGTCCGGCGGCCCGGTGGCAGTCTTTCTCCTCAGTGGAGAGTGGTCTGTGAGGAGCGGATCCCTCTGTCTTACCCTCCTTCTGCTTTGCTACAGGGGTCAAGGCGGGTTTGGCCGGAGTGGGTGTCATGGCGGGGGTGGTTGCTGCACCCCCTTCAGCACACCCACCCCCTATCCAAAAGGCCTAGCCAATTTTGACTGATGCCCTTTTTATGGGCCCAGCCAATCATCGGCCGAGATATTGCTTTATAGGCTTGGCCGATCAACTTGATATACCAAAATCCTGCCAAGCATACAGGGATCCCATGGTAATGATGATACCCTTTCAAAAGGGCTGGCTGACACCCATTTTAGGAACCCATGTAGAGGGCCTGAAGCACCCTATTCAAACATTTCTCTCACTTACATGTCAAATGAGATCAGAAAAGCTAGGAATAAAGCATATGCACATGATTATGAAACAAAGATCAGATATGCTATTTGATAGATGCATAAATTACAAGGTCACCTGCATCATTTGAGACTCCTTATTGTGTGAGACTCCTACATGACAACTTGACATAGCTGGGTGAGATGAAAACAAATATGCCTTCCAATAGGTTTTCAAAGGGTAGAAGCAAACGTACCCATTGAATATGCAATGGAGCCATTATCAACTAGAGTGAAATGTGGTTGTCAACTGATTCAGGATATTCTTTGGAAAAGGATGAGCCCTTTGTACATAAAACTGAGCCATTGCAGTCTAGATCCACTTTGAATATCTGTTCTAAAGGAGAATGTATTGGTATTGTTCAAATATTCTTGCAATGTAGAAGTTGTGCATGTGAGTCTGTTATCACACCTTGTGATTATATCACTCTGTGGCTGTGCCTGAAATCCTGGGTGTGACAGTCACACTGTGACCAACTCTGCATATTAGTATTGTTCAGATATCCTTGCATTGTAGAAGTTGTGCATGTGAGTCTGTTATCACACCTTGTGATTATATCACTCTGTGGCTGTGCCTGGAATTCCGGGTGTGACAGTCACACTGTGACCAACTCTGCATATTAGTATTGTTCAGATATCCTTGCATTGTAGAAGTTGTGCATGTGAGTCTGTTATCTCACACTGTGATTATATCATTTTGTGGCTGTGCCCGAGATCCCAGGTGTGACAGTCACACTGTGACCAACTCTGCATATTAGTATTGTTCAGATATCCTTGCATTGTAGAAGTTGTGCATGTGAGTCTGTTATCTCACCTTGGGATTATATCATTTTGTGGCTGTGCCCAGGATCCCAGGTGTGACAGTCACACTGTGACAGTCACACTGTGACCACAACTCTGGATCTGCAACTCATATCCATAACTACCAGGGCAGGGCAAGTACAATGATTGGACAGAGGGGAACAAGGTGTGAAGACATGTTCAGAGAGGGTGATGAGTGTTGAGAAGGGGTGGTGTCAGCACTGACAGGGCCATCACACTCAAACATTCTTTCATTTACTTGTGTCTATAGTAGTCTCTTTGTGTCTACCTGCCCTCCTCTCCTTGTATTTACCTACCAGTTTCTACATCATATACACCCTGGAAATAATTCTGTGGTGAAGCTGTCCCAATTGTCCAACATCACAGGGGGTGGTTGTTGGATGAGGTAAGGCATCCACCAGGTATTTGCTTGGTCTCAGAGGTACAATGTGGCAAATAGGATGCGATCCCGATCAGTGGCAAATTTCCACGGCTTCCCCAGAAACCACGTAATGCACTGCAAGATGAACATTGTTAGCTGTGCTGGGTCCTTACCTGCGAAGATGTCAGGCTCCTTGAGCTTGGGGCCATTGTCTCCAGGTATTGGGAAGTAGATGTACTGTGGCGGACTGGTGGGTGGATTTCTGACAGGTACTGTGAGGGGTACTGCTGGTGGAATTCCTTGCGGAATCCCTGGAATCTCGAAGGGTCGTGGTGGCAACTGCAGTGGAAGATTTGGGGTTGGTGGCAGTGGACATCGTGACCCTTGTGCTGAGGGTGGTGGGTTAACACTGGGTATTGGGAAAGGGAATGCTGGTAGCACTCCAGAGTAGTTAGTTGTGAGTGGGGATAGTGGGGGTAGTACCAGTGTAAGTGTATATCTCAATCCATGAACAGGGACTGATGGTCGAGGTAGCGGAGTAGGGCTTGGAGGCATCGTGGGTGAAGCGGGAGGATAAGGGGGTACTGGAGCCAGGGGGTTGGAGCCTCCTGAAGAAGCCAAACCTGGCCTGAGCATCCAACGAAGCTGATGCAGAGGTTGGGGTCTGGGGACCTGAAGGGCCTTGTGAGGTTGTTGGTCAGGTGTGTATAGATGGTGAGGGGGCCTGAGGTGGTACTGTTTCATCCTGATGGGACCTCAAGTGCATCCTCAGCAGGTTGGGTTGGGGCATCTGTGGCACAGCATACAACATACTGTCAAGAGTAGGTCAATTCCACCTAAATACAACTATAAACAACAGCAGGCTGTTTTGTTACCATACTCTTCTCCCTGTAAGTCCATGAACAACAAATAGGCATTTTCCTGTTTCAGTACCATCCTCCAATTCATTGTCATAAGTGGCTGTTGCTTCAGGAGCTTTGTTTGTGAATGACTCATGATACTCAATCACAACTGGAGGTCCCATGATCAGGATATTTGTCAAGATTTCTCAGAGATATTTCAAGGTCATAATAGTCAGGATGATTGAGTTAAGCCACTCTAATGCAGATCTCACATTGTCCTTCCTAACTAGAAGTGGAGTCCTTTCCAAATCTGCTTGAGTTGGCTGACAAGGTCCTGTATAGATAAATGCCAAGACTTCATCCAATTCTTCCATTGGTGGTGGTAAAACATCATAGACTTTTGGTATGGGATTAGCAAAGGAAATTGCATTTGCTTTCATTTTATGCATACCAGAAGAGACTTTGATAATACATCAATTATGATGAACATGAGACACCATGAGTTGCTCTGTGAATGACAAGTCTGCTAACTCCTTTGGAACTTTGCCTATCCATTTGCCATTGGCCAGTGCCATTTTAGGGATTTTTCCTTTAACAAGTGATGCATGGCATGTTTTGCATATTTTGTCAAGACCTTCCTCTATTCAGGACCTTCTATACCCTGGATTGGAGGAAGAGGTGGAATGGGCATCCCAAAGATTTCATATGATTGGTAAGTCATGTCCATAGGGCTCTGCTCTTAAAACCTTTGTCTAGACTGCAGAAATGGCAGTTGCAATAATTTTGTGGAAATGGAAGGATATTGTATGTTTACTCCTATATCATTGACCATATCATTTATCACTCTTATGTCAGTGTTCCAACAACTCCTACCAGACCAATCACCCATTGATGATCTATTATCATTCCACAAGGCTTTCTGGGGAAATCCTTTACCTGGAATACACCTAACATTAAATGCCATGTCAATGATGATGTGCATGATGGTGACAATGAGAACAATGAGAATGACAAGAGTGATGACAACCTTCTTCCAAAGGAATCAAACCTGATCCTCAAGAGCAATTGGATAACCCTCCTTATTCATTCTGAGTATCTCAGGATATATGATTTTGTGGCAAGTGCAGACCAGCCAGGAAAGCAACTTGCTGTGGTTACTGGACAACCAGGAATTGGCAAGCATAGCATTGCCACTGATATATCTATGTTCTGATGCAGCTTGTCTTTAGGAAAGAGCTACTGGATGTACTACACTTTGCAATGACAAATGGGGGAGAAAAAACTTACTGTCCTTTACCAGGGCAAGCAAAGCTTCCTCTTCTGCTCAGCAGGAGTTCTTGTAATCCCCAAATTGCATGGTTTAGATGGAAACCAAGGATGTGGACCATCATTGACTCCATCCATGCTCCACAAGGCTTTCCCCATGAAATACACACAGCTCTAGCAAATGTTTTCTCACCTCCCCCCAGTGAGAGGCCTGGTCCAAACCTGATCAATTTAACATGCACCATGCTATTATGAACCCATGGACAAGAGCTGAAGTGGTGTATGTGTAAGTAAAATACATCTATGACTTGCTTGTGCTAAACCACAATCACATCCAGTGCAGAAACCCTATACCCACAAAAAGAGTTAAACAATGTGCTCCAAAAGTATGAGAATCTTGGGCCAACTGCATGCCTCTGCTTCAATTACAATGATAATCAGATTGATGCATTCTGCAAATTGCATGATGCCAAGATCAATAAAACCCATGACCTATCTTCTATGAGGAGTCTCTTTCAACAGCTACTCAAGCAAGGACAAACTCTCTCAATGGATGCATTGTCACACAAGATATTTATCCAACAATCAGTACAGAGGGATGTGCATGACCCAAGTTTCACTGTCAGCCCTATCTCAGAGTCTGTAGCCAATGCACTTCATTCTCAGCTCAAGAATTTTAGCAAATATGAGCTTTTGGGAGTGTGGAGACAGTCTCTGGTTTTTGGTGATGCTCATGGAATGACTGGGTTGGTTTTTGAAGCATGTGTTCACCAGCAATTCCAGACGGAGATTAGCTTTGAAGCTAGTCCCTGTCAGGATCGCTTACATAAGCAGGTTGGAAAGGCCAAGAAAGGATCGCAAAAGAGTTGCGGGAAGTTTGCGGACGAGTCACGTGACCCGAACGGGTGGTGGCTTACATAATGGGAAAATCACGTGACCCGGGCCTGGACGCATCACGTGACGCACGGGGTCCGAGCGTGGGAACGCCGGCAACTCCCGAACCGCTCGCTATATATACTACGTCGCTTTCTTACTTGTACCCTTTTCCCCTTATGTTAGTATCGTCATCATCGACCTTACGTTAAGTTGTGTGAACCGTGAGACTAAGTCTGACACAATACTAACATCAACCCCTGTCTGCCCTAGCCCCGTGTCCTAACCCGGCTAGCCTGGACCCCTATCTCAAACTGTCACACTCTGTGACAGCTTATCCCCCTCATCCTCTTTCTCTTTACCCTGCCCACGGTGTGCAACAGAACTGTGTGAAATTTTTACTGTGTGTAGATACACGTGACCAGACCCGGAGGAAGTCTACTGTGACCCTCCCCAAGAGACACCGAGTGCCAAAGGCCCGGAACTTTGCTTTACAGCTACGTACCAGTGAATCGTGTAGTGTACAGGGCACGGAAAGGCCCTATACATAGTTTTTCTGTAGTTTCCTGGTCCAGTGGACAGGGCCCTTGCTCTGTGACCATTGTCAGAAGGGCACACGGGCAACTCACTAGGAGTTGTGGAGTGACCACCTGGGACACCATTCGGGCCCCACGCTAGCAACAAGTTTTATAGAATAAGAGTTCTATAAGTACCTAGATACATAGAGAGCAGCCTGAGAGGACAGGACTGCTAAGAGATCGAAGAAATCCTGAGTGCCCAAGGCCCGGAATTCTATTTACAGCGTCTGCGTCCGAGACCGGGTCGAGCCCAGCTCCCCCCCGATTCCCCTGTTACCGACGTCCCCGAAACCCCATCACCACCACCAGGGTCTGTGATGGCTGACCACGTCGCCCCGCCTGAAGTCCATGCCACGAGGCTGGATTTAGTCGTTGCCCCATTTGATGGGCAAAAAAGAAATTTCTGTACATTCCTCCGGTCGCTCCGCCTCCTGTTTATGGCGAATCCGATAATCTATGCCACGGACCTGGCAAAGGTCCTCTACACCCTCAGCAAAATTACTGGCGAGGGGTTTGCCGCAGAATGGGCAAATGTGAAGGGAGAGGAAATCCTGGGTAACAACGAGGTTGGAACCTGGGCAGAATTTGTGGAAGAGATGAAGCGAGCGTTCGATGACCCGAACGACCGTGCGACTGCCCTCGCAGATATTGCGAAGTTCAAACAGGGTGTCATGACGGCACCTGAGTTCTTCGCAAAGTTCGAAACAATGTTCCGAAGAGCGGGGATGACAGAAGTGGCCAATTCGGACATCCTGGTCCATTGGCTGGAGTCGAATCTGAGCAGGAGGCTAGTGGGAAAGGTCTATGGTGTTTCGCCAATGCCAGAGACCTACGTGCAGTGGAAGGCACTTGCCGAAAAGCTAGACGCTCAGCAGCATCGCCTCGACGGAGTCATCGCACAACAGAACTCTGTGCGTCCTGCTCTGCCCGCAACCAGCCGCCCCCTCCCTCAACAAACCCGCTTCACCCCAGCCCCCCGTCCCTTCCTGGCCCAGCCTCTGGCCCACACCCCTGCCCCTCCCACCATGCCGCGTCCCACCAATGCCGGTGACGCCATGGTGGTGGATCGTGCCCGTGCCCCTGGAGTGTTGCGCACCTGCTTCCGATGTGGCCAAGCTGGTCACATGGTGAGAGATTGCCAGCTCCAGGACACACGTCCGCAGATCCCAAGGCCGCAGATCCGCGCCGTGGAAAGCCAGGCACGTAGTGCAGAGGACTATGAGAACGAGATCGCACTGCTCCGAGACCGCCTGGATTTGCTTGAGAGAGAGAAGAGGGCTCCTGTTGAAGAGCCGGATTTTGGAGACGAGGCCCAGTGAGTCCGAACTGGAGTCTCAGGAGTAGATATCCCAGCCCCCCTCCCGTCCCTGTACCCGCAGCTAGTATCCCAAAATACACTATCTTGCAGCGGAGACACACCCGGATTGGGGCTGAGGTGAAGGACAAAGCGGAAACGGAAACTGCTAAAAGTGAAATACCGAAAAGAGAAAAGGGGACTAGCAGCCAAGTGGAGCCAACAAAGCACCTTGCAGAGGTGCTGAAGGACACCCTATTGCGTATGCCCCGAGAGCTCTCCATCCAGGTGCACCTGGAGGCTCTCAGCACTGGCAAAGGGGCAACTACAAAAGCCCTTGTCGACTCAGGCTGCACCAACTGCTTTATGGACTTGGAGTGGGCAAAAAAAGTGGGATTGGAACCATCTCCCTTGCTGAATCCAATCACCATGTATAATGTGGATGGAACACAGAACAGAGATGGTAAGATCCGGTATGGGATGGAGCTGCTTGTGACGGTTGGCGACCACCAGGAGCGGATCCACTTCCTGCTAGGGAAGACTCAGTCCCACACGGCGATCCTTGGGCATGATTGGCTAAAGCGTCATAATCCAGAGATTGACTGGGTGAAAGCTGAAGTAAGGCTCACCCGCTGCCCCAACTCCTGTGCCTCCTCCCCACACAGCCACCGGTCCCCTGTTCGACCCTCAGGTCCACCAAAAGCGAGTACCCTGGCCTCGGCCAGTATCCCGGACACCCGTTTTCCCAACACTGGCCCTACCCCTGATTGGCCCAGCCGCTACCCTTTGGTTTTTAGTGAAGCAAAGTGGGATGAGCTCCCCCGCTCCTGCCCTGACTTTGATATCAAAATCGAGTTTAAAACAGACCCTGGACACCTCTCCTCTAAGCTATACTCTCTGACGCGAGAAGAGATGGTGGAAATGAATCGCTGGGTGGATGAGCAGCTAGCTTCTGGACGAATCCGACCTTCGAAGTCCCCGTACGCAAGCCCCTTCTTCTTCAAACGTGAGAAGGACAAGCTGCGGCCGATTATCGATTACTCTAGGCTGAACTCGTATCTAATCAAAGACAAGTACCCCCTCCCCCTCATACGAGACACTGTGGATGTGTTAAAGGGGGCGACCATCTATTCCAAGATTGATGCGAAGGGAGGTTTCCCATCGATGCAGGTCTGGCCAGAACATCAGCACCGCTGTGCTTTCCTAACGCCTCGTGGACTCTTCGAACCGGCAGTTATGTGGTTTGGGCTGCAGAATGCGCCTGCAACCTTCCAGCGCTTCATGAACCATGTGCTGAGAGAAGAGATTGCAGGGGGGCATGTCCGAGCCTATGTCGATGATGTTATAGTGTTTGCAGAGGATTTGGCTACACATCGGTATTGGATGGATCGGGTCTTGAAGAAGTTTGGGGAGAATGGCCTATGTCTCAGACTCAGCAAGTGCGAGTTCGAGAAGAGTGAGGTTTTCTTCCTGGGGATGAAGATCTCCCACAACCGTCTAGAGCATGACCCAGCTAAAGGCGCGGCGATCCGTAACTGGCCCAGACCGAAAAATGTGAAAGAAGTACAAAGATTCAACGGGATGCTGAACTACCTCTGCCGGCACATCCCAAATCTCTCTGCCCGGGCAAAACCACTCTTCCGGCTGACAGGGAAAGTCCCGTGGAGATGGGAGTGTTGAATGTGATAGCCCATCCTTCCTTCACATTAGTTTCACCTTCCTAAGTTGTATAGTTGCCCAGGGCTCTTTCCTTTCACCCTGAGGCATTATGTAACTGTTGTTGCTTATGTAAGCATAGATACTTCGCCACAGAGTCCAGTTTCAGTCCCTCAGTGACTTGTACTGGACTCTAGGTGAGTGTCCCCTCATGTACTTCATTTACCTATGTACTTTTACTAATTTAGTGACTTGTACTGGACTCTAGTCATCCAGTGAGGCTCTAGGAGCCCTGTACACTCATCTACATAGGTCTCCTTGACAGATTATGAGACTCGGCCTCTGAGCGCAAAAGTCGACTATATCTCGAGAACTACTGCTCTGATTGCCTCGCCGTTTCGACCAACGGATTCTACGCCTTCCATTACCCCGGAATACGGAGTTTTACGTCGTTAGCTGCTCGGACTGGCTCGCAGTGCGCCTGTCTCCACCTGAGACATTGTTCTCCTATTTCTCCAACATCTCATATCTTGGGATCCTGATTACGGATTCACTCCAAACTCTGTCAGACGCCTTGCGCCTACTGCATCCACCGTTGTACCAAGTTTCACACCGATCCGACCATCCGTTCCCGAGATCTGGCACTGTGCCCATTTCACCTCCCAGACCATATCCCAGAGTTGCGAATATCTCAGTAACCACTGCTAGGATTCCCTTGATTCTTTGTGGACCCGGCCTACCATATTGTTTCCACCAGCACGCGGAGTTTCGCACGATTCGCATCAGTCGTTCGTCCACAATCGTCGTTTCCCATTTTGCCTCACAGACGCCCTCCTGTGACAAAATTCATCGTATCTCAACAACGTCTTATCGTACCCATTTGCCATTTCGGGTGCCCATACTACACATCGACGCCCATCAGCTCCCCAAGTTCGCAGTAAATCGCATCAGTCGTTCCCTCGCAATCGCCAATTTCATCATTGCCATTCAACTCCACCCATTTCGAATTTTCGTCATATCTCACTCAGGACCACAGCTATCACCAAGCCCTTTGGCCCATCGATAGAGGCCCTATAGCCCCACCAGCCTACGGAGTTCGCGCAAAATCGCACTATCCCTTCCCTCGCCATCGCGATTTTTGTCACCCCTCTATTTCGCATTTTTAGTCCTTTGTTGGAGAGATGTCTGGTTCTATCCCAGATTTTCCTAAGCTGTCTGACAGCAATTATAAGGAGTGGAAGACTATTATGAAGTCTTCCCTCCAGGCTCTTGGAGTGTGGAGAGTGGTGACTGGAGAGAGGACTAAGCCTGGTCCAGAGTCTGCAGACCTGGACAAGTTCTTACAGGACTTTGACAAGGCTGCTGGGTGGTTAAAGATGAGGGTTGAGACGAGCCAGATGGCTCATTTTGAGGGGTTTGAAGATGATCCCAAGGAGATTTGGGATAGGTTGGGTGCTGCCCATGTCTCCAAGAAGCCAGCACTTCGCTTTAATGCCTATGCTGAGCTCTTCTCCATCACAAAGGGGACAGAGGAGACTTTGATTGGGTTGATGGGAAGGATTGAGAGTGCTATGCAGGCAATTCGCTCTTTGAGGCCTGACAGCTTTACTGTGGCAGAGTTGGATGATGAATTGCAGGCCATGGCAATGATTCGTGCCCTCCCAGCCGAGTACCAGGCCTTTCGCTCATCTCTCATGCTCCTGGACAAGATTGATAAGAGGACACTCCAGGAGGCCTTCAAAAACGAGGAGATCCAGCGCCAGCAGGCAGAGAATGCTTCCCCTGCCTCCCCAGCTCGTGCCCTCGCTGCCTCCACCTCTGGGGCAAAGCAGAATACTCCCAGACCTCGCACCTTGTATAATTGTGACTTCTGTGGAAGAGTTGGACACACCATGGATAGGTGCAAGCAGTTTGCTGCTGCTCAAAGGGAGGCCAGATGGAAGGCTCAGGGACAGGGGATGAGTGGAAGGACTGGGAATTCTGGACAGCAAGCTGCTCCAGCCCAGGAGTTTGCAGGGAATGCAAGTCTTTGCTCCCCTGAATCTTTGGGAAAGACTGACATGGAATGGACTGCAGACTCAGGTTCCTCAGCTCACATGACTCCAAACAGGCACTATATCCATCAATATTCACCTTATTCTGTTCCTATTCGTTTGGCTGATGGAAATGTGGTCTATTCAAAGGGAGTAGGTGTGGTGCACTTTATACCTGATGTAGGAGGCAAGGATGCGAAGATTTTGACATTTACTCGTGTCCTGCATGTTCCAGACCTTGACAGCAGTCTCCTGTCCATCCTATACCTCACCCGCCACTGCCACTATGTTGTGTCCATTGATTCTTTGTTCCTGTACTTTGGACAGAATGGCCAAGTCAAATTCACTGCCTCTATTCACCCCAACAACAATGCTTCCCCCAATGGCAGAACTGAAGTAGTGAGAGAGCAAGCCTGCTTGTCAGCAACACCTCCTATGGATTATGCTCTGTGGCATCGTCGTTTAGCACATCAGAACATGGATGGAGTAATGAGAATGGCCAGGGATTCTTTGGTCACTGGACTTAGGCTGCAGTCCAAGTCTTTACCAACTGGGTTTTGTGAGCCATGTCTAGCTGGAAAGATGCATGCCAATCCATTCCCTTTGTCCCAGCACAGGGCTACTGAGCTGTTGGAACTGGTGCATTCTGATGTTCATGGTCCATTGAGTGTTAGAACACACTCTGGATATCGCTATTGGGTCACATTTATTGATGATGCCTCAAGGTTCTGGGTGGTTTACTTGCTAAAGGCAAAGAGTGAAGTGTTTACTGCATACAAGCAATTTCAAGCTTATGCAGAGAGGTATTTGGGATGCAAGGTCAGGACAATTAGAGATGACAAAGGGGGGGAGTACATGTCCAATGCCTTTCTACATGACACTTTGGCTGAAGGTGTGCAGAGACAGCACACAACCAGAAATCGTCCTCAGCAGAATGGTGTGGCAGAGCGAGCCAATTGCACTATACAGGATGGAATAACCACCCTGCTGCAGGAATCTGGGTTACCTGTGCAATTCTGGGGAGAGGCACTTGCAGCCTTTGTGCATGTGAGGAATAGATGTGCCACTTTAACTCTGAATGGTGTAACACCATACACTCTGTGGCACAAGAAGAAACCTGATGTGTCCCATTTGAGAGTCTGGGGTTGCCAGGCATATGTGCATGTGCAGAAGGACAAGAGGTCACTTCTTGGTTCACACATGGAGAAATGCATCTTCATTGGATATCCAGAGGGCTACAAGGGTTGGAAGTTTTATAACCCTACCACCAAGAAAACTGTGATCAGTGAGAGGGCTGAGTTTGATGAACATTACTTCCCTCATAAGAGACATCACCAGCAGGACAGTTTGCCAAGGGTAACCAACACTCCAGTCCCTGGGGCAGTCTCTGAGTATATCCAAGTAATGGATGAGCATGATTTGGATGCACATGGTAATCCTATGGCAATCCCTCCAGTGAGAGAGGAGTCTCCAGTTCCTGAGGTTCGCACTCCCAGTCCACCACTTGCTCTGAGACGAGAGGCTCGTCTCAGGAGGCCTCCTGGTGAATGGTGGAAAGTTAAACCTGAACCTGAACCCATGGTTGAGGGGACTTCTTCACCTTCAGGAGATGAGCTGAACCTAGGAGAGAATGAGGAGGAGGAGGAAGTGGAGGAGAAGGAAGTGGTTGAATTTGCTGGTCTTGCTTCTGGAGCAGACCCACACAACTATGCACAGGCAATGAAATGTCCTGATGCTCATCTTTGGCAGAAGGCATGTGAGGAAGAGTACCAAATGCATTTGGAGAATGGTACTTGGGAATTAGTGAAGTTGCCTCCTGGAAGGAAGGCCATTGGATCAGGATGGGTGTTTAAGGTGAAAAGGAAGGCAGATGGGAGCATTGAGAGATACAAGGCTCGTTTTGTGGCCAAGGGATATAGCCAGAGGCCTGGACTGGATTACACTGAAGTGTTTGCTCCTACCAGTTGTGCTCCTGCTATCAGGCTTATCTTGGCACTGGCAGCCATTGAGGACATGCATGGGAAGTTGGATGAAGAGATCTACATGGAGCAACCACAGGGATTTGTGCAACCTGGTTATGTGTGCAGGCTGAATCGCTCCCTCTATGGCTTGAAGCAGGCTTCAAGAGTTTGGAATAAGACTCTTCATGCTGCATTCTCAAAGATGGGATTTAAGCGATCAGAGTCAGACCATGGCATCTATGTCTTTGTGAAGGATGATGTTCGCATTTTTGTGCCTGTCTGGGTAGATGACATTACATTTGCATCAAAATCTCAGTCATCCATCAATTCATGCATTCAGGAGTTGGGGAAGCAGTTTGATCTCAGGAATTTGGGTCCCACCACTTATCTGTTGGGCATAGAGATTAAGAGAGATCATGCAAATCACTCAATTTCATTATCCCAGAAGCAGTATATCCTAGATGTGTTGGAAAGATTCAAGATGTCTGACTGTCATCCTGTCTCCACTCCCATTGATCCTGGATTGCGATTGGACAAAGACATGGGTGCCAGTACTCCTGAGGAGATAGCTGCAATGAAAGAAACTCCATATTTGAGTGCTGTTGGTGCTTTGATGTACTTGGCTGTGTCCACCAGACCAGACATTGCATATGCATGTGGTGTCCTTGCAAGATTCTCATCTAATCCTGGTCCTCCACATTGGAAAGCAGTGAAGCATGTGATGAGATATGTAAAGGGGACTATGGATGTGAAGTTGACCTATGGTCCTTCATCCTCTGGTGAACTGTTCACATCATTTTCTGATGCTGATTTTGGAGGGTGCAAGCAGTCTGGCAAGTCCACCAGTGGGTACTTAATTAAAGTTGGGACTGGTGCTGTAAGCTGGAGAAGCAAATTGCAGCCAATTGTGGCCTTGTCTACCACAGAGGCTGAGTATATTGCTGCAGTTGAGGCTGGAAAGGAGATGATATGGATGCACAACATTCTTAGTGAATTTGGGTACAAACCCAGTTTGCCATCCAAGTTGAGAGTTGACAACCAGTCTGCCATGAATGTGGCAAAGAACCCTGAGCACCATGGTCGCATGAAGCACCTGGATTTGAGATTGTATTGGCTCAGGGAGAAAGTGGAGGCTGGAGTGATTTCACTCTCATATATACCTACTACAGAGATGCCTGCAGATATTCTGACTAAAGGGTTGCCTAGGGCACAGGTGGAAGTATGTAGGCATCTCATGGGACTTCAGGAAGAGATGTGAGATCAAGGGGGAGTG
Organism: Clavaria fumosa; assembly: GCA_951802425.1. Taxonomy (NCBI): domain Eukaryota; kingdom Fungi; phylum Basidiomycota; class Agaricomycetes; order Agaricales; family Clavariaceae; genus Clavaria; species Clavaria fumosa. The sequence continues at coordinate 3,723,199 of OX637797.1, read as the reverse complement.
TTGAATGTGATAGCCCATCCTTCCTTCACATTAGTTTCACCTTCCTAAGTTGTATAGTTGCCCAGGGCTCTTTCCTTTCACCCTGAGGCATTATGTAACTGTTGTTGCTTATGTAAGCATAGATACTTCGCCACAGAGTCCAGTTTCAGTCCCTCAGTGACTTGTACTGGACTCTAGGTGAGTGTCCCCTCATGTACTTCATTTACCTATGTACTTTTACTAATTTAGTGACTTGTACTGGACTCTAGTCATCCAGTGAGGCTCTAGGAGCCCTGTACACTCATCTACATAGGTCTCCTTGACAGGGAGGAGGAGGAGGAAGCAGCCTTCCAAGATCTCCGCCTGGCACTAGTATCAGCCCCGGTCTTGGCTCTACCACAAGACAAAGGGAGATGGAAGGTAGAAACAGATGTGAGCAACTTGGCGACTGGAGGAGTTCTCTCACAGCAGCAGGTGGATGGGACTTGGAGAGTTGTAGACTACATCTCCAAAGCCCTCACTGCAGCTGAGAAGAATTACGATGTGTACGACAAGGAGTTCCTGGCTGTAATCCGGGCACTACGCGAGTGGCGGGCTTACCTGATTGGGGTGGAAGAGACTATCGAAATCTGGACGGACCATGCTAACCTCCAGTACTTCCGGAAGCCCCAGAAGTTGAAACCGAGGCAGGTCCGTTGGGTTGGAGAGCTCCAGTGCTTTGACTTCGAGATCAAGTACCGTACTGGGAAGTCAAACACGAAAGCGGATGCACTCTCACGGAGGCCAGATTATGGAGAGATGGTGGAGGAGGATGCACCAGTACAGGTCTTCCCAGAGGCTGAGACCCGCACATCATTCACATCGGAGATGGAGACGCTACTCCAGAAAAACAGTGCGGTATATGTGCAGAAGCCGGAGGAGCTTGATGATGAGTGGACGAGAGATCGGATGGGACTCTGGCGGAAGGCAGAAATCACTTGGGTGCCCCCAGAAGCACGTGAGGCAGTGCTCACCTTTGAGCATGACCTCCCCATCGCAGGACACCCTGGTCCACAGAAACTGAGGGCGGCTCTGCTGAGGTCCTATTGGTGGGTGGGCATGGTGAAGGATTCCAATCGGTATGCAGGTGGATGTGAGACATGCCAACGAATCAAGCCTGATCGTACCAGGCGCGCCGCTCCGCTCCATCCGCACCCTGTCCCTGAGAGCCCCTGGGCAGTCATCTCTTGGGACATTGTTGGACCTTTCCCCCTCTCACGTGGTCACAATGCGATCCTTGTCATTGTCGACAAGTTTACAAAACGAACTCTCATCGAAGCTATTGGCCTTGACCTCACGGGACTTGGTGCTGCTCGGATCCTTCGAGACCGGGTCTTCCGCGACCATGGAGTCCCGCAGAAAGTTGTGAGTGACCGGGGAACCCAATTTGTGTCCAGATTCATGAGGGAGTTTTATGGGATGATTGGAGTTAAGGCGAACCCAAGCACTGCCTTCCACCCACAAACAGATGGACAGACAGAGCGGGTCAATCAGGAGGTTGAAGTGTATCTCCGGGCCTATGTTGACCATCTGCAGGATGATTGGGCAGAGTGGCTATCCACAGCCGAATTCGCGCTCAATAACCGTGAGCACTCAGCCACTGGATTCACACCTTTCTATCTGGAGTATGGCCGGCACCCTTGGAATGGTGGTATCCGGCCGCCCTCTGAAGTGAACCCTGCAGCAGACGAGTGGATGGCCAAGCTCACGGAATCCCGAAGAGCAGCCAGGGATGCAATGGGGAAGGCGGCAGATGCGATGAAGGCTAGCTATGATAAAGGAAAGCGCCCGAGTCGTGAATACTCAAAGGGGGACTTAGTCTGGCTGGATACCCAGAACCTGAAAATGGATCGACCATCCAAGAAGCTTGACAACAAGCGGGCTGGACCCTTCACCATCGAAGAGAAGGTTGGACCAGCAGCATACCGACTCAAGCTCCCCCGAGCATGGCGCATTCACCAGGTTTTCAATGAGTTGCTACTCACCCCGTATATTGCTCCCTCTTTCCCTTCCCAGAACTTGCCTCCACCCCCACCCCCCACGATTGACGATGACCACTTGGAGTATGAGGTGGAGGAAATTCTTGATGTCAAGAAGGTTGGACGGGGAGTGAAGTATTTGGTAAAGTGGTTAGGATACCCTGCAGAGGAGAACACCTGGGAACCTTGTCGCAACCTCACTAACGTTGCACTGTTGCTCCGGGACTTCTTCCAGCAATACCCTGACAAGGCAAAGTTGGCAGGTCGAGACGCCCAGCCTTAAGAGGGGGGTGATGTCAGGATCGCTTACATAAGCAGGTTGGAAAGGCCAAGAAAGGATCGCAAAAGAGTTGCGGGAAGTTTGCGGACGAGTCACGTGACCCGAACGGGTGGTGGCTTACATAATGGGAAAATCACGTGACCCGGGCCTGGACGCATCACGTGACGCACGGGGTCCGAGCGTGGGAACGCCGGCAACTCCCGAACCGCTCGCTATATATACTACGTCACTTTCTTACTTGTACCCTTTTCCCCTTATGTTAGTATCGTCATCATCGACCTTACGTTAAGTTGTGTGAACCGTGAGACTAAGTCTGACAGTCCCATGGTTTGGGGCTTGAGGTCCAATTCGAGTTGGCATGCATCATTCAGCCCCAAGATTCCTGTATCTGCAACATCTTCAGCACAACCTATCTCAAGGATCACCATTTGTTGAATGTGATAGCCCATCCTTCCTTCACATTAGTTTCACCTTCCTAAGTTGTATAGTTGCCCAGGGCTCTTTCCTTTCACCCTGAGGCATTATGTAACTGTTGTTGCTTATGTAAGCATAGATACTTCGCCACAGAGTCCAGTTTCAGTCCCTCAGTGACTTGTACTGGACTCTAGGTGAGTGTCCCCTCATGTACTTCATTTACCTATGTACTTTTACTAATTCAGTGACTTGTACTGGACTCTAGTCATCCAGTGAGGCTCTAGGAGCCCTGTACACTCATCTACATAGGTCTCCTTGACAGATTATGAGACTCGGCCTCTGAGCGCAAAAGTCGACTATATCTCGAGAACTACTGCTCTGATTGCCTCGCTGTTTTGACCAACGGATTTTACGCCTTCCATTACCCCGGAATACGGAGTTTTACGTCGTTAGCTGCTCGGACTGGCTTGCAGTGTGCCTGTCTCCACCTGAGACATTGTTCTCCTATTTCTCCAACATCTCATATCTTGGGATCCTGATTACGGATTCACTCCAAACTCTGTCAGACGCCTTGCGCCTACTGCATCCATCGTCGTACCAAGTTTCACACCGATCCGACCATCCGTTCCCGAGATCTGGCACTGTGCCCATTTCGCCTCCCAGACCATATCCCAGAGTTGTGAATATATCAGTAACCACTGCTAGGATTCCCTTGATTCTTTGTGGACCCAGCCTACCATATCGTTTCTACCAGCACGCGGAGTTTCGCACGATTCGCATCAGTCGTTCGTCCACAATCGTCGTTTCCCATTTTGCCTCACAGACGCCCTCCTGTGACAAAATTCATTGTATCTCAACAACGTCTTATCGTACCCATTTGCCATTTCGGGTGCCCATACTACACATCGACGCCCATCAGCTCCCCAAGTTCGCAGTAAATCGCATCAGTCGTTCCCTCGCAATCACCAATTTCATCATTGCCATTCAACTCCACCCATTTCGAATTTTCGTCATATCTCACTCAGGACCACAGCTATCACCAAGCCCTTTGGCCCATTGATAGAGGCCCTATAGCCCCACCAGCCTACGGAGTTCGTGCAAAATCGCACTATCCCTTCCCTCGCCATCGCAATTTTTGTCACCCCTCTATTTCGCATTTTTAGTCCTTTGTTGGAGAGATGTCTGGTTCTATCCCAGATTTTCCTAAGCTGTCTGACAGCAATTATAAGGAGTGGAAGACTATTATGAAGTCTTCCCTCCAGGCTCTTGGAGTGTGGAGTGTTGAGTTCTGTGATGATGAGGAACTCTGTTTACATAATAGATACCTATTCTGGACATTGTTTACCTCTATTTGGCCAAAAAGCGGCTGAAGACCTGTGTCAGAGGCAATCAGTAGAGTTATCTCTTACTGAGTGCCTCTGGCCCAGGTATGTCATGTTTTGTACATTCCTATGCCTTGAATACATCTCTTACTGAGTGCCTCTGGCCCAGCTAACACTTTGTTAGCTTCTGGTGACCCTCCCTGGGCACCATCTCGAGGTTTTGGCCTATCTGGCCTTCTCAGATTATGAGACCTGGCTTCTAGGCCACTCTGATCAATTATCTGACCTCACCGATCGATTCTGCACCCTCAAAAACCCCATATTCACCCACCTGGACCTCCTGGATCACTTTAGATCACTTGGATCAACCACTTTTCGGTGTAGGGGTACTTTTTGGTGCAATATCTCGACTTCTACGAAGTAAACCCCACTACTATTTGTATTCGCCGCACTCGCCTTGTCTGGGAGAATAATTCCGCTCCCTTCGACATCTCGATCCGACCAGCCGTTCGCGCTCTACATCGATTTTCGCGATTTCAACAAAATCCCTTATATCCCACTATCCACTGTGCTGCTGCGGACGTTTCCCGCAGCAATCTGGTGCGCCTTGACGAGCTCCTTCAGCTCATATTATCCCTGAATTCATCCGACTTACCGTCCCGGAGTTATTCGCTTTTTTCGACTTTCCAACCTCTATTTTGGACCCCTCAGCATTTTGAGCATCTCTTGCTCATTTCCCATCGCCATCAGTTCGCCTAGGGCTCATTCTCTTCGCAAGAAGCTGTTCTACCACCCCACACCTTTTTATAAGGTTATCGCGTCCCCTTCAACCGCTATCGTGCGCGCAAGAATCGCCTCATCGACCGAATTTCTGGTCTACCTTCCTGGTACCTGGACGGTGAAGACGATCCGTATCGCGTGCGCAAAATTCACCCCATCGACCGCCTCTCTCTGCTGGTCTTTCAACTCTGCTTCTGGGTAACACCCAATTCGTCCTTCCGTCATCTTCTGTTGGGTTTAACTGTTAGTACAGTTGGACATTGGTCTACTGAAGAGAGACTAGAACAAGGTGACGTACAGTGAAGTGCTACCTCCCCGGGCCTCGTTTTGAGTGTTACCCCGGTTGCCTTTGCACCTCTCTCTGTACGCAGTGTGTAGGGAGATTGGGCTGGCGGGTTTACAGTTGCCTCCCCTTCCATTTGGAAGTTGCTCCACTATCAACTACCACTGCTAACACTGATTTCGTCAATCTGAGAGTGGACTGGTGTTTGATTAGAAACCAGGCCTGAAGTTCGATCTCGTAGTACCAGGAACCTGTCCACGTGCTCCCATACCCACATATTTCGCTTTTTTCACCCATTTTTCATTTCCTACCACCATCTATCACCATCATGTCTTCTGACAACAAAAACACCTTCCCCTGTCTTAACAACACCAACTGGGGACAATGGGCTGACAATATGGAAGCCTATCTCAGCACCAAGGAATTGTGGGAGTATGTGGATGGCTCTTGTGTGCAGCCAAGCCTTGTGGACCCTACCACACCCTCTTTAGAGGAGAAGAAGGAGCTGAGTGATTGGAGAAGGAAGTCTGCTAGGGCTTCTGGGGAGATCTGGCTTGGTTTAGAGGATAGTCAGAAGGTCCATGTTAAGGATCTCAAGGGTGACCCTGTTGCCATGTGGAAAAAGCTGGAGTCTGTGCACCTCCAAAAACGTCCTGGAGCCCGTTTCAATGCCTATGATGCCCTCTTCAACATCAGAAAAGAAGAGAATGAGAGTTTACCTTCTCTCATGGCTAGGGCAGATAAGGCACTCCAGGATGTTAAGGCACTTAGACCTTCCACATTCACCCTTGCAGACTTGGACCAGGAGCTGCTCTGTATGACTCTCATCAGAGCTTTGCCTGCAGAGTACAACAACTTTGCATCATCCTTGCTTCTTATTGACTCCCTGGACCTTGCCAAGCTCCAGTCTGCCTTTCAAAATGAAGAGAGCCAACATCTTGCCCGTGGCCTTGCCAATCCTGCCCTTGCCATGCCTGCCTCTGCTTTGCAGAAACCAGCTTCCCACCTGTCCTGCCTCTTCTGTGGCATTCCTGGCCATGCTGAGGACAACTGCTTCAGAAAGCAATCTGCTTCTGTGCAGGCCAAACAGGAGGTTGCAGAGAGGAGGAAAAAGGGCAAGAAGGACAGACCCAGGCAGCAAATTGCCAGAGAAGCAACTCAGGACACTCCTGTACAACAAGGCAATTCTGCCTGTGTTGAGTTTGCTGGCAATGCAAGTGCTCTCACTTCCTCTAATCATGCTCTTTGGCTGAAATCTCCTGCTTGCAATCAATGGAATACTGACACAGGTGCCACATCACACATGACCCCCCATCATCATTGGTTTCGTTCATACATCCCACATGTGGTTGCAATTCAACTTGCTGACCACTCTATTGTCTACTCTGCAGGCTTGGGATCAGTTGAATTCCAGCCTGTTGTGAATGGGATAAAGATGTGCCCTGTTGTGTTCCATGATTGTTTGCATGTACCAGACTTGGGCAGCAATTTGCTGTCTCTGTTCCACCTTACTAGATCAAAGGGGTACTCTGTGTCCATAGAGAAAAATCTAGTCTCTTTCTTTCATGGTGGTCAGATGGCTTTTACAGCCACAGTCAACATGCATAATGTTGGGTACCTTGATGGTCATGCCATAGTGCCCAACCAAGCAGAAAGTGCCAAGGCTGCCAGCACCTGTCCCATGGACCTCTCTCTGTGGCATCAGCGATGTTCTCATCTTAACATTGCTGACCTCAAGCTTATGCACCTCCACAAGATTGTCTCAGGGATGACTATCCACTCTCAGAGTGCCCCTGACCCAATCTGTGAGCCTTGCATCCTTGGGAAGCAACATCGTCATGACATTCCCAAGACTGCCATATCCAGGCAGTCCAGGCTTCTTGGACTTGTTCACTCTGATGTGAAGGGCCCTCTTCCTGTAGCTAGCAGAGAGGGGTATCGCTATTGGCAGACCTTCATTGATGACAAGTCCAGATACCTGATTGTTGCTTTCCTGAGGCCCAAAAGTGAGGCTCTCAATGCCTTCAAGCAGTACAAGGCATTGGTGGAGAACCAGCTTGATTGCCACATCAAGATGTCCAGGGATGACAAAGGAGGGGAGTATATCTCCAAGGAGTTCAATGAGTTTTGTGCAGACCATGGTATTGTGCATCAGCACACTGAGCCTAATGAACCTCACCAGAATGGAGTTGCAGAGCGGTCAAATAGAGACATTGCCGCTTCCACCACTGCACTCCTGGTTCAGGCCAAACTCCCTCCCTCCTTCTGGCCCCTTGCTGTTGCAGCCTATGTGCACACCAGGAACAGGACTCCGTCTGCTGCCCTTCAGGGGGACACCCCTTATCATATTTGGACAGGGAAGAAGCCAGACATCTCGCATTTCAGAATCTTTGGTTGCCTGGCCTATGTGCTGGTGCACAAAGAAAAGAGGAAAGCTTTGCAACCTCACTCCAAGAAATGCATCTTTGTTGGCTACCCTGAAGGTGTCAAAGCATGGAAGTTCTGGGATCCTGTCAGCAAGCAGATTATCATCAGTAGCCATGCAGCCTTTGATGAACGATGTTTCCCTGGCACTTACTCTGGTCCTATTCAGCTTGCCTCTGATTCCCTCCCTCCTGTGGTTGGCCCACCCTCTCCTAAGTCTGTGGTGGTGCTCCATCAAGGGGGTGATGAGGATGAGCAGGACTATAATGTACCACCTCCACCAGTGCCCATGGCTGCTCAGAATGATGGTTCTGCTACTGTGCCTATTGAGCCAGCTCCTGCCCTAGCTCCTGCACCCTCAAGACGCTTGAATCCACCCAGAATGGCTCGTCCTAAGGGCTCCCTCAATGAGAATGTCCTCCATGGTCATCAGAAGTCTCCCACTCCTCCTCCTCAGCTACCTTCTCCTTCTCCTGCTAGCAGTGATGATGAGCTTCTGCTCACTGCTCCCATGGTCTCTGAACAGGAGCATGCTGATCTGGTCATGACTGGTCTCCAGTATCTTATGCATGATCAGACACATGATTTCCTTACCATGGATCAGGCTTGGGAGTTTGCACTCCAGTCTGTTGAGCATGCATTCAAAACTGCTTCACATGATGGAGAGCCTAGTTCTTACCATGAGGCTATGCAGAGAACTGCAGAGGAGAGAAATCTGTGGCACAAGGCTGCTGTAGATGAAATCCAGGCCTTGGTGGACAATGGGACCTTTGAGCTTGTTAAGCTGCCCCCAGGGCAAAAGGCTATAGGCAGCCGATGGGTGTTCAAGGTCAAGAGAAATGCAGATGGGTCTGTGGAACGCTACAAAGGTCGTGTAGTTGCCAAGGGCTTCTCTCAGCGCCCAGGCTTCGATTTCACTGAAACCTTTGCTCCCACTCCCAAATGGGCTGCTCTCAGAGCCATTCTGGCACTGGCTGCTTTTGAGGACCTCCACCTTGAGAGTGTTGATATCTCCTCTGCATTCTTGAATGGAGATCTCAAGGAGGATGTCTTCATGCATCAGCCAGAGGGCTTTGTGGAGAAGGGCAAAGACTGGGTGTGGCATCTCAAGAAGTCTATCTATGGCTTAAAGCAGGCTGGGAGATGCTGGCACCAAAAGCTCAATCAGGTCCTTGAGAGCATGGGCTTCAAGAGGATCACTTGTGAGCACAGCATCTGGGTGTACCAGCAGGGAGATGCAAGAGTCATTGTCCCAGTCTTTATAGATGACATGACCATTGCTGCTAAGTCTATGGAGACGATTGAGGAGATTAAGTCTGGTCTTAGGAAGCACTTCAAGCTTCGAGATCTAGGACCTACCTCATGGCTGCTGGGTGTGGAAATATCCAGAGACCGACCCAAGCACTCCATTACACTCTCCCAAAACCAATACATCCATACCCTGCTTGAACGCTTTGGACTGTCTGAGTGCACACCTGTCTCAACTCCCCTAGACCCTGGGACCAAGCTCAGTGCCTCTATGTCACCCACCACACCTGAGGAGACTGAGGAGATGTGCTCTGTGCCATACCTCCAGGCTGTGGGCTCCCTCATGTACCTGGCTGTTGCCACTCGTCCAGATATTGCCTATGCAGTGGGTGTTCTTGCAAGGTTTAGTAAGAACCCTGGTCTGGCTCATTGGAAGGCAGTGAAGCACCTGTTTCGCTACCTGAAAGGGACTATGGATCTGAAGCTTACCTATGCACCAGATCCTAGTTCACCTGAGCTGTTCACTACATTCAGTGATGCAGACCATGCAGGCAATCCTGACAATGGCAGGTCTACTGGGGGCTATGTGGTGAAGATGGGCACTGGAGCTATCAGCTGGTCCAGCAGACTACAGGGGATTGTTGCACTCTCTACCGCAGAGGCAGAATATGTTGCTGCCACATCTGCTGGTCAAGAGATCCTCTGGTTGCGCAACCTGTTCCAGGAGATGGGATACCCTGTCTCAGGCTCATCCACCCTGTTGCTTGATAGTGCATCTGCCCTTGCTGTTGCTAAGAATCCTGAACATCATGGCAGGATGAAGCACCTGGATTTGCGCTTTTATTGGCTCAGGGATGAGGTTGATAAGGGAGCCATATCTCTGAAACATGTTGGGACTGCAGCTATGGCAGCAGACATCTTGACCAAGGCTCTTGGCAGAGTCAAGGTCATGGAGATGCTGGAGATGCTTGGATTGAAAAGATGAGAGAGTTGCCTCATCAAGGGGGTGTGTTGAGTTCTGTGATGATGAGGAACTCTGTTTACATAATAGATACCTATTCTGGACATTGTTTACCTCTATTTGGCCAAAAAGCGGCTGAAGACCTGTGTCAGAGGCAATCAGTAGAGTTATCTCTTACTGAGTGCCTCTGGCCCAGGTATGTCATGTTTTGTACATTCCTATGCCTTGAATATATCTCTTACTGAGTGCCTCTGGCCCAGCTAACACTTTGTTAGCTTCTGGTGACCCTCCCTGGGCACCATCTCGAGGTTTTGGCCTATCTGGCCTTCTCAGTTTGGAGAGAATGGGTTGTGTCTCAAACTCAGTAAATGTGAGTTTGAGAAGAGTGAGATCATCTTCCTGGGGATGAAGATCTCCCACAACAGACTAGAGCATGATCTGGCCAAGGGTGCGGCAGTCCAAGATTGGCCACATCCTAAGAATGTGAAGGATGTCCAGAGGTTCAATGGGATGCTGAACTACCTCCGCCGGCACATCCCAAATCTTTCTGCCCGGGCAAAGCCACTCTTCCGGCTGACTGGGAATGTTCCATGGAAATGGGAGGAGGAGGAGGAAGCAGCCTTCCGAGATCTCCGCCAGGCACTCGTATCGGCCCCAGTCTTGGCTCTGCCTCAGGACAAAGGGAGATGGAAGGTAGAGACAGATGCGAGCAACCTGGCAACTGGTGGAGTGCTCTCGCAGCAGCAGATGGATGGAACCTGGAGAGTTGTTGACTATATCTCCAAGGCCCTCACTGCAGCTGAGAAGAACTACGATGTGTATGACAAGGAGTTCTTGGCTGTGATTCAGGCACTTCATGAGTGGCGAGCATACCTCATTGGAGCAGAGGAGACGATCGAGATCTGGATGGACCATGCAAACCTCCAGTACTTCTGGAAGCCCCAGAAGTTGAAGCCGAGGCAGGTTCGTTGGGTTGGGGAGCTCCAGTGCTTTGACTTTGAGATCAAGTATCGCACTGGCAAGTCGAATACAAAGGCAGATGCACTCTCCTGGAGACCGGACTATGGAGAGATGGTGGAGGAGGATGCACCGGTGCAGGTTTTCCCAGAAACAGAAGTCCATGTGTCATTCACATCGGAAATGGAGACACTACTCCAGAAAAATAGCGCGGTACACATACAGAAGCCGGAGGAGCTTGATGATGAGTGGACACGAGATCGTGCTGGACTCTGGCGAAAGGGGATAGTCACTTGGGTCCCCCTAGGAGCTCGTGAGGCTGTTCTCGAGTTTGAGCATGACCTCCCCACTGCTGGACACCCTGGGCCCCAGAAGTTGAGAGCAGCACTAGTGAAGGGTTATTGGTGGCCGGACATGGTGAAAGATGCGGATTGGTATGCCCAGGGGTGTGAGACATGCCCGACCGTACCAAGCGTGCTGCCCCACTGCACCCCCATCTGGTGCCTGATGGTCCCTGGTTGGTGATCTCATAGGACATAGTTGGTCCCCTCCCCCTCTCCTGTGGACATAACGCCATCCTTGTTATTGTCGACAAATTCACGAAACGGACACTGCTCGAAGCGATCAGGCTTGACCTCACAGGACTTGGAGCAGTGCGTCTCCTCCGGGATCGAGTGTTTCGTGACCATGGAGTCCCTCACAAGGTTGTGAGTGACCAGGGGTCCCAGTTTGTGTCCCACTTCATGAAGGAGTTCTACTCCATGATCCGGGTAAAGGCAAATCCAAGTACTGCCTTTCATCCACATACTGATGGACAGACGGAACGGGCGAACCAGGAGATGGAGATCTATCTCCGGGCTTACGTGGACCATCTCCAGGATGACTGGGCTGAATGGTTGTCCACTGCGGAGTTTGCTCTTAATAATTGTGAGCACTCAGTGACAGGACAGACACCTTTCTTCCTTGATTATGGACGACACCCATGGAATGGGGGGCTCCGGCCACCTTCTGAGGTGAACCCGGCGGTGGATGAGTGGATGGCTAAGCTCACGGAGTCCCGAAGAGCAGCCAAGGAGGCAATGGAGAAAGCGGTGGCAGCGATGAAGAAGAGCTACGATAAAGGGAAACGCCCAAGTCAGGGAGATCTGGTCTGGCTGGATACTAGAAACTTGAAGATGGACTGGCCCTGTAAAAAGCTTGACAACAAGAGAGCAGGCCCCTTTGCAGTTGAGGAGAAGGTGGGACCTGCTGGGTATCGCCTCAAGCTCCCTCGGGCCTGGCGCATCCATCGGGTCTTCAATGAGTTGCTGTTGACACCATACCACCCCCCCTCCTTCCCTTCTCAGAACCTGCCTCCCCCTACCCCCTACGATTGATGACAACCACCTGGAGTATGATGTGGAGGCAATCCTTGATGTTAAGAAGGTGGGACGTGGGGTGAAGTACTTGGTGAAGTGGTTGGGATATCCAGTGGAGGAAAACACTTGGGAGCCCTGTAGGAACCTCACTAACGTAACGTTGGTTCTCTGGGACTTCTTCCTCTCCCACCTCGACAAGGCCAAGCTAGCTGGTCGGGATGCCCAGCCTTAAGAGGGGTGTGATGTTAGGATTGCTTATGTAAGCCATCCCAAAGTGCAGTTGTGGAGAAACTGGGGAGGGTTGTTGGAAGGTCACATGACCTGTGGCTGTGGTCAGATTACATAATCATAAGATCACATGACCTGGGCCTGGGCGCATCACGTGATCCGAGAGGTCCGAGCGTGGGAACGCCAGCAAATGCCGAAGCGTTTGCTATATATACTTTGTCTTTTCCATTCTTGTACCCTTTTCCCCTTATCTTAGTATTGTCGTCATGACCTTACGCTTAAGTTGTGTGAGACCCAGTCTGATAGCTAGCCACATCAATTGTGGGGATACAAAGCACTGCAATTTCACCCAGACAGAAGCTCTTTTCCTGGAGTTCAGCAACAGTGATGAAGTGACCAGTCTCTATATAAATGTACCTAGGTCAACAATTGCATGTATGTATTTTGAGTTGGGTAAGTTGGTCGTGGTATCTGTAGATGGTCATGAACAGAATCTTTCATGAAATGAGCAATGCACAATCATTCGCCACCCTCCCAATCCATCACTTCATGCAGAAAAACTTTACCTGCAAATACAAGGACAGTTCCAGGATTGTAGGAAAATTGACCACCAAGTTCCTGGAGTGTCATGTATGCCTGCTTGCGAGTTCCAGCACTAACCAAAAGATCGTAGTGAGCCAGGCAGCCTCCCTTGTCGCAATGTGCAGGAGTCTTCCTGTTCACGATGACTTCCATTGCCATAAAGATTGAGGGCCAAAGCTGCACATTCTTGTATGTTTTTGCCATTGCCACCCCAGATTGCACTTGGTCAATGGCTGAGCTCCCAAAGTCATATTGTTCTGGTGCGACCAAGGCCATAATTGAATTGCACAGCTTCTCTGCATGTGCGATTCCTCGAATGAAGGAGGAACCATATGCAGTCTGCAAGCTGGTCGAAGCATGCAGTTTATCACTGAGCTGTTGACATTGAGACAGTAAAACAAGGTAGTTATGTGACAGCATTACCTGTTGCTGGCCTTGCATAAACCAGCCAGGAGAGAAGGACTTGATTCCAGCACCAAAACGGCCTCTGCCTTCAGGTTCGACAAATCTCGTAGTATGCCCAGCATTACTTGGCAAGTCTCTGTCCAGATGCTTGCTAATGTGCTCACACCCTCTGTTGTACTGCTCCTGTAAATTGGTTAGAAAATATGGTTCAAAATTGATTGCCTTATCTCACCACTCTAGCACTAGAAAGAATTCTAGGCAGAGCCCACAGCAAGATACGACCGTGCTTATCAATTATTGTGCAGGGTTCCTCTTGAACACCGAGGTCTTGAGGCTGCTTGAAATACTTGCTGAATTTCACCAAGGCTGCATCGAAATTATTGCTGCATTTGGCTATGAGATTGATATGTTTCACACTGTCTGCAAACCGATCTATGTCCCATTCCGTTTGAACTGAATGGTCAAAGTGTTCAGCTGATTGTTGCAAGTCATTTAAGCTAACGCACTTGGGTTGAAGAGGACATAGGCCACAGTTAGAACTACATGTTGTAGTTCTTCTTGAGTCGCAGGTTGGTCGTCAGCATTACTCTTGTTTGATGACTTGCCTTGTCTTGAGTGGCTTTTGCATTTTACATGGTGCCTTTCAAAGTAGATGGCCTTGGGTGGGCATTAGACATCAACTCAGCTCAGTTAGATGATACATATGCATCACAAGGAGCATAATTGGTCCTCTTGTTTGAGCCAGATAAGTCAGTCTCTTGATGCTTCCTTTTGGCCATTGGATGAGCTGAATTTGCAAATCTATGTTAGGGGGTTTGACAGTCAACAAGGTCACATGACTCCTTTTTTTTCTATTCTTCTTTTGAATCAGCATTTATATACTGCAACATTGGCAAAGACAAAGACATGGTTGTATGTATGGTATGTATTTATGAGATAAAGGATGAATTGGGGACAGAGGTATGTGGCATGGGTTTGTAGGTTATATTGCCATCATTTAGTGTGGGTCAGGCGGTTAGGTCAGATATCCATGTTCCTTCATACGTGAAGGAACAGATGCTTTACACTACTGTTGATTTATAATTAGCCAGCACCCTCCAAAAATTTCGCCTCCCAGCCATACTTTCTCCTCAGGTGCATTGAAGATAAGTTTGTTGGTGCACCGCGGATTTTGACAAGCAAATATTCTTGCCCCAGCATTACCAGTAGATGAGACCCAGGAGTGGATGCAGCCACAAGCCTTGCACTGCACTGGGAGCTGATTTCCCCAAGGGCGAAGCTCAGGGTGAACCCACATATAACGAGCACCATGTATTTGTCCCTCTCTTGCCTGGAGATGGACGATGTTGGTGTGGCAACAAATTGCTGATGTCGCAGGTAGGAGCCTCCAGAGACAGTCCTCCAGAGGGAATCCCTCCACCAGAACTTGCTGGGCATAGCCAACTACAAACCCTGCCATAAGGCAAGGTTGCAGCTCAGCGGCTGTGAATGTGATGACATCCAAAATCAAAAGGCTGGAAATTTTGATTAATTAGCGAATTGAGAGTGCTAGTTATTGTCTTACCGCTTGGTTGCCTCTGCTAGCTCTGAATAACTACGGAAGTTCTTGACTAATGTTCCACAGGACATCATCCACAATGTGACCTCTGCCCCTTTGAGGAATGTCAAGTGGGCAGGTGGGAGGAGGACGTCGAGAAACTAAGGCTTCAAATTAGCTGGAGGCAGATGCATTGTAAACAAACTCATGGGTTTGACCTGGGTGCATAACCCAGGTGAAAGAAAGAGGTCGCCAGTGTCATCATGAGAATGATTTGTAATAAAAATTACGACACGGGGATGTTTATTTCTGTGAAAATGGTTAGTACAATATGATATGAAACAGAAAGCTCATACTGAATCTTATGCACCAAGCTCTTCATGTACTCTGCGTGCAAATTGATAAGGATGTCATTGGCAAGATCGCACACAACCTCTTCATACTGCAATGCCTCATCTCCAAGATACGACTGCATATAGTTGGTGAGAAGTTTTGCCAGTGTTCCAGCATGATCCATTCCTTTGAGGAGAAAGTGCAAGACAAGTAGTCCCTTGTTGCTGACACAAGAATTTGCAGTCATTTGAAAATTGCCTACTACCTTGAGAGGTTGTGCAAATGCTGGTCGCAATCTTGCCATGTCAGGCTTCCCGTCGATGATGTCGAGGCCCTTTGTCAAATAGAACCCCTACAATGCAAAGATAAGAGAACGAAACAGAATAAGTAAATCAATGCTCACATAATATGGGCTGAGGGTGGGTCCTTTGAAAGACTGAGCGTGGCAGGTGAGACACATGAACTTGAGGTGTTCGGTGTCGATCGAAGTCGGGATGGTGAGGCATTTTGTGCATAGCACCCGAGCACAGTAATCACAGACAAAAAGAAAACCACCATTAAGGCACATGTAGCAGAACTGTGGAAAAAGTTTATTGTTTTGTACCAGTGCTCAGAGCAAAGGCGAATACTCACATTTTCACCCTCACTAGCAAATTGTGGTCTAACCAGCGCTGTAGAAGTAGCTGTCGTTCTTGTGGATACAGCTGACCCTGGGACAATGCAGAGAGCACGACCGCCGGTACTTCTCTGTGCTGTTTGTTTGTTTCGAGCCATTGCGAGGGGGATAAGCACTAAGAGAGAGTGAGGGTCATGCATATATAATGTTTTCTAGATCACCTTGACTACAACAATACAAGACTACATCTCTTGAATAGGGGAGGTTCAGTCAACAGTGGTACCACACAACGATTAGACAGAGGGGAGAACAAGGTGTGAAGCAATAAGTTCAGACAAGAAGGAAGTTTCTATAACTACCAGGGTAGGCAAGTACAATGATTGGACAAAGGGGGAACAAGACATATTCAGACCAGGAAGGACTACTGTATGTGTAGTTACAAAGGCACAACAAGAATATATCCAAGGCTGGGACAAAGCATCAAGAGAGTGTGATGAGTGTTGAGAAGGGCTAATGCTCAAATGTTCTCTCATTTACTTGTGTCTATAATAGTTCTCATTCACTTGTTTATAGTTGTCCCTTTGTGTCTACCTGCTCTCCTCTCCTTGTATTTACCTACTGGTGCCGTCGTGCCCTCTTGGCATTCGTGCTATGGCCCTGTAGCGGATACTTGCAGAGACAAGACCTTGTGCATGCCTGCCACCTGCCACCTGCTCTTCTGCCACTACTTTTCGCCTGCTCCCTGCCATGCTGTCCCGCCCTGCCCTGCTGCCACTGCTGCTCCCTTTCCCCACCCTGATGCTCTGCTTCTGCCCTGTCCCTGCTGCCACCAATGGCCCCAGTCCCCGCCATTGGTCTGTGACCACTGTTGGGGGCTTGGGCCATTGCTGCCGCATGCTGCAGCCGCAGCTGCCACCACTGTCATTGCCGCCACATACAAATGGCGTAAACTGATGAAAAACACTCCCTTCACAGTATGTGTGATGACAGCAGAGGGTGCATGGCTTCGAAGCCACTAGCCCTGCTTAGGGTTAGGGTTAGGGCTGCAAAACTGCATAAGTTACAGTATGATTTCTTTATATCATCTTCATTTCAAAAAAAGCATCAAATACAAATAATTTACAAGTCTAGTGTAAAACGTATCAAAAAGAAAACCATGTCAGGCATTTATGTCAGAGGATGGGTAGCCAAATCCACCTCTGACTAGCCATTCACATCGCAATATATGCTTCATTGCAAAGAGGGCACTGCAATCTAAGCAGTGCCCCACTTCGCTGAAGCAAGAGTTCCCCCCAGTCTTGAGTAGATAAAAAAAATGGACTTACTGATTGTTGTCCATAAGAGAGGGAATCTGTAAGAAACTGGGGTGGGAGGACGCTAACCACATGGCGGCTAGCAGTCCATCCTGGAGCCCATACAGCAACCCCAAGGTATGAGTGGGGTGAGAGGACGCTAACCACATGGCAGCTAGCAGTCCATCTCGGAGCCCATAAGGCAACCCCAGGGTATGAGCACAAGCAAAGCAAAATCACTTACAATGATGAGGGGTTGGGGGAGGTCATCTGCATAATAGACAACACTCACATCCTTGGCCCAATTGGCCACCCCAGGTGGGTATGAATGAGGGTTGGTTGGGGCCAGCTTGCATCTGAGCCGCCACCAAACCAAAAGGCCCATATGGCCACCTTCATTATTCCCACTGGATTGTTGAAGGTGGAGTGTGCCCCATTGAACCACATATGTGGGTCCTTTTATAATGGTTTGTCTCTTTATAAGGAATATCAGATTATATACTGCCTTGCATCACTTCCTCAATTTAATTCTAGACCACAATGGATCATTTTTATGTACAAAGGCTCATCCTGAACAATTCTAATACATTCTCCTCTTCTTTAGAACACATATTCAAAGTGGATTTGAATACTCTTATGCAGAGTTGGTCACAGTGTGACTGTCACACCTGGGATCCCAGGCACAGCCACAGAATGATATAATCACAAGGTGTGATAACAGACTCACATGCACAACTTCTACATTGCAAGAATATTTGAACAATAACAATACATTCTCCTTTAGAACACATATTCAAAGTGGATTTGAATACTCTTCAGAAAGGATATTAAGGCCCATCTTTTTCCAAAGAATATCCTGACTCAGTTGACAACCACATTTCACTCTAGTTTATAATGGCTCCATTGCATATTCGATTGGTACATTTGCTTCTACCCTTTGAAGACCTATTGGAAGGCATATTTGTTTTCATCTCACCCAACTATGTTAAGTTGTCATGGAGGAGTCTCAGATGATAAGGAGTCTCAAATGATGCAGATGACCTTGTAATTTACATGTCTATCAAATAGCACATCTGATCTTTGCTTCCTAATCTTGTGCATATGCTTTATCCCCAGCTTTTTGATCTAATTTGTCATGTAAGTGAGAGAAATGTTTGAATAGGGTGCTTCAGACCCTCTACACTGGTTCCTAAAATGGGTGTCGGCCAGCCCTTTTGAAAGGGTATCATCATTACCATGGGATCCCTGTATGCCTGGCAGGATTTTGGTATATCAAGTTGATCGGCCAAGCCTATAAAGCTATATCTCGGCCGATGATCGGCTGGGCCCATAAAAAGGGCATCAGTCAAAATTGGCTAGGCCTTTTGGATAGGGGGTGGGTGTGCTGAAGGGGGTGTCTCCGCCTCCTCCTTCTCCTCCCCTGCTCCCCACTTCCCCATCAGAAATTCCCAGAGGATCTTCCAATCCTCCACTGCCACCTTCCGCTCTGCCCTTGCCTCCTTCCGCCACTCCTCCAACTCAAACACCCTGTGGACCACCAACTCGTAGATGGCTTTCACCACCCCAGTCCGCTCCGCCTCCGCCCTGTCCACGTCTGCCTGCGGCGCCCGCACCTCCTTCACCTCCTCCTCCGAGTCCACCACAGTCTTCTTTGACCATGCAGAGCGGAATTTCTTCCGCTCCGGCCCCTCCGCCTCTCCACCCCCACACTGCTGCTTCGCCGCTGCACACACGACAAACGCAGTGCCCCGCCCTCCGCTCGGCCACACACACCCCATCCCGAGCCGGACACATCGCACGCAGTCCATGCGCTCCGTGTCCGACTCCATGGCCAGCGTCCGCTTCCTCCCCGTCCCCTGCGCCTTCACGATTTCCTCCGCCCTCCGCTTCACCTCCACTGCCCTCACCCTCTCCATCTCCTCCCACCACATCTTGTCTGTGGCCTCCCTCTTTTTCCGCTCCTCCTCCTCCCATGCCTTCTTGTCCTTCAGCGCCTTGATCTGGTGCATGAGGACCATGATCTTGGGGTCCTCATCCTCCACGTGTGACTGCACGGGGACAGTGACCATGGGGCATGGTCGAGGGCGGGGAGGCTGGCTGGGCCCCGCTCTGGGTGTGCTCGGGTTGTGAGACATTGAGGTTTTTAAAGAAAATAGTAGGGATTGCCCGTGCTAGGGGCTAGTGATGATGGTAGCAGGGTAAAGAAGAGAAAAAGTGGTGTACGACGCGCACAGCCTTTTGACCCCCAAAAAAAAAAAAAAATCGGACTCTGCTCAACATGCTGCGAAACTCCGACACTAACTTGTTATGGGAGCCACGTGTTCACACGGACTTTGGCCACAGGGTCTCAGGGGTTCGACCCTAAGAGGGGGATACTGTTACGACCCCATCCGCTTGCATAAGCATGATCCCTGCTCCAGACTCCAGGCTCTGTACCAACTCCATGTGCTCCGCTCCACACCTTCATCGGACTTTACTCCGCCAGCCTTCAGACCATTCAGACTTCATTCTAGAATCTTCTCCCTCCATCCCCTCATTCTGTTTACCATTGAGAGGATACCCTTGACCCATGGGAGTCACTTTTTGTTGTTGCTTCTTTGTTCCATGAAAATTGCACAGGCACATGTGGTGAAACTCTCCTAGTAATTTGATATGTACATTGTTTCACATTACTCCTATACTCTGTCCTTGCAGTATAAGTTTCCACCTGTATCTCCCTGCTCCTCAGTTCGAATATTAATGTCTCTTGATCCTAAAAACATCTCTGAGCTTTCGTCCTCATCATGCTCGACATTCTCCACATCATCTGACCAACTCCGACCAACTCCGACGGACTCCAATCAACTTCAGAGTTTTGACTTACGTTCTGATCCTCTCTTAGGTATTGTTCTTGTTTGATAAATAGGGACAAGTATATACGTGGTGGCACAACACATACGTTGAGGCCGCAGTCCCATAAGTCTCCTTCCTTTTGTTTACTTCTCCATTTCTCCGATATCAGACTCCGACCAGACTCTGATAGAACACCTCTGCTCCACTAACCCCTTCGCCGCTAACCTTGTTAGGACCGTGACATGGTCTCACTAAATTCCTATCAGAATAAACTTGGAAAAAGAACATAGGAATGCTGATTTCATGCCAGTTTGGCTGGGATAATGTTCCTATCAGATTCCTAGGATTCCTATCAATTCCTAGGACTCCTATAGGACTCCTATCAGAATAGGTGGGGGAGTGTAAAGACCTCCAGATTTCCCCTGTTTTCCAATCTTTGAAAACTTCCTAACCCTATCATTTGTCTCAAATCTACCAGATTAAGTCAAAATACAACTCAAACCATGAAAACTTGAAGACACACTTTGAACAGACTGCTTCACCTTGCTCATTGATGTATGAGCTGAGGACTAGAAGCCACACTCCCATTTTGTTCTGCAGGTCCTCAAGGAATCCATTTATAACTTTGTGCAATTTTTTGTTTGCTCCACTAATGAAAGCTGCTCAAGGACTACTTTAAATTGATCATTTATTGAACTACTTATGAAATTTGCAAATCCTTAGGCCAAGGGCCTGAATTCCAGATCTCTGCTTGCTCCCCACTCCACCCCCACCTGGTCCCTGATGGTCCTTGGTCAGTGATCTCATGGGACATAGTTGGTCCCCTCCCCCTCTCCCATGGACATAATGCCATCCTTGTCATTGTTGACAAGTTCATGAAACAGACACTGCTCGAAGTGATTGGGCTTGACCTCACAGGACTTGGAGTGGCACACCTCCTCCGAGATCGAGTGTTTCATGACCATGGAGTCCCTCACAAGGTCATGAGTGACCAAGTCTCCCAGTTTGTGTCTCACTTCATGAAGGAGTTCTACTCCATGATTTGGGTAAAGGCAAATCCAAGTACAGCCTTTCATCTGCAGACTGATGGACAGATGGAATGGGCAAACCAGGAGATGGAGATCTATCTCCAGGCCTACGTGAATCACCTCCAGGATGACTGGGCTGAGTGGTTGTCGACAGCAGAATTTGCCCTTAACAACTGCAAACACTCAGCAACAGGGCAGACACCCTTCTTCCTTGACTATGGCCGACACCCTTGGAATGGGGGACTCCATCCACCTTCAGAGGTAAACCCAGCAGATGAGTGGATGGCTAAGCTCACAGAGTCCCAAAGAGCAGCTAAGGAGGCAATGGAGAAAGCAGCAGCAGCAATGAAGAAGAGCTACAATAAGGGGAAGTGCCCAAGTTGGGAGTACTCTGAGGGAGATCTGGTCTGGCTGGACACTAGGAACTTAAAGATGGACTGGCCCTCTAAAAAGCTCAACAACAAGCGAGCAGGCCCCTTTGCAGTCGAGGAGAAGGTGGGACCTGCTGGGTATTGCCTCAAGCTCCCTCAGGCCTGGCACATCCACCAAGTCTTCAATGAACTGTTGTTGACACCATACCATCCCCCTTCCTTCCCTTCTCAGAACCTGCTTCCCCCTCCTCCCCCTACAATTGCTGATTGATGTCAAGAAGGTGGGATGTGGGGTGAAGTACCTGGTGAAGTGGTTGGGATATCCTGTAGAGGAGAACACCTGGGAGCCCGATAGGAAACTCACTAACATAATGTTGCTGCTCTGGGACTTCTTCCTTGCCCACCCCAACAAAGCCAAGCTAGCTGCCCAGCCTTAAGAGGGGGGTGATGTTGGGATTGCTTACATAAGCCATCCCAAAGAGGAGTTGTGGAGAAACTGGGGAGGGTTGTTGGAAGGTCACATGACCTGTGGCTGGGGTGGGATTACATAATTGTAAGATCACATGACCTGAGGCCTGGGCACATCATGTGATCCAAGGGTCTGAGTGTGGGAACACTGGCAAGTGCCGAAGTGTTCACTATAAGTACTTTGCCTTTTCCTTTTTTGTACTCTTTTCCCCTTATCTTAGTATTGTCATCATGACCTTACCCTTAAGTTGTGTGAGACCCAGTCTGATAGTCATGGTCCTATCAGGTTAGTAGTGGAGGAGTTAGCGGAGTGGAGATATTTTATTGGAGTCTGATTGGAGTCTGATATTGGAGAAACAGAGAAGTAGATAGAGAAAGAGGGGACTTATGGGACTGCAGCCTCAATGTATGTGTTGTGCCACCATGTATATACATGTCCCTATTTATCAAACAGAAACAATACCCAGAAGAGAATCAGAACAGAAGTCAAACTCCAAAGTTTGTCAGAGTCTGCCAGAGTTAGTTGTAGTTGGTTGGATGACATGGAGAACATTGAGGACAATGAGGACAAAAGCTCAGAGATGTTTAGGATCAAGAGATGTTAATATTCCAACTGCAGGACAGGGAAATACAGGTGGGATCTTATACTGCAAGGACAGGAGTATAGGAGTACTTTGAAACATAGTATACAGTATATCAAATTACTAGGAGAGTTTCACCACAAGTGCCTGTGCAATTTTCATGGAACAAAGAAACAACAACAGAAATGACTCCCATGGGTCAAGGGCATCCTCCCAATGGTAAACAGAATGAGGGGATGGAGGGAGAAGGGTCTAGAATGAAGTCTGAAAGGTCTGAAGTAAGGTGGAGCAGAGTCCAAGGAAGGCACAGAGCAGAGGATGCAGAGTTATGGAGGAGCAGATCAGAGATGGCTGGAGTTGGTGCAGAGTCCAGAGTCTAGAGTGGGGATCATGCTTATGTGATCAGATGGGGTCATAACAAATACTCACTGTGGAATTGGATCAACTGCACCAAGAACTCCATAACCAAATTGCCAAAGCACAATGTCACTATCAGGGTCTGGCAGACACCCGTTGGACTCTGTCACCAGAGTTTAAGGTCGGAAACTGAGTCTACATTAAAGCAAAGTACTTCCATATGACCAGACCCTCCCTGAAGCTCTCTGAGAAGTTCCTCGGACCTTTCAAGATCATTGGAGAGGCCAGCTCACACTCATTCATACTCTGACTCCCTGAGGCCATGTGAGTGGTCCACCCCATCTTCCACATTTCCATGCTGGAACCTGTAACTCTGAACACAATTCTGAATCACATAGTCCCTCTGCCACCTCCAGTAGAGATTGACAGAGACCTTGAGCACAAAATCTCCAAAGTGCTTGACTCCAAGATCAACAAACACTGCACCTGCAAACTCCTTTACTTGGTGCAGTGGACCAGATACAAAGGGACCAATGAGGGAACATCTTGGTTACCAGCTACAGAACTTATACATGCCTCCAAGGCTGTTTTGGACTTCCATCACACTTATCTGAACAAGCCTGGACCTCCCAATTCCCTTTAGACCATACTCTGTTTACTCCAATACCCTGAAAAATCTTATTTCTTTTCTATTCTACATACATTTCTCTTCTATACCACTCCATCTCTCTACTCTGTCTCCTCCAAAAAGCAATAAAAAATTAAAAAATCCATCTCTCCATCTCTTTTCTCTCTGTTTCCTTACTCTGTTTTCTCCAAAGCTCTGAAAACATTATTCTTGCTTTCTTCCTTCTTCTCTAAAGGAACTCCAATACTTTTTTATTTTTTATCAAGTCCAACTCCAAACTTTTCTTCTGTTTCTCCACTCCATTTCATTTTGTTTTCTGTTTTCACACTGCTTACTTCACTCAATTTCAAGATAAAAGAAAATTTTAATAAAATATAAAATAAAATAAAATAAAATAAAATATGTAGATAATTATTTATTTTTTAGGCAGAGGGGGGTGAGCCGGGTGATGCTTGCAAAACTCCTTTGGGCTCCTTCAGCCCAGACTCCACTCCTACTTGCCCCTCATCTGCCTCTGCCTCTTTCTTCTTCTCTGCCTCTGCCTCTGCACCCTTCTCCACTTCCTTTTTCTCTCCACCTCCACCTCCTTCTCCTTCTCTGCCACCTCCACCACCATCTTCTCCTCCTCCGCCTTCTTCTCCACCTCCACTCCCCACTTCCCCATAAAAAACTCTTGGAGGATCCTCTGATCCTCTGCTGCTGCCTTCTGCCTCAACTCCTTCCTCTCAGAGGATCCTCTGATCCCCCACTGCCACCTTCCACTCTGCCCTCAAATCCTTCCTCTCCACCCTCACCCCCACTCCTCCAACTCTGCCATGCCATGGGCTACCAAGTCAAGGGTGGCCTTGGCCAACCTTGCCTGCTCCACCTCTGCCCTCTCCAACTCTGCTTGTGGACCCTGCAGAGCCCACACCTCCTGCACCACCTCCTCTGACTCCACCACCCTTTTCGATTTCACAGAGTGGAGTCTCTTCTGCTCTGGCCCTACCACCTCTCCACCCACGCACTTCTGCTTGATGTGTGAAGTGCCCCACCCCCTACTTGGGTATGCACAGTCCAGCAACAACTGCTGGCACCGATTGCACACCCCTCTCTCCACCTTGGACTCTGGTGTCGGAGTCTGCTTCTGCCCCACCCCCTGTGCTCATGCGATCTCCTCTGTGCACTGCTTCACCTCCACTGCCTTTGCCCACTCCATCTCCTCCCACTGCACCTGATCCACTTCCTCCCTCTTCTTCCACTTGTCCTCCTCCCATGCCTTCTTCTCTCACAGCACCTTGAGCTGCTTCGCAAGTGCCATAATTTTGGGATCCTCATCCTCCATGCACAGATATGCAGGGATGGTGACTACAGGTCACAGTCAAGGGCAGGAGGGGTGACTGGGCCCCACTCCAGGCATTGTTGGGATGTTTGACATCAAGTAGATAAATTTAGAAGAAGTTTTGCCCATGCTAGGGGCTAGTGATGATGGTATTGGGTTAAGGAAGAAAAAAGTGGAGTGCAACATATGTGGCCTTTTGACCCCCAAAAAATTTTCAGACTCCACTTGACACACTGTGAAACTCCAAGATTAACTTGTTATGGAGGACACATGTTCACATGGACTTTGGCCACAGGGTCTCAGGGATTTGACCCTAAGAGGGGGATACTGTTATGACCCCATCCAATCACATAAGCATGATCCCCACTCTGGACTCTGGACTCTGCACCAACTCTGGCCAACTCTGATCTGCTTCTCTGTAACTCCATGCCCTCCACTCCATGCCTTCTTCAGACTCTGCTCTGCTGTCCTTTGGACCTTTTGGACTTTGTTCTAGAACCTTCTCCCTTCATCCCCTCATTCTGTTCACCATTGGGAGGATGCCCATGACCCATCATCTCTGTCACCTCCCTGGAATCCATTACTAGGAATTAGGGTTATTGGCCTAACACAATCAATAATGTCTCTTGGAGCTGAGGCACAGGTGGTGTGCACATGCCAGGTGTCTTCTGAACATAGTGTGCAGTATGGCTCATTGCCTCATTTCACCATTGACTGACCCACATTGTAAATTACATAGCAGAGACATAATTTTGCTGCAGCATGTGCATGACCAAACAAATCAAGCTGCAACTAAAGAGTGTGTACTTGAAACACAGCAATTTTTTCTACTTGCCTTGTCAGTTTCAACCACTTGCTTCATACATGTTCATGGCCACTGATGACTCACATACATATCTGCCCTCTTCATCCAACCCCCCCCTGGTAATGGATCCCCAATTCCTGGGTGTGATTCAGAACATGCTGCAGTCAAAGCTTGATGAAATGGAACAAATTCATCGCCAGGAAATTCAAGCTCGTGATGAGGCCAGGCAGAAGCGTGAACAAGAGGTACAGGCTTGCGAGCAGGTGTTTGAAGCTAAGCTATTGGATTTAGCGAGTAAACTTGCTGCTGCTATGAAGCAGTCAGAGTCCATTCTCTTCATCTCAATATATTTCTATCTGAGCAGGTTTCTTTAGAAGTATGCCCATAATCGACACAGATACGCACATGGCGGATGTACCAGAGGTGTCTACCCGTAACCCTACACCATCAGAGATGCCCCCTCGACAAAATACACCTGGACACCAAGCACCTTGCGGATGGCCCACAATTATACTGGAATCAGCCCCCTCACAGAATCTTCAATCATCAAAGCGCTCTGCTGCTGCCAATAGATCCACGGCACTAATGCCAGCTGATCCGCCATTACCCCAGCTGACAAACCATACAAATGCCTAGAAGAACTCCCCCTCTCCAAAGAAGGATAAGTGTACTGTCAAACCTGGAAGCCATTCATACCACCTCTTAGTGTCAGAGGTGCCAGATGATATTGGGACTGCAGGTGTGTCTGTCTTGGCTATTCTACCTTTGTTAAGTGGTTCTCATCAACCGGGACAGAAAGCGATGAGTCTCCATGTCCGAATCCTTTGGGGCCTCCTCGATCCAAAGGAGGTCTGTAGGAATCCACCTGACCAAGTCCTTACAGCCTTTGTGGCATGATTCTCATTGGAGGAATCTCTTTATGGATGCCAAGAAGGGCCATCACTCATCCAGCCATCTCTTGTACAGATTGGCTACTCTGTATCTATTATAGACCATGGGCGGATTGTGACACAGGTCCAACAAGTGGAAGAACATATGCTTGAATATATGCAGGGCTGTATTTCTCGGTTTGGCCTAATCTGCTGGTGTCTTCCTAGCACTTCCACATGGAATGCCCATTGACTACTTTGACCCTGACTTTTACAACAGCCTACAACCTCATATGCAATACTGTGTTACAACAGAACAGGTTGTGCTCCTACCCAATGTAGATAGATCCTTCTCTGGCACTCGAGATGAAAAGCTTAGTGACAAGAAATTTGTGGAGAAGTACTCAGAGCAAATTTTGTTGAAGTATAATTTGGTGGATGAGTCTGAGCTAGATGGTGGTGATGAGGAGGATGAATGGGTTGATGGTAATGAGGAGGATGATATGGGTCTGTATGGTGAGGATTGGGATGATGATGACATGGTAGGTAAATGGGATGCTCTCAGAGTGCATCTCTCTTCTGAGAGTGTGTAGATTGTTTTGTAGATATTTTGTAAAACTTTTATGAGGATTTTCAATTCCACAGACATGGTCACATCAGTTGTGGTTGTGATGCAAACTGTCTATCAGAATCATTGTTTCTGCTCCAATGCCAAATGTACCTGGTGGACAGGTATAATATGCCACATGAGATATTATCTGCTCTTTCTCCACAATTATTTCTTTGTGGGCCTCTGATTGTTGACTGTAAACCACAGTGCTCAAGAAGCCTGGCTGTTACGACCCCATCCGCTTGCATAAGCACGACCCCCTGTTATGGGAAGCGGGGCCGAAGGCTCGGAGGTGCTTTCCGTCAGGTGATCAGGTCCCGGGATTATGTTAGTCCTGAGTGCCGGAATGAGAGGATCGAACGCTGTCTGGTCGATTGGGTCGAATTGGGAAATTACTCTGTTGCTGGGTCTTCCGGGGCCTAGGAAAGAGCGAAGTAGGGTGGTTCTGGCTCTGTACTCGGAGTCAGAGGCTTCGATAACTCGCTGCCTGAGATTGGCTATTCCTCGCGCGAATGTGTGCTCGAGGGCTTGGCGGTTGGGGTGATCGCGTCCAAGGATATCGACGCAAATAGAATGACTGAACTCAGTCAGGTGGTGTGTGAGTTGTGTGATCTGTGTTCGTCGCTGAGCCAGCGTCGGGTAGATCCGTCCGGAGGTTGGCGTAGTTGCTACTTCGGGCCAGGAGGAGAGGGGGTATCTCTCGTCGGCAGTAGGGAAAGCCAGTGTGATTTCACCAAAGTACGATAAGGTGATAAGGGACAAGTGAACAACGCTAAGGGGCTTCCCATGTCACTGCACCCCTTATATACCTCAGGGGTGCTGCGGGTTCCTGCGGCACAGTCCATCGTCTGCAGCCCAAGGATGCTATCCATCCACTGCGGCGTACTCTTCCGCAAGCCTGCTCAGTCCGCAGCTGCCTGTTACTGCTCTTCGACGCAGCTGCCCTTGTGGGGCCGCGCAGCCCGCAGCTTGCCGAATGCTGCCCTACACTCTTATCTTGGACGTCATTGCCTTTCGCTCATCGGCCCATGTGCTGCTCCGCAGTCTTCCACATGGCACGGCTTATCTCCACATGCTCCTTCACCTGTCATGTGTTCCTGTGTGACGGTCCTTTCCCACCGCCTCGCTTATCTTCTGGCTCTTATCCGTCCCTTGTAGTATATAAGGAGGGCCTGTACCGCTTCTCTTCCCCCATCCTCTGTTATGTGCTGGGGCCCTCACAAACTTAACTTCCTCCCCTCCTCCAATGTCTTCCAACAAGTCGCCCCCCTCGTACTCTCTTGTGCGGCCTTCCACTGGGCCGTTCAGAGGGGAGCCGACGACCTCCTCATTCTTACCGTTGCTCGACGATGCTACGCTTGCGGCCATCCTGGCCATTTTGCGTCGGGATGTCCTCGAGTCGTCCGCCCAGGCAACCTTATCTGTGACCTACTCGAGGACCCCCACAGTACCGTCTTTTCTTCCATTTCTCATTCACTTTGCTGATTACTTTCTTGCAGGATGGGATTGCACTCCCCCTACTTGGTGGACTTCTCCCACCTCCTACTCCAGGTGGAACTCCACTCCCCCGCCCTCATCCCCTCCGTCAGCCCCTGCGATGGCTACGGTGGCTCTACCAGACGTCGAGGGCGAGTGTGTCTGGGTTGGGGAGTCTCCTTCTCAATCAGTGGACAAGGATAGGCTCTGGGTCTAGTGGCCCGAACGTCGAAGTTTCCTTTTGACGTAATACATAGTTTCTGGTTTCGGATTGGTTTTTGTATTACTTAGGTGCTTCGATCCCATAAACCAATCCCCAATGGCCATCAACAGCGAGGAGCATCTCCTCGCTCTTGATTGCCATTGGTACTTTGGTTTTCCTGTCTCTAGTGTTGCGGTTGTCCTAGTCGTGTTGCCTTTGTTGTAGTTTGCCTTGGTTACATAATCGACTTTGTCATTCTTCCCATGACACCCCCACTCTGGACTCCAAGCTCTGTACCAACTCTGATCTGCTCTGCCATAACTCTGTGTGCTCTGCTCCACACCTTCATCGGACTTCACTCTGCTGGCCTTTGAACCATTTGGACCTCATTCTAGAACCTTCTCCCTCCATCCCCTCATTCTGTTTACCATTGAGAGGATACCCTCAACCCATGGGAGTTATTTTTGTTGTTATTTCTTTGTTCCATGAAAATTGCACAGGCACTTGTGGTGAAACTCTCCTAGTAATTTGATATGTACATTGTTTCACATTACTCCTATACTCTGTCCTTGCAGTATAAGTTTCCACCTGTATCTCCCTGCTCCTCAGTTTGAATATTAGCGTCTCTTGATCCTAAACATCTCTGAGCTTTCATCCTCATCATCCTTGACATTCTCCACGTCATCCGACCAACTCTGACCAACTCCGGCGGACTCTGATCAACTTCAGAGTTTGACTTATGTCCTGATTCTCTCTTGGGTATTGTTTCTGTTTGATAAATAGGGACATGTATATACATGGTGGCACAACACATATGTTGAGGCCGCAGTCCCATAAGTCTCCTCCTTCTCTACTTACTTCTCCGATTCTCCAATATCGGACCCCAATCAGACTCCAATAAAACATCTCTGCTCTGCTCTGCTAACCCCTTCACTACTAACTTGATAGGGTGACAGTATATTCAAACTGCAAACCTCGTATATACAAACTTAACAATGCCCACTACACAATCCAGTGCTCAACTTCCACCTCCTGTTGCCGACAATGTTGACATTCCAGACCCGGCTGACAATACTCCGACTCCGAGTGTGTCTGGACCCCTGGACCATGATGAAGAGTCAGACCCCTCAGTCACTGACAATGATGACGAGCTAAATGAACCTCCGACACCTTGAGCCAAGTGTGAACTAACTCCAGCACGTCTCCTTCAGAAGATTATTGATGCCAACAAGCGCCTGGAGATGGTTAAACCATGCGACCCTGATACCTTCAATGGCTTGGATGCTAAGAAGTTGAAAAGCTTCTTGGTCCACTTGATTGCCCAAGAGCATTCAAGTCCGTCTCCCACAAGGTACGCTATGTCCTTTCCTTTCTCCAGGGCTTCACCCTGGAATGGTTCGAACCAATGATCCTGGATGGCGAAGGCCATCCGGTCCTTTCGAACTATAAGATGTTCGTTGCCCAACTTACAGAGAACTTTGGTCCTTATGACGCGATCCGCGAGGCGGAGTTTGAACTCGAATGCCTCCGGATGTGTGAGGACCAGAAGTTGACGAAATACACCATTTCGTTCAACAGATTCGCATCCATTGTCCATTGGGATGAGTACGCATTGCAGCGGCAGTTCTACAAAGGACTTGCCAGCCGCATCAAGGATGAACTGGCCCACATTAACCATGCGGACATGCTCCGCAGACTCTGCGAGCAAGCCAGTGCGATCGATGGCCGTTATTGGGCTTGGCAGCAGGAGATCTTTTAGGACTCCATTAAAGCTCTGGCGCCTAACAACATCATTAAAAAGGAGACTTCAGATAATTCCAAGCCCCCCAACACTTCCGGCACTAATACCAAGTCCAAGAAACCATCGGAAAAGCGTCCAGTGAACTCCAGTTCAACTTCTGGGAACAATGTTCCAAAGGCCGCTGAGGGCTCTGCTAACTCTGGTAGCTCCAGCGATACAAAGAAGGCTCATCTGGGTCAGGATGGAAAACTGACTCCAGAGGAAAGCCAACGGCATTTCAATAATAATCTGTGCCTCTTCTGTGGAATAGCAGGCCACAAAGCCAATGAGTGTTGTAAGCAGACCTCACGGGCCAGTGCCAGCGCTGCATGAATCACCTCCGACAGAGATGACTTAGTGCCAAAAAACGATTGAGCAGCCCAGAGAGCACAGTATGACTCTCCGGCTGCTCCGACTCCAATTGTACTAAACCTATACTCGATACCCTTTCCTTTCATCATTCTCTTTCTCTTCTTGCCTCCTCTCCTTCTATTTCTTCTCTGTTCAAAGCAATGATAGACTCCAGCACTGAACTTTGTTTCATTGATGCCAAATTTGCTTCTTGCTTCCATCTCCCGAAAACTCCAGTGACCCCTCGGGAGGTTGTTTTTATTAACAGGACCACCTCCATATGGGTTACTGAAGCGGTCTGGTTATCCATTCGGCTCTCCACCATGGATCCGACTGACGTCTTGTTTGTAGTTACCAATCTTGATCCCTCTAGTGATGTGATCTTGGGAATGAATTGGCTGTTCCAAAACAACCCGCTGGTTGACTGGACTACTGGCCAGATAAAGCCCAGACCATCTACTAATGAGGAAAAAACTCCGAAATCTGATGCAGAGGGTGCACCGGCCAGCACTCTCCATTCTGTCCCTCTGTCCACCTCTGTCCCTCTGTCTGTCTCCGCTCCGTGCGCTCCAGTTCAAACGTCATCTGCAGCAACTCCAAACCAAGCCCAGACTCCGTCTCCATCTCTGCCTCCATCTCCGTCTTTGACTACGTCTCTGACCTTGCTGTCTACTCCATCTCTCCAGGAGACACCCAAGGTTTCTTTTGTGAATGCTGCTGCATTCATCATGGCTTGTGGACTTCGCGGGTCCCAAGTCTTTGGCATGACATTATCGAATGAGTCCGCATGTGCGGCCTCCGCTTCGTTCAACATTCCCGACACCACCCCCCAGGATCTCCTCTCAGTTCCAGAGGAGTACAGGGACTTTCCAGATGTCTTCAGTAAAAAGAAGGCAGACACCCTTGCTCCGCATCAACTGTATGATCTAAAAATCAACCTGCTGCATGGCCAATCCCCTCCCCCAGGTGCGGTCTATTCTCTGTCACAGTCCAAACTCAGCAAACTCCGCAAGTTTCTGGACAAGCACCTCCACATCGGATTTATCCGTCTGAGCCATTCTCCACATGGAGCACCTGTGCTCTTTGTCTGGAAGAAGAACGGAACGCTCCAACTATGCGTTGATTTCCATGGTCTCAATAAATTGACCAAAAAAGACCGTTATCCGCTTCCGCTGACTAAAGATCTTCTCAATGTTCCAGGAAAAGCCCGAATCTATACAAAACTCAACCTCTGACACGCGTATCACCTGGTCCATATCGCTGAGGGTGATGAATGGAAGACTGCATTCCACACCTGATACAGATCCTTTGAATGGTGTGTGATGCCTTTTGGGCTCACCAACACACCCACCACTTTCCAGCACTTCATGAACAATATATTTTCCGACCTCCTTGACACATTCATGGTCATCTATCTCAATGACATCCTCATTTACTCCAAGGACCCAAAGCAACACATTGAACATGTCTGAGAGGTACTCCGAAGGCTCCGGAAGAACAACCTCTTCCTGAACCCGGCTAAGTGTGAATTTCACACTGAAACTGTGGAGTATCTCGGATTTGTTTTATCTCCAGCCAGACTTTCTATGGATATGGCTAAAGTTAAAGCTATACAGGATTGGCCCACTCCGCGGAAGGTCAAAGATGTACAGTCCTTCCTCAGGTTCGCCAATTTCTATTGCTGTTTTGTCCATGGATACTCTGACATCATTGCCCCGATGACTGGCCTCACACGAAAGAATATCCTGTGGCTTTGGTCCAATGACTGCCAGTCCGCCTTCAACTCTCTAAAAACAGCATTCTCCACTACTCCGATCCTCTCGCACTTCATCCCAGGAGCTCCGCTTATAGTTGAAATGGACACCTCGGACTATGCTGTTGCCGCAATACTCTCTACAGTCGCCTCTGACGGTGAAGTCCATCCTGTCACTTTTCATTCCCACACCCTAGGCATCTCCGAACTGAACTATGACACCCACGATAAGGAACTCCTTGCTATATTTGAGGCATTTACTGCCTGCAGGCACTATCTCGAAGGTTCTGAAATTCCGGTCAACATTGTTACCGACCATAAGAACCTTGAGTACTTCTCCACAGTCTGCCTGCTCACCCAGCATCAAGCCAGGTGGTCAGAGTTCCTTTCCCAGTTCAATTTTGTGATCCGATTCCACCCCGGGCACCTCAGAATGAAACCCGATGCATTGACTAGATGTTGGGATGTCTATCCCAAAGAGGGGGATAGCAACTATGCCCGTGTCAATCCGCACAACCTCTGGCCAATGTTCTCCAGTGAACAATTGATATTGTTGCTTTATGCACCCACACTCCATGCGTCGTTTGTGATTGACAATCATCAACTCCGAGAGGACATCCAGTCTGGACTCTTGCTCAATCCTGTGATTGTCCTGATCCTAGAAGACCTCCGCTCGAACTCTGTGGACCCTAAGTGGTCCATGGACAATGACGGACTTCTCCATGAGTGCGGACAGATTTATGTACTGGACGTCAATGACCTCCGACTCCGTGTTTTACATGCAAGACATGATCACCCGCTTGCCGGACATTTCGGTTGGACCATGGCTCCGATCCTCTCGCACTTCATTCCTGGAGCTCCACTGATAGTTGAAACGGACGCCTTGGACTATGCTGTCACTGCGATCCTATCCACAGTCGCCTCCGACGGTGAAGTCCACCCTGTCATGTTTCATTCCCGCACCCTGGGTGTGTCCGAATTGAACTATGACACTCACAACAAGGAACTCCTTGCGATATTCGAGGTGTTTACCACTTGGAGGCATTATCTCAAAGGTTCTGAAACTCCGGTTGACATCGTTACCAACCACAAGAACCTAGAGTACTTCTCCATGGTCCGTCTGCTCACTCGGCGTCAAGCCAGGTGGTCGGAGTTCCTTTTCCAGTTCAATTTCGTGATCCGATTCCGCCCGGGGTGCCTCAGAATGAAACCCGATGCGTTGACTAGACATTGGGATGTCTATCCCAAAGAAGGGGATAGTGACTATGCCTGCTTCAATCTGCAAAACCTCTGGCCGATGTTCTCCAGTGAACAATTGATGTCATCTCTCCAAGCTTCGTTGCTTTACGCACCCGCACTCCGTGCATTGTTTGTGATTGACGATAATCAACTCTGAGAGGACATCCAGTCTGGACTCTTGCTTGATCCTGTGATTGTCCCGATCCTAGAAGACCTCCACTCGAACTCTGCGGACACTAAGTGGTCCATGGACAATGACGGACTTCTCCACGAGCGCAGACAGATTTATGTACTGGACGTCAATGACCTCCGACTCTGCGTTTTATGTGTGAGACATGATCACCCACTTGCCAGACATTTCGGTTGGACCAAGACTACGGCCTTGGTCTTTAGGGATTATACCTGGCCAAAACTCTGAGGATTTGTATCAGACTTTTGCAAATCCTGCATGACTTGTGGTAGGGCAAAAACCCTTCTGCCCATACCTGAGAAACTGTGGAATTCCATTTCAATGGATTTCATTGAGCAACTCCCTGAGAGCTCCAGTTTTACTACAATTCTAGTGGTTGTTGATAGGTTTACGAAGCAAGGGGTCTTCATCCTGATGACCAATGAAGTGAACTCCGCAGAGTTGGCTCGTCTGTTCGTACTCCATGTCTTTTCGAAACACAGAGTTCCGTCGCACGTCACCTCCGACTGCAGCTCCAAGTTTGTCTCTTGCTTTTTCCACTTGTTGGGCAAGGTCCTTGACATGACCTTGCACTTCACCTCTGGATACCACCCAGAGGGTGACAGACAGATGGAGCGAACAAATCAGACATTGGAACAGTACCTCTGTTGTTACTGCAATTACCAGCAGGACAACTGGTCCAAACTACTACCCCTAGCAGAGTTTGCCCATAACAATGCTCTGAGCGCCACTACTGGGGTCTCTCCATTCTTTGCAAACAAGGGCTATCACCCGAATATATTGGTGTACCCGGAACGCGAAGTAACTTCGGTTCATGCCCGAATACTCACTGTGGACTTGGATCAACTGCACCAAGAACTCCATAACCAGATCACTGAAGCGCAATGTCGCTATCAGGGCCTGGCGGACACCCGTCAGACTCCGGCACCAGAGTTTAAGGTTGGAAACCAAGTCTACATCAAGGCAAAGTACTTCTGTATGACCAGACCCTCCCCGAAACTAGCCGAGAAGTTCCTCGGACCCTTCGAGATCATCGGAGAAGCCGGCTCGCATGCCTTCATACTGCAACTCCCTGAGGCCATGCGAGTGGTCCACCCTGTCTTCCACATTTCCATGCTGGAACCTGTACCTCCAAACACAATTCCGAATCGTATAGTCCCTCCGCCTCCTCCAGTAGAGATCGACGGAGACCTAGAGCATGAAATCTCCGAAGTGCTCGACTCCAAGATCGACAAATGCTGCAGCTGCAAACTCCTTTATTTGGTGCAGTGGACTGGATACAAAGGGACCGAGGAGGAAATGTCCTGGTTACCAGCTACAGAACTCGTACATGCCTCCAAGGCTATTTCGGACTTCCATCATGCTTATCCGAACAAGCCCGGACCTCTCAATTCCCTTTAGATTTAACTCTGCTTACTCTGATACCCCATTTTTATTTTATTTTATTTCCTTTCTATTCTATGTACATTCCTTCTATATAACCCCATTCCCTCTGGAAAACAAAATAGAACTCTTAGTTATCCATCTCTTTTTCCTTGTTCCCTTACTCTGTTTGCTCCAAAACTCCAAAAAAACAATTCTCTCTTCTCTCTGTTCCCTTACTCTGTTTTCTCCAAAACTCCGAAAGAACAATTCTCTCTCCTCTCTATTCCTTGCTCCATTTTCTCCATTACTCCAAAAAAAAACAAAAAAAAACCTCTCCTCTGTCTTCTTATTCCGCTTTCTCCAAAACTCTGAGAACAAAATTCTTGCCTTACTTATTTTTCCTTTCACTCCGCTTACTTTTCACTCAAGTTCAAAGATAAAAAAACAAAAAAATTATATATAAAAAAGAAATCAAAAAAGAAGACAATAAATACAATGTAGATTTTTTTAATTTTAATTTTAGGCAGAGGGGGGTGAGCTGGGCGATGCCTGCAAAATTCCTTTGGGCTTATCTAGCCCGGACTCCGCTCCCACCTCTCCGTCCTCCGCCTCCACCTCCTTCTCTGATCTCTCTGCCTCCTTCTCCGATCTCTCTGCCTCCTTCTCCAATCTCTCTGCCTCCTTCTCCAATCTCTCCGCCTCCTTCTCCGATCTCTCCGCCTCCTTCTCCGCCTCTACCTCCTTCGCCTTTTCCTTCTCCTTCCCCATCACCTCCACCACCATGTCCTCTGCCTCCGCTTTCTCCACCTCCGCCCTCAGAACCTCCACCTTCTCCTTCCTCATCTCCTCCGCTATCTCCGCCACCTCCATCCTCCTCCCCCACTTCTCCAAAATCCCACGGAGGATCCTCCGATCCTCCGCTGTGGCCTCCTTCCTCCACTCCTCTATTGCGACCACCCCCCTCAGGACCACGTTATGCGTGGCCCACACCAAGTTCAAAACCTCCTCCTCCAGCCACTGACCCCACGGCACCCACATCTCCGCCCTATCCTCCTCCGAGTCTGCGGACTGCTTGGTCTGCATCCCCTTCGCCTTTTTCCGCTCCAGCCACTCCGCCTCCCCACCTCCGCACTTCTGCTTCGCCCCCGCACAGGCATTGCAGGCTGTCCCCCACCCCCCACTCGGCCACACACAGGCCACCCCCAACCTACGGCATCAAGTGCACTCCACGCGATCCGCCTCCATCTCCAGTGTCAGAGACCGCTTCCTCCCTACCCCTTGCTCCCGCACCACCTCTGTTGCCCTCCGCTTCGCCTCCACCGCCTTCGCCCTCTCCAGCTCCTCCCACCGCACCTTATCCGCTACCTCCCTCGCTTTCTGCTCTTCTTCCTCCCGCCTCCATCGCTCCTCCTCCTCCCTCAATGTGTTGATCTTCTTTGTGAGGGCCGTGATCTCGGGGTCCTCATCCTCTGCGCGACATTGCGTGGGGACGGCGACAATGGGTCATGGACGAGGGCAGGAGGGGCGGCTGGGCCCAGCTCCAGGCGTTGATTGTGTGTTGGACATGATGTTTTTTTTAAAAAAAAAAGAGGAATTGCCCATGTTAAGGGCAAGTGGTGATAGTGATGAGTTAAGGAAGAAAAAAGCGGAATGCGCCATGCACAGTTGTTTTAACCCCCCAAAAAAATTTCGGACTCTGATTGAAGCACCACGAAACTCCGGTGCTAACTTGTTATGGACGACATGTGTTCATGCGGAGTTTAGCCACAGGGTCTCAGGGGTTCAACCCTAAGAGGGGGATACTGTTACAACCCCATCCGCTTGCATAAGCACAACCCCTGCTCTGGACTCCGAGCTCCGTACCAACTCTGATCTGCTCTGCCATAACTCTGTGCGCTCCACTCTGCACCTTCATCGGACTTCACTCCGCTGGCCTTTGGACCATTTGGACCTCATTCTAGAACCTTCTCCCTCCATCCCCTTGTTCTGTTTACCATTGAGAGGATACCCTTGACCCATGGGAGTTATTTTGTTGTTATTTCTTTGTTCCATGAAAATTGCACAGGCACTTGTGGTGAAACTCTCCTAGTAATTTGATATGTACATTGTTTCACATTACTCCTATACTCTGTCCTTGCAGTATAAGTTTCCACCTGTATCTCCCTGCTCCTCAGTTCGAATATTAACATCTCTTGATCCTAAAACATCTCTGAGCTTTCGTCCTCATCGTCCTCAACATTCTCCACATCATCCAACCAACTCTGAGCAACTCCGGCAGACTCCAATCAACTTCAGAGTTTGACTTACGTTCTGATTCTCTCTTGGGTATTGTTTCTGTTTGATAAATAGGGACACATATATACGTGGTGGCACAACACATACGTTGAGGCCGCAGTCCCATAAGTCTCCTCCCTCTCTACTTACTTCTCCGTTTCTCCAATATCAGACCCTGATCGGACTCTGATAAAACATCTCCGCTAACCCCTTTGCTACTAACTTGATAGGACCGTTCTCAGGTTGAAATTTGATTAGAAGTATTCTTCTCAAACTTCCAGGGGTCCTTGGAACAGTCTTTAGCTCAAATTTTCCCCTGTTGTTCTCTTTGTTAGGGTTAGATGAGGACTATGGATAGACTCCTATAGTCTTTGAGGATGTGTTGTGATGAGGACTAAGGATAAACTCCTATAGTCTTTGAGTGAGTGTAGTGATGAGGACTTAGGATAGACTCCTATAGTCTTTGAGTGTATGTATGATTGAGGCTGTAGGGCCTTGAGTTAATACTTCACTGAGTATCCAACTCAAAAGACTGTAGCTGTATTAATACTGCTCTTGAGTATCCTATACAACCAATTGATGACTGAGTAGTTGTATTAGTACTGCACTTAGAGTACCCTATACAATTACTGGACTTATGCAGAGATGATGGTGGTTGAAGGTTAAGAGGGAATGTATGTGTTGGGTTAATACTGCACTGAGTATCCAACTCAACAGACTTGGGTAGTTGTATTAATACTGCTCCTGAGTATCCTATACAACCAATTGATGACTGGGTAGTTGTATTAGCACTGCACTTTGAGTACCCTATACAACTACTGGACTTATGCAGAGATGATGGTGGTTGAAGGTTAAGAGGGAATATATTGCAAATGACCAGTGAGCTGGCCTTATATACTAGTGATCACATGACTTTCACATGACTTTCACATGACTGTCACATGACTGTCACATGACCTTCACATGACTGACTTAGTCAGCACATGGGAAAACTATACTAAATAAAGTAACTAGCTGAGTCATCAAACCATTAGTAATGAGAAGATTACTAATCTACAAAAGAGACTTAGTAAGCAGAATACATGAGCTGAGTAATCACAATATAAATGCTGAATAAGCTATAGTAGAGATGAATAATCAAATGACAAATCATTCTGCTGAGTAAGAAATGACAAATCATCCTGCTGAATAAGGAATGACAAATCATCCTGCTGAATAAGGAATGACAAATCATCCTGCTGAGTAATGTATGACAAATAATCCTGCTGAGTAATGTCCATTACATTCCAGTAATGTTCCATAACATGTCCATGTGACTTCCTTGACATTCTATAAGGTTTACATAAGCTTCCAGTAGCCTTCCTTGACCTTCTAGAACCTTCTATAAACTTCCATGACTTTCCTTGAGTTTCCATGGCATTCCATGGCATTCCATGACATTCCATGAACTTCCATCAAATTCTAGAACATTCTACAATGTTCTACTGTTCTTCTAGAACCTTCCATAAACTTCCATAACTTTCTTTGAGTTTCCATAGCTTTCCATAGCTTTCCATGACATTCCATGAGCTTCCTTCAAATTCTAGAATGTTCCATAATGTTCCAAGACTTTCCATAACTTTCCATAACCTTCCATGACTGTCTTTGAATGATGTTCTATAGGCTTCCATAACATTCTTTAGCCTTCCATAGGCTCCCATAACATTCTTTTAGCCTTCCATAGGCTTCCATAACATTCTTCAGCCTTCCATAGGCTTCCATGACATTCATTAGCCTTCCATAGGCTTATGTAACATGATCTTTGCCTTCCATAGGCTTCCATTACATTCACTAGCCTTCCATAGGCTTATGTAACATGACCTCTGCCTTCCATAGGCTTATGTAATATGATAGACCTTCCATAGGCCTGTAGAGGTACTCCATTTCCCTCATTTGACTTGTAACTGAATCAGAACATCATTATTGCCATAGAACAAAAAAAATCAAGGAGGTGAAGGAAATTACAAGTCATAGTAAAAGAGCTCAGAACATAGGACAGGGACAGTAAAGTTATACATCCCTGGTCTTCTCATAATAAAGACATGAGAGGGGAGCTGAGGGTGGTCATGAAAAAGATGAAAAGAAATCCTATCTGGTCCAACATGAGCCACTGGACCAAAAATAACTGGGACAACCTGTCCATCTAGCCACACTCCTATCATTGTCCAGGGGACAATGGGGTCGATGGGGTGAATGGTGATTCCCCAGGAGAGAGAGGGGAGGTCCTGCCCAAGGAGGGAGGCCTGATCCATATTGACAATAGTGAAAAAGAACATTCTGCTTGGAATAACACATTAGAGAATCTCTAATAGTGTAGAATCAAGAACATACTAGTGTTTCTGAGTGGTCTGAGTAGGAATAGAGTGTAGTGGTGGTGGTAAAAGGTAGTGGTGGTGGTGGAAAATAAATGTGTTCTGGGGGTGTGGCCTTGGTGTGGCGCAGGTGCGTCCATTGTTGTCACGTGCTCATCACATGACACTCTGAACAATGCAGGTGCAGCTATTCACTCTCTCATTCTTCTCTCATCTCATTTCACTGCTATTCTCTAACAATAAACTCCACATTCTAAACTCATGGACTCTCCTCCCCACTTCCCCAATGGCACCAGAGTCTGGATCTTTGGGCACTTAGGCAGCCTATATGGAACTGTTGTCAAGACAGTGAGGATGGCTGATGGGACTCAGCTTGTGGAGATCAAGGTAGATGGGGAGGATCCTAGTAAACCTAGGACATTGCCTGTGTGCACTGTCCATCAGATGAGTAAGTGGTCTTCTATTTGTCTTCTTCTGCTCACTAACTTGCTTCTAGTGTGACATCTCCACCCAGGACTGAAAATACAACTGTCCCCAGTTGTTACTCTCTATTACTTTCTGCTTCATCTTCTTCATTCTCATCCTGAGTAATGTCTTGCATACCATTATTGTCTCTTTCTCTGTCTTGTTGCCTATCCTGTTCTAGTGCAATACTCTTGATCATGTCTTTGTCTCTTGCAATGTATGGAATTAGCCTGAATTGTGCAACTCCTCTGCGAGAAATTGTTCCATCAAGCTCTTTAATAACATATGATCCTCCTTTGGTCTGTCTTACAATTTGATAGGGACCAAGGTAACGTGGCTTGTGCTTTCTGTCCAGTTCTTTTTCAATCTGTGAATTCCTGACTAACACAAGATCTCCTTCTTTGAATATATGTGAAGTGATCCTGAACTTGAATAGCTTCTCAAACTGCTCTTTTGACCTTAAACGAGACTTTCTAAGTGTCTCAGCTGCCTGTTCTATATCTTCTGGTCTCTTTTCCAATTGCCTGATTCTAAGGGCAAGCAATTCTGCTGTGCTCATTCCTGCCCTAAACCCTTGTACCATAAATGTAGCTTCTGTGAGATCAAATGGGAGAACTGGATCTACTCCATAGAGAAGATAGAATGGGCTGAATCCTGTTGATTGTCTTGTAGTGCATTTATCTGCAAAGAATGCATGGTGAACTTTAGATGGCCATTGGTTAACATTTCCTTCACAGGACTTAATGATCCCTTCTCTTATCACAAAGTGTCCTCTTTCCACAACTCCATTTGCTCTTGAATTGTAGGCAGAGATGTGAATATGGGGAATTCCATATCTCCTTGTAAGTTCTTCAAATGCTCCTTTCACCTCTGGACCATTGTCTGTAACAACTTCACCTACTGCACCATATCTGCAGATGATGTCTTCCCAAAAGAACTTTGCTAAATTGGCAGCACTCAGCTTTCTTAATGCTCTTCCTTCTGCTGCCAATGATAAATCATCTCTGGCTGCAACAATGTATCTATATCCTTGAGCTTTAGGCATGAGCATGACATCAACATAGATCTTTGTGAATATTGTAGCAGGGGATGATATAGTGATGGGAATTTCAACTTTCTTGACACTCCTTATTTGGCATTCATGGCAAGATTTAACATGGTATTCCACATCCTGGTAAAGTCCAGGCCAATAAAATCTTCTTTTAATGGTATGAAAAATGCCATGGACTCCACAATGGGCCAGATTCTCATGTGCTTTTGTGAGAATCTCAACTTTCTTGTCATCTTCTAATATGACTTTCAGAAGGGGCTGATTCCTCAGTTTCCTGTATAGCTGACCATTCTGAAAAGTAAACTGAAAGGCACATTCCATGAATCTCTGCCTTGCTTGGGTATTTGATAGCTTTGGAAGACATCCTGTTTCCAGAAATGTCTTGACATCTTGAAGAAATTGAATCTTTGGTGAGCTGCTCATTGCATAAGAGGGGAGTGCTATTAAGCACTGACTTGGGATATGACCATTCTGAGCATATTGAAATGCTTGTAATGTTATCTGGTCAAGCCATTCATCATCTTCTTGTGCTTCCTCAATTTCTTCTATGGTGGGCTCTCTCCTTGATAGTGCATCAGGTCCTCTGAATTGTACAGCAGGAACATGTACAAGCTTAAAATCAAAGAGGAGAATGCCCTGAACCCAACGATTCATTGCAGCATTAGGTTGAATATCAGGCTTGTTAAGCATCCCTTTGATGTACTTTGCATCTACTTCAACATGAAAGTTTTTGACTCCATAAACATAGTGACGATAGTGTCTCAATGCCCTGAATAGGCCATATAACTCCAACTTTGGCTGACTATAGTTGGACTCTCTTTCATTAAAGGGGATTGATCCATATCTTGCTGGTCTTCTTCTACCTTCATCATCAATTTGGGATAAAATGAACCCTACACCTACTTGACTTGAATCTACAGAAAGAATTACTGTGTTTGAAGACTCATAATCAATAGGCCTGAGTGCTGGTGCAGTGGTAACAAGTTCCTTCAGTGTCCTGAAGGCTTCCTCTCTCCTTTCATCCCAAATGAATGTTTCTTCTTTCCTCCACAACTCTGTGAGGGGTCTAATAATAATTGAATAATTGCAAATCCAGATCCTGACAGTTCCACATAGTCCCAGGAAGGCTCTGACCTCCTTTACAGTCCTTAAGGCAGGCCAATCTCTGATTTTATCAACCTTGGCTGTATCAGGCAACCTTCCATCTGGAGTACATTTCTGTCCTAGGATAATAACCTCTGGTCTGCAAATTTGCATCTTCTTTCCTGAGAATGTTGCACCACAGCATCCAATGCAATGCATAATCCTATTAACATCCTTGGCATGTTCCCATATAAATCTTCTAATACCAGGGTTCTCAGGTATTGTCTCTGGATTTCCATCTTCATCAAGGTACTGTGTCTTTGGTCCTTTGATTGCATTGTCATCAATGAAGATATTGGTGGTATGGGGAATCTCATCCTGTAAGACAAAAGTCATACAATTCTGAAATTCTGAAGGGGAATTGGTGAAACCTTGTGGTAGACATGTCAATCTCAACAAACCCAATGGTGACTGGAATGTGGTGAGGTCTCTACTCTTTGGATGAATCTTCCTAGCATCATACCCTGAATACAAGTCAAAGACTGTGTAACAGGAGTTACCAGCAAATGGTTCCACAAATTCATCTAAGACTGGAGGTACTCCAGCATCTCTTATAGTAATTGAGTTCAATGGTTGCAAATCATGTACAATGTGAATCTTCTTATCCTTCTTAGCCACACAAAACCAGGGTGATCTATAGGATGCTTGACTTGATTCATATACTCCTGCAGCAATTCTGTCTCTGAAAATCTTGATTACTTCATTTCTCATTCCAGGAGGAATAGGGATTCTGCGACATTCCCATGGAACATGTTCCACAACTGGAATAATGTAAGGACTGAAATAATCTTCACGAAGTGTTCCTCTTTCTGTATCTTGAAAAGCAATTGCCTTCTCATTGAGTAGCATAACATGAACAAAGAGCTTCTCTTCTTCAGGCCACAAGAACCCTTCTCCATTTATAGACATCATGTCAAGCCTTTCTTGAGTAATCTTCTTTGTAGGTTGAAATTCAGGTGGATTAGGTGATAACACAGGAAGTGTCTTAAGTGGATCTTCTGGGATTTGTCTGTGAACTCTTGCATCTTCTGGGAATATCCCAGGAACAGGTTTGACCTTGCGATCAACTCTCTTATAAGCTGTAAGTGTGTGATGGTGATGAGGTAGTTCATATCTGAAATCA
Source organism: Clavaria fumosa (assembly GCA_951802425.1). NCBI lineage: Eukaryota > Fungi > Basidiomycota > Agaricomycetes > Agaricales > Clavariaceae > Clavaria > Clavaria fumosa. The sequence goes on along the minus strand of OX637797.1, from coordinate 3,679,549 downwards.
TCTGGAGTATCCAACTCTGGATAACTCACAGTAACATAGGATATAGACTTGTGTTGTGGCTTGCTTTGCTTTCTCATTGGTTTAGATTTCCAGTTTAACCTCATGGTGGAGGGGCTTTCCTTAGTGTCTGTAATTGGTTGTGTGATGTCTTGTTGTATCATGTTTTTCAGTTTATCCTCTTGGTGGAGGTGCTCTCCTTAGTATCTGTTGTTGTACTGTGTCCTATAATCTGTGAATATAAAGTTTCCAGTTTAGCCTCTTGGTGGAGGTGCTCTTCTTTATTTGTTGCATCATAGAGAGTGAAGTCCATACATTCAGAAATTAGTGTCAATCATCAGAGTCTGTATAAGTACAAATCAGTCAGTTCAAACAAAACAAACATAAAGCATATCCTGAATTGTAAGTAGAAATGTCCATTGTCTGAATCAACATCATAGTATCCTTCTTCACTCAAGGTACCATGTCTTATCTGCTACATCTTCTCTCCACTTCAAAATCCATTCCTTTAAATCAGTATAGTCAACCACTTCAAGTGGTTTCTCTTCATCATTACTTTCCTCCATGTCTTGGGCAGATAAGGTCTTCCTTGAAACTGACCCAAATGTGTCTCTTGCCAACTTCCCAAATGGCTTGCTCCTCTTTGCCATCTGGATATTCACAACTTTATCATGGCTGGTTGAATCCATCCAACTTCTCTTGACTCCATGCATTTCCTCATTCTTCTGGAAAGCATAGTTAAGAGCATTCACCTCATTGTCATGATTCACCACAGGGACAGCATCATGGCCTTGTGGCTGAGGGAAGGTGAGAAAGCACACCTCTGACAAAGGTTCAGGTGCTGGTGCAGTGTTAGGTTCTGGAGAATAAGGTGCTTGAGCTGAAGGTGGTGCTGGAGGTGTTGGTACTGGTGGTCCAGCCTGCCATGACTTGGGATCAACAATAAATCGAACCTGGGCTGTTCCTTCCATGCCTCTGGGCCACAGTGCCTGCTCCAGGTTGAGAGATTGGGTAATTCTTGGTTCCACATTAAGCATAGAGTTTGGTGCAACATAATCAAAGTATGCTGCTCCATTATAAAATCCAATTCCAGTTGGAATGAGATGGCCATGAAGTCCTCCATTGGTTGGATACACTTCATTTGAATCCCATTGCACTGGCTTAGCTTGGTCATTCATAGCATGAGACTGGGAGCTTTGCTGCTGGACTGGTGCCCTTGGGATGTAGTGTGTAAATGGATTATAGGGATTATGAGCTAGATTGGTTGGCATGCTGTCCTTGGAAATTATCTCTCCTGGCTCAGGGAGAGGAACTGTATGCATATATGGAGCCATAGGAGCATTCATAGGCATATGATTGGCTTGGGTCTGGGAATTGGTGATAATAAAAGAAGTATGAGCTTCTTGCTCTGGAAGGGGAACTGTGTGCATGTATGGGGCCATTGGAGGTGCATTCATAGGCATATGGTTGGTTTGATTCTGGGAATTAGTGATCTTGAAAGAAGTGTGCTGTCTAGCTCCAGGATTATTGTAGGGTGGTGGCTGACTTGTTGTATACTGTGAATTGGGTTGTGGGTTGAGAGATGGGGGTGGGGCTAGAGTCTCAATCCTGTATCTCTTGATAAGCTTGCCTCCTTGGGACCTCTTCTGGCTTGCCTGATTGCAGGTAGAGCATACATGATACTCCACAAGATCATTCTCATCCCATGCATCATCAAATAAGACTTGATGAATAAAGGTAGCCCTTGGACACTTTCCTAGGAAGGATCCATGACAAGACCTTGACTCACATAAGTCATCAGGGTCATGCCATGAATAATTAGCATCTGGACCAGCTGTCTTTTTGTTCTGGGGTGCATGTTGATCCATAGAACTGTATACCATTAATGTCTGGTCCTCAGGTTGGAAAAATGTGGGATCATGAGGAATTGGTGCCTCAGAGTCTGTCACATGATACACCTTGTTGTCTGGCACTCCAAGGAGCTCATGAGCTATGCCTGGCTGCTTGGGATCTCGAAATACCACATAGGTTCCATCTGGCCTCTCATCAATTGAGACATAGTTGGCACGCTGCCAAGGTCTGCCTAGGAGAAGATCAAATGGGACATGTCCTGCAACATACAGGTTGGCCCAAGTGGTAACTGCTCCACATGACAAGGGGACATTCTCCACTAATCCCAGCATGGCTTTTCCTCCTCCATTTGCATCATTCATAATTGGGGTGATGCTGCGATTGATGGGTCTCCTGATATCTCTTTCATAAATTTTCTTGTGGACAATGTTAAGGGTTGAACCAGTGTCAATGATAGCTTGAATAGGATTGCCATCACATTCCAGTTGGATCCTGATCAAGACTCCATGTGGGTATGTGAGGTAGCTTGGAGTAGAACCAAGTGCAACATTTTCTGGTGCTGCTTCCTTGTTTGTAGGGGGTGGTCCTCTCTTGTAACGAATGACATCCTGCATCAGAGTTGCAACTTCCTTAGAAACTCCAATGACTTCACCAACAGACAAAGTCATTTGTGCATTCAAGGCCTTGTTGAGTACTGTGAAGGGATCAACATGTTGAGAGACCTTTGATACACGAGGGACAGGGGGTTTCCTAGGTAGCTTGGACTTGGCTTGGGTAACATCCTCCATAATGACATCATCATCATCAGGATTGAATGCAGGTGCTTGAGGATGGATAGGGATAGTGACTGGAACTGGTTCTGTCTTGACTGGAACTGGTTCTGTCTTGACTGGAACTGGTTCTGTCTTGACTGGAACTGGTTCTGTCTTGACTTTCACTGGTACTGGATGAGGGACTGTCCTGGGTTGGTCTACATCTTTGAATTTGGCCTTGGTGTGAGAGAGTGGTGGTGGAAATACTCCTGCAAATCTCTCCTTCCTCTGTTCTTTGACTACTTTTGGCACTCTCTCCACAGCATATACATCTTCTTCATCAGTATCTTCTTCAGTGTAGGCTTGTACAGTCAACCCAGTGCTTGAGTTCACTTCAATAGGACTGTTGGTTATGTAATTGGTAGTCTGGGATGAGACTGGTCTCTGCCTCTGAGCTGCTTGAACCAAGGTTTCTCCAGGGCCTCTGATAATCCTGGATCCATTATGCATGACATACTTGTTGTCAGCATTCCTGATTATAACACCTTGTTTCATGAGATCACTGAGGACAGGACAGTTATTCATGCCATGACCATCTTCTCCACATCCAAAGCACTTCAGAGGGGGTCTTGGGAATGTCTGAGAGGTTGAATTCATGTGCTGTGGCATCAGGGCTGTGGCTGGATTGGACTTTGGAGGGGCATAATTCAGCAGAGGGGGACGAATGATCTTCTCCAGTCTTGGGTCCTTGGTGATAGCTCTGTAATAGAGCAGGCCATAGTCTGGATCACTGAGGGACATGCACCCTAATTGCTTGATAAGAGACTCCACCTCATCTTGTGGTGGAGGCTTTGTTTCTTCTCTATCTTGGGTCTTCTTCATCTTGTTTCCATTACTTGTCTTCTCCTGAACTTGTTTCCTCTTGTACTTCTTCTTGCTGGTCCTATAAGGGGTGTCTTCATCATCTGCCTCATTGTCAGAATCAGAGTCAGAGTTAGAAATAGCCTCAGGCCAGTCCACATCCTGCTCATTGTCTGAGTCATCAACATCAAAACGATTTCTCAGAAGGAGTGCTTCAGTAGCTGTGACTACTTCAGCAATGGGGAAGGGCTTGGTGAGATCAATTCCAACATCTCTGATTGTCAACCTGAGCTCCACCTTATCACGAAGATGCCTGGGGAGCCCTCTCCAGAAGAAGTGATTCATCTGTTCTTCAGTAAGCTTGTGCTTGGCCTTTAGCCATCCAGCAATCCTATGGAAGTTGCGCTGGAAATTGCGAAAAAGGCGCAGAGATGTGATACCTTCCTCCCTGGAGATCCTGATAAATGAGAGCAAATCTCTTTCAGTATAATGCTGGTCATTCCTCTCTGAGTCATATAACTTGAGGAGGTTGGTCTTGAGGTTGCTCCAATTGGGAACATAGTAATCTGCCATGCCCTCTATTGTCTCCTTGACAGCAGTAGAGCAGTATTGGCGAATGGCTGTACACTTGTCACCATCATTGGTGACATTACAATGATTGAGAAGACGCTCATAGTGGTCTATGAATTCATGGATGTGTCTGTAGTCACCCTTGAACTTCTTGGGGGCCTGCTTGGTTCCAGGAAGGGGCATGTCAAGGATGGAGAGTGTAATGGGCATGTTGGTGTTGGACATAGTAGGTGGTGATGTACTTGTTGAAAAGGAAAAAGGGGTTGTGCTGTTTGACATAAAGGGATGTGTGTCAGTAATGCTTGATTGATAGAAAAGGCCCTAACTCTGCCTCACTGGGGCAGCCAATTCTCAGGTTGAAATTTGATTAGAAGTATTCTTCTCAAACTTCCAGGGGTCCTTGGAACAGTCTTTAGCTCAAATTTTCCCCTGTTGTTCTCTTTGTTAGGGTTAGATGAGGACTATGGATAGACTCCTATAGTCTTTGAGGATGTGTTGTGATGAGGACTAAGGATAAACTCCTATAGTCTTTGAGTGAGTGTAGTGATGAGGACTTAGGATAGACTCCTATAGTCTTTGAGTGTATGTATGATTGAGGCTGTAGGGCCTTGAGTTAATACTTCACTGAGTATCCAACTCAAAAGACTGTAGCTGTATTAATACTGCTCTTGAGTATCCTATACAACTGATTGATGACTGAGTAGTTGTATTAGTACTGCACTTAGAGTACCCTATGCAATTACTGGACTTATGCAGAGATGATGGTGGTTGAAGGTTAAGAGGGAATGTATGTGTTGGGTTAATACTGCACTGAGTATCCAACTCAACAGACTTGGGTAGTTGTATTAATACTGCTCCTGAGTATCCTATACAACCAATTGATGACTGGGTAGTTGTATTAGCACTGCACTTTGAGTACCCTATACAACTACTGGACTTATGCAGAGATGATGGTGGTTGAAGGTTAAGAGGGAATGTATGTGTTGGGTTAATACTGCACTGAGTATCCAACTCCACAGACTTGGGTAGTTGTATTAATACTGCTCCTGAGTATCCTATACAACCAATTGATGAATGGGTAGTTGTATTAGCACTGCACTTTGAGTACCCTATACAACTACTGGACTTATGCAGAGATGATGGTGGTTGAAGGTTAAGAGGGAATATATGTGTTCTGGGGGTGTGGCCTTGGTGTGGCGCAGGTGCGTCCATTGTTGTCACGTGCTCATCACATGACACTCTGAACAATGCAGGTGCGGCTATTTGCTCTCTCATTCTTCTCTCATCTCATTTCACTGCTATTCTCTAACAATAAACTCCACATTCTAAACTCATGGACTCTCCTCCCCACTTCCCCAATGGCACCAGAGTCTGAATCTTTGGGCACTTAGGCATCCTATATGGAACTGTTGTCAAGACAGTGAGGATGGCTGATGGGACTCAGCTTGTGGAGATCAAGGTAGATGGGGAGGATCCTAGTAAACCTAGGACATTGCCTGTGTGCACTGTCCATCAGATGAGTAAGTGGTCTTCTATTTGTCTTCTTCTGCTCACTAACTTGCTTCTAGTGTGACACCGTGACACCTATCCAGTCACCCAGCCACCTTTGAATACCTCCAAAATACCTCTGATACATCTCCGACGCATCTCCACTCCAACTCCAGCACCTCCGCTCCGACTCTGCTCCAGGGTCCAAAACTCTGGTCTGGACTTTCATCAGACTTCGATATTGGTCCTTCAGACCAAATTTGTTTCTAGCATGTTCCTTGGTGCTAGTCCATGGTTAGTAACCATTGGGACAATGCCCACTACCCATGGGAACTTATTCTTTGCCTTACATGTATCATCAGGTGAAATTGTTGTAGATATTTGATATATTCATGTTTCACAGTCTGCCCTATGCCCTACCCTAGTAGCATATAAGCCCCCATGTATCTCCATGATCCTGAGTTCAAATATTAACATTATTTCTGGTCCTTGCCACTTGGTCCGTGCATTAAGGGACTTCATCCTCACTGTTCTCAACAGTCCCGACAAGTTCCGCAAAACTCCGGTGGACTCTGACGGACTCCAGGCGATTTCCCTTCAGACTTTGTCCTTCCTTGTCCTGGAAAGCAAAGTACCAGCAAGGTTAAATTGGGACACGTATACATGCAGTGGCACAACCCATAAGTTGAGGTCACAGTCCCAACCATTTGACCCCTTTCTAGCTCTTTCTAGCTTTTGTGTAGAGGAGAAGTCCTTGCACAACTCCAATCCGGACTCCGACTGGACTCCACTCTACTCCGGCTTTGCCTTTGCCACCTTTTTTGGTCTCCTCTACACTACCCTACACCCCTCTTTGGAGCAAAGAATCAGATCTTAACAAGTGGAGGGAACAAGAACATTTGGAGGTGGTTCTGTGATGAGGATATGCCTGCAAGATTGATGAGAGGATGGATAAGCACCTTTACACTGCCAAACTTCAGGCCAGCCTCCAATACTATGACAAGATCCCTGAAGACATCATATTGCAACATGATGGGGAACTCAAGCACCATAGCCACCAGGCCAAAAATTGGCTGGGAGACCCTGATTTTAAGACCCTCATATGGCCTACTCAATCTCCAGACCTCAATCCCATTGATCATCTGTGGATTCATCTTAGCAGGAGGCTTGGAGAGTATGAAAAGGCACCAGGTGGAGTGTTACAGTTGTGGGAAGGGTGGAAGAGGAGTGGAATAAGATACTTGCTTCTATTTTGTCAGGGATTAATTGAAAGCATGCCTAGAGGGATTGGGGATGTGCTGAAGGCAAAAAGGGGCCATATTGAACACTAATACTTACACATTTGACTGATAAAATTGTCAGCAACAAAACTGTTCAAATGACATGACTGTCACAGTCCTATCCAGTCACCCAGCCAGCCACCTTTGAATACCTCCAAAATACCTCTGATACATCTCCGACACATCTCCACTCCAACTCTGGCATCTCCACTCCGACTTCGCTCCAGGGTCCGAAACTCTGGTCTGGACTTTCATCAGACTTTGATATTGGTCCTTCGGACCGAATGGACTTTGTTTCTAGCATGTTCCTTGGTGCTAGTCTATGGTTAGTAACCATTGGGACAATGCCCACTACCCATGGGAACTTATTCTTTGCCTTACATATATCATCTATGCCTTTCTCACTCCTCAGGTGAAATTATTGTAGATATTTGATATATTCATGTTTCACAGTCTGCCCTATGCCCTACCCTAGTAGCATATAAGCCCCCATGTATCTCCATGATCCTGAGTTCGAATATTAATGTTATTTCTGGTCCTTGTCACTTGGTCCATGTGTTAAGGGACTTCGTCCTCACTGTTCTCAACAGTCCTGACAAGTTCCACAAAACTCTGGTGGACTCCAACGGACTCCGGGCGATTTCCCTTCAGACATTGTCCTTCCTTGTCCTGGAAAGCAAAGTACCAGCAAGGTTAAATTGGGACACGTATACACATGGTGGCACAACCCATAAGTTGAGGCCACAGTCCCACACCCTTTGACCCCCTCTAGTTCTCTCCTTTTGTGTAGAGGAGAAGTCCTCATGCAACTCCGATCCGGACTCCGACCGGACTCCACTCTGCTCCGGCTTTGCCTTTGCCACCTTTTTTGGTCCCCTCTACACTACCCTACTCCTTCTTGGAGCAAAGAATCAGATCTTAACAGTATATTTGAACTAACAACCTTGTGTATACAACTGGTCCTTTGCTTGCCCTTTGTGCTGCTGCCTATCCTGCTCCTTGCTGCAAAAGCCAAAGGTCCAATCTGAAACTCTGATCTGCACCTCTGATCCACACCTCTGATCTGCACCTCCGATCCAAAACTCCGATCCACACCTCTGATCCACACCTCTGATCTGCACCTCTGATCCGAACTCTGCTCCGAAACTCTGGTCCATTCAAGCGCACTTTGTATGCATTTGCTCCAGACCTGGACTTGCCACAAGCCATCTGTCCACAGCAATACAACTAGGACATTTTCCAAACTCCAGCCAATAATTCATAGTGCTCCTTAGCTCTTCTCTTTCATGTTGAGAGATTTGAGGCAGGTGTCATGGTCTGAACAAAGATTAGTAGCGAAGGGGTTAGCAGAACGGAGCAGAGTTATAGTAGCAGAGTCCGAAGTCGGGCAAGTGGAGGAATGGATAAGAAGAGCGGAGACAGGTGGGACTGCGGCCTCAACGTATGTGTTGTGCCACCATGTATATACTTTCCTATTTAACAAACAGAAACAATGCCAAGAAGAAATCAAACACAGAAGTCGAACTCCAGAAATATCGGAGTCTGCCAGAGTTGGTCGGAGTTGGTTGGATGATGTGGAGAACATTGAGGACAGTGAGGATGAAAGCTCAGAGACGTTAATATCCGAACTGAGGAGCAGGGAGATACAGGTAGAAACTTATACTGCAAGGACAGAGTATAGGAGTAATATGAAACAATGTACATATCAAATTACTAGGAGAGTTTTACCACATGTGCCTGTGCAATTTTCATGGAACAAAGAAACAACAACAAAAAACGACTCCCATGGGTCAAGGGTATCCTCTCAATGGTAAACAGAATGAGGGGATGGAGGGAGAAGGTTCTAGAATGAAGTCCGAACAATCCGAAGGCCAGCAGAGTGAAGTCCGAAGAAGGTGCGGAGCAGAGTGCACAGAGTTATGGTGGAGCAGATCGGAGTTGGTACGGAGCCCAGAGTCCAGAGTGGGGATTGTGCTTATGCAAGCAGATGGGGTTGTAACAGTATCCCCCTCTTAGTGTCGAACCCCTGAGACCCTGTGGTTAAACTCCGCATGAACATGTGTTGTCCATAATGAGTTAGCACCGGAGTTTCGCAGCGCTTCAATCGGAGTCCAAAAACTTTTTGGGGGGTTAAAACAACTGTGCATGGCGCACTCCATTTTTCTCTTCCTTAACTCATCACTATCACCACTCGCCCCTAACACGGGCAATTCTTCTTTTTTTAAAAAACTTATCATGTCCAACATGCAATCAACGCTGTACTTTTCACTCCCCCACCTATTCCTATAGGAGTCTGATTGGAATGATTGGACTCCTAGGAATCCTATAGGAATGAATCAAAGTCCTAAGAGTCTGATAGGAATGGATTGGAATCCTATAGGATTCTGATTGGAATGGGCCATCAGTGTTACAGTGACATTCTGATAAATTTCTGATGAATTTCCAATAAATTTCCTACCCAAATTCAAGTACAGGTACAACAGGTTGTTGTTGCTGTTGTTGTTGTTGCAGTCAATGATGTAGATTCCTTGCAATAAACTATTGTAATTGCAATAGGTGGCCATTGCAAGAATGACTGTCAGCATATTGCAAGGCATTACAATACAGCCCTCTGTGAAAGCTGTGATCCTCCTATCTCAATGTGGCCCTTGCAATAATAAATTACAATACATGTCCTTTCCCATGCCTGCCCCTGCCTATTGCAGATGCTCCTGCCAAATAGGAATGACTGAACAAACAAAGGCAAATAAAGAATGCTAAAAATAAAAACTTGAAATTGAGCAGCCCTGTGGCTGGTCCCTCAGGAACAGGTTACCAATCAGGCATGGCTGCTTTTGGTAAGCTGCTATGACCATGGGAAAATTTTTGCACAGCTTGCAAAATATGACTTTTTATACACCAAAAAATCAGCAAAAATCAGGAGATTCCAAATCTGGACACCCCACATTTGTATCTGCCTTGGTTCAGTGTCAATTTGCAAAATACACAGAAAATATTCATTTTTACACAATTCTGCAGTACTCTGGCTTGAAAATGGATAGTAGAGGATACACACACTACCTGTAGACATATGGGAAGGGTGTGGATTAGTTTAACAACACACCCACCATCTCTGCCACCTCCCTGGAGTCCATTACTAGGAATTAGGGTGTTATTGGCCTGGGAGCATGACCATTTGTCAGATTGCAAATTCCAGCCATCAGACTACATCTTATGACATCTAATACAACCATGCAAAAGCCCATAATATTTGGTGCAGAACTACAGATTCCCCATGTCCATTTTCCCAAAGTTGTTAAAATATCTCCCCAGACAGCCCTTTATGTCAAATCACATATTCCTGTTGTCTAATAGCTGACAATGTATGCATGAAAATATGTTCAAAGTTTGGTGAAGTTAGGCCAAGTTCTCAGGAAGATAGCTCAGAATATGTCTGTTGGAGTGCAAGGCAAGGTTATGCAAGTCATGTCCTTGTCTCTGCCTTCATGTTAAACTGTCCTCCAAAAGACACATTCTGAACTATCTTCCTGAGAACTTGGCCTAACTTCACCAAACTTTGAACATATTTTCATGCATACATTGTCAGCTATTAGACAACAGGAATATGTGATTTGACATAAAGGGCTGTCTGGGGAGATATTTTAACAACTTTGGGAAAATGGACATGGGGAATCTGTAGTTCTGCACCAAATATTATGGGCTTTTGCATGGTTGTATTAGATGTCATAAGATGTAGTCTGATGGCTGGAATTTGCAATCTGACAAATGGTCATGCTCCCAGGCCAATAACACCCTAATTCCTAGTAATGGACTCCAGGGAGGTGGCAGAGATGGTGGGTGTGTTGTTAAACTAATCCACACCCTTCCCATATGTCTACAGGTAGTGTGTGTATCCTCTACTATCCATATTCAAGCCAGAGTACTGCAGAATTGTGTAAAAATGAATATTTTCTGTGTATTTTGCAAATTGACACTGAACCAAGGCAGATACAAATGTGGGGTGTCCAGATTTGGAATCTCCTGATTTTTGCTGATTTTTTGGTGTATAAAAAGTCATATTTTGCAAGCCATGCAAATTTTTTTCCACAGTCATAGCAGCTTACCAAAAGCAGCTATGCCTGATTGGTAACCTGTTCCTGAGGGACCAGCCACAGGGCTGCTCAATTTCAAGTTTTTATTTTTAGCATTCTTTATTTGCCTTTGTTTGTCTGAGAAGTTTGGTATTCCAAACAAGTCTGATAGGAATCCTATGAAAGGAAATTCCTAGGAAATTCTGATGGTCTCAAAAAATTCCTATCAGAATAAACTAGGAAAAAGAACATAGGAATGCTGATTTCATGCCAGTTTGGCTGGGATAATGTTCCTATCAGATTCCTAGGATTCCTATCAATTCCTAGGACTCCTATAGGACTCCTATCAGAATAGGTGGGGGAGTGTAAAGACCTCAATCGATGCCTGGAGCCAGGCCCAGCCGCCCCTCCCACCCTCGCCCATGACCCGTCATCGCCGTCCCCACGCGACCTCGTGCAGAGGACAAGGACCCCAAGATCGTGGCCCTCACAAAGAAGATCAACGCATTGAGGGAGAAAAAGGCGTGGGAGGAGGAGGAGCGATGGAGGCAGGAGGAAGAAGAGTGGAAAGCGACGGAGGTAGCGGATAAGGTGCGGCGGGAGGAGCTGGAGAGGGCGAAGGCGGTGGAGGCGAAGCGGAGGGCGGCAGAGGTGGCGCGGGGACAAGGGGTAAGGAGGAAGCGGTCTCTGACACCAGAGACAGAGGCAGATTGCACAGAGTGCACGCGATGCCGTAGGTTGGGGGTGGCCTGTGTGTGGCCGAGTGGGGGGCAGGGGATGGCCTGCAACACCTGTGCGGGGGTGAAGCAAAAGTGTGGAGGTGGGGAGGTGGAGCAGCCGGAGCGGAAAAAGGCGAAGGGGATGTGGACCAAGCGGTCCGCGGACTCGGAGGAGGATAGGGCGGAGATGTGGGTGCCACAGGGTCAGCGGCTGGAGGAGGAGATTTTGAACTTGGTGTGGGCCATGCATAGCGTGGTCCTGAGGGGGGTGGTCGCGATAGAGGAGTGGAGGAAGGAGGCCATGGTGGAGCAGAAGGAGTTGAGGGCAGAGTGGAAGGCCATGGCGGAGGATCAGAGGATCCTCTGAGAATTTCAGAAGCAGGGAGTGGGAGCGGAGAAGGGAGCAGAGGCGGAGAAGGAGAAAGCAGAGAAGGAGGTGGAGGTGGAGGAAGGAGAGGTGGGAGCAGAGTCTGGGCTCAAGGAGCCTGAAGGTTTTTTACAAGCGTCACCCAGCTCACCCCCCTCTGCCTAAAAAAATAAAATAAAATATCTACATAACTATTTATTACTTTCTTTTGTTTTGTTTTTTTATAATTTTTTTGTTTTTTATCTTTGAACTTGAGTGAAAAGTAAGCGGAGTGAAAGGAAAATAAGTAAGGCAAGGCAGAGAAACAAAACGAAGAAAGAGTTTCGGAGAAAGCAGAATAAGAGGCAAGGAGTTTTTTTGGGGTTTTCAGAGTTTTCAGAGAAAGGAACAGAAAGAGATGGAGAGACGGAGAGATGGAAACACAGAATGGATTTTTTTTTTTTTTTTTTTTTAATAATCGGAGAAGACGGAGTAAAGAGGCGGAGTTATATAGAACAAAATGTACGTAAATGGAAAGAGAATAAGAATTTTCAGGTATTGGAGTGAACGGAAGGTGTCTAGAGGGTATTGAGAGGTCCAGGCTTGTTCGGATAAGCCTGATGGAAATTGTCAGGACCCATTCATTTTTCCTTACCCAAGCCAACTTCACCCACATCCACGAGCTTCCCGACGACCCTCTACAACCTTGCGAGTCCCTCTACACACTTCCGGGACCTGCTGTCTCCTTCCAGAAGCCTCTCCAACCTCCCCCGCACTCACATGACACTCGCGACCACCATGCTGTACTCACGACGCTTCCTACTACTTCACCCTACGCGCATACTTCACCCGGACCCACCAATCCTACATGCGACACACCGATATGCATCTACTTCCACCAGCACGTGACTTGCCATGCAGCACCCCCGGCGCTACCACTACCAGCGCCAATACATTACCAGCGTTATGACTGTTACTTGTGTTACCAGCGTTACCCACGTGACTACCTGCCCATAGGTCACCTGCGTCACTAGCGTCACCCACATGATTGCTCTTATGATCTCGCGACCTTAACACTCAAATGCGCCACCAATGGTCAGCTGTATGAACACTTCAAATATGCGTCCCTTCTTCTCCTCAGTCGTCTATAATTATGTTACTTATGATCCGAGAATCCCTCCGTAGTTATAGCAACGTATATACTTATTTAACTAGGTCGCGACCTGTGACAGGTCATCTTCACAACCTTACCTATGCATACCTAACCCCTCGCGACCTTAGTAGAACATGCGCCTAGTCACTTTATGACTAAACATACCCCGTACTACTATAGTCTTGTTGCCTGGCGACCTCTGTACTTTCCCTTTTTTGTTATACTCTCTGTACGTATGTATATAAGGTCTCGCATGTACTTATGGTACTCTAGACTTGATATTGACACACATTGGTTTAAGCTTGAGGCTAGTATGCCCTTTGAGCTTGGAACCACTGTGATTGATAGGTCTTGTCTCTCTTGGTGACCACAAGATTGCCAAGACACACTCTACTCTATTCTAACTCGTTCTCTGCGCTTGTACAACTCGCACGATCTAAGTATCCTCTCTTATTCATCTTGGTACTGATCTTTGAACCCTATAGGTTCTCCCGTCGGTTGGCAAAGTCATTGCCTTCACCAACACACTTCTCAACACTGTCGCGACTACCTGCGACCCTTCTATCATCGTCTATTTCTTTCACTTCGTCCTTTTCCTTTCTCACGCTTCGTCAGTCGATCTCATGACCTTCTCAGCATTACCAGTTTCCTCCACCTCGTCTATTCTCTTCTTCACGCTTCGTCGGTCAACTTCGCGACCCTCTCAGCATTACCCATCTCCCTCTCCTTGTCAATTTCCTGCTCTACACTTCGTCTACCGACTTCGCGACCTTCCCAGCAACGTCTTCTCTTTCTATACTTATCTCCCTTCGCTCTTACATCTTCTCAGACGTCTTTGCGATCTTCCGGGACCAAGCATTCTCAACTGTGCTCAACAGTTGATTGGTCTTAGCAAGTTTTTAGCATAGGTCACCAACAAGTCAATCTCCAGCACTATTATCGAGATGGGACAGGCCCTAACAGAAATCTGAAACAGCCTCAGAGGCATGAACAAGTTCTGTAGTGGGGAGCCAAGATGTTTCCTCATCGGTTCCTTTGTATCCGGTCCACCGCACCAAGTATAGTAGTTTGCAGGTGCGGCGTTTGTTGATCTTGGAGTCAAGCACTTCGGAGATTTCGTGCTCAATGTCTCCGTCAATCTCTACTGGAGGTGGCGGAAGGACTATACAATTCAGAATTGTGTTCAGAGTTACGGGTTCCAGCATGGAGATGTGGAAGACAGGGTGGACCGCTCGCATGGCCTCAGGGAGTCGGAGTATGAAGGAGTGCGAGCCGGCCTCTCCGATGATTTTGAAAGGTCTGAGGAACTTGTTGGAGAGTTTTTTGGAGGGTCTGGTCATACAGAAAAACTTCGCCTTAACGTAGACTCGGTTTCTGACCTTAAACTCCAGTGCCGGAGTCTGACGGGTGTCTGCCGGACCCTGATAGCAACTCTGCGCTTCGGCGATTTGGTTACGGAGTTCTTGGTGCAGTTGATCCAAGTCTACAGCGAGTTCTTGGGCATGAACTGAAGTTACTTCGCGTTTGGGGAACACTGATATGTTTGGGTGATAGCCCTTGTTCACAAAGAACGGAGAAACCCCAGTGGTGGCGCTCAGAGCATTGTTGTAGGCAAACTCTGCTAGGGGCAGGAGCTGCGACCAGTTGTCTTGCTGGTAATTGCAGTAACAATGGAGGTACTGTTCCAATGTCTGGTTAGTCCACTCCGTCTGTCCGTCACCCTCCGGATGATATCCAGAGGTGAAGTGCAAAGTCATGTCCAGGACTTTACCCAACGAGCGGAAAAAACGGGAAACGAACTTGGAGCTGCAATCGGAGGTGACATGCAATGGAACTCCGTGTTTTGAGAAGACATGGAATACAAACAGATGGGCCAACTCTGCGGAGTTCACTTCATTGGTCGTTGGGAGGAAGATCCCTTGCTTCGTAAACCTATCAACAACCACCAATATTGCAGTAAGACCAGAGCTCTCAGGGAGTTGCTCGATGAAATCCATCAAAATGGAATTCCACAGTTTCTCAGGTATGGGCAGCTGCTTGAGTGTTCCATATGGCTTATGCCAAGGGGCTTTCGCCCTACCACAAGTTGTGCAAGATTTGCAAAAGTCTGATACAATTTCTCGGAATTTCGGCCAGGTATAATCCTGGAAGACCAAAGCCATAGTCTTGGTCTGACCGAAGTGTTCGGCAAGCAGGTGATCATGTCTCACACGTAAAATGCAGAGTCGGAGGTCATTGACATCTGGTACATAAATCTGTCTGCACTCGCAGAGAAGTCCGTTGTCATCCATGGATCACTTAGGGTCTGCAGACTTCGAGCGGAGCTCCTCCAGAATCGGAGCTGTCACAGGATCAAGCAAGAGCCCAGACCGGATGTCCTCTCGTAGTTGATTATCATCAATCACAAACAACGTGCAGAGTGCAGGTGCGTAAAGCAACGAAGCTCGGAGAGACGACATCAATTGTTCACTGGAGAACATCGGCCAGAGGTTTTGCGGATTGATGCAGGCATAGTCACTATCCCCTTCTTTGGGATAGATGTCCCAATGTCTAGTCAATGCATCGGGTTTCATTCTGAGGTGCCCCGGGTGGAATCGGATCACAAAATTGAACTGGGAAAGGAACTCCGACCACCTGGCTTGATGCCGAGTGATCAGACGGACCATGGAGAAGTACTCTAGGTTCTTGTGGTTAGTAATGATGTCGACCGGAGTTTCAGAACCTTCGAGATAATGCCTCCAAGTGGTAAACGCCTCGAATATCACAAGGAGTTCCTTGTCATGAGTGTCATAGTTCAATTCAGACACACCCAGGGTGCGGGAATGAAACACGACAGGGTGGACTTCACCATCGGAGGCGACAGTGGATAGGATCGTGGCGACGGCGTAGTCCAAGGCGTCCATTTCAACTATCAGCAGAGCTCCAGGAATGAAGTGCAAGAGGATCGGAGCCATGGAGAACACGGTTTTCAGATAGTCGAACGCGGACTGGCAATCACTGGACCAATGCCATTCGATGTTTTTATGCATCAAGCAGTTCATCGGAGTGACGATCTTGGAGTAACCATGGATGAAGTGGCAGTAGAAGTTGGCGAACCTGAGGAAGGACTGGACATCTTTGACCTTCTGTGGAGTTGGCCAATCCTGTATAGTTTTAACTTTAGCCATGTCCATAGAAAGTCTGGATGGAGATAAAACAAATCCGAGGTACTCCACAGTTTCAGTGTGAAATTCACACTTTGCTGGGTTCAGGAAGAGACCATTCTTCCGGAGCCTTCAGAGTACCTCTCGGACATGCTCAATGTGTTGTTTCGGATCCTCAGAGTAGATGAGGATGTCGTCGAGGTAGATGACCATGAACGTGTTGAGGAGGTCAGAGAATATATCATTCATGAAGTGCTGGAATGTGGTGGGCGTGTTTGTGAGCCCAAAGGGCATCACACACCATTCAAAGGATCCGTATCGGGTGCGGAATGCGGTCTTCCATTTGTCACCCTCGGCAATACAGACCAGGTGATACATGTGTCGGAGGTCGAGTTTGGTGTAGATTCAGGCTTTTCCTGGAACGTCAAGAAGATCTTTAGTCAGTGGAAGTGGATAGCGATCTTTTTTGGTCACTTTATTGAGACCACGGAAGTTGACACAAAGTCAGAGTGTTCCGTTCTTCTTCCACACAAAAAGCACAGGTGCTCTGTGTGGAGAACAGCTCAGATGGATAAATCTGATGTGGAGATGCTCGTCCAGAAACTTGTGAAGTTCACTGAGTTCAGACTGTGACAGAGAGTAGACTGCACCTGGCGGAGGGGATTCGCCCTCCAGCAGGTTGATTTTTAGGTCGTACAGTCGGTGTGGAGCAAGGGTGTCTGCCTTCTTTTTACTGAAGACATCCAGAAAATCCCTATACTCTTCCGGAATGGAAAGGAGATCCTGGGAGGTGGTGTCAGGGACATTGAACAAAGCGGAGGCCGCACGCGCGGACTCGCTCGACAACATCATGCCAAAGACTCGGGACCCACGAAGTCCACAAGCCGTGACGAATGCAGCTGCATTCACAAAAGAGACCTTAGGTGCCTTGGAGAAAAACGAGGCAGACAGAAAGGTCGGAGACAGAGACAGAGGTGGAGACAGAGTCCGGGCCCGGCTCGGAGTCGCTGCAGACAACATTTGAACTGGAGCACTCGGAACAGAAACAGACAGAGGGACGGAATGGAGAGTGCTGGCTGGTGCACTCTCCAGATCAGATTTTGGAGTTTTCTCCTCATTTATAGATGGCCTGGGCCTTATCTGGCCAGTAGTCCAGTCAACCAGTGGGTTGTTTTGGAACAGCCAATTCATTCCCAAGATCACATCACAAGAGGGATCAAGATCAGTAACTACAAGCAGAATGTTGGTCGGATCCATGGCAGAGAGCCGAATGGATATCCAGACCGCTTCAGTGACCCAGACGGAGGTGGTCCCATTTATGAAAACGACCTCCCAGGGAGTCACCAGAGTTTTCAGAAGATGAAGGCGAGAGGCAAATTTGGCATCGATGAAACAAAGTTCAGCACCAGAGTCTATCATAGTTTTAAAAGGAGATGAAATCGAAGGAGAAGTGGCAAGAAGAGGAAAGAGAATGACGGAAGGAAAGGGTACCGGGTATAGGTATAGCATGATCAGAGTCAGAGCAGCCAGAGAGTCGTACTGAGCACTCTAGGCTGCTCAATCTTTTTTTGACAGAGTGTCATCTCTGTCAGAGTTGACATGGGCAGCGCTGGCGTTAGCCCACGAGCTCCGCTTACGGCACTTGTTGGCCTTGTGGCCTGCTGCACCACAGAAAAGACAGAGATTATTATCGAAATGCCATTGGCATTCTTCCGGAGTCAGTTTCCCATCCTGACCCAGGTGAGCCTTTTTCATGTCGCCAGGGCTACTGGAGTTTCCAGAGCCCTCGGCGGGTTTAGGAACTGGAGTCCCCGAAGTAGAACCGGAGTTCACCAGACGCTTATCCAATGGTTTCTCAGACTTGGTATTAGCGCCAGGAGGGTTGGAGGACTTGGGATTATCTGAAGTCTCCTTTTTATTGTTGTTGTTAGGCGTCGGAGGCTTAGCGGAGTCCCGAGAGATCTCCTGCTGCTGAGCCCAATAACGGCCATCAATAGCACTGGCTTGCTCACGGAGTCTGTGGAGCATTTCTGCACGATCAACACAAGCCAGTTTGTCCTTGATGCGGCTGGCAAGTCCTTTGTAGAACTGCCGCTGCAGCGCATACTCGTCCCAATGGACAACAGATGCGTACCTGTTGAACGAAATGGTGTATTTTGCCAACTTCTGGTCCTCACACATCCAGAGGCGTTCGAGTTTGAATTCCACCTCACGGATCACATCAAACAGACCGAAATTCTCGGTGAGCTGTAAAACAAACATTTTGTAGTTCGAGAGGACAAGATGACCTTCATCATCCAGGACCATGGGCTCGAACCATTCCAGGGCGGAGCCCCGGAGAAAGGAAAGAACATAGCATACCTTATGAGAGTTGGACTTGAATGCCTTTGGGCGATCAAGGAAGTTCAATTGGCATTGGACCAAGAAGCTTTTCAACTTCTTAGCGTCCAAGCCATCAAAGGTATCAGGGTTGCATGGTTTAACTGTCTCTGGGCGCTTGTTGGCATCAATCATCTTCTGAAGGATATGCGCCGGAGTTAGTTCGTGCTTGACTCGAGGTGTCGGAGGCTCATTTAGCTTGTCGTCGTCGTCAGTGACCAAGGGGTCTGACTCTTCATCATGGTCCGGGGGTCCAGACACACTTGGAGTTGGAGTGTTGTTAGCTGGATCTGGGACATCATTGTCCTCAGCAACAGGAGGTGGAGCTCGAACACTGGATCATGTGGTCGGCATTGTTGTTTTCATATATACAAGGTTTGAAGTTCGAATATACTGTCACAGTCTGAACAAAGATTAGTAGCAAAGGGGTTAGCAGAATGGAGCAGAGTTATAGTAGTGGAGTCCGAAGTCGGACAAGCGGAGGGATGGATAAGAAGAACAGAGACAGATGGGACTGCGGCCTCAACATATGTGTTGTGCCACCACATATATACTTTGTCCCTATTTAGCAAACAGAAACAATGCCAAGAAGAAATCAAACACAGAAGTCAAACTCCGAGAATATCGGAGTCCACCAGAGTTGGTCAGAGTTGGTTGGATGACATGGAGAACATCAAGAATGATGAGGACAAAAGCTCAGAGACGTTTGGGGGTCAGAGATGTTAATATTCGAACTGAGGAGTAGGGAGATACAGGTGGAAACTTATACTGCAAGGACAGAGTATAGGAGTAATATGAAACAATGTACATATCAAATTACTAGGAGAGTTTCACCACTTGTGCCTGTGCATTTTTCATGGAACAAAGAAACAACAACAAAAAATGACTCCCATGGGTCAAGGGTATCCTCTCAATGGTAAACAGAACAAGGGGATGGAGGGAGAAGGTTCTAGAACGAAGTCCGAACGATCCAAAGGCTGGCGGAGTGAAGTCTGAAGAAGGCACGGAGCAGAGCGCACGGAGTTATGGTGGAGCGGATCGGAGTTGGTACAGAGCCCAGAGTCCGGAGCGGGGATCGTAACAGCATTGAGGTAAGCACTCACGATGTCAATCTGATCAATTTCCCAGTTGCAAATGAGACACCAGAGCAAGGAGAACATGAATTGATGCAATTTTTGCAGCTGCAGTGAACGTCTCATCATAGTTTATCCCTTTCTTTTGCCTGTGGCCACCAGCAACGACTTGAGCTTTGTATTTCAAGACTTCACCAGTAGGACCCAACTTTATCTTGAAGATATAGCCACAGGGGATGACAGGCTTGTTTGTGGGGCAACTTACAATGTACCAGGTGCATAGCTTCTTTAACTGATATAGCTCAATCTGATAAGCTTGCCTCCACTGGTTTGTGTAGAAGTTGTGGTTCGAGTCGGTTTGTGGGGCACCCCTCATAAGGAGTGAGGACGACAAAGATACTAAGTGGGATCTAATGACGAAGGGGATACTTGGTGTAATTGTCACAAACCAATGGAGCATCCAGCTCCATCTCTGCCTACTTAAATACACAGTCCTATGTGGCTATGCTACAGCAGTGCTACGTGAGGGACTTATGCTAGTGGTAGAAGCAATATGACATCAGATGGCGCAATCAGTGAGGCATTTCAGCTATAGGCTTCTATTTCCAACACTCCCCCTGAAGCCTAGAGCTACAAGCAACTAGGTCGAGGCAGTGGCGACAGCGGGAGGGCGATGACGCCTCCTCTTGTCCCTGGAGAATTGCGCAGTGTGTCAGCACATCTTGGTTGCATCGGCAATGAGTGCTGTGAACATGTCGGTGGGCAGCAGTGTGGTAATTGGTGCATACAGGGGGAAAGGATAAGCAAATGAAGTAGAGGACTGAAGCGGCATGGTACGGGCTAGGTTTGCCTGCTTTTTGGCCTTCGCATTCTTCGCAACTCATTTCTTCGTCGTAGCAAGGTTCTTGGTGCAGCATTCAAGAGTGTCATGACCAAGTGCATGGCAGCACTGGCATCTAGCACAGAGTGCTGGGTGCTGAGGCTGCTGCATAGGTGTGGGAGCAGAGGCGGTGGTGGCAACTTTCTGCTCGAGCAAGCGAATACAATCTTCAAGGGAGTTGTTATTGTGGTTTAGTCGTTTGAGGCCATCGAAGACAATTTGGCCTATAAATTATAGTGCTTTGATAATCCAAGTTTTGACATTGGGGAACATGTGAAACTCAGGGGCGCGATTAAGGGAGTTCTCAAATCTTTCTTGCTGCAATACAGCAGTGTTGGACATTGCGGCGCGAACAAGAGGTTGATTGGTTTGTGTAGAAGTTGTGGTTCGAGTCGGTTTGTGGGGCACCCCTCGTAAGGAGCGAGGATGATGAAGATACTAAGTGGGATCTAATGACGAAGGGGATACTTGGTATAATTGTCACAAACCGATGGAGCATCCAGCTCCATCTCTGCCTACTTAAACACACAGTCCTACATGGCTATGCTACAGCAGTGCTATGTGAGGGACTTATGCTAGTGGTACAAGCAATATGACATCAGATGGCGCAATCAGTGAGGCATTTCAGCTATAGGCTTCTATTTCCAACAGTTTGTGTCAGGGCTGGCAAGAGCTTGTGTGAGTGTGTGCAGCTCGCTGTCAATGGAGCCTGCATGAAGCACAAACATCGGTATGTTGTAGCACTCTTTGTCTGGAGCATCAATGGCTATGCTGACATTCTTTTTTTGAGGTGCGTGTCTTGCTACTAGTTGCTAGGGATCTGTAGTAACCAGGCTGTGGATGTGTGCGATGTGGGCAGTTGTTATTGTCATCAGCAGGTGGATCCTCAAGCTTGGAGTCCTGGGGGGGGTCAGATTCAACAGGAGCAGGGGAATCAGGGCGGTCTGAGTCAGGTGTGTTGTCTGGGTTGTTTTCATGAGTTATGCGAGGATGCTGACTGGATTTATGTGTTTCCCCTTCAGCCAGAGTCCAAACAAGTGGATTGGTAGGTTATTCTCAATTGAAAATGACCTCGTGCTCAACTCTGATCTGTTTTTTGTCAGGAAAATAGATCCTATAGCTGGTGCTCATAGAGTCAAGGCCAAGGAAGTGGCCAAGACAGGCATGATGATCAATCTTACTGGCATCAATGATCTTTACCCATGCACATGTGCCAAATGGAACTAGGTTGAAGAGGTTAGGGTGTTTACCATAATGTGCATTAAATGGCATGTGGCTGTTGAGAGCTCAGGAAGGTGAGTGATTCTTTATCCATGCAGCATGACTCATGGCTGCACCCCAGAGGTTTTTGGGCAACTTAGACTCAATCAGCATGGCATGGGCAAGCTCAGCTTTGGTTCAATTCCAGTGCTCAACAACACCAACTTGCTTGTGAGTGTTGTGGACAGTAAGTTCTTGCTTTGTGCCCATAGGTTGCCGTTGAACTCCCCTCCTCAGTCAGACTGAAGAGATTCTATTTTTGTATCTTTGTGAATCTTAATCTTGGCTTCAAGCTTTTTGTAGGGGGCAAAGGCATGATATTTCTGTTGTATAGGGATCATTTCTGTCCATCTAGTTGAATCGTTGATGAAGTCGACTGTGTACCGATTCCCCCCAATCAACGTAGTGGCCATTGGCCCCCAGACATCAGTATGTATGCATTCACCATAGTTTTCAGCTCTGTTAGAGGCCTTTTCGAATAATGAGAGATGGTGCAGCTTGGCCTGGGCACAAGTGTCGCAAAAGGGTGAGTCTGACATGTTGTTTATCTCAGTGCTGGTGATTTTTCCACTGATACTGTACCACATGTTTTACTGCAGCATAGTGTTAGGACTTGTCCCATCTTGCAGTTGATACTGAAGGTCAATTTAATGGTGACTGAGCCTGAGAACTTGCTAAGACCAGTCAACTGTCAAGTACAATTGAGAATACTCAATCCTGGAAGGTTGCAAAGTCATTAGATGAAGTATAAAAAAGGAAAAAGAAGAAAAGGATGTTGCTGAGAGGGTCATGGATGGTTGTGATGATGTTGAGAGGTAGGTCAGTGAAGGCAATGATTTTGTTGACTGACAAGAGAATCTGTAGAGTTTGAGAAATCAGTACCAAGATGAGTAAAAGAGAATATTTAAGTGTGCAAGTTGCTACGAGCACAGAAGACAAGTTAGGGTAAAGCAGAAGTAAGTTGGCCCAAGTAAGGAGCCTGGGGACATGGGCAGAGTGGGCCTGCCAGAGGCCAAGCAGTCTGCTAGACCCACAGGGATGGTGTGAATGGGGCCCTGGGGGGTTGGCGAGTTCAGAGGCAGGCATGCAGAGTGGGCTCCCCCAGAGGGGGCCAAAATGTCTGCCAGACCAGCAGGCCTGGCATGCGGCAGACCCCGGAGGGGGGATGAGGTTGTGGTCTGGACCTCCCCAAGGGCAGTCGGACTCCTCACAGGACAAGGGCGAGGCAAGGGCTGGAGGGGAAGGCCCTGAGGGGAGGAAGGGGGTGGCACAGCCTGGTGATCCCCCAGTTTGGTGGCAGACAAGGGCCCCCCAGGTGCTTGCTGCATGTCAGTGGCTGGTGGGTCCTGGCAGACTCTCTTTCCACTGGGTCCTCTCCCCACCAGGGGTGGGGGTGACCCTGAGGCAGCCCTGTGCCTTCCCTGTGCTCCCACACCTGGGATGGAGAAGAAAGCCAGAGAAGTTCCTAGGGGATTCCAGACTTGGATGTGGATTGGTGGCACTACTGGTCTCTCATCTCCTCCCAGAGACGTCTCCTGGTGAGAAAGTGAAACTGGCCAGTCAAGATGCCCAGCCTTGAAGAGGGGATTCATGTTAGGACTGCTTATTTAAGCCACCATAATGAATACCGAAAGCCAATAATGGATAGTGAAAAGCAAAGCCATGTGACTGTCTGTGACCTTTAGTGACCTTTAGCACCCACCCATGACCTTACAGGAGCATTAATCACATTAATGGCATTACCAGCATTACCAGTCATGTGATTCTTCCCACCTCTTGACAGCTTTCTCACACTTTGGAATTCATGATGGAGGCAGATCCAGGACAGCAGAACTGACATCTCCCATCATTTAATCCAGCCTAATCTATACTAATTGAGGCCTCCCCTCAGTCAGCCAAGCCTGTGCCAAGCATTCTCCCTGACATCACTTCCTACTTCTCCCCATGCTGCTCCTTCCCCTATTTAGTATTCCCTTTGCCCTCTTGTGCTTCCCTGACTCCTCAGTGCATGTAGCCTCATTCCTATTCATGTGACTCATACTCTGTGCTGCCTCATCTGCTAGTATATATACCCCCAATGTAATAGATGTAGTTCTTCATGTTGAAATCAAGTCCTTCCCCCATTTGTACTCTGAGTGGACCTGGGCTGACAAATCACAAAAATGTTCACCATGATACAAAGGTAATGAGAAATTACACCCATCCACAAAGAAGCAGCACAGTCAATTTTGATACCAAAATATTACATGTCATTAGTGGTCACACATCCCAGACTTCGCCACAATCGCCATCCCGCTCCACCAACTCACCGGCAACAAGGACTGGCAGTGGAAACGTGAGGAGGGGGAGGCTTTCAGTCGGCTTATCCAGGCCCTACTCAATGGATGATGGACTATGGTGCCAAAAGACAACGGAAATTGGAAGATCGAGATGGACGCATCAAATGTTGCGATAGGCGGAATCCTCTACCAACAACAGGAGGACGGGACTTGGGCAATAATCGACTGTTTTTCAAAAGCCCTTAAAGATGCAGAGAAAAACTACAATACTTGCGACAAGGAGCTCCTCACCATCATCCGAGCCCTCAAAACTTGGCCACAATATCTCATTGCCACCAAGGAACCGTTTGAGATCTGGACCGATCACGCTAACCTAGCGTACTTCCAAAAACCCAACCCCCTCAATGGATGACAGAACCGATGGAGAGCCCTCCTCACCCTCTATAATTTTACAATCAAACATCACCCAGGAAAAACCAATACCACTGCTGACACCCTGTCCCGATGCCCCGATCATGATGATGTCACGACCCCAGTTATTGTTGAGTTCTGGTCTACCTTCCTGGTACCTGGACGGTGAAGACGATCTGTATCGCATGCACAAAATTCACCCCATTGACCGCCTCTCTCTGCTGGTCTTTCAACTCTGCTTCTGGGTAACACCCAATTCATCCTTCCATCATCTTCTGTTGGGTTTAACTGTTAGTACAGTTGGACATTGGTCTACTGAAGAGCAACTAGAACAAGGTGACGTACAGTGAAGTGCTACCTCCCTGGGCCTCGTTTTGAGTGTTACCCTGGTTGCCTTTGCACCTCTCTCTGTACACAGTGTGTAGGGAGATTGGGCTGGTGGGTTTACAGTTGCCTCCCCTTCCATTTGGAAGTTGCTCCACTATCAACTACCACTGCTAACACCGATTTCGTCAATCTGAGAGTGGACTGGTGTTTGATTAGAAACCAGGCCTGACATTTGACCTCATAGTACCAGGAACCTGTCCACGTGCTCCCATACCCACATATTTCGCTTTTTTCACCCATTTTTCATTTCCTACCACCATCTATCACCATCATGTCTTCTGACAACAAAAACACCTTCCCCTGTCTTAACAACACCAACTGGGGACAATGGGCAATGGGCTGACAATATGGAAGCCTATCTCAGCACCAAGGAATTGTGGGAGTATGTGGATGGCTCTTGTGTGCAGCCAAGCCTTGTGGACCCTACCACACCCTCTTTAGAGGAGAAGAAGGAGCTGAGTGATTGGAGAAGGAAGTCTGCTAGGGCTTCTGGGGAGATCTGGCTTGGTTTAGAGGATAGTCAGAAGGTCCATGTTAAGGATCTCAAGGGTGACCCTGTTGCCATGTGGAAAAAGCTGGAGTCTGTGCACCTCCAAAAACATCCTGGAGCCCGTTTCAATGCCTATGATGCCCTTTTCAACATCAGAAAAGAAGAGAATGAGAGTTTACCTTCTCTCATGGCTAGGGCAGATAAGGCACTCCAGGATGTTAAGGCACTTAGACCTTCCACATTCACCCTTGCAGACTTAGACCAGGAGCTGCTCTGTATGACTCTCATCAGAGCTTTGCCTGCAGAGTACAACAACTTTGCATCATCCTTGCTCCTTATTGACTCCCTGGACCTTGCCAAGCTCCAGTCTGCCTTTCAAAATGAGGAGAGCCAACGTCTTGCCCGCGGCCTTGCCAATCCTGCCCTTGCCATGCCTGCCTCTGCTTTGCAGAAGCCAGCTTCCCACCTGTCTTGCCTCTTCTGTGGCATTCCTGGCCATGCTGAGGACACCTGTTTCAAAAAGCAGCGAGCTTCAGAGCTAGCTAAAGCACAGGTGACAGGAAGAGGACAGCAGAGTGCAAAAGGAAAGGACAAGAAAGGAATGCCTAAGCAGCATGTTGCCAAAGAAGCAACTCAGGATACCCCTGTGCAACAGGGCAACTCAGCCCATGTTGAATTTGCTGGCCATGCAAGTGCTCTCTCTTCCTCTAATCATGCTCTTTGGCTGAAATCTCCTGCTTGCAATCAATGGAATACTGACACAGGTGCCACATCACAGGAGGGTTCGGTCACAAGAATTGTGACAAGAAGACGTTGTCTTGGCCAACAAAGGCCTCATCAGTCACGTGCAACCATGTTCGCTGCCACACAATCCATCGCGTCTCGACGCCTCTCAGCACACCCAGATGACATCATATCCTCCCTCCGTACCTATTTAAGAGTTGCTCTCGCCCATTCCCCCAGACTCATCACTCACCCACATCCTCCACACTTGCTCCTTGCACCATTTCGCATTATGGCTATCACGACTCTCAGTGCCACTGCTCCCTGTGACTTCGCCCTTCAGGGAGACTCCCCTCAGGACTCTGGGCAGCTTGGCCTGCTGCCACCTGGGTCTGATCCCCTGCCCGCCGGTGGTGGGATTCCGGTCCCGGCTCTTCGCGCTCACGTCTGGCTGGGCCCGGCCTCATCGGTACCTCCCGGATCTGGCGGGGTGTCGCAAGCGCGGACCAGGGCGGCCTCGGGTTCCCCACCACCCCCGGCAGGTAGAGATCCTGGGAGGAAGAGAGTCCGTCATGACCACCCGGCTCCTGAAGAGCCTTTGGGGCTGGGAGGGTCCTCTGGCGAGGACCAGGGACCTCAGACCCATCGGGGCATCGCTCCCCCTTCTGCTTCGCCGGCCTCGCAGGATCCTAGGCCTCTCGCCCCCACAGGAGCCCCCCCTTCCTCTCCGCGGGGCCGGGCCTCCACTCTCGCACCGGCAGCGTTGACCGCGCCACCTCCTTCTCCGCCCCGCCGGGCCCCAGCAAACTCGCCTGCTTCCAGGCCTGGTCAGCCACCATCCTCACCCTCCCCTCCGGGTTGGGGCGCAAATGCTCCAGCGAGCCCCGGGGACTCGGCCGGCGGGGCTGCGCCCGGGCTATCCGCGACTCCAGCTCCATCGCTCGCCCCTGCTGCTCTGTCAGCTGGGCTGGGGGGTGCGGGTCATCGGGCAGACCCGACGCTCACTCTCGACCAAGTCCTCGGGCATCCTGTCTTCGCTGAGGCAGTGAGGCTGACAATCCAGCGCCTCAGTCAGGGCCACTCGCAGCCACATCCCCAAGCCGCGCCCGGCTCTTTCGCTTCGCTTGCGTCTCTCCCTGCCCCTCTGGCAGCGCAGGTTCTGCCCCCGCACGTGGCCATTTCCGCAGATTCACGTCCGACGGCGGCCGCTGCCGCCCAGCTTGGGCTTCCGCTGTCTGGGCCAGCTAGCTGCCGAGTATCCTTCAGTCCCTGGGGGGGGATCCTCCCAGTGTGGACTGGGGTCCCCCTGCACCTGTCTTTGCTGAGGCAGTGAGGCTGACAATCCAGCGCCTCAGTCAGGGCCACTCGCAGCCGCATCCCCAAGCCGCGCCCGGCTCTTTTGCATCGCTTGCGTCTCTCCCTGCCCCTCTGGCAGTGCAGGTTCTGCCCCCGCACGTGGCCATTTCCGCAGATTCACGTCCGATGGCAGCCGCAGCCACCCGGCTTGGGCTTCCGCTGTCTGGGCCAGCTAGCTGCTGAGTATCCTTCAGTCCCTGGGGGGGGATCCTCCCAGTGCGGACTGGGGTCCCCCTGCACCTGCCGCTGCCCCTCCTTCTCCTTCCGCCGCACCTCCCTCTCGGGACGCTGTGGCCCGTGCCCTCACGTCAGCCCCTCCTTCGTCTCCGCCCCGCCAGGCCCGGATGAACCCAGTCGCGCCTGGGTCTGGTTGTCCTCCGTCCTCGCCTGTCCATCCGGACCCGCATACCCGGCGGAACACCTCAGGCCTCTGAGGTCCCTGCTGATCCAGTGCCTGGGTCTGCCCTCACCCTTGGCCAGGTTCTTGGCCATCCGGTGTTCGCTGAGGCATTGAGGCTAGCAATCCAACGCCTCAGCTCATCTGCAGCCGGGTCTGCTGCACCCCCTGGCCGTGCCGGGACCTGCTGTGTCGCACATGCCAACCTCCGCTCCCCAGTGTCCGCAGACCGGGCCCCCACGCATGGTCGCCCCTGGGTCTGGTTGTCCTCCGTCCTCGCCTGGCCATCCAGACCCGCATCCTGGCGCTCCAGCAGTTCCGCCGGCTGGCGCCAGTACCGTCGCACCTCAGGCCTCCGAGGAGCAATCCAACACCTCGGCCAGGATCATCTGCAGCCAGGTCTGCTGCACCCCTGGCCGCGCCAGGACCCGCTGTGTCGCACATGCCAACCTCTGAACCAGTGTCTGCAGACCAAGCCAACGCATGAGTAAAACGACCGTCCTCTGAGGCCTCGGATCCTCTGTCGTCCTGCTCCAGTCACCTCTTCTGCTGCGGACCCGTGCCCTGTTCTGGCCGCCGACCCTCATTTGAGTCTCCCCATGGCTGGATAGGGCCAGTCGCAGCGATTCGCCACGTCTTACCAGCCAGGCTTGTTGGAGTCCAACTCGAGGCTCACGCCGTCGCAGACCACCCGGGGATTGTCAGGATCCTCGAGGAAAGCCGGAGCTCTCACATCCCCCTCTCCGCCCTCATGAATGAGGCCTGTTGGGCCGCCCTGTTTGTGGACTACCCCTGAACTGGCCTCAGACTTGGCTGCTGGGCCCGACATGTCGCTTAGTGACTAGTTGGAATCGTGGCCCCCGCTTCTGCGCCTATGTCGCTGGGCACCTCACCTCTCTAAGCCGGTTGACGATCCCTGAGGCTTTCCGGGCCCATTTCGCCATCCAGCCCGTCAGGCCAGCTGTCCTTTCGGGGGCGTGGCCTGCTCCGCGCCTCGCCCGGCGTCTGCTATGTGTGCGGGCCCGATTGGCCAGACTGTGTGTGTTCAGTTCATCAGCACAGGCCAGGGCTGCGGCTCTAGTTCATGCAACTTGGGAGCATGAACTATTCGTTACTACTCAAATTAATAAGGAGTTGGCACTTGGCCGCTACTCTGCCCTCCACCTGGCCCTCTTCCTTGCCAGGAATGGCTCGTACAGGACCTCCCTGCTGAGGGTCGTTTCGATGTCAAAACTCCACCTGATGACTCCTTCCCATGCTCCAAAATTGACATGTCGCATTTCCAATGCTGCTGCTTCGGCTGCGTGAGCTCCAGCAGGATTGTCGGATGCTGTGCGGACTCCAAGTGCACCTGGATGGCTAGCTCTCGTGGCACATGTTTCCGCACTTCTGGCCGCACTCTGGTTAGGCACTCTGCCAGTCTCACTTCCTCCTTCACCTCAGCCCCAATTCGGGTATGTCTCTGCTGCAAGATAGTATATCGGGGTATACTTGCAGCAGGCACAGGGACGGAAAGGGGGCTGGCACACTTCTTCTCCCCAGTGGGAGTCCTCCTCTCTCTCACACACAGCTCTATGCAGGCTCGGAGCCGTGCAATCTCTTTCTCATATCCCTCTGCCATTTGGGGGGCACATGGTGCTGCCTGGGTTTGGGCCCTTGGGACCTGCAGACGCATATCAGGCAGGTGTTAGGGCCTGTCCCGTCTCGATAGTAGTGTCGGAGATCGACTTGTTGGTGACCTATGCTGGAAACTCGCTAAGACCAATCAACTGTTGAGCACAGTCGAGAATGCTCAGTCCCGGAAGGTCGCGAAGACGTCTGAAAAGATGTAAGAGTGAAGAAAGACAAGTATAGAGGAGGAAGACGTCATTGGGGAGGTCACGAAGTCGGTAAATGAAGTGTAAAGGAGGTAATTGACGAGGAGGGGGGAAATGGGTGACGCTGAGAGGGTCGCGAAGTCGACTGACAAAGCGTGAAGAAAGGAATAGACAAAGTGGGAGAAAGTGACAACGCTGAGAAGGTTGCGAGGTCAACCGACAAAGCGTAGAGAAGGAAAAAGACAAGGTGAAAGAAATAGACAATGTTGGAAGAGTCGTGGTGGTTGCAACAGTGTTGAGAAATGTGTTGGTGAAGGCGATGACTTTGCCAACCAACGGGTGAACCTGTAGGGTTCCAAGATCAGTACCAAGACAAATAATAGAGAATACTTAGATCACGCGAGTTGTAGGAGCACAGAGGGTGAGTTAGAACAGAGTAGAGTGTGTCTTGGCGATCTTGTGGTCACCAAGAGAGACAAGACCTATCAATCGTGATGGTTCCAAGCTCAAAGGGCATACTAGCCTCAAGCTTAAACCAATGTGCATCAATATCAAGTCTGGAGTACCATAAGTACATGCGAGACCTTATATATACGTACGTGCAGGGAGTATGACAAGAAAGGGAAAGTACAGAGAGCGCCAGGTGACAAGACTATAGTAGTACGGGGTATAACTAGTTGTAGAGTGACCATGCGCGTGTTCTACTAAGATTGCGAGGGGTAAACTAAGCATAGGTAAGGTCGTGGACGTGACCGGTCATGGGTTGCGACCTAACTAAATAAGCGTATGTGTAACTACGACTGGGCAGAGGGGCTTGGTCCAGGGCTAACGCAGTTATAGACGACTGAGAAGAAGAAGGGAGAACATAATTTGAAAGGATACACAGCTTGACCGCCGGTGGCACATTTCATCGTTAAAGTCGCACGGTCAGGTGAGCAGTCACGTGGATGGCACTGGTGAGGCAGGTGACCTTGGGCGGTCTTTGGGCAGTATGTCACATGAGTAATGCTGGTAACGCGAGTAATGTGAGTAGCGCTGGTGTGCTGTGCGGCAAGTCACGTGCCACTGCAGGAGTCGTGTAAGAGCGTGTTGAGCATCGAATAGTGAGTTCGGCGGTGAGTATGCGTAAGGTGAGGTGGCGGGAGGTGACGTGAGTATGGTGGTATGATTGCGAGTGTTGTGAGGAGATGATGGAGGCCTGAGAGGTGTTCGGAAGTTGATAGCAGGTTTCGGAAGAGTGTAGGGGGGGTTCGCGAGGTGGTAGGGGAACGTCGGGAGGTCCATGAGTGGTGATAGAGTTGTTAGGTTGAGGAAAAATGGATGGGTCCTGACATTACCCCCCCTTCAAGCCTCGAGCCCTGCGAGAGTGGAGGTCATGTGACTGTTAGTCAGCACAATGTTTGTTGATCAGGTCACGACACTCGAAATTTTCCTCTAAGTTCAACCATCATGGTCTCCTCCAATGTCCTCAAACGCACTGGAACCCAACTCGAACACGAAATGCGTGAATATGAGGAGTTCGAAAGGGGTGAGGCTAGCTGCAACAAAGAGGTGCTGGCCGAGATGTTGGCCCACCAAAAGGCTGAGCAAGAGCGATGCGCATGTCTTCGTGAAGAAACCGTGGGGCGTGAAAAGAAGAAGGGCAAGGTTGCGGGCTCTAGCGAAATGAGGAGCGACGTTGCGGGCCCAAGTCGGGTGGAAGAAAATGTTGCGGGCCCTAGTGGAATAAGGGGTGAAGTCACGGGCGGGGCTGACCCGTCGCCCGCGGAATTTCTAAAAGCTTGGAAGAAAATTGGGTCAGTGAAGGAGAATAAGGAGTGGAATGAGAGGGAGCACGAGGTGCATAATAGTATTTCTCGTTCCACTCGTCCCTTCTAATTGTTAAAACACAGGACTGCGACAATTGTGTCGCAAAGGGCTGGCAGTGTGTCTGTAGTACTGCCGGCAAGTGTCGCCAGTGCGCAGAGGACCACGGCAAATGTTCCTGGGTCCAAGAATTTCGGCGATGGCACGTCAAAAATGAATACGGTTGGGATGACGTGTGGGTCGACGAGGTGCTGAAGCGTGCCAAAGGGTCGGAAACGCTGGGGGTGGCGACTCCGAAGGTCGCAAGTCAAGTGGGGGCAGGGTATGCTACCCTGTCCGTCCCGGGGACTCCTACCCAGCCGACTCGCGGGAAACGAACCAGGGCTCGGTCGCGGTCCCCGACACCCAGTCCATCAACAAAAAGGCAAGTCGTGAAACCGGTGTCATCGAGGGAGTTGGTGGAGGAGGGAGGGAAGGTCGCAGGGATCTTGGTCCCAAGGGTCGATCTCGAGAGGGAGCTCGCGACGCTCCGTCAGCAAGCCGCGGAACCCACGCAGAAGATTGCGTGGGTATACAAGTCGCATCGGGAGACGGAGTTGGATGCAGAGCTGGTGGTAGCGAAACGTGAGTTGGTAGCATTGTGGAGGGGTGACAAAGGTAAGTGTCCAATGCTCCCTGGCTTTTCGTGTTTTTACTGAATTTGCATGTTGGCAGGGAAAGGGAGGGAGGAGGTGGATGTGGAGATCACGAATTGAGGGCACGGATAGTGGAGGTAGAGAGGGATTTCGAGGCGCTTGAGGGTGACTGGGAAGGTAAGTATTCACTTGTTTTACCATGTCACAAAGTAATTCCCTTGTTTCCTCAGACCAGGAGACCAAATTGAAGGACTCGCGTCACAAAGTAAAGGATTTGAAGAAGGAGAAAGAAGGTAAGTCAACTCTCGCGAGTGTGAAATAAGCTAATTTGCCCGTAGAGTGGTTGGCGTCGACGGGAAAGACTTGCGAAGGATTTGAGGAAGTAAAGATGGTAATCGCAACAGTGAAAAAGGAATGGGCCAGTAAGTCGTAATTTCACCTCACGACGTTCTAACTGATTCTCCTGTTTATCTAGATCAAAGGATTGAACTGGAGGAGCTTCAGCATAGGCTCGTGGAGGCGGAGGAGGAGGAACACAGTAAGTTCTACAGTCGCGAGTATAAAACGAACTAATTCGTGTCTTTTTTATAGGATTGTTTGTGACTGTAGGGAAGATGCAGGGGGAGTTATTAGTGTCGAGGGAGCAGGAATGAGGTAAGTCATCGCAGATTTCATATTCTTGACAATGGGCTGATGGTTTGTTTCTAGAATTGCACAGTCGGTGTGTGATGATGGTCGGCGAGCTCCGTGAGGCTCGATTTTGAGGACAACAAGGCCTCGAAACGGTCTTCTTTGCCTACGAAGACCTCTTGCTGAAGCCGCCTCAAGAGCTCCTGCCATGGGTGGAGAAATGGGCGGAGCAGGAGCAACGTCATGTGCAGAGGGAACTATTGGATCTCCTGAGGGTGGACCAGTGGGGTGTGGAGTTGAAGGGTCCCATGGTTGGAAAGGAGGATAAGGGGGGAGAGGAAGAAGAAGTCGCAAGTGTGGAAGGTGGGGAAGGAGCAGGAGGGTCGCGAAAGGGGAAGGAAAAAGCTCGCGACCAGTAGATAGAAATTTTCTTGTTGTATTTTTATTGCATATATATGAATTGCTGTGAAGTCCGAAGTGAGAAAGAGGTGAGGAAAATTATTGAGTTGCGCAAGTTGTGCGAGGTTTTTCCGGGTAGGTCGCGTGGAAGTCCTTGAGGAGTTCCTTCGAGCCAGAAAGTGATTCTATTGGTTCCCAGGTGTCGTCCTCGGGTCTGTAACCTTCCCATCATATGAGGTAAAGCACTTTCCTACCCCTCCTTCGAGAATCTAGTATGTCGGTGACTTCATAATGTTGTTTGCCGTTGACCTCGATAGGGGGCGGGGGTTGCTGTTGCCGCTGGGGGAAAGCGTCGTCGTAGACCTTCTTGAGTAACGAAATGTGGAAAATGTCGTGAATTTCTCGCATCGATTTTGGTAACTGGAGACGATATGTGTGAGTCGAAACTTTCGCAAGTATGGGGAAAGGTCCGGCTCGTTTCGAGTCCAATTTCTTCATCGGTCTCTTCGTCTTCACATTCCGCAAGTCTAACCACACCTTCGTTCCTTCTTTCCAGTCCGGTGTAACCTCTCTCTTCCTGTCCGCAAAGCACGAGTAGGCCTTGTTCGCGACCTTGAGTTGATCTCATAAGTGCTGATGGAGCGTCTTGAGATCGGTCGCGACCATGGCTGTGGAGAGATTGGAAGTAATATCCAGAGCCTGACATAATGAAGACCAAAACTTAGAAACGAATAATCTTCCTCTATCCGACACTATATCCGCGGGTAGCCCATGCTTTGAGAAGACGTGGGTGACAAAATGTTGAGCTAACTCTTTCGCGGTGTCAGTAGTGTTGGTGGAGATAAAGATTGCTTGTTTCGTAAGTTGGCAGACGACAACGAGAATCGAGTCAAAGGTCGCAGAGAGGGGGAGGGCTTCGATATGGTCCATCGAAATTGAAGACCAAGGTCGCTCGCCTATGGGTAAGGGCTTGAGGAGTCCATAGGGTTTGTGCCGGATGGGTTTTGCCCTTGCGCAGGTGTGACAACCACAGACGTAGACGGTTACGTCCTTTCGGAGTCCTGGCCAGAAAAACAACCTGTTTATTAGCTGGGTTGTCTTTCTTATACCTGGATGTCCTCGTAGTTTATGGTTGTGATTGGAGCATAAGATATCGAATCGGAGGGAGTCGTGATCAGGGACATATATTTTACCGTTACGAAGTAGTAGTGAGCCATCAGGCAAGAGCAAGAACGCCTTGTCGTGACCTTGTGAAGCGCCCTGTGTTTTCTTGGAGAAGTAGGAGTCACGAGGGGCGTGTCGAATTCGCGAAATCAGGGCTTCTTCATTGAGGATGATGGCTGCTCAAAGTAATTCCGGTGGTATCGCGACCTTATTGTTTTGTGCATTGGTCGTGGGTTGGTTGGATTTCTTCAGGTAGACGTCAGGTCGTCGCGTGAGGGCATCTGGCTTCGCGCCTAGCTTTCCTGCTCAATAATGAATTACATAGTCGAAACTGGAAAGGTACTCTGCCCAGCAGGCTTGTCGATGGCTGAGTTGCTTCATGGTGGTGAAATAACGTAAGTTATTGTGGTCTGAAAAGACGTATCGTGCGCCTTCGAGGTACGCTCTCCATTGCTTGAACGCATCGTGTATCACGAGGAGCTCTTTGTCATAAATGTCGTAGTTGAGCTCTGCGGCGATCATTGTACGTGTGTGGAAAGCGATGGGATGTAGCTCGTTAGTCGTGGGATCAGTTTGAGAGAGAATGGCCGCTATCGAGTAGTCGGAAGCGTCACATTCGAGGGTAATGGGGTGATCGGGGTCATAGTGCCGGAGGACGGGAGCTTCGGTAAAGGCTTGTTTGAGGATATCGAAGACTTCCTGGCATTGTGGGCTCCACTTCCAAGGCGTATCCTTGCGGAGGAGTCGCGTAAGTGGAATAACGATGCTGGAATAGTTATCTATGAATCTTCGATAGAAATTAGCAAAGCCTAAAAAGCTCTGAAGGTCACGGATCTTCGTGGGTATGGGCCAACTTAGAATGGCCTGTATTTTTGAAGGATCCATGGCAATTCCATCGGGGGACACTATAACTCCAAGGTATTTGACCGTCGTGGTGTGGAAATCACACTTCTCGGGTTGCGCGTGTAAGTCTGCCTTGCGTAGATGTCATAGGACCTCTCGGACGTGGTCGCGATGCTGTTCAAGGTTGTCCAAGTAGATTAAGATGTCGTCGAGGTAGACTACTACGTTGACATCGACCAGATCATGAAAGATATCGTTCATAAGGTGCTGAAAGGTCACGGGTGCGTTCGTGAGTCCAAACGGCATGACAAGATATTCGAACGCACCGTAGCGAGTGCGGAACGCAGTTTTCCACTCGTCTCCTTCAGCTATCCTCACGTTGTTATACCCAACACGGAGGTCAATCTTCAAGTAGATTTTGGCCAAGTGTAATTGGTCGACGAGGGTCTCAATTCGAGGAATGGGGTAGCGATTTTTGCGGGTGATCTTGTTGAGACCTCGATAGTCAACGCAGAGGCAAAGGCTTCCATCTTTCTTCTTCGCAAAGAGTACCGGTGCACCTGCGGGGGATTTCGACGGCCGAATGAAGCCTTTGTCCAACATGTCATCCAAATAATCTTTTAATGTCTTTAACTCCACTTCTGACATGTTGTACAGCTTCCCGTGAGGAGGTGTTTCGCCTTCCTCAAGTTCAATTCAGTGGTTGTAGTCGTGGTGCGGAGGTAATTCCCAGGCTAGATCTTCAGAAAAGACGTCCAGGAAGTCATGATACTTGTGTGGGACTGTTTCTTCGGGTTTTGGAGGGGGTTGAGTGGTCGTGGAACTCGCGAGTATGGATTCGTTGTTGTAGGGGTTGCTTGCAGGTTGGAAGTATAGGAGACCTATAAATTCTCCTTGTTGTTCCAATCGACGAAGCGTGGTGGCCTTGACCAATTGAACTCGCGGGGGTTTAGAGGGTTTCAGTATTGAGTTTGCGAGGTCAGGGGAAGGTTTACTCGGGGGTTTCGCGTCCAGAAGAGTGAGAGGGATAGTCGCGGAGCGGGCTGTCTGTCTGAAACTGAAAGTGAGGTTGGTCCAATCGATCCTAGGGTTCCAGGTTTGCAACCAATCGAGCCCTAGAACCACAGGAGTGAGAGGATGAGTTTTAGTGATGAGGAACTTAATGGATTGGATAGTATTGTCGGGGAATTTCGTATTAGCATGGACATAGTGGGTTATATTGGAGCTGGAGGAACTTCCGTCAAAGTATTGAAGCGGTAGAGGTTGTGGAAGTGGCATTAAGAGGTTTGGACGGGAGTTCGCAAGGGTGAAATCGATGAAATTCATTGATGCACCACAATCAACGAGAGTATTTAAGGGAATCAAGCTGAAATCTGGTATTTGTGTCTTTATGAGGAAGGATTGGGAAGACTGGGAAGCAATGGGAGTATTAGAAAGGTTGCGAGGAAACTGAGGGGAAGAGAAACTAGTCGCAGCCTGCGCGAGTATGGGGGTTGGATCGTCGTGACTCAGAGTTCCCCCGGAAGCTCCTGAGTCACTTCCTCATTTAACTCTTCGTGCGGGTCATCCACATCTTCTTCCACTTCTTCCTCAACTTCGTATTCTTCCTGTAATTCTTCCTCTCCTTCCTCTAACGTGAAGACGGCTCATCCGGCTACTTGTCGATTGGGGCAAGCAGCGCTGTAGTGTCCGGGCTTTCCACATCTCATACAGAGATTTCCCTGATGACGACATTCTCGTTCCTCATCGCTAAGGGGGACATAGGGCGAGTTCGGATTTGGATTTGGCTGGTGAGGCGGATTGGCGGGTCGTGGTGAAGTCGCGGGGTTCCCTGCGGCTGGTCGGGGCGTTGTAGGATTATTTCCAGCAGCAGGGTAAGGTCGCGACATCGCTTGGTAATTGCGATTTCCGCCTTGTTGAGCCAAAGGGCGATTTCCGCCTTGTTGAACAGGGGGACGAGGAGTAGGAGGGTTAGCGCGGAATTGAGTTTGGCGGGTCTCACTCTCATACTCCCAGTGCCTCTGGTCAATTTGCATTGCCAAATCGCGAAGTTCTTGATACGTCGTGGGTCGTGGAATGACTTTCATGGCCTCTTTGATGCGTGTGGACATCGAGCAATAGAGTTCGGATTGTAAGGTGGCCGAGTTCCAGTTGGATTCGAAAGCGAAGGACTTGAAACAGATGATGTGGTTCGAAAACCATTTGTTTTCGCCCATCTGCAACAAGCGAAGGTTCTGGTCAGCTTCAATCTGCATGTTGACCACTCCAAACATCCCTCCAAACTCGCAGATGAATCCTTCCCAGGAATGTAGAGCTGGGTGTTCAGCATTGAATTGAAGGAGGGAGGTGTAGTGGCTCTGCGCGGTGTCCGTGAGGTAAGAGGCGGCGAAAGTAACCCTCTCGTGATCTCCTTGGAAGGTTACGGGCTTGGCGAAGAAAGTCATTAGGCATTCCGTGACGAAAGATTTCCACTTGTGTCGGTCACGACCATTGAACGGTTCGGGACATCTGGTGTCGAGCTTGGATTCTCGAGCGAAGGCATCTCGGGCCGATGGTCCTTTGGAGGGAGGGGTCTGGTAATAGTAATGGTGGTGGTGGGTACCAGGGGCCTCATCTCGAAGCGCAGCGGCGGGGTGTGGAGGCATAGGGGGGACCGGAGGGACCTGCGGGGCTTCAGCCTGTGATGGAGGGCAAGATGCTGGTCGTGTCTCCATCTGGGGTACTGGTCACGCTTCCGGTTGTGGAATACAGAAGGGCTCGACTGGAATCTCAAGGCGAGGGGCAGGTTGAAGCATTGCTTCGGTCCCTATAGGGTCGCGAGGGAGCGCCCTACTTGGAGTAGTGGCTGGCTGCATCCACGTAGGCCAGCTACTGCGAGGGGCAGTGTACCTTGGGATCCTGGAGACAATGGCTGGTCGCTCATCAGGCGTGGCAGGATTCGCGAAATTCTGAAGAGATTGAGCCGCGACCTGGAAAAGTGGGGCCATATCCCGGGGTCCTCTGGTGGGTTGAACCTGTCTTGGAGGTCGCGAGGGGGTATCCAGGTCGGGAGGAGTCGGAACTCCACGGTCGGTAGTCCCTGGATACTGACACTGACTCTCGTATAACTGGTTCTGTGGATTAGCACGGAATCCATCTGTCAATCGTACCAAAGGCTCATAGAGGTTTGTGGTCTCTACGAGGTATGCTAATTCTTCGTCAAGGGTTCCCGCTTCGTATTGGCGGCGAGTGTTGTTGAGAATTTGATAGGTACGATGGCGAGGGCGGTCGAAGCGCGGGTAGCCGAGCTGTTCCACAAGTGATTCGGCCTCTTCTCGCGGTGATGAGGCGTGGCTAGGTGCGATTTGGGCGGGTTCTTCGGGCTGTGATTGAACGACGGACGCGGGTCGTTCTTGTACAGTGGTAGGCGGCTCGCGAGTAGTCTCCAAGATCATTGGAGTGATCGCACGGCTACCTGTGCATGTCTGGAAGTGATGAGTGGTTGGTTGGGGAGGAGTGTGACTGGAAGACATAATGGTTTGTGTTATCCGGGTGTTGAGTGGTGGGGCGAGGGGGAGACTTGATATTATGTTAGGGCCTGTCCCGTCTCGATAGTTGTGTCGGAGATCGACTTGTTGGTGACCTATGCTGGAAACTCGCTAAGACCAATCAACTGTTGAGCACAGTCGAGAATGCTCAGTCCCAGAAGGTCGTGAAGATGTCTGAAAAGATGTAAGAGCGAAGAAAGACAAGTATAGAGGAGGAAGACGTCATTGGGGAGGTCGCGAAGTCGGTAAACGAAGCGTAAAGGAGGTAATTGACGAGGAGGGGGGAAATGGGTGATGCTGAGAGGGTCACGAAGTCGACCGACGAAGTGTGAAGAAAGGAATAGACGAAGTGGGAGAAAGTGACAATGCTGAGAAGGTTGCGAGGTTGACCGATGAAGCGTAGAGAAGGAAAAAGACAAGGTGAAAGAAATAGACAATGTTGGAAGGGTCACGGTGGTCGCAACGGTGTTGAGAAATGTGTTGGTGAAGGCAATGACTTTGCCAACTGACGGGTGAACCTGTAGGGTTCCAAGATCAGTACCAAGACGAATAATAGAGAATACTTAGATTGCGCGAGTTGTAGGAGCGCAGAGGGTGAGTTAGAACAGAGTAGAGTGTGTCTTGGCGATCTTGTGGTCACCAAGAGAGACAAGACCTATCAATCGTGATGGTTCCAAGCTCAAAGGGCATACTAGCCTCAAGCTTAAACCAATGTGCATCAATATCAAGTCTGGAGTACCATAAGTACATGCGAGACC
This sequence comes from Clavaria fumosa, assembly GCA_951802425.1. Taxonomy (NCBI): domain Eukaryota; kingdom Fungi; phylum Basidiomycota; class Agaricomycetes; order Agaricales; family Clavariaceae; genus Clavaria; species Clavaria fumosa. The sequence goes on along the minus strand of OX637797.1, from coordinate 3,640,105 downwards.
TTATATATACGTACGTGCAGGGAGTATGACAAGAAAGGGAAAGTACAGAGAGCGCCAGGTGACAAGACTATAGTAGTACGGGGTATAACTAGTTGTAGAGTGACCATGCGCGTGTTCTACTAAGATTGCGAGGGGTAAACTAAGCATAGGTAAGGTCGTGGACGTGACCGGTCATGGGTCGCGACCTAACTAAATAAGCATATGTGTAACTACGACTGGGCAGAGGGGCTTGGTCCAGGGCTAATGCAGTTATAGACGACTGAGAAGAAGAAGGGAGAACATAATTTGAAAGGATACACAGCTTGACCGCTGGTGGCGCATTTCATCGTTAAAGTCGCACAGTCAGGCGAGCGGTCACGTGGACGGCGCTGGTGAGGCAGGTGACCTTGGGTGGTCTTTGGGCGGTATGTCACGTGAGTAATGCTGGTAATGCGAGTAACGCAAGTAGCACTGGTGTGCCGTGCGGCAAGTCACGTGCCGCTGCAGGAGTCGTGTAAGAGCTTGTTGAGCATCGAATAGTGAGTTCGGTGGTGAGTACGTGTAAGGTGAGGTGGCGGGAGGTGATGCGAGTATGGTGGTATGATTGCGAGTGTCGTGAGGAGAAGATGGAGGCCTGAGAGGTGTTCGGAAGTTGATAGCGGGTTTCGGAAGAGTGTAGGGGGGTTTGTGAGGTGGTAGGGGAACGTCGGGAGGTCCATGAGTGGTGATAGAGTTGTTAGGTTGAGGAAAAATGGATGGGTCCTGACAGCAGGGGGCAGAAACGGACAGCATGGTCAGTCTGGTGGCATCGGAAACAACATCTCTCATCAGCAGGGGCCCATCCTCGGGCCATGGCCACATCTGGAGTACACAGCAGAGGGGTCACAAGAGGTCGCAAAACGGTCATGGCAGGTCGCGGTAGGGTCGCGGTGGGTCGCGCGGGGGTCACAGTGGGTTGCGGTGTCCGTTCCATGAGTATCCCATCCAGTTGCCTTTGCTGGGCATCAAGCCTCTCAGCCAGCACCTTCCATTCTCCATATGTCTCTGGCATTGGGGAGACACCATAGATTCTCTCCACCAACCTCCTACTCAGGTTCAACTCCAGCCAATGGACTAGGATTCCTGAGTCCTTCTCTGTACTCAACTTCGCCCGTTGGAACAGCGTCTCGAATTTCGCGAAGAACTCTGGTGCTGTCATGGCACCCTGTTTCAGCCCTGCAATATCGGCAAGGGCAGTCGCATGGTCATTTGGGTCATCGAATACACACTTCATCTCCTCCACAAACTCTGCCCAGGTTCTGGCCTCGCCACTACCCAGGATCTCTTCCACCTTCATATTCGCCCACTCTGCAGCAAATCCTTCTCCAGTAATTTTGCTCAGAGCAAAAAGGACCTTCACCAGGTCCACAGCATAGACAGTCGGGTTCGCCATAAACAGGAGGCGAAGGGATCAGAGGAACATACGGAAGTTCCTTTTCTGCCCATCAAAGGGGGCAACAGCTAGGTCCAGCATTCTGTAGTACTGTAAAATAAAATTCCAGGCCTTTGGCACTCAGGATTTCTTCGATCTCTTAACAGTCCTGTCCTCTTAGGCTGCTCTTCTGTGTACTTATGTACCTATAGAACTCTTATTCTATGAAACTATCAGTGGTCCCTGTTAATTTAGTATACTAAATATCAGTTAATGTACCAAAATGCTTTGAACTCAAGCCAGCTACAGCTGATCCTACTAATGTCAGCAAATGCTGTAAAGGTAGTATACTTACATCCAGCTACTGCTGACTATACTAGTATACTTACATCCAGCTACTGCTGACTATACTAGTATACTTACATCCAGCTACTGCTGACTATACAAGTATACTTACATCCAGCTACTGTTGACTATACTAGTATAGCATGACATCACACTTAATTAACTTGAGCTGTGAACTTAGTGCAGTAGTTGCTATCAAATAGTTAACTAGACATAATAGCTGTGTATTTATTGACATGAAATAAATAAGCCCAAATACAGACAAATATTTATCAAATGCCTCTATATTGAAATTCAGCTTATATAAACATCAAAATATGGCCTCAAATTAAAACATTATATAAAATTGAATGAACTTCCTGAAGCTGTGGCAGTACATTGCCATGTTTATATTATCATAATTACAAGTGCTGTGCTCAAATTAATGATTCAATTCACAAGTACTACAACTGAGTTAATTAAACCTGCTTGTAACTACTGCACTCACAAATAGTAGACTCAAGTTGTGCATAGTGTGCAGAAATTACTGTGTAAAAGTGCACTATGGACCAAGTTAACTGGCAATATTTTATGACTGCTATTACTGTTGAATAGTATACTACATCAATCAGCAGTTGCTGGATCAAGTTAACTGGAATATTTTTACCACTGCTTTTGCTGTAGAATAGTATACTATACTAACCAGCAGCTACTGGACCAAGTTAACTGGTGTTATTTTATGACTGCTATTACTGTTGAATAGTATACTACAACAATCAGCAGCTGCTGGATCAAGTTAACTGGAAATACCCTGTAGCTGTTATTACTGTAGATTAGTATACTATGTTCACCAGCAGCTGCTGGATTAAGTTGACTTCTACTGTACTGTAATAGTATAGTCAGCATTAGCTGGACATAAGTATACTGCCTTCACAGCATTTGCTGACATTAGTAGGATCAGCTGTAGCTGGCTTGAGTTCAAAGCATTCTGGTACATTAACTGATATTTAGTATACTAAACTAGCTGGGACTATTGAAACTATTGGTAGTGTGGGGCCCAAATGGTGTCCCAGGTGGTCGCTCCACAACTCCTAATGAGTTGCCCGTGCACCCTTCTGACAATGGTCACAGAGCAAGGGCCCTGTCCACTGGACCAGGAAACTGCAGAAAGACTATGTAGGGGCCTTTCCTTGCCCTGTACACTACACGATTCACTGGTACGTAGCTGTAAAACAAAGTTCCGGGCCTTGGGCACTCGGTATCACTTGGGGAGGGTCACAGTTGACTTCCTCCTGGTCTGGTCACATGTATCTACACACAGTAAAAATTTTGCGCAGTTCTGTTACACACCGCGGGCAGGGTGAAGGAGAAGAGGATGATAGGGGCTGAGCTGTGACAACATGTCACAGTTTGAAATTAAGGGTCCAGGCTAGCCAGGTTAGGACATGGGGCTAGGGCAGACAGGCGGATCTTAGTATTATATCAGACTGGGTCTCACACAACTTAAGCGTAAGGTCATGACGACAATACTAAGATAAGGGGAAAAGGGTACAAGAATGGAAAAGACATAGTATATATATCGAACGCTTCGGCATTTGCCGGCGTTCCCACGCTCGGACCTCTCGGATCACGTGATGCGCCCAGGCCCAGGTCATGTGATCTTATGATTATGTAATCTGACCACAGCCACAGGTCATGTGACCTTCCAACAACCCTCCCCAGTTTCTCCACAACTGCACTTTGGGATGGCTTACATAAGCGATCCTAACACTAGCTAAGATTTGACTTGTGGTAGACTCAAAATATCACCCCAGGCAGTAGATGCAGCCTCCTTCATCCACTTCCATACCATAGCCTGCTTCTCAGCATAGCTTCTGTGACCATGCAAGCACTGTGTTTCTGCCCAGACTCTCCTCCTCTCCCATTCCCTTTGTTGGTGTGAATACCATGCCAATGCCCATGTCATTTTGTGTCTCACCAATAACATCTCTTCTTCCCACCTGTCATATCGAGCCTTTGCTCTCAGCCAGTTCACCCTCAATACTTATTTCAGTCAGCATAGAAACATATGAGGAAGCTAACATATCGAAGAACTCACTTTCATTCATCAAAGGGTTCCTGGCATTCCCCCCAGTCCCAATCCTCCAGAACCAGGGTAATGCATCATTTTGCTGCCCAATCTGGTTTTCCTCTGCCACATCTGTGTTAACTTTCAAGTCCATGTCTTGGAGAACTTGAAACTTCTCAAGTACATGTGCAGGTGCTCCCAGGCTTATCAAGGCAGACCTAGCACACTTGTACCTCCCAGTATACTCCTTGATCTTGTCATTCACTTGGAGGAGTTCTGAGCGGCTCCTGGTCTTGCTTGCCTGGGTTTTGGATTTTCGAATTCGTATCTTGTAAAGTAACAACTTGTGTCCGATTGCCAGTCTGAGCCCTTCAAGTGACTCCTCTGCTTGTACCACCCGCAGCTGTATTTCTTGATCCACAAATTTTTCCCACCCATTTTTTAAGCAGAAGTCATGGCCAAACGTAGAAGGCATCCAAAGCCTGTTCTGTATGAAATTCTGCTCGTCCATGTCCAGGTCTTCCACATCACCATCCTGAGGATCATCCTGTGTTTCTTCTCTAGGTCCAGTGTCTTCTGGCATGGTCTCCTGGTGTTGGTCATCCCACTTGAAATCTCCCAGAACAGTATAGACTCATTGGTTGAAATTTTCAATTTTGGATTGAAGTGCATTCTGTTTATCAATAATGCTTTGCTTCTGAGCTGCTGTGAGTCTCCTCTTCTGGGTTAGGTCAATTGAACATCTGGAGGCTCATTGGCATGTGTGTAGGCTTAGCATCTTGGATGTCACTTACTGAATATGTTCCAGATCCATGCCTTGAGTCAGGAATGATGTAATCCCCGAAGGTAATCCAGTTTCTTTTTCCCTAGCTGAGAGAGTTAGCCTGATATCTGCAAGAGTTGGTGCTTCATATTGAAATTTTCAGATTTCTGTCTCTAGTGATGAAGTGAGGAATATCAACTCACTCTTTTCCAGTTGTATATCGTATATTTTGAGGGCTTCCCCTCGATTTTGCGGAGCAATCTGCTCTAAATTCATCCATTCTTCTCTTGCTTCTGATCCAATCCCTTCATTCAAATCATTGAATGCAATCTTGGTTTGTCGAAGACCTTCTGTTGCAGCATTGTACTTTGCCAGGAGGGCCTTCACTAGATTGCATATTCAGTTATCCCAAATTTGCTTAGAAAATTTTGATACCCACCAATACCCACTGTTTTCTTCCAGTTTGAATCTCACATGTAGTCATCTAATATTTCGTGCTGATGTGCCTTGCTCATGGCCCGTATGCTGCTGGAGACCTTGTTCAGGTTTGACCACAGAGTCTCCAAAATCTCTCCATCTTGTTGGCCAGCACCATGAACAAAGTTCAAGGAGAACAGTGGGAAACAGGAACGAATGTGTGCCCCCAAGTGAAATTTACCCACTGCAGGTATGATTGTTGTTGAAGGGTGCACAGACAGATACTGGCTCCCCTGGACCCTCTTGTCGAAATTGTGAATCCACTGACAACAGATATCATAGATGACCAAAGTCTCTGTCATCCCTTCTGTCCTATATTTGATAGCTTGGCAAATTGCATAGTCAATGTTGATGTGACTGGAAGAAAAAGCAACAAGTATTTGCAACCAAATTCAAATATACAGACATTTTCAGCTCACTGCTCGCCCTTCTGGAAATCAACCACAGAATGTGGCACGAAACACCCATGCCGTGAGCAGGCACATGCCCCTATTCCCATGGCTTCCAGGTGACTTGAGTGAGCATTTGACTGGCTTATAGCCCTGTGATTTGAGCATTTTGATTTCTGTTGTAGGAGTGAATCTCAGGTGACCAGTCCAAGTTAGACACCTACATCTTGAATCTCTAAGCCCTCAGAGAGGTGATGTTGATAATTCACCTCCTCTACAATATATGCCTCTCCATTTGCTAACCTAACATCTTTCTCTGCTCTTCGCATTTTCAAGTGTTCTGCTGAGAAATTTCCATCAACAACCAGGGATCTGCAGAAAAGCCATCTGGCATTTCTTTATCAGGGTTTGCATGCATTCAATGAAAACAAGACTTACTGATCTGGTTGACTTTGCCAGTTGTTAGGAAGATTAATGCCAGGTTGAGGGCAAGCAGGACAAAACAGTGCTAGGTCCCCATTTCCTGTTTTCCTATCCAAGTTGTGCCCAAAACCAAATCATTTTCTATTTGTCAAGTCTCGCCATTGACAAGATACTCTCATTAGTTCACAGTATCAATCCTAATGCCAGCAGCTTGTCAATACAAATGGAGGGAAAAGGAGAGGAGGATACTAACTGGTACAGTGTCTGGGAAAGCATTAGAGGTAAATCTCTTTAGTTTGGAGTAAAAGGCGCCTGCTGAGGTTTTACACTCCATAGCCTCAATATGGAAGTGACCAAGGACTTCAAATGTGAACACTGTTTGAGGTTTCATATAGCTGGCAGGAAACAGACAGTGTTGAAGCAGCTGTATATGGTGGGAAGGAGCATTTGAGCATTGGCAGTAATAGATGCTCTGTCGGCACACTCCATTTGAGTGTACAACTAGAAGCAGACTTGCACCTGGCCTATCCAAATTAGGTTCATTTCTGGTATCTTGCTCCCATTGATCCTTCTCCCTGTACCCTTCCTCTTTGAATTCTGGACATGGTGAGCCTTGATGCCCTAAGTGAATCACCAGTCCAACATGTAGGAGATCAGATGGCAGGAAACAAACTCCATTCCAAACGTCAATGGAATGGAATGGGATATTGATGTGAGATTTGGCGCAGCATGAGGAGCAAGTTGCAGGCCAATAGAAACAATCATGGCATTGAAACTTGAAGTTGTTCTGATTGCAGACCTGACAAATTTTGGAAGGGGGTGGAGCTTCTAATTCCAAGATTTCCCTCAGGTAAGCTGTTCTTAAAGGAAGCCAATCCTCAAGGAATTCATTCTGAGTCTGAATGTGTACATTTTCAGATACTTCAGCATACAGAGAACAACTTGGAGTCCTCACCTTTCCTTGCTTTTTCTTATGTGAAATCCATTGGGCATCAGAATCCAGTATGCACTCAGGGTCACCATCTGCATTAAATGTAAAGGTGTCACGGTCCTAACAAGGTTAGCGGCGAAGGGGTTAGCGGAGCGGAGCAGAGATGTTCTATCGGAGTCCGGTCAGAGTCCGATATCAGTGAAACAGAGAAGTAAACAAGAGGAAGGAGACTTATGGGACTGCGGCCTCAACGTATGTGTTGTGCCACCACGTATATACTTGTCCCTATTTATCAAACAAGAACAATACCTAAGAGAGAATCAGAATGTAAGTCAAACTCCGAAGTGATCGGAGTCCGTCGGAGTGGGTTGGAGTTGGTCGGATGACATGGAGAACATTGAGGACGATGAGGACGAAAGCTCAGAGGTGTTTTTAGGATCAAGAGACGTTAATATTCAAACTGAGGAGCAGGGAGATACAGGTGGAAACTTATACTGCAAGGACAGAGTATAGGAGTAATGTGAAACAATGTACATATCAAATTACTAGGAGAGTTTCACCTCATGTGCCTGTGCAATTTTCATGGAACAAAGAAGCAACAACAAAAAAGCGACTCCCATGGGTCAAGGGTATCCTCTCAATGGTAAACAGAATGAGGGGATGGAGGGAGAAGGTTCTAGAATGAAGTCCGAATGGTCTGAAGGCTGGCAGAGTAAAGTCCGATGAAGGTGCAGAGCGGAGTGCACGGAGTTATGGCAGAGCGGATCAGGGCTGGTATGGAACTCAGAGTCTGGAGCAGGGATCGTGCTTATGCAAGCGGATGGGGTCATAACAAAAGGGCAGAGTCTGTTTGGCCTCGCTATGGGGTGTTTGGGGGAGTAGGGAATCATTGGAGCAGGTCCCAGACCAAAGCTTGCTATGTAGAACGTTGTATGGTTGAGCAGGTTGTTTGTAGACATTTCGAGACTTCAAAAAGGATTTCTGCAGTCGTTTATTGTAAATTGAAACAAATTCAACCTCCTGGGCATGTTCTTTTCGTTTAGTGATTGGCATGGCGGAGGTTGCAGTGGACAAAGTGTTGTGTCATGTGATTGGGCTGACTGAAAAACTCACATATGCAACTTCTATGTTGCAAAGTGTTAGAGTAATACAAATACAAGATACAATAAAATTCCAGTGGCAGTAGAATTACAAGAAGAAAGGCCTGTAAATGGCAATCAGACTATCCTTTGTTTTTCATGCTCAAACCAACTCTTCTCTGCAACGGTGAGGATCTCTTCTTGTAGCCTTGTCTGAAGCCCACCAATCCTCCAGCACTTCCATGCTCGTTCAATGTCTTGTTGAGACATCAAGGGGTTCTAAGGGATGTTGAAATGACATTAGAAGAAGAAAAGAAATATCCAATTACCAGCACCACATCCATTAATCTGTCACCTTCATGCAACCACAGCCTTGCAAAATGGATCACATATATGCCACAATCATCTCTGTTTTTCTGTTTTGGAACCTAAAGCAAGAACATATGAAAATATATGAAGCACCCGTTTTTTGCACAATTTGCCACAAACCTTTGGTTGGATAACCTTTGGGTCCTTGGTGTACTTTAGGCCCTGTTGATGCCCAAGCTCTCGGAAGAGGTCTTGGATTGCCTTTGCATCTTTGGAATGCACCCTGTCATGAAAAAAGCTGTCAAGTATGACAATGGTACTGTAAAGATGTTAGTACCAAAAATATTGCAAGAAATGGTACACTCACCATCCCCAGTTACCATCTGGCTGATCGACTAGAAAGAATTGGCCTGGGTTTGCCACAATTATGGTAAACCAATGCTTCCTGTAATAGGTATAGCATCCCCATAAATTCCAACAAGATATCAGCCACATACAGTTCCTCACTGAACCCAGGAATAATCCAGTATCTGCATTTGTGTGCAGATTCTGGAAGCCATGCGATAATATCTCTGGTGCCATCCTTTCTTCTAATAAATGATCAGCTTTCACCCGCATCATTCGCGGGGTGAAATTACCTCAGTACTGGAAGGAAATATGTATTTGCAAGCCATATTCCAGATGCCCCTGTTTTCAATTTTTTGTATGTTTCTCTGTCCACCTTGAGCATTGTTAACAATTGAACATTGGTTGACGTACTGAAGTGCAAAGTTGACAATATCTCCTCCTATCCATTGACCAGCCTTGAGTTGGTCAAGTTCAATATCTTTTAATTGAACTGGACCTAGAAGCATATGTGTGCTCCCAACACTACAATGAGAAAAATATGTCAAATATATTGATTACATGAGGTTATTGATCTACCCTGATGTTGTCCCACCAGATACCCATGCAGCTTCGGATTCCTCAGGTCTTATGATATTGCCAATCATTAATGTTGAAATTTAGCTTTCAAAACAAGCCACATACCTAAGATATTGCCATGTGTCTCCCGGAAAGTTAGGCTTGACAGATTGAACAAATGCTTTGTATGTTTGTTGACTCCAGAGACTTGATTCTTGGTCAAAAAGGAGAAATAGTTTTGGAAACAGTACCCATCCTAGATCCTCTCAGACAGACATGGAGAAAGCTTTCAAAAGTACATACCTTTAGTCTTGCCCCAGAACTGTGCTAATTGGGGTTTCAAAGGTCGAACCAGATTGACATGGAGGACCATGACCACATGATGCCCTTTCTTATCAGGGTGACTCATCTAATGTCATTAGTAACGCCTATCCTGCAGTTTGGGGAGACTCACTTTACAAGCTGATGAATCCCTTTCTAAGCAAACTTGTACTTGGGGAAACCCCATGCCTGTCAAAGTCATTGCGGCCCTTTCATAACTCAGTGAGGAGATTGAATGGACAAGAACAAAAGTACTTACATGGCACCCTGGACTTGAAACGAGGCAACCAAGGATTTGGGGTTGCTGGTGTTTCCACCCACACGGACAGCAGCACAAGGAAGGATGATTGGGGCAGACATGGTGGATATCGACAAAAGTGTATGCGACAGTCACACTATGTGACATCTGTTATCACAGCATCAGCACAGCCACACTAACTTTATGAGTGGGTAATCTTTTGGAAAATACAGTGTTGTTCACAACCTATGCATCTGCCATCCTACTGCATCTGAGTGCTTGGTGCAGCCTGTGGACCAGCATGACTATCTGACATTGTCTGGTACCACAATTGTGAGCCATAGTTGTATCACAAATTTATGCAAAGATATTCAAGCAAAGGTTCTGCTGACATTAGTCAGCTTTTCCTAGTTTCTACAATAATAGCAATACATTCTCCTCTTACCCAGAACACACATATTCAAAGAGCATTTGGATATTCTGATGCCAAGCTATGGTCACAGTGTGAGTCACACCTGTAATCCTGGGCATAGCCACAACAAGTCACAGTCACATCTCCCAACACACAATTCACATGAGCAAAGCTATGTTATTTTGCATCAAAATGTGCCATTGCTTCACTTCAGAAGCAATATTGTATATATATAATGCAGAGAAGGCTTCGGATCGAGAGGACTGGAGTTCATGCGAGAGATGTAGTGTATTCAGTAGTGTAATAAAGATCACAAGGATAGCACATACCTGGAGTTCACGCAAGAGACGTGAAGCTCCAGATACGGCGGTACGAAAAATCCTCAGGGCCCTGAGGCCGCTGTGCTGGCAGGCACGTAACCAATAGGAGTTTAAACTAAACGTACTAGTCCTCTTTTAGATAGACCATTAGCCGAACCTTCGTCATCACTCTGGCTGTAAGATGTGACTGCTGTGGAATTTCGTACATTAAAAAAATACACAAGGCTCACATATTCAAAGGACATTTTGAATATTGTTATGGAGAGTTACGGTCACAGTGTGACTGTCACACCCGGCGTCCCGGGCACAGCCTCAGCAAGTCACAGTCACAACGCGTGACAATTGACTCACGTGAGCCAAGTTATTTTCTCACGTGACACACCAATTCTTGCTTCCCAACAATGCCACTGCTTTATCAGTTAGGCTAGCAAAGAAAATGACATGGTGGACAACCCCAGAGTATACCAAAATACTCACAGAAAGTCTTGTAGCCTACAGACAGGCAAACTCAAAAGACTGCCTCGAAATTGTCAAGCAAATCAAAGCGAAAATCAAGGATTCAGCTGAGCAGGACAACAAATGTGTCCCAGAGGATCTTAGCACCATAACCTATGCATTTTATGTGTCTCCTGAGTTGATTTGATGTTTGTCTGTTCGTAGAAAATTTGCAATTGGCTCCACAATAACCACAGGGCTGTCAGTGGAGGGGAGGAGTCTTCTGGTTCAGAAGATGATGGCAACCAAGGCCTTCAGTTCAGCAAATGACAGAGGTGGACCCTCCAGCGTGTTGTGGAGCAGTGCAAGAAGGAGATCATCAATGCCAGGGCCCAGGAGTTGTCAAATGCTGAGAGGGGATTGTTAGGGCCTGTCCTGTCTCGATAGTAGTGCCGGAGATTGACTTGTTGGTGACCTGTGCTGGAAACTCGCTAAGACCAATCAACTGTTGAGCACAGTCGAGAATGCTCAGTCCCAGAAGGTTGTGAAGACATCTGAGAAGATGTAAGAGCGAAGAAAGACAAGTATAGAGGAGGAAGACATCGTTGGGAAGGTCGTGAAGTCGGTAAACTAAGCGTAAAGGAGGTAATTGATGAAGAGGGGGGAAATGGGTGATGCTGAGAGGGTCGCAAAGTCGACTGACGAAGCATGAAGAAAGGAATAGATGAGGTGAGAGAAAGTGACAATGCTGAGAAGGTCGCGAGGTCGACCGACGAAGTGTAGAGAAGGAAAAAGACAAGGTGAAAGAAATAGGCAATGTTGGAAGGGTCGCGGTGGTCGTGACAGTGTTGAGAAATGTGTCAGTAAAGGCGATGACTTTGCCAACTGACGGGTGAACCTGTAGGGTTCCAAGATCAGTACCAAGACGAATAATAGAGAATACTTAGATCGCGCGAATTGTAGGAGTGCAGAGGGTGAGTTAGGACAGAGTAGAGTGTGTCTTGGCGATCTTGTGGTCACCAAGAGAGACAAGACCTATCAATCGTGATGGTTCCAAGCTCAAAGGGCGTACTAGCCTCAAGCTTAAACCAATGTGCATCAATATCAAGTCTACAGTACGAGAAGTACATGCGAGACTTATATACGTGTGTACAGAGAGTATAACGGAAAAGGGAAAGTACAGAGGTCACCAGGCGACAAGACTATGGTAGTACAGGGTATGTTTAGTCATAAAGTGACTAGGCGCGTGTTCTACTAAGGTTGCGAGGGGTTAGGTATGCATAGGTAAGGTCGCGAAGATGACCTATCATGGGTCGCGACCTAGTTAAATAAGTAGATACGTTGCTATAACTATGGAGGGATTCCTGGATCAGAAGTAACATAATTATAGACGACTGAGGAGAAGAAGGGACGCATATTTGAAGTGTACATACAGCTGACCGTTGGTGGTGTGTTTGAGTGTTAAGGTCGCGAGGTCATAAGAGCGATCACGTGGGTGACGCTAGTGATGCAGGTGACCTACGGGTGGTGTAAGGATTACAGTGACTCACAAAACTGTTCGAATGTTTTGCATTTTTGAAATGATTCACTTATAACACTCCAAGTAAAATGGCTAAATTTTTGAGGATATTTGTGAGGATATCCATGCCTTTTGGCTACAACTTTGCTCTACATTATAAAGTACCATTTCCATTTTTGGTAATGTTATGACATCATTTTCTTTGTCATGTCATTCGAACAGTTTTGTTGCTGACAATTTTATCAGTCAAATGTGTAAGTATTAGTGTTCAATATGGCCTCTTTTGCCTTCAGCACATCCCCAATCCCTCTAGGCATGCTTTTAATCAATCCCTGACAAAATAGAAGCAAGTATCTTATTCCACCCCTCTTCCACCCTTCCCACAACTGTAACACTCCACCTGGTGCCTTTTCATACTTTCCAAGCCTCCTGCCAAGATGAATCCACAGATGATCATGATGGGGAACTCAAGCACCATAGCCACCAGGCCAAAAATTGGCTAAAAGACCCTGATTTTAAGACCCTCATATGGCCTACTCAATCTCCAGACCTCAATCCCATTGATCATCTGTGGATTCATCTTAGCAGGAGGCTTGGAGAGTATGAAAAGGCACCAGGTGGAGTGTTACAGTTGTGGGAAGGGTGGAAGAGGAGTGGAATAAGATACTTGCTTCTATTTTTGTCAGGGATTAATTGAAAGCATGCCTAGAGGGATTGGGGATGTGCTGAAGGCAAAAAGAGGCTATATTGAACACTAATACTTACACATTTGACTGATAAAATTGTCAGCAACAAAACTGTTCGAATGACATGACAAAGAAAATGATGTCATAACATTACCAAAAATGGAAATGGTACTTTATAATGTAGAGCAAAGTTGTAGCCAAGAGGCATGGATATCCTCACAAATATCCTCAGAAATTTAGCCATTTTACTTGGAGTGTTATAAGTGAATCATTTCAAAAGTGCAAAACATTCGAACAGTTTTGTGAGTCACTGTATATGTGGTCTAAACACAGAAATATGACAGATACCGACTATCCGGATATTTTGCGATCCAAGGAAATTATGCGCGATACGATCTGATAACCATCCGACACCATCCGATAACATCCGATAGCATCCGATATATATCCGATATCAGATTCCCCGGTCTTCAATCCCCTGTGACGATCACAGCCCGCAGGTCTCACACACCGCCCACGCCTTTCTATTTCATCACTCTAGCATGGTCAGCGCTTGACATACTCACTATTCCATTCCCATTCCTTTATTTCATATAACATGCTGTAAATTTCATATTGTGATCCCTTTCAACCATTCAATCATTTGAATGTTTCAAACCCTTTGCAGTACTTTGCCCATTGTTCCTAGTACCCCTTTGCTGTACCAGCCCCACTTTCCTTCAGTTTACGAGCAGTCCGGACATGTGCTACTCATCGGACATTTCATTCCTCCGAGCTACTCAACTCCCTTGTGATATAACTCCTCCATATAACCCTTCACACGACATGGCGCTGTTCCATACGTTTTCCGGACATTTCCATACATTCCAATTTGCTGTACTTACAGAACTGTACTTAAGCACACTTCGGACTATACGGAAATCCAGCTTTTTGAACGCCCACATCGTGCTGCGACTTTTAGCAAGCTCACCCTTCGTTGTACCTATTGATCTGCTGGCCTTTGTCATCGCCGGCCCCTCGAACCTTCGATCCAAACATCGGACTCTATCGGATCCGATACCGGATACTCCGGATAACGTATATTTTCACTCTCTGAACCTCTTGCACTCAACCTCTACATCCTCCAAGGTTCTGTCTAGTGTACCCATTGTGTAATAAGACCCCCTGAAGAACCTGGCTGTGAACATCTATTTGCAGCCAACACCTGTACAGCCTACTACAGCGGGTAGTCACGTGGGTAACACTGGTAACGCAAGTAACGGTCATAATGCTGGTAACGTATTGGTGCTGGTAGTGGTAGCGCCGGGGGTGCCGCGCGGCAAGTCACATGCTGGTGGAAGTAGACGCGTATCGGTGTGTCGCACGTAGGATTGGTGGGTCCGGGTGAAGTATGCGCGTAGGGTGAAGTAGTAGGAAGTGTCGCGAGTACAGCATGGTGGTCGCGAGTATCGTGTGAGCGCGGGGGAGGTTGGAGAGGTTTCCAGAAGGAGATAGTGGGTTTCGGAAGTGGGTAGAGGGGTACGCGAGGTGGTAGAGGGTTGTCGGGAGGGCCATAGATGTTGGTGGAGTCGGCTTGGGTAAAGGAAAAATGAATGGGTCCTGACATTACCCCCCCTTCAAGCCTCGAGCCCTGTGAGAGTGGAGATCATGTGATGATTAGTCAGCGCAATGTTTGTTGATCAGGTCACGACACCCGAAATTTTTCTCTAAGTCCAACCACCATGGTCTCTGCTTTCATCAAACAACACGAAACTGAAACCAACAAGGACGAGAACGAGGTCATGCGCGAAATGCGCATATACGACGAAACGGAACCCAGCCTCAATCTGGGGATCCTAGAAGACGCGCTGGCCCATCAAAAGGCTGAGCAAGAGCGATGCGCACGTCTTTGTGAAGCTGCGGGCCACCGCAAGATGCGAGGCAACGTTGCGAGTACGAATAAGACTGCGAGTGACGTCGCAGAGTCAAGCGGGGTGGTGGAGAACGTTGCGGGCGAAGCTGACCTGTCGCCCGCGGACTTCCTAAAAGCTTGGAAGAAAATAGGGTCAGTGATGGAGAACAAAGAGTGGAACGAAAGGGAACGAGAGGTGCATAATAGTAGTTCTCATTCCCATTCATTTCTTCTGATTGTTACATTCCAGGATTGTGATAACTGCATCGCAAAGGGCCGACAGTGTGTGTGCAGCACTGCCGGCAAGTGTCGCCAGTGCGCAGAGGACCATGGGAAGTGTTCCTGGGTCCAGGAATTTCATCGATGGCGCGTCAAGGCCGAATTCGGATGGAGCGACGTGCAAATCGATGAGGCTCTGCGGCGGGCAGAGACACCAGGATCAGCTGCGACAGCAACCCCAACAGTCGCGAGTCGAGTGGGAGCCAAACTCCCCACTATTACGATTCCGGTGACCCCAACGCGAGCGGTACGCGGAAAGCGAGCAAGGACAAGGTCGTGGTCGCCGACGCCTGGTCCGTCAACAAGGAGGCAAGTGGCGAAGCCGTCGTCATCGAAGGGGTTGGTGGAGGGAGAAGGAAAGGTTGCGGGGACCTTGGTCCCCAGGATGGATCTGGAACGGGAGCTTGCAACGCTCCATCAGCAACTCGCAGAACCCACGAAGAAGATAGCATGGGTATACAAGTCGCATCGGGAGACGGAATTGGAGGTGGAATTGGCGGCAGCTAAGCGTGAGTTGGAGGCGTTACGGTGGGGCAAGAAAGGTGAATATCAGTTTGTCCTGGTTCCCGTAGTTTCATACTGAGCTCACGACTTTTATTGGCAAAGGCAAGGAGGTCGCGGAAGTCGCGGAATTGATGACGCAGGCTGAGGGAGCGGAAAAGGAGTTTGAGGCACTCCATGGGGAGTGGCAAGGTAAGTTTTTACTCGAATTGATGCCTTGTAGATTGACTTCCGTGTGATTCAGACCAAGAAGTCGAGTTGAGAAATGCGCGCCGGGAGTTGGAGAAGTTGCAGAAGGAGAAAGAGGGTAAGTGAAATAGTCGCGAGTATGAAGTTGACTCATTCGCGTCTATAGGATTGTTAATGGGGGCAGAGGGGATGCGCAAGGAGTTCGAGGAGGTGAGCAGGGTGATTGCAGCGATGAAAAAGGAGGCGGAAGGTCAGTCATCATTCTACTCCGTGAGATCGCGAATTAATCTTCTTATTGGTTTAGGTTGGAGGGTGGAGTTGGGGGACGTCCGGCGAAGATTGGAAGAGACCGAAGAGTCGGAGAACAGTAAGTTTTAGTGGTCGCGGGTATGAAGGTGGACTAATCTGTTATTTGTGTTTATCTAGACCATAAGGTCGAGCTGGAGGAGGCCGAGGAATCGGAACGAAGTAAGTTCCATAGTTGCGAGTATAACACAAACTAATCTTTGTTTTGTAGGTTTGTTCGCGACTGTAGAGAGGATGGAAAAGGAGTTGAAGGTGTCGAGGGAGCGGGAAAAAGGTAAGTCCTCGCGGGTTTTGTTTTTAGCAACAAACTGAAGATTAGTTTTTAGAGTTGCGCGACCAATGTGCGAGTATGGTCGGTGAGCTCCGCGAGGCTCGCTTTCGAGGACGGCGAGGCCTCGAGACGGTCTTCTTCACCTATGAAGACCTTTTGATGAAGTCGCCAGAAGAACTCCCATCGTGGGTAGAGCAATGGGCAGAGCAGGAGCAACATCGTGTGAGGAGGGAGCTGTTGGATATTCCAAGGGTGGACAATTGGGGTTTTGAGTTGAGGGTTCCTGGGGCTGGAGAGGAGGAGAAGGGGGAAAAGGAAAAAGTCGCAAGTGTGGAAGGCGGGGAAGGAGTAGAAGGGTTGCGAAAGGGGAAGGAAAAAGCTCGCGACCAGTAGATAAAAGTTTTCTTGTTGTATTTTTATTGCGTATATATGAATTGCTGTGAAGTCCGAAGTGAGAAAGTGAAGAAAAAACGAGAAAGAGGTGAGGAAATTTATTGAGTTGCGTGAGTTGTGCGAGGTTTTTCCGGGTAGGTCGCATGGAAGTCCTGGAGGAGTTCCTTCGATCTGGAAAGTGACTCTATTGGTTCCCAGGTGTCGTCCTCGGGTCCGTAACCTTCCCAATGTACAAGGTAGAGCACTTTCCTACCCCTCCTTCGAGAATCTAGTATGTCGGCGACTTCGTAATGTTGTTTGCCATTGACCTTGATAGGGGGCGGGGGTTGCTGTTGCCACTGGGGGAAAGCATCATCATAGACCTTTTCGAGTAACGAAACATGGAAGACGTCATGAATTTCTCGCATCGATTTCGGTAACTGGAGACAATATGCATGAGTCAAAACTTTCGCGAGTATGGGGAAAGGTCCGGCTCGTTTCGAGTCCAATTTCTTCATCGGTCTCTTCGTTTTCACATTCCACAAGTCTAACCACACCTTCGTTCCTTCTTTCCAGTCCGGTGTAACCTCTCTCTTCCTGTCCGCAAAGCGCGAGTAGGCCTCGTTCGCAACCTTGAGTTGATCTCGTAAGTGCTAATGGAGCATCTTGAGATCGGTCGCGACCATGTGGGCTTCATGCGTGGGTATCCCTTCGAGGGAAATCGTGAGTCTTGGGTGGTATCCCTTGTTCGCGAAGAACGGGGAGACACCAGTCACGCTGTGGGGGGTGTTGTTGTATACAAACTTGGCGAGTGGAAGTTGGTGGGTCCAGTCGTCCTGTTGGTAGTTCGTATAGATTCGTATATATTGCTCCAAGATCTGGTTGACTCATTCGGTTTGTCCATCGGTCTCAGGATGATAGGCTGTGGAAAGATTTGAAGTAATATCCAAAGCCTGACATAACGAAGACCAAAACTTAGAAACGAATAATCTTCCTCTATCCGACACTATGTCCACGGGTAGCCCATGCTTTGAGAAGACGTGGGTGACGAAATGTTGAGCTAACTCTTTCGCAGTGTCGGTAGTGTTGGTGGAGATAAAGATTGCTTGTTTTGTAAGTTGGCAGACAACAACGAGAATCGAGTCAAAGGTCGCGGAGAGGGGGAGAGCTTCGATATGGTCCATCGAAATTGAAGACCAAGGTCGCTCGCCTATGGGCAAGGGTTTGAGGAGTCCATAGGGTTTGTGCCGGACGGGTTTTGCCCTTGCACAGGTGTGACAACCACGGACATAGACGGTTACGTCCTTTCGGAGTCCTGGCCAGAAAAACAACCTATTTATTAGCTGGGTTGTCTTTCTTATACCTGGATGTCCTTGTAGTTTGTGGTCGTGATTGGAGCATAAGATATCGAATCGGAGGGAGTTGTGATCGGGGACATATATTTTACCATTATGAAGTAGTAGTGAGCCGTCGGGCGAGAGCGAGAACGCCTTGTCACGACCTTGTGAAGCGCCCTGTGATTTCTTGGAGAAGTAGGAGTCGCGAGGGGCATGTCGAATTCGCAAAATCAGGGCTTCTTCGTTGAGGATAATGGTTGCTTGAAGTAGTTCCGGTGGTATCGTGACCTTGTTGTTTTGCGCATTAGTCGTGGGTTGGTTGGACTTCTTCGGGTAGACGTCGGGTCGTCGCATAAGGGCATCTGGCTTCGCGCCTAACTTTCCTGCTCAATAATGAATAATATAATCGAAACTGGAAAGATACTCTGCCCAGCGGGCTTGTCGGCGACTGAGTTGCTTCGTGGTGGTGAAATATCGTAGGTTGTTGTGGTCTGAAAAGACCTGAATTTGGTATCACACGCCTTTGAGGTACGCTCTCCATTGCTTGAATGCATCATGTATCATGAGGAGCTCTTTGTTGTAAATGTCGTAGTTGAGCTCTGCAGCGATCATTGTATGTGCATGGAAAGCAATGGGACGTAGCTCGTTAGTCGCGGGATTGGTTTGGGAGAGAATGGCCACTATGGCGTAGTCGGAAGCGTCGCATTCGAGGGTAATGGGGTGGTCGGGGTCGTAGTGCCAGAGGACGGGAGCTTCGGTAAAGGCTTGTTTGAGGATATCGAAGACTTCTTGGCATCGTGGGCTCCACTTCCAAGGCATGTCCTTGCGGAGGAGTTGCGTTAGTGGAATAACGATGCCGGAATAGTTATCTATGAATCTTCAATAGAAATTAGCAAAGCCTAGAAAGCTCTGAAGGTCGCAGATCTTCGTGGGTACGGGCCAACTTAGAATGGCCTGTATTTTTGAAGGATCCATGGCAATTCCATCGGGGGACACTATAACTCCAAGGTATTTGACCGTCGTGGTGTGGAAATCACACTTCTCGGGTCGCGCATGTAAGTCTTCCTTGCATAGACGTTGTAGGACCTCTCGGACGTGGTTGCAATGCTGTTCGAGGTTGTCCAAGTAGATTAAGATGTCGTCGAGGTAGACTACTACGTTGACATCAACCAGATCGTGGAAGATATCGTTCATGAGGTGCTGAAAGGTCGCGGGTGCATTCGTGAGTCCAAACGGCATGACAAGATATTCGAACGCACCGTAGCGAGTGCAGAACGCAGTTTTCCACTCGTCTCCTTCAGCTATCCTCATGTTGTTATACCCAACACGGAGGTCGATCTTCGAGTAGATTTTGGCCAAGCGCAATTGGTTGACAAGGGTCTCAATTTGGGGGATAGGGTAACGATTTTTGCAGGTAATCTTGTTGAGACCTTGATAATTGACACAGAGGTGAAGGCCTCCATCTTTCTTCTTCGCGAAGAGTACCGGTGCACCTGCGGGGGATTTCGACAGCCGAATGAAGCCCTTATCCAACATGTCATCCAAATAATCTTTCAACGTTTTTAACTCCACTTCTGACATGTTATATAGCTTCCCATGAGGAGGTGTTTCACCTTCTTCAAGTTCGATTCGGTGGTCGTAGTCGCGGTGCGGAGGTAGTTCCCAGGCTAGATCTTCAGAAAAGACATCCAGGAAGTCGTGATACTCGTGCGGGACTGTTTCTTCGGGTTTTGGAGGGGGTTGAGTGGTTGCGGAACTTGCGAGTATGGATTTGTTGTCATGGGGGTTGTTCGTGGGTTGGAAATATAGGAGACCTATAAATTCTCCTTGTTGCTCCAAGCGACGAAGCGTGGTAGCCTTGACCAATTGAACTCGTGGGGGTTTAGAGGGTTTCAGTATCGAGTTCGCGAGGTCAGGGGAAGGTTTACTCGGGGGTTTCGCGTCCAGAAGAGTGAGAGGGATAGTCGCGGAGCGGGCTGTCTGTCTGAAACTGAAAGTGAGGTTGGTCCAATCGATCCTAGGGTTCCAGGTTTGCAACCAATCGAGCCCTAGAACCACAGGAGTGAGAGGATGAGTTTTAGTGATGAGGAACTTAATGGATTGGATAGTATCATCGGGGAATTTCGTACTAGCATGGACGTAGTGGGTTATATTGGAACTGGAGGAACTTCCGTCGAAGTATTGAAGTGGTAGAGGTTGCAGAAGTGGCATTAAGAGGTTTGGATGGGAGTTCGTGAGGGTGAAATCGATGAAATTCATTGATGCGCTGCAATCAACAAGAGTATTTAAGGGAATCGAGCTGAAATCTGGTATTTGTGTCTTTATGAGGAAGGATTGGGAAGACTGGGAAGCAATGGGAGTATTAGAAAGGTCACGAGGAAATTGAGGGGAAGAGGAACTAGTTGCGGCCCGCGCGAGTATGGGGGTTGGATCGTCGCGACTCAGAGTTCCCCCGGAAGCTCCTGAGTCGCTTCCTCGTTTAACTCTTCATGCGGGTCATCCACATCCTCTTCTACCTCTTCCTCAACTTCGTACTCTTCCTGGATCTCTTCCTCTCCTTCCTCTAGCGTGAAGATGGCTTGTCCGGCTAATCGTCGATCGGGGCATGCAACGCTGTAATGTCCCGGCTTTCCACATCTCAAACAAAGATTTCCCTGACGACGACGTTCTCGTTCCTCATCGCTGAGGGGGACGTAGGGCAGATTTGGATTCGGCTGATGGGGTGGATTAGCGGGTCGCAGTGAAGTCGCGGGATTCCCTGCGGCTGGTTAGGGCATTGTAGGATTATTGCCAGCAGCTGGATAAGGTCGCGACGTCGTCTGGTAGTTGCGATTTCCGCCTTGTTGAGCCAAGGGGCGATTTCCACCTTGTTGAACAGGGGGACGGGGAGCAGGAGGGTTAGCGCGGAATTGAGTTTGGCGAGTCTCACTCTCATATTCCCAGTGTCTCTGGTCAATCTGCATGGCTAAATCGCAAAGTTCCTGATACGTTGTAGGTTGCGGAATGACTTTCATGACCTCTTTAATACGCGTGGACATCGAGCAGTAGAGCTCTGATTGCAAGGCGGCCGAATTCCAGTTGGATTCGAAAGCGAAGGACTCGAAATGGATGATGTGGTTCGAAAACTGTTCGTTTTTGCCCATCTGCAACAAGTGAAGGTTCTGGTCAGCTTCAATCTGTGTGTTGACCACTCCAAACATCCCTCCAAACTCACGGATGAACCCTTCCCAGGAATGTAGAGCCAGGTGTTCGGCATTGAATTGAAGGAGGGAGGTGTAGTGGCTCTGCGCAGTGTCTGTGAGGTAAGAGGTGGCGAAAGTAACCCTCTCATGATCTCCTTGGAAGGTTACAGGCTTGGCGAAGAAAGTCATGAGGCATTCCGTGACGAAAGGTTTCCACTTGCATTGGTCACAACCATTGAATGGTTCGGGACACCTGGTGTCAAGCTTGGATTCTCGAGCGAAGGCGTCTCGGGCCGATGGTCCTTCGGAGGGAGGGGCCTAGTAATAGTAGTGGTGATGGTGGGTTCCAGGTGCCTCATCTCGAAGCACGGCGGTGGGGTGTGGGGGCATAGGGGGGACTGGAGGGACCTGCGGGGCTTCAGTCTGTGACAGAGGGCGAGATGCTGGCTGCGTCTCCATCTGGGGTACTGGTCGCGCTTCCGGTTGTGGAATGTGGAAGGGCTTGACCGGAATCTCGAGGCAAGGGGCAGGTTGAAGCGTTGCTTCGGTCCCTATAGGGTCATGAGGGAGCACCCTACTCGGAGTAGTGGCTGGCTGCATCCACGTAGGCCAGCTACTGCGAGGGGTGGTGTACCTTGGGATCCTGGAGACAATGGCTGGTCGCTCATCAGGCATGGCAGGATTCGCGAAATTTTGAAGAGATTGAGCCACGACCTGGAAAAGTGGGGCCATATCCCGGGGTCCTCTGGTGGGTTGAACCTGTCTTGGAGGTCGTGAGGGGGTATCCAGGTCAGGAGGAGTCGGAACTCCGCGGTCGGTAGTCCCTGGATACTGACGCTGACTCTCGTATAACCAGTTCTGTGGATTAGCACGGAATCCGTCTGTCAATCGTACCAAAGGCTCATAGAGGTTTGTGGTCTCTACGAGGTATGCTAATTCTTCGTCAAGGGTTCCCGCTTCGTATTGGCGGCGAGTGTTGTTGAGAATTTGATAGGTACAATGGTGAGGGCAGTCGAAGCATGGGTAGCCGAGCTGTTCCACAAGCGATTCAGCCTCTTCTCATGGTGACGAGGCGTGGCTAGGTGCGATTTGGACGGGTTCTTCGGGCTGTGATTGAATGACGGACATGGGTCATTCTTGAATGGTGGTAGGCAGCTCGCGAGTAGTCTCCAAGATCATTGGAGTGATCGTGCAGCTACCTGTACGTGTCTGGAAGTGATGAGTGGTTGGTTGGGGAGGAGTGTGACTGGAAGACATAATAGGGTGTTATCCGAGTGTTGAGTGGTGAGGCAAGGGGCAGACTTGATATTATGTTAGGGCCTGTCCCGTCTCGATAGTAGTGCCGGAGATCGACTTGTTGGTGACCTGTGCTGGAAACCCGCTAAGACCAATCAACTGTTGAGCACAGTCGAGAATGCTCAGTCCCGGAAGGTCGCGAAGACGTCTGAGAAGATGTAAGAGCAAAGAAAGACAAGTATAGAGGAGGAAGACGTCGTTGGGAAGGTCGTGAAGTCAGTAAACTAAGCGTAAAGGAGGTAATTGATGAAGAGGGGGGAAATGGGTGACGCTGAGAGGGTCGCAAAGTCGACCGACAAAGTGTGAAGAAAGGAATAGATGAGGTGAGAGAAAGTGACAACGCTGAGAAGGTCGCGAGGTCAACTGACGAAGCGTAGAGAAGGAAAAAGACGAGGTGAAAGAAATAGACAATGTTGGAAGGGTCGCGGTGGTCGCGACGGTGTTGAGAAATGTGTCGGTAAAGGCGATGACTTTGCCAACCGACAGGTGAACCTGTAGGGTTCCAAGATCAGTACCAAGACGAATAATAGAGAATACTTAGATCGCGCGAATTGTAGGAGCGCAGAGGGTGAGTTAGGACAGAGTAGAGTATGTCTTGGCAATCTTGTGGTCACCAAGAGAGACAAGACCTATCAATCGTGATGGTTCCAAGCTCAAAGGGTGTACTAGCCTCAAGCTTAAACCAATGTGCGTCAATATCAAGTCTACAGTATGAGAAGTACATGCGAGACTTATATACGTGCATACAGAGAGTATAACGGAAAAGGGAAAGTACAGAGGTCACCAGGCGACAAGACTATGGTAGTACGGGGTATGTTTAGTCATAAAGTGACTAGGCGCGTGTTCTACTAAGGTCGCGAGGGGTTAGGTATGCATAGGTAAGGTCGCAAAGATGACCTATCACAGGTTGCGACCTAGTTAAATAAGTAGATACGTCGCTATAACTATGGAGGGATTCCTGGATCAGAAGTAACGTAATTATAGACGACTGAGGAGAAGAAGGGACACATATTTGAAGTGTACATACAGCTGACCGTTGGTGGCGCATTTGAGTGTTAAGGTTGCGAGGTCATAAGAGCAATCACGTGGGTGACACTAGTGATGCAGGTGACCTATGGGCGGGTAGTCACGTGGGTAACGCTGGTAACGCTGGTAACACAAGTAACAGTCATAACGCTGGTAATGTATTGGTGCTGGTAGTGGTAGCGCTGGGGGTGCCATGCGGCAAGTCACGTGCTGGTGGAAGTAGACGTGTATTGGTGTGTCACGCGTAGGATTGGTGGGTCTGGGTGAAGTATGCGTGTAGGGTGAAGTAGTAGGAAGCGTCGCGAGTACAGCATGGTGGTCGCAAGTATCGTGTGAGCGTGGGGGAGGTTGGAGAGGTTTCTGGAAGGAGATAGCAGGTTTCGGAAGTGGGTAGAGGGGTACGCGAGGTGGTAGAGGGTCGTCGGGAGGGCCATAGATGTTGGTGGAGTCGGCTTGGGTAAAGGAAAAATGAATGGGTCCTGACAGGGATCAGTCCAGTTCCTCAGCTCATATCGTCATGCGAGGACTGAGATTTGTCAAGAGCTAACACAAGAGGAGCATCAGAAATACATGGGGTTGGTGGAGAAATGGAATAGGGAGCCTGTCCCAGTTCCTGTGCAGAGAGAGTGAGTATTTTAATTTACCTTTCTCAACCAGTAGAATGGCTGAAATGTTGCTTGGAGATTGGCTTCTCACAAATTTATGCATGAGGCCCTGAAGTTTGCCTGTTTTGCAATGGAGCAGATGGGTGTTGAATTATTTATGTTGACTGGCTGGCAAGATGAGAAAGGGAATATAAAGAAGGCAAAGTGAGTCTCAATTGCATGCCCACTGGTCCATCAGATTAATTCTCTGTATACATGCTCCAGGATTCAGACCCCTGGACCTGTGACTAGTGGGTTCAAGGTACAATTTCACAAAGTTGGTTGTGAGGTGTGGGAGGGGTGGGATAAATATTTGGCTGAGACATGGAATGGTGAGAAAATGATGTGAAGCCAAGGTTGGGGAAGTACTGACAGGATTTCAGATGAGTTACAAAGGAAGCCTTTTGTTGATGAAGAGGAGATGCTATCAAGGAAAGGAAGAGATATTAGTGTGCCATGGGATTTGCTAACAGATCATGAGGGATGGCCCATTCTTCCTTTGGAACTCAACCTACCACTCGCACAACTCAAAGAAATTTTGCGGTCATTTTTTACTATCACTTATCGTGAGTCTGTTTTGCTCAATAGTTCAAGTCTGACAAGTTACTTCCAACATGTATGTGTTATGGAACCAGGTTTGCTACCTGTGAATAATAATATTTAAGTAAGGAAAACTGAAGTTAACCCTAATAGGAACCTCAAATATTATTACTAGGCAAGCTCAATGTCCCAATTGAGCTTCTGGTTGCACACCTTCCTGTAAACAGATACTAAGATAACCTTAATATTGTCTACAAGGCATTGCTAATGTGGGCAGCAAATAGAAATATTCTATAGTGACTCAAGCATCAATATCTCAAACAAGGGTAATTGACCAAAGGATCCCCATAGTCATCTCGACTATTTCATCCTCTTACACCTTGCTTTAATATTCAACCAATAATGAGTTATTAAATACTTAAGTCTATTCATATGAATACTGTACTATGACAATATTCATATCTCTCCAATGGGATAGGAGATCCTTCCAACATTAAATCTCTGATACCCTCTCTATCCTATCTCCCTTTCACTCTCTTACACCTTAACCTAATTCCTATTACTTCCTTAGATATAAAACATTTATATCTAATACCTGTAATACAAAGTAAAACATCAGTTACAACACAGTAAAATTACCTAAGCACGAAAATATTCGTTGCACATGCATTACGTAAGCTTTCGGCGTGACTAGATACTCAATCACTAGCCCTATAGCCTGGCTACGCTTACATAATCAAATCATCGCACCAGCCTAAGGCATTGATGAGATAATCAGTTATTTGTCCACACTGGTATTCAGACATCAGTGGGACAAATATATTCATAACTCCTTATGGAGTGATGCTGGCTCTTAGCTTCAGCTTACTAAGGTGATCAGGCAGTTTCTGGGGTCAAGTAGGTGCTACTGAACATGTCCTTCAGTGGCCTATTTATATTGTTTCAAGCCTATCTACTAAATACAGTAATTTCGAGATACATGGCCAAATATTGCATATAAAATCATAATAAAATACTCAGATAATCGCATAAGGCATGTACTCTTGCCATATAAGTATTTACTATTTTTATCCTCTCCCCAACTCGAGTTTTTGAGAGAATGAGTCAGAATG
This sequence comes from Clavaria fumosa, assembly GCA_951802425.1. NCBI lineage: Eukaryota > Fungi > Basidiomycota > Agaricomycetes > Agaricales > Clavariaceae > Clavaria > Clavaria fumosa. Next base: position 3,614,172 of record OX637797.1, on the reverse strand, counting down.
AGTCAGATGGAGTCATTTCCCCTATTTGGGTTTATCCAAAACAGTCTAGACTGTGCTGGAGTGACTCAGAGGAGGCTGTGCATTGGCCTGATACAGTAAAACTATTATTAGGTATTCCCAATCAGTGTGTGGGCCTCTGAGTCAGTCTGGAAAGAGTCTTCAAAACCGAAGGTTTGATTTTAAAGTTCAAACTCCGCTTAAACCTTCCTAATTAGGCAATTTTGTCGCTCTGGCTTGCTCTCTGGATCCCTAAAAGGTATTTTGGCTCTAGAGGGCTTTGCCCTTTGGGATACAACAGGGATAAACAATTATCTAAGCACTCCTGCTTAAGTAATAATTTCTAGATATGGTCTCCCTGTGAAATTCATCCCCCTTTAGGATGGATGGATGACTAAGACTCTGGATGACTGTCCCAACTAGGCAGGTACAGCACTTTGACTGTCAACAAGTTATACCAAACTGTGAATAACTCCATGAGTTCTCAACCAATCCTCATGAAACTTTGCACATAGGTAGAGATAAAATATAACCATAGTTTGATACTATATGCAGAATAGTTGAACAGGAACTTGGCATGCTACAACAGTTCGCACTTTTGGTGCAATATTTACAATAATTCCTTTTCTAAATATCTCAGCCAGTTCCTGTTGCTTTCCCATGAAACTTTGTAGGCATGTAGACAATAAATGTAAGCATACACCTATATGCTACATGGTACAATAGAACAGTCTCATAGGTGGATATAATGACTTGACTATAAGAATGCTACATGCAATGTCTCTACTTTGAGGGGCATACATACTGAAACCCTGAAAGTACAAACATGACATCCTTACAATATATCCTTCATATGCCTATGCAATTATGCAATGAGATGTGCATAGTCAACTGTAATGTTTGCATATTTACTCTTATTCACAATAAGAGTAAGGAATTATTCTGTCAATGGGACTTGTCAGAGATTACCTAGAACCACAGAATCACTCTGGTGACATAAGAGTGATCCTATAGGCAATACAGAGGGATGTGGCAGGTAATGTGCTTAGTCAATGAAGCACCATTGCTAATGCTTCTCCCAAACCACTTATCTTAGAACAAAGAACTGTGTTCCAAGAGGTTCTACTGATGACCAGCCACAATGGTAGATGATTGTAGGCTATGCACCAGATACTCTGCACTCTGACTATGGGATTACTCCCATCCCTAACAGTATGCAATACAACAAAAAACAAGAAGGTTGCTGTCCCTTGGCAACTGATAGCTGATGCTCTACACAAGTTTATTCCTCATGAATACCTTCCAGAGGGAATGCAAATTCGCAAGCCTTCAAAAATGCAATATGTCGATGTCAGAAGGCTCTGTGATTTCCTGCATCACCAACAGACTTTGGGCCAGAAAATATTACGGTTTCAATATGTTCTCCCACAGCACCAGAGAGGGAAGCCATCAAGGCATCTAGTCAACTATCACCAGCAACCTGAACAAGAGCCATCATTGTCATCTGACAAAGAGGTGAAGAGGCTCTCCCTCAAGAAGGGGAAAGAATGAGAGGTCCAGCCTGTCCATATCAGTACTGAGTGAGTGTTCTCATATCATCATTATCATCATCATCATCATCATCATCAATGCACATTTGAAATGCACATAGTGAGGACATTGGCTCAGATGAGTCAGACAGTGATTCGGGGTGCATCTATGATGGGGATAATGATGATAGGGTTGAGGCTTCTGTTCCCCCTGATAGTGATGCAGAAGAATCCTGTCTGAGCAAGCAGGTGGATATGCGAAGGGGTGATGGTATTGAGGGGAATGGGTTAGAAGGTGACCATGACAGGCAACATCCAGGTGAGAATTTTCTAGTCCAGCATAAATACAATACAGATAATGGAATTTTGGACAGGAGAACAAGGGATGTGGGATGATGTGGGTGTGCATAGAGATGTTCATGGCCTTGTTGCTCATATGGCAGTTCAGATCCACAAGGAGGCAGGGCCCAGCCTGCCCAAGAGGAAAAGGGTATACCATGATGAAGAGGAGGAGGAGAGGTCTAAGCAATATAGGACCAGGGCTAGAGAGAGGGCCTCCATGGATGCCAAGAAGCGGGTACTGCGACCAAGGGTGAAGCACTGAAAATCATCCTTGACACTGGTGACAGTCATTTGTAGTGCATATGAATCTGCATGATGTCTCACTAGGTCCTAATAATTCTTTGCAATCTGTCCTTTTGTGGTGCCTAAGTTTGGCCCTTTCTAAGGAATTTCAGATAATGATCCACTTCCTGAATCAGTCAGCTTTGCATTAGATCATTGAAGAACCTGTGCCTATCAGAAAGCATATTTGAGTCTTGTTATTAGATGCATCATGTTGTTCAGAAGATTCATACCTTTATAAGCAATATCTGATAATAATATCCTCCTTCATTATTCCCACTGGATTGTTGAAGGTGGAGTGTGCCCCATTGAACCACATATGTGGGTCCTTTTATAATGGTTTGTCTCTTTATAAGGAATATCAGATTATATACTGCCTTGCATCACTTCCTCAATTTAATTCTAGACCACAATGGATCATTTTTATGTACAAAGGCTCATCCTGAACAATTCTAATACATTCTCCTCTTCTTTAGAACACATATTCAAAGTGGATTTGAATACTCTTATGCAGAGTTGGTCACAGTGTGACTGTCACACCCGGGATCCCAGGCACAGCCACAGAATGATATAATCACAAGGTGTGATAACAGACTCACATGCACAACTTCTACATTGCAAAAATATTTGAACAATAACAATACATTCTCCTTTAGAACACATATTCAAAGTGGATTTGAATACTCTTCAGAAAGGATATTAAGGCCCATCCTTTTCCAAAGAATATCCTGACTCAGTTGACAACCACATTTCACTCTAGTTTATAATGGCTCCATTGCATATTTGATTGGTACATTTGCTTCTACCCTTTGAAGACCTATTGGAAGGCATATTTGTTTTCATCTCACCCAACTATGTTAAGTTGTCATGGAGGAGTCTCAGATGATAAGGAGTCTCAAATGATGCAGATGACCTTGTAATTTATATGTCTATCAAATAGCACATCTGATCTTTGCTTCCTAATCTTGTGCATATGCTTTATCCCCAGCTTTTTGATCTAATTTGTCATGTAAGTGAGAGAAATGTTTGAATAGGGTGCTTCAGACCCTCTACACTGGTTCCTAAAATGGGTGTTGGCCAGCCCTTTTGAAAGGGTATCATCATTACCATGGGATCCCTGTATGCCTGGCAGGATTTTGGTATATCAAGTTGATCGGCCAAGCCTATAAAGCTATATCTCAGCCAACGATTGGCTGGGCCCATAAAAAGGGCATCAGTCAAAATTGGCTAGGCCTTTTGGATAGGGGGTGGGTGTGCTGAAGGGGGTGGCGGAGAAGATGGTGGTGGAGGTGGCGGGAGCAGAGAAGGAAGCAGAGGCGGAGAAAGTGGTGGAGAAGGGTGCGGAGGCAGAGAAAGAGGCGGAGGAGGGAGAAGTTGGAGCGGAGTCTGGGCTTAAGGAGCCCGAAGGAGTTTTACAAGCATCACCCAGCTTGCCCCCCTCCGCCTAAAAAGAATTTAAAAAATTATCTACATTGTATTTATTGTTTCTTTTATATTGTTTTCTTTTCATAAATTTATTGTTTTTTTATCTTTGAACTTGAGTGAAAAGTAAGTGGAGTGAAAGGAAAATAAAGTAAGACAAGACGGAGAAGACAAAGAGAGATTCGGAGTTGGACTTGGGAGAAAGAAAAAAAAAGTTTGGAGTTTTCGGAGAAAAGAAATAAGAAGAAAGGAGATTTTTCAGAGTTTTCGGAGTTTTCGGAGAAAGGAACAGAGAGAGATGGAGAGACGGAAATACAGATTTTTTGTTTTTTTGTTTTTTTGGAGAAGACAGAGAAAAGAGACAGAGTTGTATAGAACAGAAAATGTACATAAGTAGAAGCATAAGAGAAATTTCGGGGTATTGGAGTGAATGTAGAAAAGAGATGGAGTTGTATAGAATGGAAAATGTATGTAAATAAAAGCATAAGAGAAATTTCAGGGTATCGGAGTGAACAGAGAAAGGTCTAGAGGGTATTGAGAGGTCCAGGCTTGTTCAGATAAGCTTGGTGGAAATCCGAAACGGTCTCGGAGGCATGAACAAGTTCAGTAGCAGGGAGCCAGGATGTTTCCTCATCGGTTCCTTCGTATCCAGACCACTGCACCAGGTATAGGAGTTTGCAGGTGCGGCATTTGTTGATCTTGGAGTCGAGCACTTCGGAGATTTCGTGCTCTAGGTCTCCGTCAATCTCTACTGGAGGAGGCGGGGAGATGGTACAATTCGGAATTGTATTTGGAGTGACTGGCTCCAGCATGGAAATGTGGAAGACAGGGTGGATGGCTTGCATGGCGTCAGGGAGTCAGAGTACGAAGGAGTGCAAACCGGCCTCTCCGATGATTTCGAAAGGTCCGAGGAACTTGTTGGAGAGTTTTTTGGAGGGTCTGGTCGTATGGAAAAACTTCGCCTTAACATAGACTCAGTTTCTGACCTTAAACTCCAGTGCTGGAGTCCGATGGTTGTCCGCTGGACCCTGATAGCGACTCTGCGCTTCAGCGATTTGGTTATGGAGTTCTTGGTGCAGCTGATCCAAGTCTACAGTGAGTTCTCGGGCATGGATCAAAGTTACTTCACATTTGGGGAATACTGACATATTTGGGTGATAGCCCTTGTTTGCAAAGAATGGAGAAACCCCAGTGGTGGTGCTCGGAGCATTGTTGTAGGCAAACTCCGCTAGGGGCAGGAGCTGCGACCAGTTGTCTTGCTGGTAATTGCAGTAACAATGGAGGTACTGTTCCAACGTCTGGTTAGTCCGCTCCCTCTGTCCGTCGCCCTCTGGATGATATCCGGAGGTGAAGTGTAAAGTCATGTCCAGGACTTTACCCAATGAGCGGAAAAAATGGGACACGAACTCGGAGCTGTGATCGGAGGTGACATGCGACAGAACTCCATGTTTCGAGAAGTCATGGAATATGAACAGACAGGCTAACTCCGCAGAGTTCACTTCGTCGGTCATTGGGATGAAGATCCCCTGCTTCATAAACCTATCAACAACCACCAATATTGCAGTAAATCTGGAGCTCTCAGGGAGTTGCTTGATGAAATCCATCGAAATGGAATTCCATGGTTTCTCGGGTATGGGTAGCTGCTTGAGCATTCCATACAGCTTATGCCAAGGGGCTTTTGCCCTACCACAAGTCGTGCAAGATTTGCAAAAGTCCAATACAAACCCTCAGAGTTTTGGCCAGGTATAATCCCTGAAGACCAAGGCCGTAGTCTTGGTCTGACTGAAATGTCTGGTGAGCGGGTGATCATGTCTCGCGCGTAAAATGCGGAGTCGGAGGTCATTGATGTCTGGTACATAAATCCGTCTGCGCTCGTGGAGAAGTCCGTCATCGTCCATGGACCACTTAGGGTCCGCGGAGTTCAAGCGGAAGTCTTCTAGGATCAGGACAATCACAGGATCAAGCAAGAGTCCAGACCAGATGTCCTCTTGGAGTTGATGATCATCAATCACAAATGACACGCAGAGTGTGGGTATGTAAAGTGACGAAGCTCGGAGAGACGATATCAATTGTTTGCTGGAGAACATCGGCCGGAGGTTTTGCAGATTGACGCGGGCATAGTCGCTATCCCCCTCTTTGGGATAGACGTCCCAATGTCTAGTCAATGCATTGGGTTTCATTCCGAGGCGCCTGGGGTGGAATTGGATCATGAAATTGAACTGGGAAAGGAACTCCGACCACCTGGCTTGATGCTGGGTGAGCAGGTGGACCGTGGAGAAGTACTCGAGGTTCTTATGGTTGGTAACAATGTCGACTGGAATTTCAGAACCTTTGAGATAGTGCCTCCAAGCGGTAAACGCCTCAAATATAGTGAGGAGTTCCTTATCGTGGGTGTCATAGTTCAGTTCGGAGACGCCTAGGGTGTGGGAATGAAAAGCGATAGGATGGACTTCACCATCGGAGGCAACCATACAGAGTATTGCGGCGACAGCATAGTCCGAGGCGTCCGTTTCGACTATCAGCAGAGCTCCAGGAATGAAGTGTGAGAGGATCGGAGCCATGGAGAATGCAGTTTTCAGATAGTCAAACGCAGACTGGCAATTGCCAGACCAATGCCACTCAATGTTTTTATGCATCAAGCAGTTCATCGGAGTGATGATCTTGGAATAGCCATGGACGAAGCGGCGGTAGAAATTGGCGAACCTGAGGAAGGACTGGACATCCTTGACCTTCTGTGGAATCGGCCAATCCTGTATAGTTTTCACTTTAGCCATGTCCATAGAAAGTCCGGACAGAGATAAAACAAATCCGAGATACTCCACGGTTTCAGCGTGAAATTCACACTTAGCTGGGTTCAGGAAGAGACCATTCTTCCGGAGCCTTTGGAGTACCTCTCGGATGTGCTCAATGTGTTGTTTCGGATCCTCGAAGTAAATGAGGATGTCGTTGAAGTAGACGACCATGAACGTGTCGAGGAGGTCGGAGAATATGTCATTCATAAAGTGCTGGAATGTGGCAGGCGCATTTGTGAGCCTGAAAGGCATCACACACCATTCAAAGGATCCATATCAGGTGCGGAATGCGGTCTTCCATTCGTCACCCTCAGCGATACGGACCAGGTTATATGCATGTCAGAGGTTGAGTTTTGTATAGATTCGGGCTTTTCCTGGAACATCGAGAAGATATTTAGTGGAAGCAGATAATGGTCTTTTTTGGTCAATTTATTGAGACCACGGAAATCAACGCATAATTGGAGCATTCCATTCTTCTTCCGGACAAAGAGCACAGGTGCTCTGTGCGGAGAACGGCTCGGATGGATAAATCCGATGCAGAGGTGCTCGTCCAGAAACTCGTGGAGTTTGCTGAGTTCGGACTGTGACAGAGAATAGACTGTACCTGGTGGAGGGGATTGGCCATCCAGCAGGTTGATTTTTAGATCATACGGTCGATGCAGAGCAAGGGTGTCTGCCTTCTTTTTACTGAAGACATCTGGAAAGTCCCTGTAATCCTCCGGAACGGAGAGGAGATCCTGGGGGGTGGTGTCAGGGACGTTGAACGAAGCGGAGGCCACACGCGCAGACTCGCTCGACAATGTCATGCCAAAGACTTGGGACCTGCGAAGTCCACAAGCCATGGTGAATGCAGCAGCATCCACAAAGGAAAACTTGGGTGTCTCCTGGAGAGACAGAGTAGATGGAAAGGTCAGAGATGGAGTCAAAGACGGAGATGGAGGCAGAGATGGAGACAGAGTCTGGGCTTGGTTCAGAGTCACTGCAGATGACATTTGAACCGGAGCACACGGAGCAGAGACAGACAGAGGGACAGAGGTGGACAGAGGGACAGAATGGAGAGTGCTGGCTGGTGCACCTTCTGGATCAGATTTCGGAGTTTTTTCCTCATTAGTAGATGGTCTGGGCTTTATCTGGCCAGTAGTCCAGTCAACCAGCGGGTTGTTTTGGAACAGCCAATTCATTCCCAAGATCACATCACTAGAGGAATCAAGATTGGTAATTACACACAAGACGTCAATCAGATCCATGGTGGAGAGCCGAATGGATAACCAGACCGCTTCAGTAACCCATACAGAGGTGGTCCCGTTAATAAAAACGACCTCCCAAGGGGTCACCAGAGTTCTCGGAAGACGGAAACGAGAAGCAAACTTGGCATCAATGAAACAAAGTTCAGTGCCAGAGTCTATCATGGCTTTGAACAGAGAAGAAATAGAAGGAGAGGAGGCAAGAAGAGAAAGAGAATGATGAAAGGAAAGGGTATCGAGTATCGGTTTAGTACGATCGGAGTCAGAGCAGCTGGAGAGTCGTACTGTGCTCTCTGGGCTGCTCAATCTTTTTTTGGCATGAAGTCATCTCCATTGGAGGTGATTCGTGCGGCGCTGGCACTGGCCTGCAAGGTCCACTTACGACACTCATTGGCTTTGTGGCCTGCTATTCCACAGAATAGGCACAGATTATTATTGAAACACCGTTGGTGTTCCTCTGGAGTCAGTTTTCCATCCTGACCCAGATGAGCCTTCTTTGTGTCACTGGAGCTACCAGAGTCAGCGGAGCCCTCAGTGGCCTTTGGAATGGAGTTCCCGGAAGTCAAACCGGAGTTCACCAGACGCTTTTCCGATGGTTTCTCGGACTTGGTATTAGTGCCAGAAGTGTTCGGGGACTTGGAACTATCCAAAGTCTCCTTTTTAATGGTGTTGTTAAGCGTCAGAGTCTTAACGGAGTCCCGAGAGATCTCCTGCTGAGCCCAATAACGGCCATCGATCACACTGGCTTGCTCGCAGAGTCCGCGGAGCATGTCCGTGCAGTTAACGCGGGCCAGTTCGTCCTTGATGCGGCTGGCAAGTCCTTTGTAGAACTGCCACTGCAAGGCATATTCGTCCCAATGGACAATGGACACGAATCTGTTGAACGAAATGGTGTATTTCGTCAACTTTTGGTCCTCGCGCATCTGGAGGTGCTCGAGTTCGAACTCCGCCTCGCAGATCACGTCGTATGGACCAAAGTTCTCTGTAAGTTGAGCAACGAACATCTTATAGTTCGAAAGGACCGGATGGCCTTCGCCATCCAGGATCCTCGGTTCGAACCATTCCAGGGTGTAGCCCCGGAGAAAGGAAAGGACATAGCATACCTTATGAGAATCAGACTTGAACACTCTAGGGTGATCAAGGAAGTTCAATTGACATTGGACCAAGAAGCTTTTCAACTTCTTAGGGTCCGAGCCATCAAAGGTATTGGGGTTGCATGGTTTAACCGTCTCCAGGCGCTTGTTGGCATCAATGATCTTCTGAAGGAGACGCACCGGAGTTAGTTCGCGTTCAGCTCGAGGTGTCAGAGGTTCATTTAGCTCGTCGTCATCATCAGTGACTGAGGGGTCTGACTCTTCATCATGGTCTGGGGGTCTGGACACACTTGGAGTCAGAGTATTGTTGGCCGGTTCTGGAATGTCGACATCATCGGCAACAGGAGGTGGAAGTCAAGCACCGGATCGTGTAGTAGGCATTGTTGAGTTTGTATATACGAGGTTTGAAGTTCGAATATACTGTCATGGTCCTAACAAGGTTAGCGGCAAAGGGGTTAGTGGAGCAGAGTGGAGGTGTTCTATCAGAGTCCGGTTGGAGTCCAATATCAGAGAAACGGAGAAGTAAACAAAAGGAAGGAGACTTATGGGACTGCAGCCTCAATGTATGTGTTGTGCCACCACGTATATACTTGTCCCTATTTATCAAACAAGAACAATACCTAAGAGAGGATCAGAACGTAAGTCAAAACTCCGAAGTTGATTGGAGTCCGTCGGAGTTGGTCGGAGTTGGTCGGATGACATGGAGAACGTCGAGGACGATGAGGATGAAAGCTCAGAGATGTTTTTAGGATCAAGAGATGTTAATATTCGAACTGAGGAGCAGGGAGATACAGGTGGAAACTTATACTGCAAGGACAGAGTATAGGAGTAATGTGAAACAATGTACATATCAAATTACTAGGAGAGTTTCACCACATGTGCCTGTGCAATTTTCATGGAACAAAGAAGCAACAACAAAAAGCGACTCCCATGGGTCAAGGGTATCCTCTCAATGGTAAACAGAACAAGGGGATGGAGGGAGAAGGTTCTAGAATGAAGTCTGAACAGTCCGAAGGCCAGCGGAGTAAAGTCCAATGAAGGTGTGGAGCAGAGCACACGGAGTTACGGCGGAGCTGATCGGAGTTGGTACGGAGCCTGGAGTCCGGAGTGGGGATCATGCTTATGCAAGTGGATGGGGTTGTAACAATTAGTTTAACAACACACCCACCATCTCTGCCACCTCCCTGGAATCCATTACTAGGAATTAGGGTGTTATTGGCCTGGGAGCATGACCATTTGTCAGATTGCAAATTCCAGCCATCAGACTACATCTTATGACATCTAATACAACCATGCAAAAGCCCATAATATTTGGTGCAGAACTACAGATTCCCTATGTCCATTTTCCCAAAGTTCTTAAAATCTCTCCCCAGACAGCCCTTTATGTCAAATCACATATTCCTGTTGTCTAATAGCTGAAAATGTATGCATGACAACATGTTCAAAGTTTGGTGAAGTTAGGCCAAGTTCTCAGGAAGATAGCTCAGAATGTGTCTTTTGGAGGACAGTGTAACATGAAGGCAGAGACAAGGACATGACTTGCATAACCTTGCCTTGCACTCTGTTAAGATCTGATTCTTTGCTCCAAAGAGGGGTGTAGGGTAGTGTAGAGGAGACCACAAAAGGTGGCAAAGGCAAAGCTGGAGCAGAGCGGAGTCTGGTCAGAGTCCAGATTGGAGTTGCATGAGGACTTCTCCTCTACACAAAAACTAGAAGGGGTCAAAGGGTTGGGGACTATGGCCTCAACTTATGGGTTGTGCCACCACGTGTATACATGTCCCAATTTCACCTTGCTGGTACTTTGCTTTCCAGGACAAGGAAGGACGAAGTCCAAAGGGAAATTGCCTGGAGTCCATTGGAGTCCGCCAGAGTTTTGCAGAACTCATCAGGACTGTCAAGAACAGTGACAAAGTCCCTTAATGCATGGACCAAGTGACAAGGACCAGAAATAATGTTAATATTCGAACTGAGGATCATGGAGATACATGGGGGCTTATATGCTACTAGGGTAGGGCATAGGGCAGACTGTGAAACATGAATATATCGAATATCTACAATAATTTCACCTGAGGAGTGAGAAAGGCATAGACGATACATGTAAGGCAAAGAATAAGTTCCCATGGGTAGTGGGCATTGTCCCAATGGTTACTAACCATGGACTAGCACCAAGGAACATGCTAGAAACAAAGTCCATTTGGTCCAAAGGACCAATATTGAAGTCTGACGAAAGTCCAGACCGGAGTTTCGGATCCCGGAGCAGAGTCAGAGCGGAATTGGAGCAGAGAAGGCGGAGTCGGAGCAGAGGTGCCGGAGTTGGAGTGGAGATGCGTCGGAGATGTATCAGAGGTATTTTGGAGGTATTCAAAGGTGGCTGGGTGACTGGATAGGACCGTGACAGTATCCCCCTCTTAGGGTCGAGCCCTCAAGACCCTTAAGTCACTGTATTCCACTGTGTGGGTTGGAGAGAGTTGGAGCTGGAGGTGAGGTCAGAGAGGGTGGGACTGGAGCTGGAGTTGGAGTCGGAGGTCTGGAGCAGGCCAGACATGGTGCAGATGGTGTCGGAGATGTGAAGCAGAGGTGTGGAGCTGAGAGAATTGAAGTTTTTGGAGGTTCGGAGTTTTGGAGCAGAGGTGTGGAGGTTAGGAATCGGAGTCAGAGTGGAGGTGCAGAATCGGAGTTTTGGAGTGGAGTTGCAGAGGTGTGGAATTGGAGTTGGTGCAGAGGAGTGGAGGAGCAGAGGTAGCAGAGTGGAGGAGCAGAGGTAGCAGAGTAGAGTAGTGGAGGTAGTGGAGTCAGAGTTGGAGCAGTGGAGGTAGTTGTGTGTGGAGGTGCAAAATCGGAGTAGGGGTGGAGGTAGCGGAGTCGGAGCAGTGGAGTGGAGGTGTGGAGGTATGGAGGTGCAGAGGTGCAGAGCAGAGGTGCAGAGGTAGCAGAGTGTGGAGGGGGGGCCAGAAAAGGTTGGAGATGCTGGGAGGCTGTGAGGACCTATTGTAAGTTCACTCACCCCCCCCTCCTACAAGAATTTTTTATCTTAAGACAAAAAATTCTATGTTTTACTAAGGAATTGTGAAGAAGTGGGCTAGAGTGGACAGAAGAATAGAACAAAAACAGGAAACAAGGAGTGTTGGAGTTGTACAAAAGGCAACATTGTATGGAACAAGATTTCGGAGTTTTGTAAAGTCAAGAAAAGTGAGGGAATCAAAAGTATCAAAAATATCAAAAAACAGAGTTTTAGAGATTCGGAATTCATGGGGATTGGAGTAACAGGAAACATAAGGACATAGGAAGCATAACAATGTAGCAAAGGAACATAATTTTGGAATTTCGGAGTTTTTGGAGCATTGGAGGAGGGCGGAATCTCGGAGTTTCGGAGATGTGGAGTCTGAGAATGTGAGTGTGGAGTGGTCTGGAGCTGTGCGGAGATGTGGCATGGAGGTCCGGGACCATGTCAGAGGAGTTTGGAGTAGTTCAGAGTAGCAAGGATTGCATGAGCAACCTCGCTGGACAGATGTGTTCACAAGATAGCAATCCTGAGAACTGGTGATGCAACCACAGTGGGGAGCATCCAGAATCAGGTCCAGATTCGGACTTGCTGCAGCAAGGATAGAATCGGAGTCCTGGAGTTGGAGTTCCGGAGTAGGTCCGGAGTATGCGCTGGCCAAGCGCCCATCGGAGTCCGTGCCCGGATAGGGCCAGAGTCAGATTTCTGCAAGTGCGGGAGTCCTCAAATTGTTAGGCTTGTACAATGGACAATCAGTGGATTGTATATGGTACAGCCAGGTGTCCAAAGGACCAAGTCACACAAGGGGACAAGATCAGAGTTCAGAGGGCCATGTCAAGACAAGGCAGTGGGCCACGAAGCAAGACAAAGTGTCTGGAGTTCGGAGTTCCAGATTTTGGAGGTCCAGAGTTTGACAGTCTGGAGTTCGGAGGTCTGGGGTTTGGAATGCTTAGCATTTGGCATTTCCTGTCTTGGAGTTTCACAACATGGTAATCCATGAAGGAAACGAGCGCAAGGAAAGCTCAAAAAGGAGCAATATCAGAGTTCCAGAGTTTGGAAGTTCAGAGTTTTGGGGGTCTGGAGCTCGGAGTTTGGCATTTCCCGTCTCGGAGTTTTGCAACATGGTAATCCATGCAGGAAACGAGCGCAAGGAAAGCTCAAACAAGAGCAAGTTCGAAGGTTCGGAGTTTTGGGAGTCTGGGGCTTGGAGTTCGGCATTTCCTGTCTCAGAGTTTCGCAACATGGTAATCCACGAAGGAAACGAGCACAAGGAAAGCACAAACAAGAGCCGGAGACTGGATATCCAACATTCCCCATCTCAGTGTGGCCAGAGACAGAGTTCGGAGTTTCCCGTCTCGGAGCCTCACAACATGGGATATAAAGGAGGTGAGCCAGGGAGAACCCAGGAACAGGGGGCCAGAGTAAGGAAGTCCAGCATTCAGTGTTTTCCTGCCTCAAATCTCTCAACATGATACATGAAGGAGATGAGCTAAGGAGCAGATTGGAGTTGCATGAGGACTTCTCCTCTACACAAAAACTAGAAGGGGTCAAAAGGGTTGGGACTGTGGCCTCAACTTATGGGTTGTGCCACCACATGTATACATGTCCCAATTTAACCTTGCTGGTACTTTGCTTTCCAGGACAAGGAAGGATGAAGTCTGAAGGGAAATCCTCCAGAGTCTGTCAGAGTCCACCGGAGTTTTGCAGAACTCATCGGGACTGTCGAGAACAGTGAGGATGAAGTCCCTTAACACATGGACCAAGTGACAAGGACCAGAAATAACGTTAATATTCGAACTGAGGATCATGGAGATGCATGGGGGCTTATATGCTACTAGGGTAGGGCATAGGACAGACTGTGAAACATGAATATATCAAATATCTACAATAATTTCACCTGAGGAGTGAGAAAGGCATAGATGATACACGTAAGGCAAAGAATAAGTTCCCATGGGTAGTGGGCATCGTCCCAATGGTTACTAACCATGGACTAGCACCAAGGAACATGCTAGAAACAAAGTCCATTTGGTCCAAAGAACCAATATTGAAGTCTGACGAAAGTCCAGACTGGAGTTTCGGACCCTGGAGCAGAGTCGGAGCGGAATTGGAGTGGAGAAGGCGGAGTCAGAGCAGAGGTGCCAGAGTTGGAGTGGAGATGCGTCAGAGATGTATCAGAGGCATTTTGGAGGTATTCAAAGGTGGCTGGGTGACTGGATAGGACCGTGACAGTATCCCCCTCTTAGGGTCAAGCCCTCAAGACCCTTAAGTCACTGTAATCCACTGTGTGGGTTGGAGAGAGTTGGAGCTGGAGGTGAGGTCAGAGAGGGTGGGACTGGAGCTGGAGTTGGAGTCGGAGGTCTGGAGCAGGTCGGAGATGGTGCAGATGGGTCAGAGGGTGTCAGAGATGTGAAGCAGAGGTGTGGAGCTGAGAGAATCGGAGTTTTTGGAGGTTCAGAGTTTTGGAGCAGA